>CAKXYN010000203.1:0-1200000 GCA_935064755.1 Tragelaphus eurycerus | reverse complement strand
AAAAAAAAAAAAAATCCTGTCAGTGGTTCCTGCAGAGAGCTTTCCTTTCCTTCATCCTCACTGTTGAGACTCTCATCAGCTCATCAAGCCTCCAGAATTCCTCATCAAGTCCCATCACTATCATTTCAAATTTGAAATGGGAATCTGAATCTTTCAATCTCCTGTTCTGTGGCTGATCACGATGAAGTGGGGAGAGTTCAAGTCTCACCACATCTTTTAAAGTCCTTCATAATTTGCCCCAACGTACTCTTCAGGGTTAAACTCTTAATCATCAGGGCCCTTGACACTGTCTGAACAGGCTTTTAAACATTCTCTCTGTTTTGGTACACACTATTCCCTTCAAGTAGCATCCTCCTCTGTCCACTCATCCTTCGTATAACTCTGTTGATGATTTGGAATCCAACTTTCATGGGTGTCAGCATACCTCGTGGAGAGACTTGCTGTCCATTGCACCTGGCAACCCTATCAGTAAATCCAGATGCCAACAACAACCACCTGGATAAGGTTTTTAAACCTCCCTGGGTTAGTTTCCTCATCCGTAAAATGAAGAGATTAACATGTAATTCGTAGGATTGCTGTGACAGTCATATTGGTGTGCAACCATGACCACTATTCATTTCCAGAACCTTTTCATCTTCCTCAACCAAAATTTCATACCCATTAAATAGTAACTCCCTATCTCTCCCACCCCCAGCCCCAAATCCTAGGATCCATCACCCTACTTTCTCTGTTTATGCATCTGGCTACTCTAGACATCTCATGTAAGTGGACTGAAATATCTGTCCTCAGATTCACCCTGGTTGTAGCACTATCATGTACCATGTACTATTGAGTATCATGCACTATTGTGCAAGTGAAGTGGTGTCTGAGTCTATAGCTAGATTGCCAGAATTAAACTATAACTATTAACAGAATTCATGAGAAAGAAAGTTGGAAAATTTGAGGTTCTTTCAGTATCAATTTGCTTTGATATTTTTATTATTTTTAAATTAAAAAAACCCAACTGGCTGTGTTTATTTTTTCGAGGGAAAAAAAATCAGCCCACACATTGTTGCTGTTTAGCCATTCAATCTGTCTGACTCTTTTGTGACTCCATGGACTGTAGCCTGCCTGGCTCCTCTGTCCATGGGATTTCCCAGGCAAGATTACTGGAGCGGATTGCCATTTCCTCTCCAGGGGATCTTCCTAACTCAGGGATTGAACCATTTGGTCCATGGATTACTTATCACTGAGCCACCAGGGAAGCCCCAGCCCACATATTACAACTACAGATACAAAAGAGGAGATAATTTTTAAAAAATCTGTTGGTGATAGGAATCACACTTGGTATGGAATATGTAGTGCAGAATCCAGGTCCTCACAAATGCTGATGGAGATCGTGAAGCAGCCAGTGTACGGTACAACTGAAAATAACAGACAACATTGCATTTTACCCAATTCCTGCTGTGTAGCTTTTTTTCAAAATGCAATGAAAGCCCTCCTCAAGAGGAAGTGGTTCATGGAACAACACAGCCCGTGGTTAAAGGTTCTCGCAATGTGTTGGGGGAGGAGGGAGGTAAAACTTCTGTGTAGCATAAAACAGGAAGCAGAAACATCTCTAAAATTACACACAGGATCAAATAATACTCAACAAAGAACTATAAAAAATGTCTTGGGTCAACTTAACTGGCTTTGCACAGTATACTTGAGATCAGTGAAAAAATGTTTTTATTGGAGTATAATTGCTTTAAAATGTTGTGTTTCTGCTGTACAACATCATTAATCAGCTATATGTATACATATACCCCTTCCTCTGGAGTCTCCCTCCCAACCCCCACTTCCCACCCCTCCAGGTCATCACAGAGCACCGAGCTGAGCTCTCTGTGGTATACAGCAGCTTCCCACTGGCTAGCTATTTCACACACGGCAGAGTGTGTGTGTGTGTGTGTGTGTGTGTGTGTGTGTGAATGCTACTCTCACAGTTCGTCCCACTTTTCCCTTCCCCTTCCCTGTGTCCACATTTCAGTTCTCTATATCTGCATTTCCATTCTTGCCCTGCAAATAGGTTCACCTGTACCATTTTTCTAGATTCCATATCTGCCTTAACATACAATATTTGTTTTTCTTTCTGACTTACTCTGTATGACAGACTCTAGGTTCATCCACATCACTACAAATGATCCAATCCCATTTCTTTTCATGTCTGAGTAATATTCCATTATATATATGTACCACATCTTCTTTATCCATTCATGGGTGGAAGTCAGTGAAAATTTTGAGAACTAGGCTAACAAATAGTTATGAAGTTAACAGGATAATCACTATGGTCATATGAACAATACAGACCAATACAACAATCAATCACAAAGGAAACTCATGGGGATGTCTTAAGTGTGTGTATGTATGACCATGCAAAAGGAACAGCCGAGACAACAGGAGTCTTTGGTAGGCAGTAATTTGATGGAAAAAACATTTGTAAATGGAAGAGTGATCATGAAATGACATATTTTATTTAATAATTAAAAAAACACCAAAGGGGTATTTGAAAAAGTCTTAGAATTTCTTGACAGTGTAGACACACACACGTACATAACATGAAATGGATTACTGTATTTTTAAAAAGGTACATATATTTAAAATATTTTTATGTATTTGTTTGGCTGCACTGGGTTTAGTTGTGGCACGTGGGATCCAGCTGCTGACCAGGGATTGAACCCAGGCCCCCTGCATTGCAAGTGTGGTGTCTTAGTCACTGGACCACCAGGGGAGCACCGAAAGTCTGATTTTTAAATGGACTTCTTTCCAAATTGTTTTAGTTTTGAGTGAATGCAGGGTGGAGTGGGCAGAGTAATAATGTACTCTGCTAAGTCAAGCTCCAAGGAGGTGAAAAGTGAGACGGTAGAAAGAGACCCAAAAATATTCAACAGCATCAAAAGTTAACCACATGTGACATGGGGGAAGGGCAGCTTATATGAATGCAAATTCTCACTTGCATCTGTCCTATTGACTTTTCTATATCTTTAGAAAACAAGAAGTAGATTACTGTCACTTGTATATACTTGGGCTGAAAAGAGATCTTGAAATTTTCTTAAGTTCCCTTTTTATTCTATTTTGAGCATTTACATAAAGTATGGGGAACTGCTTTCGTATTTAGAATCTACTGTGGCATCAAACAAAAGTGACAACATAATTTAGGGCTTCTTGAAGAGATGAAAATAGAAAAACATATTATTCACTCATTTGTAAATAAGAACAATGGGAACTAATTTTCATACACACAACGCCTACAGATAGTTATATATATTCACTGTTTCCTACTTGTCCCTGTTTTCTCTTGAATTTACCCCACTATGGCTGAATGTTTGTGTCCCACCTACCCCCTGTTCCTGCCCCCAAATTCATTTGTTGCAATCCTAATATCCAATGTGACGGTATCTGTAGATGGAGCCTCTGGGAGGAAATTAGGTCATGAGAGTGGAGTCTTCATGTTGGGATTACTGCTTTTATAAGAAGAGATTTGAGGGACTTCCCCAGTAGTCCAGTGGTTAAGACTCTTCGCTCCCAATGCAGGGGGCCTGGGTTCAATCCCTGGTCAGGGAACTAGATCTTATACACCACAGCTAAGACCTGGTGCAGCCAGATAAATAAAGAGACACAAGAGAGCTTGCTTCTCTTTCTCTCTCTGCCATGTGAAGACCCAGCAAGAAGATGGCCACTGCAAACCAGGAAGAAGACCCTCACCAGACACCGGATCTGCTCATGCCTTGGTCTCTGATTTTTCAGCTTCCAGAACGAATGAGATATATAAATGTCTGTTGCTTAAGCTGCCCAGTCTACGGTATTTTTGTTCTAGCATCTCAAACTGACGAAATGAAGAGTGTTAGTTGCTCAGTCGTGTCTGACTCTTTGCAACACCATGGACTGGGGCCTGCCAGGCTTCTCTGTCCATGGACTTCTCTAGGCAAGAATACAGGAGTGGGTAGCCACGCCCTTCTGCAGAGGATCTTCCCAGGGATCAAACCCCGGTCTCCTGCATTGCAGGCATCTTCTTTACCATGAACTTTTGTTTCTACCATGTCACCAAACTGTGTCAAGATCACCAACAACCATCACATTTCTAAGTCCAATAGTTAATTCTCAGCCTCTTAAGCAGCATTTAACACCATTCACCGATCACCTTGTTTTGGAAATACTTTTTTCACTTGGCTCCCATGAAAGCTTTCCTTCCTGCTTTTCCTCCTAACAGAAACCAACTGAACTTGAAGTTAGTAAAAGTTAAGTTTTAGGGATTCCAGGGACTTCCCTGGTGGTCCAGTGGTTTAGAATCCACCTTTCAATACAGGCGACTAGGATTCAATCCCTGGTCTGGGAACTAGGATCCCACATGCTGCAGAGCAACCAAGCCCATGTGCCACAGCTGGGCCTGTGCGCCACAGTGCAGATCCCACGTGCCACAACTGAGACCTGACGCAGCCAAATACATAAACTTTTTTTTTTTAAGTTTCAGGGATCCTCACTTGCAGGCTCTTTCTAAGACTGCACTTCTCTTCTGGCCCCCAAGCCACAGCAGGGAACACTGCTTTCTTGCTGAGAGATCACCCTGGTAGTGGTCTCAGGGCTTGGAGTGGGGCTAGTGGGCTGCCAGTATCACTTCCACTTCACTTGGACTCCAGCAAGAGCTGGACCTAAGGTAAATCTTACAAACTGTGGATGCCATCCTCTATTCCAAGGAGAATCTCTGAAGGAAACACTGTTCTGCTCTGTTACTTGCCTGGAGTCACCTCGACCCAGGCTCCATGGCCACCTGACCTCACCAGCAGGGCCAGCTTAGCAGCTGGGAGGGGGCAGGAGCTGTGTGGTCCCAGCTAAACTGGACCAGCTGCTTCTTGAGCCACTGGGAGCCATGGGTACCATGTTATAGCTAGCGAAAGCAAGTGACTCAGTTCTCTGAGATATTGCTCCTGGGCAAGAAGCACATCCAGTGGAAGAAACCACAGAGGAAGTTACAGATGAGGCCTGACAATGGAGAGTTATGCGACTGAAGCAAAACTTTTTCTAAATTACCAGTAACAGAATTAATGTTGAGTAACCAAGCTGGAGGAAAGACTAAATTAGCTATTTCCACTACAGAAGATTGTATTTCAAATCCATCCTCATATGGAGAGCTGATCAGAGAATATGCAGTCTAAAATGCAGGAAGACATACATCAGGCAGTTAGTAATAATAAAAATAAAAATGCTTTGGGGATATTATGATATTTGTGGCATGTATGCCACATTTTAAAAATAAAAATGCTTTGGGGATATTATGATATTTGTGGCATGTATGTTCTTTTAATGGAGAAGGAAATGGCAACCCACTCCAGTATTCTTGCCTGGAGAATCCCATGAACAAAGGAGCCTGGTGGGCTACAGTCCACAGGGTCGCAAAGAGTCGGACACGACTGAGCGACTTAACACACACACACATGTTATTTTAAAATTGAAATACAGTTGATTTACTGTAATATTTCAGGTGTACAGCACAGTGATTCAGCTTATACATATATATGTATAGTATATATACATCATATTACATATAATGCACATATATATGTATTATTTTTCAGGTTATTCTCCATTATAGGTTAAGGTATTTAATATTGTTTCCTGTGCTATATGGTAGGTCCTTGCTGTTTGTCTATTTTATATATAGTAGTGTGTATCTGTTAATCCCAAATTTCTGATTCATCCTCCCCTTCCCACTCCCCTTTGGTAACCATGGTTTCTTCACTTTTTAAAATTTTGATATATTTAATTAAAAATTTTTAAAGTTGGAGTGTAAGTGCTTTAAAATGAAATGAATCAGCCATATGTATACATATATATATACAGCCCCTCCTACTCCACCCCCAGCCCCATCCCACCCATCCGGGTCACTACAGGGCACAGAGCTGAGCTTCCTGTGCTTTACAGCAGGCTCCTACTAGCTATCTATTTTACCCATCATGATCAGTCACTCAGTCGTGTCTGACTCTGCAACCCCATGAACTCTAACCCGACAGGCTTCTCTGTCCATGGAATTCTCCAGGCAAGAATACTGAAGTGGGTTGCCATTTCCTCCTTCAGATGATCTTCCCGACCCAGGGATCGAACCCGAGTCTCCTGCATCTCCTGCTTGGCAGGATTCTTTACCGCCAAGCCACCTGCCTTTTACACGTGGCATCGTATAAATGTCAACCCTAATCTCCCAATTCTTCCCACCCTCCCCTTTCTGCCCTGTGACCACATGCCCGTTCCCTACATCTGTGTCTGTATTCCTGCCCTGCAAATAGGTTCATCTCTACCATTTTTCTCGGAGAAGGCAATGGCACCCCATTCCAGTACTCGCGCATGGAGAATCCCATGAATGGAGGAGTCAGGTAGGCTGCAGTCCATGGGGTGGCGAAGAGTCGGACACGACTGAGCAGCTTCACTTTCACTTTTCACTTTCCTGCATTGGAGAAGGAAATGGCACCCCACTCCAGTGTTCTTGCCTGGAGAATCCCAGGGACGGGGGAGCCTGATGGGCTGCCGTCTATGGGGTCTCACAGAGTCGGACACGACTGAAGTGACTTAGCAGCAGCAGCAGCAGTACCATTTTTTTTTTCTTGCTTGGAAAAAATTTTTTTTTAAATTTTATTTTACTTAACTTTACAGTATTGTATTGGTTTAGCCATACATCAAAATGAATCCACCACAGGTATACATGTGTTCCCCATCCTGAACCCTCCTCCCTCCTCCCGCCCCATACCATCCCTCTGGGTCGTCCCAGTGCACCAGCCCCAGGCATCCGGTATCAGGCATCGAACCTGGACTGGCGACTCGTTTCAAACATGATATTATACATATTTCAATGCCATTCTCCCAAATCAACCCACCCTCTCCCTCTCCCAGAGTCCAAAAGACTGTTCCATACATCAGTGTCTCAGCAGTACCATTTTTCTAGATTCCACCATAGGTTTATTTCCTATGTCTGTGAGTCTATTTCTGTTTTATAAGTAAGTTCATTTGTATCATTTTTTTTTTTTTTTAGATTTGTGGTAAGTACTTTAAAAAATTAGCCATTTGTTGTGATTCCTTTCTCACTCTAAATACTACTTTCTATTTAAAATTTTATTCATTTTGTATTCTTTTTTTTTTTTTTTGAAGGCAATGTCCTCAAAAATGTGTAAGATTCAGGAACCTCACTGGCTTCTCCTTTCAGCCTCTCCCATCAGCCCCTCATTTCCCAGAGCTCCTGGTCTTCCCTTTGGCCTCTGTCTACACTCAATCCGGGCTGATCTCACACCGTCTTGTGGCTTTAAACTCTGCGTACAAGCTGCCGAAAACCAGTGTGCATCTCCAGCCCAAACTTCTTTCTTATTTCACATATTCAACTACTACTTAGCCCTGCCCCATCCCTCGAGTCTCTGATTTTATCTTCTTTACTTCTTCTGCTCCTGGGAGCCCCCCAGCTGCTCTGAGGACCCTGCCTGCATCTGCACATGTTTTTCTCTTTATCTGAACACCTGTTTCCTGCTGACCTAAATGGCTTGCTCCCCACAGCCTTTAGGTGGTTGCTTAAATGTTCCCTCAGTGTTCCCCGACCTCTTTCAAAATCAACTCTTTACCACAAGCCCACTTCTCCCTGTTTACATTCTCTTTCCACTTATCAACTAGGATGTAAGCTCCATGAGGGCAGGGATTTGACTGTTTTTGTTTCTTGATGGGTTCCCAGGAAGCTGAGCAATGCAGAAACACGATAGACACGGAGTGAATACTTGTCACATGAATGAATGAAAAAAAATGTAAAATGCAATACATTCATTTAAGTTTCATGAGGGCAAGGATTACTTCTGCGTTCCTAGCGCCAAACATAGTGCCTGTCTTGGTCACAGAAGACCTGCAAAAGTCTTCCCTGAGTGGATGAATGGCTTCAAGGGGAAGCAGTGGAGGAGAAATGATGAGAGGGGGAGACAGATAAGAAAAGGGAAATGGGGACTTACCTGATTGATGGTCCAGTTGTTAAGACTCTGTGCTTCCGCTGCAGGGAGTGAGGTTCAATCCCTGGTCAAGGAACTAACCTCCCAAATGCCACACAGTGTGGCCAAAAACATTTTTAAAAAAGAAAAGAGAAGGGAAACGTTTCTACAGCCACCATAGCGGGTGGTAAGGGTGAACAGGAGGGAATTCCCTAAGGGGGCCAGCGGTTAGGACTCTGAACTTTCATTGCCAATGGACCAGGTCTGGGGAACTAAGATCCCATAAGCCTTGAGGTATAGTCAAGAAAAGAGAGAAAAAAAGAGAAGGAAAGGAAAGAAAAAAGATGATGCTCTGCTAAGTCAAGCTCCAGGTAGGTGAGAGGTGAGATGCATGAATAAGACCCCAAAACGTTCAACAGAACTTGGAAATAGTAAGTGACACAAGAGTATTCTTTAATGCTTTCAAAGGGGATACCTTTAAATGGAAAAATCTGGTGGGCACACTTTCAACCAAATAATCAAAGACTTAGGATCACCATTGATGAGACAACCTGACATCACTGCCTCTGTGGTAATGCCCCTGAACATGGCATCACCTTTAGACTAACACACCAGAGTATTTCACTGGAGTCTAGTCTGGAGGGGTCAATCCAACAAATTTCCATTGAGGGACTTTCTGCAGAACAAATAAAATGACTTGTCTAGACTCTTCGGGGAAAAAAAAAAAAGATGTTATTGGGATAATTTGGAAAATGTGAATATGAACTGTATCAGAAATGTGAATATGAACTGTATCAGAAAATTATTAAGTCAATGAAATTTCCTGTGTGTGATAACTGTGGTTTGTGTTTGAGAAGGTCTTTGCTCTTAAGAGATAAATGGTGAAAAACATAAAGCACACACCGTAAAATATAAAGAATGAGTGAATCTGGGTGATGGGAATACCCATCTGTCTGTTGTACTTATTCTTACTTTTTTGTTGTTGTTGTAGTATTGAAACTTTTCAAGAGAAAAAGTTGAGGAGGTAGGAAAGAACCAAAATCTTTTAAGTCTGGCAGATCTGAATTTTAAAAAAGCAAAGCAGGGACTTCCCTGGTGGTACCGAGGAGAAGAATCCGCCTGCCAAGTCAGGGGCTGCAGGTTTGATTCCTGGTCTGGGAAGGTTCGGAGCAACTAAAGCCCATGTGCCGCAACTACTGCGTCCAAGCACTGCAGCTACTGAAGCCTGTGTGCCTAGAGCCTGTGCTGCTCAAGAGAAACCACTGCAATGAGAAGCCATGCACTGCAATGACGAGGAGTCCCCGCTCACTGCGACTAGAGAAAGCCTGTGCGCAGCAACAAAGACCCAGAGCAACAAAAAAATAAACAAAATAAATAAATAAAATGGTACTCCTTAAAAAAAAAAAAAAAAGCCAAGCACAAAAAGAAAAGAAAGAAAGAGGAACAGGGAGAGAATGAAATGTGAGATGCTGGCAAAGACAATACAAAAGAAAAAAATAAAACCTATCCTGAGCAGAGCTGATTTGTTATCTCATCTAATTATCATAAAACCCTGTGGGAGTGGATAACCCTACTTACTCCCATCTTCATAGATGAAGAGCTTGTGGTTAGGAGTTTGAGTGATAGGCCTGAGATCACACAGGACAGGACGCAAACTCAAGTCCCGTCTCTTCCATCGTGCTGCTTGCTCCTGCCTTATGCAGAAAACAAGCCACAGAGTCAAAAAGTCACAGCATGGGAGTCGTAGTGAAAGAAAAACGTAGGTGCAAAGTACACCTGGACACTCGCAGCACATCTGCCTAGAGATGACACATGGTCACAGGCACCAGGAAAATGTAAGAGGAGAAAAAGGCACACGCAGTATAGGAAGCCAAACTGAAACAGGATTTTACACAGTAATATCTCAGCTCAAAGGGAGGCTCTTTCACATCAGAGCTTCTAAAGACTCCAGAATGGGGTTTTGTCTTCATAGATATGACTGTGGGTGCTATCATAGCATCTCCCTGCTCAGCTATGCTAAGCTAGGGACCCTATCTGGCCGTGGTCCTGACATCCACCCCTTAGGATAGGTAGAAAGGGAGGGGCCGCCTGGGTCTTAACACTGTGCACAACAAACAGGTGGAAACAGAAATTATCTGGTAATCACAAGATTTTGATGCACGATTTTAAAACAGCAATATTCCCTTCTTCCAACTCCTAGTTGAAAGAGGAAAAGGATGAAGGAAAAGAGGTCAAAACACCTTGGCTTCAATTTCTCATTTTTGCTTTGGCAGTAAAGACCAGTGTGTTCTAGTGCAAGGAGGATTTCCCTGAGCGATTGCTGAAATTCTTATATATCCAAGCATGAGAATATTAGTGTCAGATGGCTTTTTAATTTGCAGGAGGGCAGCGGGGATATTTCCTAAAGATTCCTAAGAATGAAGAGTCATGACCTAGGCCATCACTGGAGTAAAAAGGACCAGACATGTCCCCTAGATGCATGGAATAGTGCCCAGCAGAGCACATGTTCCAGGCTTTGCTTAGAAAGCAGGAAACAGCTCCTCAGGGCTGAATCTGCCACAACAACACTCTAAGACTGCTGGCCAGCTTTGTGAGTCATTTCTTATAGCAAAATAGACTCATAGGTTGCTGTACACCATAAAAAAATCACTGAAACCAAAAGAAAAACTAAAGGCAACTTATTTCCTCAACTCAAAAACATATTTTGACATTCAAATACTTCTGAAGCCATGATTCATACCATCAAATATGAAATCTGCCTACCACCAGTAGGAATCAGCTATGACACAGTATTCCTTAACCATACACGTGTCAACTGAGTGGAACAGAAAAGGTGTCTTTTTTATCTTATCATCATTTTATTTGTTATCTGCATAGGTAGTAGAAGACACACTTCATTTAAAAAGTTATCAGGGATTCCCCTGGTGGTCCAGTGCTTAAGAATCCACACTTCCATTTTGAGTTTATTTTTGTGTATCATGTTAGGAAGTGTTCTAGTTTCATTCTTTTACATGTAGCTGTCCAGTTTTCCCAGCATGACTTATTGAAGAGGCTGTTTTTTCTCCACTGTATATTCTTGTCTCCTTTGTCAAAGATAAGGTGCCCATATGTGTGTGGGTTTATCTCTGGGCTTTCTATCTTGTTCCACTGGTCTTTATTTCTGTTTTTGTGTCAGTATCATTCTGTCTTGATGACTATAGCAATTTGAGTCTGTTCTAGTGAGGTGGATGCATGCTAGAACCTGTTATACAGAGTGAAGTTAAGTCAGAAAGAGGAAAACCAACATCGTACATTAATGCATATATATGGAATCTATAAAAATAGTATTAATGAACCTATTTGCAGGGAAGGAATGCAGATGCAGATACAAAAAACAGACCTGTGGACACAGTGGGGGAAGGAAAAAGGGCGACAGAGAAAGCAGCCTCGACACATGTACCCCACCACGTGTGACATCGACAGCTGGTGAGAAGCTGCTATACAACACAAGGCGCTCAGCTTGGTGCGCTGTGATGGCCTACAAGGGCGGGATGCGGGAGGGAAGGAAGATTGATTTGCACTGTTGTAGGGCAGAAACCAACACAACATTGTAAAGCAATTTTCCTCCAAATAAAAAATAAATTAAAAAAAAAAAAAAAATCCATGTTTCCATTGCACTGGGTTCAATCTCTGGTTGGGAAACTAAGATCCTGCATGCTGCACAACCAAAAAATAAATAAATAAAAATAAAATTAAAAATAAATAAAAAGCTTAAAAAAAAATTCAGTGATGTAGCACTGAAATGTCAAGTTAAGGTCTGGCGAAGACTGACATTCATAGACCAGGACATGCAATTCATGGCAGCAGGAATTACTAGAGTGCTCAGCCTGTAATTTTCAAACTCAAAAGAGATGGATTTCACAGATTTATGTATCATGAAGAATTATCATTTAGGTACCAAAGGCCTACCTACTAAACACTTGTAATTGGAATCCAAAAGTTGTTTCGCTTCCAAAAATATTTAAGACAATAAAGAAAAATAAATCTTTGTATTTAAGCAAATAAATATTTTTAAAATTCATGACTTTTTTCAGTTCAGTCGCTCGGTTGTGTCTGACTCTTTGCAACCCCATGGACTGCAGTATGCCAGGCCTCCCTGTCCATCACCAACTCCCAGAGTTTACTCAAACTCATGTCCGTTGAGTCAGTGATGCCATCCAGCCATCTCATCCTCTGTCGTTCCCTTCTCCTCCTGCCTTCAATCTTTCCCAGCATCAGGGTCTTTTCACATGAGTCAGTTCTTCACATCAGGCAGCCAAAGTATTGTCAGTCCTTCCAATGAATATTCAGAACTGATTTCCTTTAGGATGGACTGACTTTTTTGGATGAGCCTAAAAATTGCACTGCTGCTGCTGCTGCTAAGTCGCTTCAGTCGTGTCCAACTCTGTGCGACCCCATAGATGGCAGCCCACCAGGCTCCCCCATCCCTGGGATTCTCCAGGCAAGAATTCTGGAGTGGGTTGCCATTTCCTCCTCCAATGCATGAAAGGGAAAAGTGAAAGTGAAGTCACTCAGTCGTGTCCGACTCTTTGCGACTCCATGGACTGCAGCCCACCAGGCTCCTCCATCCATGGGATTTTCCAGGCAAGAGTAGTGGAGTGGGGTACCATTGCCTTCTCCAAAAAATTGCACCATGAACTCTAAAGGTTGAAAGGAACAGGCTTGGCTAAGTGTCTGGCACACTCAGCCTGTCTTAGAATCTTAAGATTCTCAATGTGAAGAGGTAAAGGCTCACATTTTATTTGTAATACCAAGAAGAAACAATATGAAATTCTACAAGCAACTGTATGCTGTTATGTCCTAAAATGTCCCTGAACATTTGCTGCAGTGTCTTCCACCTCCAAAAAGAAACTGTTAAGGAAATAGGATCAATTTCCTATTTGATCAATGAAATAAGATAAGGATGCTGAATGTTCTCAAGATGAGAAGTGAACAATGACCTTTGGCTTTACCACATAAAAGTCACTGGTTATCTCTGGAGAACCGTTGAGGGTGGAAACCAAATGGAACCCCTTCAGAAGGGAGTGGGGAAGAGAGATAAGACAAGAAACCTATCTGAGAAGGTGAGTCCATTCGGTCAGTAGCAATTATAACGTGCGTTTCTGTCACTCTCAGTTCTTCCAATTTCATGACTCCAAACATCTTTCTTTTAAACTGAAATTTTATTTTTATCTCCTTATTTTTTTCTTTCGGCTGCACCACACAGGATGTGGGATCTTAGTTCCCCAATCAGGGCTCGAACCCACGGCTCCTAGAATGGAAGTATGAAGGCTTAATCACTGGACCCCCAAAGAAGTCCCCCACAGATGTGCTGTGCCATCATTTAACCACTTCTCTATTGCTGGAAATGGATTATTTGTCCTTCTTTTCAAGAAATAATGTTACGAGCCAGATGTTTTCCTTTGCTGAAAAATTATATGCAGCAAGGCTTAAGGATAAAACTGGAAATATCAATTAATTCCTGTTGCCTTTCTGTGGGGTAAGAAAATCTCTGGTTTTGGGTCCTGGTCAGTATTCTGCACCTGGAACAAAAACCCCCAAAGGACTGGGGCTGTTGGTAAAAATAACAGTCAAGGGTGGTAAACTCTGCATTAATGAGCTCAAGCAGCATGTGTCCCCACCATGCCCTGGCCTTCTCTCTATTTTCAAGTATTTATGGCCATTTCTGTGAGCGCATGTGTCCAAAATATGATATACCACCTGCCATGGAAAATATATCAGGAAAATCTGAGGTGCATTTAAGAGTTTTCAGCGGCAACCCAGTTCTAATTCTTTTTCTATAAATTTTACTAAAATGTTTTGGTAAATTCTAATGTATTTTCCTAAAATTTTAGTAAATGAGTAAATTTTTAGTAAATTTTCTCTCTTTTTCCTCAAAGATGCACTGAAAATGTTTTTTACTCTATTTTGAAGTTAGAACTATTTTCAAGATAGGAACTGAATTTTTACTCCCACACATTCACGATGATTCATCCTTAAAAAAAAAAAAAATCTATTAACAATATTTTTCTCCCAAATCATCTTCCATAAGTAGCTGGGGTGCAGTGTGTGTGTGTGTGTGTGGGGGGTTCCTATTTTGCTCACATTTGCCTTGAGACACGTGGGCCCACCCACGGCTGAGGCTGGGGGGCCACAAGCCAGCTGGGGCTGACAAGACCCTTCCCCAGGGACAGAGCAGAGTCTAGAACTCCGAGACAAAACCCAGCACTGTGACTTATTGGCTGGGTAACCCTGGGCAAGTTACTTAAACTTCTCGGCACTTTAGTTTTCTCATCTTTGAAAGGTGTGATAACTAGCTGCCTCGTGTGGTCCAGGTGGGAGTCTATATATGAATGCATGTACAGTCTGCACAACAGGCCTGGCTGAGCTCTGTGCACTCAGTAACTGTAGCCCCAGCACCATAAGCAACTGGAACTGAAGCCTTCTCCAGAAAGGCCTGGAAGGCTAAAGATATGCCGATAATAATCCTTTAGAAGCTGGCATTATTTTTCCTATTTTACAAAGTTTAAGCAACTTATCCTAGATCAGAAAATTAGTTAGCTGCAATAGTATGGAATTACTAATTACTTTACTTAAAGTAAGTGCCACTTTGAATCACTGCCTTAGATCCATTATTTAGAGTCTTATTAGCAGCTTAGGGTTTGAGGAGAGAGATTTTAGGTGAATGCAGCTTTGGTGCTTGAGACTCAGCTTAAATGTCACCCCTCAAAGAAAAGCAGGCCCCCTCAAGACCTCCACCAAATCATATTGGATGCTCCAATGCTCAAGGATACGGGCTGATCGGGTATTCTGATCATGGTTGTGCAGAGAAGGGTGACGGTGAGCAGTGCACGTCACACTGTTCCAGCCAACAGTGTCCTGACCAGGAGCCTAATGCTCAGCCCATCCTTTCCCCACCAAGAAAACCAACTGGCTCCAAAGGCATTCTTGGTTGTAACTGGCAGGGGTGGGAAAGTCATGAATGGAAAGAAAAGGGAGAGTGTTTTAAAATATATACATATCTTTTTTTTTTTTTTTTTACAATAGCCTCTTTAAAGATTATCTTTTTAGTTGGAGTATTGTTCATTTACAATGTTGTGTGAGTCTTAAGTGTACAGCAAACTGGTTCAGTTATACATATACAAATTATTTTTCAGATTCTTTCCCATATAGTTATTACAGAGTATTGAATATAGTTCCCTGTGCTATACAGTAGGACCTAAATAGACATTTCTCCAAAGAAGACACAAAGATGGCCAACAGGCTTGTGAAAAGATGCTCAATATCACTACTATTAGACAAAAAGTGAAAGAGAAACTGTTAGTCGCTCAGTTGTGTCCAATGCTTTGCAGTCCCATGGACTGTGAGCCTGTCAAGTTCCTCTGTCCATGGAATTCTCTAGGCAAGAATACTGAAGTGGGTAGCCATTCCTTTCTCTAGGAGATCTTCCCAACCCAGGGATCGAGCCCAGGTCTCCTGCATTGCAAGCAGATTCTTTACCATCTGAGTCACCAGGGAAATGAAAATCAAAACTACAAATCCAAACAGTCAGGATGGCCATCATTAAAAAGTCTACAAATTATAAATACTATAGAGGGTATGGAGGAAAAGGAACCCTCCTTCACTGCTGGTGGGACTGTAAGTTGGTGCAGCCTCTATGGTTATCAGTATGTACATGTCACTTCAGTAGTGTCTGCCTCTATACAACCCCATGGACTGTAGCCCACCAGGCTTTGGGGATTCTCCAGGCAAGAATACTGGAGAGGGTTGCCATGCCCCCTCCAGGGGATATTCCCAACCCAGGGATTGAACACACGTCCTTTGCATCTCCTGCATTGGCAGCTGGGTTCTTTACCACTAGTACCACCTGGGAAGCCCACGGATATCATATGGAGGCTCCTTAAAAAAATAAACCTAGAGTTACTGTATGATCCTGCAATCCCACTCCTGGGCATATATCCAGAGAGAATTCTAATTTTAAAATATACATGCACACCCCAACGTTAACAGCTGCACTATTTACAATAGCCAAGATATGGAAGCAACCTAAATGTCTATTGACAGATGAATGGATAAAAAAGGTGTGGTATGTATGTATGTATTTATGTAGGTATCTATATACACACACACACACATGATGGAGTGTTAGTCAGCCAAAAGAGAATGAAGTAATGCCATTTGCATCAATATGGATGGACCTAGAGATGATCATATTAAGTGAATTAAGTCAGACAAAGACAAGTATCATATAATAGCACTTATTTGTGGAATCGAAAAAAATGGCACGAATGGACTTACTTATAAAACAGAAACAGACTTACAGACATAGAGAATACACTTCTGGTTTCCAAAGTGGATAGCACGGCAGGGACTAGGAGCGATACAAATTGGAAGTTTGGGATTAACATATACACACCATGATATACAAAACAGGTAAAAAACAAAAAGTAAACAGACTATCTTTTGTTTCCTTACAGGAAACCAAGAACACAGGTCTGCTTTATGGGGCCATTAAGTAGTTGCTGTTATAATAACCGTATTTCTTACTCATCTCATCCTCTTAGGTTGGGATGACCTAGAGAAATGGGTGATACAAAGACAAATATACCTAGAGACCACTTGTTTATTTTCACATGAACTCATTTAACTACACAGCGATAGGTCATAGTTTTAGACCATGATTCTTTACTTCTTAATTCATTCATTACCTCAAGAAGCAATAATGGGATGCAAGCTCTCTGCCAGACTTTATGGTAATGCTAGAATCCATACCTTGAATATTTGGTGAATGGATTAATAAAGTTCAAAGTCTATACAGGATGGCAGATGTGAAAATAATTTAACACCATGTAACAATAATTTAAGGGCTGCCCCAAGGAGTAAAGAATTCGCCTGCAATGGAAGAGCCACAGAAGATGCAGCTTCAATCCCTGGGTAGGGAAGATCCCCTGAAGTACGAGATGGCAACCCGCTCCAGTCTCTTGCCTAGAGAACCCTGTGGACAGAGGAGCCTGGTGGGCTATAGTCCACAGAGCCACAAACAGTCAAACACAACTAAGCGACTGAGCACACACGAACAATAATATGAAAGACATAAAATAATAAGGGATCAGAGAAGAGAGCTCACTCATTCTCTAGGGGTGAGAAGTTGTTCTCTGCAGCCTGAGACGATGGTGGGATGCACAGCAGCTAAGAGCATGGGCCAGCACTTTGGATTCTGGAAGACCTGGGGTTCAGCCCTGCCCTCATTGTGGTAAAATGTTGAGAAACTTGGCCTTAACAGTGTTGGTTTCTTGATCTATTAAACAAGGATATTTCACTGAATTTTTGTAAAGATTAAATAAGATAACACCGAATACCTCATACATGTGAGATGCTCAGAAAGTGCTAAGAGTGATCACATCACCATTGCCCTTGTTGAGTCAGTACGTATATCCTATGAGAAGAATGCCAGACTCTGGAAGCACGTGGTAGGTTCACAGAGTTGGGAAATCTAGTGAGGCCCAAGCTAATCTTTTCAGATTTGGATCTGCACTTTCTTTGCAGCCTGCCTGCTGCCCTCTTAGTCTCTCAGTCATGTCTGACTCTTTGCAACCTGCAGACTGTAGCCCTCCAAGCTCCTCTGTCCGTGGGATTTTTCAGGCAAGAATACTGGAGTCCGTTGCCATTTCCTCCTCCAGGGGATCTTCCTGAATCAGGGATTGAACCCAAGTCTCCTTCACTGCAGGTGGATTCTTTATGGCTGAGCCATCAGGGAAGCCCTTTTTTTTGCAACAGTGGTTCTCAAAGTGTGAGTCTCAGACCAATAGCCACAGCATCACCCAAATACTTGGAAATGCAAATTCTTCAGCTCCACTCCAAAATTACTGAATCAGAAACTCCTGGGGTGAGGACTAACAATCTGTATTTTAAAAAGCCTCCCACATGATTTGTTTTCATGCTAAAGTTTGAGAACCACTGGCTTACAAATAGATGGTAAAATTTTTTAAAAAGTGTGGGAGGTGGGAGGGAGGTTCAAGAGGGAAGGGACATGCATATACCAAGGGCTGATTCATGTTGATATATGGCAGAAACCAAGACAATATTGTAATTATCTCCAATTAAAAACAACAAAAAAAAACGTTATAGGCAAGTACAGGGCGTATGAAGATTATGAGAATCAAAAGTTTTAGCCAAGACAAAAATGGCTTGCGCTTTAGATCAAATGAAAGGAAAGAAGGCACTCGCCACGTGCCATGCCCTGTATTATTTCTGTGTTGAAAACACATAAGAAACTGTCTATTTACTGTTTAAAGGTAAGGAATGAGGGAATTCCCTGACGGTCAAGTGATTTAGACTGCGCTATCACTGCCCAAGGGCCCAGGTGCAATCCTGGTTGGGAACTAAGTTCTCACAAGCTTTGTGGCATGGCTGAAAAAAAAGATTTAAAAAATAAAAACAAAACAGTATGGAGCAAAAAGGTTAGATATTGGATCTAATCTGGTTAGATACTGGAAAATCCAGCTTATTTTTATCACTAATGTTCCTTTCCTGGGCAACCTGTAACCTCTTGAGGAAAATGTTCTCTCAATTGCTATGGGACTTGGAAGCACTTCCTTTCCTTATTCATAAGGAAGAAGCAGATTCACAGTGTAAAGATGGTAATGACGATGATGGTTTTAAACAAGGCATCCCATTCTTTGATGTGGGGTCTCTGTCCCCTCCCCTTGACTCTGAGCAGTCTCTGACTGCTATGACGGATGCAGTATTAGGGAAGTGACGCTCTGTGTGCAGGGCAGGCCAGGAGAGGCCATCCACAAGGGCGCTTAGAACTCCCTCCGTACACTCCCTGTGCAAGCCCAGCTGTCACCCTGTGAGAAGCCAGAGCCACCTGGAGGGGCTACAGGAGACACTCTGGTTACCAGTTCCAGTCCAGCTCAGGGGCCAGGCTGGTGAGTGAAAAATCCTTCAGGTAAGCCCAGTCTCCAGCAGTCTGCACCACATCCAGCTGTTCAAGTATCCCCAGCTGAGGTCACAGACATCATGCGGAGCTGAGGCCAACTAGCCCTGTGGGGCGAGTCCTGACCCACACAATCTGTGATCACAATAAAACTGTCTGTCGGGCAGCACTGAGTTTGGGGTGGTCTGTTACACAGCTGTTGATAGTGGAGCAAATGATCAGTGCAGCTACCACTCCAGGGTACCTTCTATAACTCCAGCATGGTACTATGCTCATATGCTGGATTCTGCCTCGTTGCACCTGCTCTGCAAAATATGTTAGTCCCGTCTGTCAGTAAAGAAATGGAGGCTGGGAGCAGAAAAGTGTCATGCAAAGGAACACACGGTAAACGACTATTTATGTCAATATTCAGTGCATTAAAAAAAAGCCAAAATGTCAGTATTTATCCAAAAATAATAATGAGAAAACGGCGAAAAGTGTGGTGGTCATTTTGTAATGAATAGAAAGATCAAATCACTATGTTGTACACCAGGAACTAACACTGTGGTTGTAGGTCAACTATACTTCAAAAACAAAGAAATTCAATGAAAAATATTAGATTTGTGGTTACTGAGGGGTGGCGTGGGGATTGGAAGAAGATGATCAAGATAAGCAGTTCATTGGTATGAACTGCTTATAGGATAAATAAGCATTAGGGATGTAGTATACATCATGATGCATATAATTAACACTGCTGTATGTTATATATGAAGGATGTTAAGAGAGTAAATCCTAAGAGTTCTCATCACAAGGAAAAGAAGTTTATTACTTAGATTTTATATCTATATGAGATGATGGATATTCACCAAACTTATTGTGGTAATTGTTTCATGATCTACATAATTCAAATCACTTAAATACACTGATAGGGGCTTCCCTGGTGGCTCAGTAGCAAAGAATCTGCCTGCCAATGCAGGGGACACAGTTTCTACCCCTGATCTGAGAAGATGCCACAACTAAGTCCATACACTACAACTACTGAGGCTCTGCTCTAGAGCCCAGCAGCTCTAGGATGACTGAAGCCAGTGTGCCCTAGGGCTCATGCTCCACAAGGAGAAGCCACTGCAGTGAGAAACCTGCCCCCTGCAACTAGAGAGTAGCCCCTGCTCTCTGCAACTAGAGAAAAAGCCCACTAGCAACGAAGACCCAGCACAGCCAAAAATAAATAAATAAAATTACCCTTAAAAAAGTAAATGCACTGATAACTTCTGGTTAGTGGGCAGTGAATACACATCCTTTCCTACGATTCAAGTGAAATGACTCCAGAGCAGTCTGGAAAGCAAGGAAGGATGCCGCTGCTAGATGAAAAACCTTGAGGAATTTCTGGAAGATGTTAACGAGAAGGGACTGTATAGAGAACCACTGAGCAAGGGAAGCAGTGGTCCAATGTGGGTCTCGAGGAGGGCTGTCAAACAGAGAGCCAAGAAAAACGCCCAAACTTGCGAGGTCAGCAAAGATGGAAGTCCATGGACAAACTGGAGTAATTAAGGACTGATGCTATGGGCCATTTGACTCCTCTGTCACAAGGAACGAAGAGAAACTGCAACTGCCCTGGGTCTAAAATCAGCAAGAACCCTTGCCCTATACACTATGGGAGAACTGACTCAGAGGTTCTTTTTTTTTTTTTTTTTTTTCGAATGTTTCACTTTTTTTTTTTTTTATTTTTGCTTCTTTACAGTTGTTTGCTTTTACTTCTCGGTGGATCCCCCCAGTTCACGGCCCCCGCCCCCCCCCCCCCCCTTCCCCCCCTCCCTCCAGGTCTCCCAGTGCTCTAATCCCAGGCATCTGTTATAGGGCATCATCCTGGACTAACTCATTTCAGTATGATATATGGTTCTGAAGGTGGGACTTGAGCCAAGAAAACAAAAACAAATAAAGCAGTTTGGGACTCAGAAAGTTTGGGGCTCTGTAACAGACATGAGATCCCAGTCCAATCAGCCAACTATTCATCCATCCTTCCATCCATTAGAAGGGGTTGAGAAAAGAAATGCCCACATTCAGTGAAATGCACTCTTAGGAGCTCCACTTGCAGCATAAGTGGAGGCCAGCATATTGCTGGCCTCAGCAAATAGCCCCCAAGGAGGGCTGAAACTTACACACATGATCTTTATCCAAACCAAACAGGAAAGCTGCCTTCTGTCAATCACATCTATAGAACCCGTCAGCCGCATAGTCAGGATAGAGGCTCTTCAGCTGCCAAGTCAGTCATACCACCTTCTTATGTTATTCTAGCCTTTCAATAAAAGTATGAATCAACAACCAAGATTTCAAAAATCTTTTCAGCTATGCTGAGAGGGGCAGCATTTTATTTGTATTATATTTGTATTGGACAGGGCTCCAGAGAACCACAGTCTTCTGTTTTCACAAGTGCCTAAGCATTTTGACTCAACTCTCCCAGTAGCTGACACAGTGCTATGGTTGGATAACAGTTCAACTACTGGAACTCAATGGATAACAGCTCATGTTAATATGTATTAGCACCTTTAAAAAAGAATAGTAGGAGTTACAAATATGGGACAATTACTATAGATCAGACACATATAGGATCTCATTTAATTCTCAAAGCAATCTTAGGATGTAGTGACATTATTCTAATTTTATAGGTTATAAAACTTAGGGCTGGAGAAACAATAATTTGCACAAGCTCGTGTGAGTGGAGGACTGGACTGTGTCCAGGTCTCAGTCAAAAGCTCATGTTCACAATCATGCCACACAGCCTTCTGAAGACACAGACTGACGGTGATCATTAAGAGGTAGAATTTGGCAGCTATTTTGCTAATGCTGCTGTTACAGTATCTATTTGTCCAGTTTGAATGCAACTGAGTTCCTGACTGTCTTTCACACCAGACTGAGGTTAGGCAGAAAATCTTGTATTTTCATCCAAGCCTGTGACACACATCTCGTACTCAGTAAATGTATTCAGCTGTTGGGTGATCCTGGCTAAGTGATTTAACCTGAGTCCTTGGTATAGTGTCTGATATACTATACTAAGCCATTATTATTACCACCACCATCATCATTTTTGTTACTGTATGTCCCTCTAAAACCACCACGTGCTAAAAACTACTGTGTACTAAGTCGCTTCAGTTGTGTCTGACTCTTTGTGACCCTATGGACCGTAGCCCGCCAGGCTCCTCTGTCCATGGGGTTTCTCCAGGCAAGAATACTGGAGTGGGGTGCCATTTCCTTCTCCAGGGGATCCAAAATCACAGGTGGAAACAAGTGTCCGTCACTTACTCACACACCATGTACAGGTTCCCAAGTCCCAAGCAGGACCTGCTTACTTCTGCCTGTTGCATTTTTGTGTGCCCGAACTGCCATTTTCCCATAGACTCGGTACAGTTTTAAAATACCAAGCTACTGGAAAGGACATCTGTAAGTTGTGTTTCTAGGACAGAGATTGTTATGTGTTTTGGGGTTTTTTTTTGCCACGCCACACAGCATGTGAGTTCTTAATTCTTCACTAGACCACCAGGGAAAGCCCTAGGACAGAGATTCTTAACCATTCAGAACTACAGAGGAACTGCATCTGGAATCTCCCTAAAGATTTTTCAAACCATACCCATGGCACTTTTACAACTCCACAATCCAAATCTTATCACTACCTTCCACCCTGGAAGTGAAGTGAAGTCGCTCAGTCGTGTCCGACTCTTTGCGACCCCATGGACGGTAGCCTACCAGGCTCCTCTGTCCATGAGATTTTCCAGGCAAGGGTACTGGAGTGGGGTTGCCATTGCCTTCTCCATCCTGGAAGGGAGGTGTATTTTTGGAGTTGAAGACCATCACGAAGAGAGCTGCTGTTGTGAGGGTGTGTTATGCTTGTGAGCTAGCAGGTGAAAGCTAAAGAGAAAAAAAAAAAAGAGTTGACAATCACCGTTGCCTAGGGCAACCGATCATATTTGCCGGATGTGGGTTTACGGTATCCTGCTCTACGTTTTACTTCCACTCTTTTTTCAGTCCCTGTTACTTTTAAGAAGAATCCAAAAAAATAAGGGTGAGGATGGGAGGGTGGGCAGAGGGGAAGATAAAGAATAAAAAGTAAGCAATGGCAATTTGTTGTTGTTTTGGTTGCTTAGAGGGCTAATGAAGCATTTTAGGTGTAGGCTGAGCTATGCATTAAAATCTGGTTCCAAGGACACACCCCACAGTAACAGAAAATGCTTTTTGTTTCTTTTTCCCCTTAGTTTTCTTCATAAGGCATCTAATATCCTCCATACAGCTGAACAGTCAACACTTAGGATACAGTATTCGTGCAATCACCTAGAGCTGCATCGTCTAGTTCAGTAGCCACTAGCCACAGGTGGCCACTGAGCACTTGAATTGCGGCTCGTCCAAACTGAAAGGTGTGCTAAGTGTAAGACACGCTGGATTTGGAAGATTTCATATGAAAAAAAGAAAAAGAATTCATCCACAATTTCAATATGACTTACATTTACTATAATTTAGTATAATTAATATTAATTCATTAAATGGTCATTTTGGATACATACATACTAAATAAAATAGATTACTAAATTAACACCCCGTGTTTCTCTTTGACTGTTTCTAGTGTGGCTTCTTGAAAATGCAAAGTTATTTATGTGGGGACTTTCCTGGCAGTCCAACGGTTAGGATGTTGCACTTTCACTGCAGGGGGCATGGGCTCGATACCTGGTCAGGGAACTAAGATCCTTCATGCCACATGGCGTGGCTAAATAAATAAATAAATAAAAATAATCTATGTCGCTTGCATTATACTTGTGTTGGACAGGGCTCCAGAGAACCAGAGTTTTCTGTTTTTACAAGTGCTAAGCATTTTGACTCAAAGGTGGTAGACTATGGGGACAGGACTACATAAATGTGATCTGAGTACTACGCACTAAGAGTTAAACCCAAATCCCCCTGTTTCCTTTCCTCCTGCCCTGTATGCTCCAGCTCTGCTGAACAATTTCATGCATGTAGTGCCTGAGGTAGCTTTCTTCCACTGGGTCTCCTGGAAATATCTTTATCCTTCAAAATGCCTCTGGTTCCCCCCATACTATGTCTTCCCTACAATCACTCCCATCACCGTCTTATGCTCATCACAAACTGGAATGTGTTTATTTGCAGGCCTGGGTCTCCCACTAGACCAGAAGCTTCTGGAGCTTTGGTGCCATATCTTATTTTGTTTTACACCTTCTACTCTGTCTGGCACATGGTCAGCCCTCGACAGATATAAGACTGGAGAAAAAGTTCCAGTGTCAGTGTGTTCAGCAGAGTGTCATTCAACTTGAGTGTGAATGTAAGCACAGAGGTCTTCTGTGAATCTCGAATGAGGAGCGCTTTTCTGCTCTGATGGTCAGGGCGGTGAGCTCCCTGGACGTTTCAGCTTTTCTTTTCTATGGCAATCTTGGGAGCCATTTGCTCACAGCATCACACTGCATTTACCCATATTCCGGGCCCAAGCCACTTCATTTCTGTTTGCCACATACAATGGCAGAAATTTAAGTACCATGTCAGTCAACAAATAGTCTTGATTTGCTAAGAAACAGTCTTGACTTGCTAAGCCATATCATTTAGGACTTTAACTAGAAGGGAGTCATTCCCCTTAAAAAATAATAAAATAAATGATTTTTTTAATGCGACATCCCAAACTTCAACAGTTCATTGACCCATCAACTGAGAATTTTGTTATCAGCAGAGATGAAAGAGTTCGTTAATACCATAAATACAGTAGCCTTAGACAAATTCATTTAGTCAGCTCACTGAATTGAGATCATTCTGTAAACTGCCTGAAAAAGATTTTGTGGTATTTTTTTCTGTCACATAACTTATTTGTTTATTCTTTTCTTTTTGAGACGAAATTCTAACAATGCACTTAACTGAAAAACAAACTTTCGCTTGTGGGGGAAAAAACAGTCTACAACATGAACTATGATGCAGACAGTGAAGTAAGCAGAATTCCACTAAGTGTACTATGTCATAATTATACTGCCCTGACACCTACTGTAGCCAAAGCAAATGAAATGTCACCTATCTTGATCTCAGTAGAACCACTTCCAATGTCACAGCAGTGTTACCTACCACTCTTCAACAGCTGCTAGTGAATTCATGGTCCTGCTCTAACTCGTGCATTTAAAATCCATCTGGTTTCAGATTTTGAAAATATAAGTATCTTAACCTTGGGGCACAAAAACCTCCTTTGTGGAAAAAAGGCCATTGTCTTCCCTTCCTCAGAATCCTGATGTTAAACTCATAATCTTAGAGGGAACTTCCCTGATGGTCCAGTGGTTAAAAATCCACCTTTCAGAGCAGGAGACGTGGGTTCAATCCCTGGTCCGAAAACTAAGATCTCACGTGGCACAGGGCAATTAAGCACATGAGCCACAATTAGAGAGAAGCCTGCATGCTCCAGTGAAGATCCAATGTGCCGCAACTAAGACCCAACACAGCCAAATAAATAAATAAATTCCCCAAACCCTCACAATCACAGAAACCTTTTATAAGGCCCATGTCACTGGTTGTGAGTTCATGTATTCACATGAACTCACAATATTGTGAGTTCAATATTCACTTCCTGCTCTCTCATTTATTAAAAAGAACTCCCACTGTCTTGAGTTTCAAGGGCATGAAATATTACTGATTAGCTGACTATATTCTTATTTCATTTATATGATAAAAGATTGCTGGTCAATTCTTTCAGCAAGTTTCAAAAGAAGAATTTAAAGCATTAGGATCCTAAAGAGCTAGTTTTACATCCCAGTTCTTAAAATGTAATCTTGGGTAAAATTCTTAAAACTCTCTAAACTGTCATTTCTAATCTGTACAATGAGAATTAATGATAGTACCTTCCCCAAAAGTTACTTAGGCTGAATGACTATATCCTTTTATGTAATAAGTACGTAGTGATTACCAGTTGACATTTCATATCCATGTCCAAAACTTTTTTTTTTCCAGATTTTTCAATTTATTTTTAATTGGAGTGTAATTCCTTTACAATGTTGTAGTTTCTGCTGTACCACAACATGAATCAACTATAGGTATACATATGTCACCTCCCTCTGAAGCCTCCCTCCCCAAAACTCAACTTGTCACAGCTTCCCCTCTAAACTGCCCATGTGGTTGACGCCAGTTCCATCCTTCCCATTGTTTGGGTCAAGAACTTTTGAGACATCTTTGGTTCCTCTTTCTCTGAAATCCCACATCCACTTTGCCAGGAAATCCTGTTGGCTCTACAATTAAAATATATGCCAATTCCCAAAGCTTCTTAATAGATTTCTAACTTTATCCAGCTTTTTGTCAAGCAATCACAGTGAGCCTTTGACATGTAAGTCAGATCACATTATTCCTCTTCTCAGAATCCTGTAACGGCCCCTCAGTTTGCTGCTAAGTCACTTCAGTCGTGTCCGACTCTGTGTGACCCCATAGACGGCGCCCCCAGGCTCCCCCGTCCCTGGGATCCTCCAGGCAAGAACACTGGAGTGGGTTGCCATTTCCTTCTCCATGCATGAAAGTGAAAAGTGAAAGTGAGTCGCTTAGTCGTGTCCGACTCGCGACCCCATGGACTACAGCCTACCAGGCTCCTCCATCCATGGGATTTTCCAGGCAAAAGTACTGGAGTGGGGTGCCTCTGCCTTCTCCGGCCCCTCAGTTTAACTCAGTGTAAAAGCCAATGTTTTCATGAAGGGTTACAAGACTCTACGTGATCTGCCATCTCTTTACCTTCCCGCTATGTCTCCAACCACACCTCCTATTACCCTTTCCCTCCAGGCCACACAGGTGCCTTTTCCCTTGAACGCACCAGGCTTACTTGTGCCTTATGTCCTCAGCACTAGCTGTTCCCTCTGCTCAGAACACTGTTCCATCAGACAGTCAGCTCTTTCAAACCCTGGCTCAGGTCTTCCCAATGAGGCCAAGTCCGACCATCTTATTTAACCCTGCAATTTTATTTCGTTCAACTTTACCTTTTTAAATGGGACTCTTCACTCACCAATATTATTTACTTATTTTTGATGCTTACTGATGATTATCTGTGTCTCCTAACTGGAATGCTCGCTGCTGCTAAGTCACTTCAGTCGTGTCTGACTCTGTGTGACCCCATGGACTGCAGCCCACCAGGCTCCTCTGTCCATGGGATTCTCCAGGCAAGAACAATGGAGTGGGTTGCCATTTCCTCCTCCAATGCATGAAAGTGAAAAGTCAAAGTGAAGTTGTGTCCGAGTCTTAGCGACCCCATGGACTGCAGCCTACCAGGCTCCTCCATCCATGGGATTTTCCAGGCAAGAGTACTGGAGTGGGGTGCCTAACTGGAATACAGCTCCCCAAATGCAGAGATCTCTGTCTCTTCCATTCACCTGGAATCAGCTCAGTTCAGTTCAGTTCAGTCACTCAGTCCTGTCCGACTCTTTGCGACCCCATGAATCGCAGCACGCCAGGCCTCCCTGTCCATCACCGACTCCCGGAGTTCACTCAGACTCACGTCTATCGAGTCAGTGATGCCATCCAGCCATCTCATCCTCTGTCGTCCCCTTCTCCTCTTGCCCCCAATCCCTCCCAGCATCAGAGTCTTTTCCAATGAGTCAACTCTTCGCATGAGGTGGTCAAAGTACTGGAGTTTCAGCTTTAGCATCATTCCTTCCAAAGAAATCCCAGGGATGATCTCCTTCAGAATGGACTGGTTGGATCTCCTTGCAGTCCAAGGGACTCTCAAGAGTCTTCTCCAACACCACAGTTCAAAAGCATCAATTTTTCGGCGCTCAGCCTTCTTCACAGTCCAACTCACCTGGAATAGTGCTTGGCAAATATTTTTTTGGATGACTGAATTCTATTTAAAGTAGAAATTGAAGTCATATGGAAATTAGCAGTTCCTAACTTACGTATACTTTACCATACTTAAAAGTTACAGTTATCCTCTGATATCTTGGTTACTTCATTAATGAATAAGATTCTACTACTTCCATGGTACTTCCTCTTAACCATTTGTAATCCACTTTGTTTTCATGCTATTTAAATTAAAATAAGTTCTTTTTACTTTATAGGACACTCTATTTATGACCATGCTTTGAGTCAGTGAAGATTCTAATTTCAGTTTCCCAGGGGACTTCCCTGGAGGTCCAGTGGCTAAGATTAGGCACTCACAAAGCAGAGAGCCCAAGTTACATCCCTGGTCAGGGAAGTAGATCCCGGATGCTGCAAGTGAGACCCAGTGCAGCCAAATAAATAAACTAATAATAAATAAATATTAAAAAATAATTTCAGTTTCCCAAGTGCCAATATACTCTAATTCCCAGTTTGATATCTTTGTAAATGCATGTACCTGCTTTCTAAATCCTTTTCAAATAATCAGCACATTCAGAATAATGATGACCTCTATCAAGAAAAAGTGAAGTTGTTCAGTCGTGTCCGACTCTGCGACCCCATGGACTGTAGCCCACCAGGCTCCTCTGTCCATGGGCTTTTCCAGGCAAGAATACTGAGGTGGGTTGCCCTTTCCTTCTCCAGGAGATCTTCCCAACCCAGGGATTGAACCCAGGTCTCCCGCAATATAGGCAGATGCTTTACCATCTGAGCCACCAGTGAAGTCCATCAAGAAAAAAGGGTAATGCTATTGAGGGGAAGTCAGAGGTACTAATATTATTTTACTTCTTAAGCTAGATGATATGTATCCTGATGTCGGTTTTATTATTGTTTGCTGTAATTTATGTATGGGCTTGCTTTGTGGTTCAGATGGTGAAGAATCCGCCTGCTATGCAGCAGACCTAGGTTCGATCCCTGGGTTGGGAAGATCCCTCAGAGAAAGGAAAGGCTACCCACTCCAGTATTCTGGCTTGCAGAATTCCACAGACTATATAGCCCATGGGGTCGCAAAGAGTCGGACACAACTAAAGGACTTTCACACACTCATGTATGTATCTTACATCATCTACTGTATGTATGGAATATTTCATAGTGAAAAAAGGAAAATAAATCTAGTGTTTGCTTGTTCTATCATTCTGTATTTTCCCTCCAGTTTGATATGATATAGATCTATGGACATAAATCTTCTGGCCAGTTTGTGCAAACATAACTATTGTGTGATTTAGCATTTATCCCCACTCCCAGCCTGCAGCCATTTCACTGATGAGTCTGTGATATGAGATCAAATCAGAAGGATCCCCAGTAGAAGTAGAAAAAAAAAAGCTACTCACTGTTCATTGATTTAATTAACACAGCCCATTATTAAGAGGACTGGAAATATAATAAAGCTACAAATGAAACCACATGGGGACTTCCCTGGTAGTCTAGTGGTTAAGACTCCACGGTTCCAATGCAGAGGGTGTGGGTTAAATCCCTGGTCAGGGAACTAAGACCCCACATACTGTGCAACACAGCCAAAAATTAAATCACATGGTTGCTGCTAAAGAAGATTATTTTTTCGAAAGACGTGTTTTCCCACTCTAAAAAGGCATGTTCTTTGCTGGGCCTACCTTCACTTCATCCTCCCTGACCCCCGTGCGGTGCAGGAATCTGATGGGTGCTCCCACAGCACAGGGCCTTGGTTGTGGTGGGGCTATAATTGCCCATTTACGTCTCCCCTATTAAACTCGAACTTCACTGAGGAAAGGCCTCCTGTTCTTTTTCACCATTTAAGCCCTTGCCCTTGGTATAGCGCCTCGAGTGCTGGTGTCATACTGACTCAGTTCAAAGGTCAGCTCTGCGTCTCACTCCCTGGGTAAGCTTCTTAACCTCTCTGCACTTTCATTTCCTCAACGATAAAGGGTTAATAATGGTATAAGCCCACGTGCGTGCATGCAGGTACGCTAAGTTGCTTCAGTCGTGTCCAACTCTTTGTGACCCTATGGACCGCAGCCCACCAGGATCCTCTGTCCATGCGATTCTCCAGGCAAGAATACTGGAGTGGGTTGCCATGTCCTCCTCCAGAGATCTTCCTGACCCAGAGATAGAACCCAAGCCTCATTATGCTTCCTGCACTGGCAGATGGGAAACAGCACCACAGGGGAAGCCCCATAAACCCAGCATGTGAAGCTTACTGAAACAACACATCCACATTAGTTAACATAGGGTCTGGTACAAAATATAAGCTATGCTATGCTATGCTAAGTCACTTTAGTCGTGTCCGACTCTGTGTGACCCCATAGACGGCAGCCCACCAGGCTCCCCCGTCCCTGGGATTCTCCAGGCAAGAACACTGGAGTGGGTTGCCATTTCCTTCTCCAATGCATGAAAGTGAAAAGAGAAAGTGAAGTTGCTCAGTCATGTCCGACTCTTAGCGACCCCATGGACTGCAGCCTACCAGGCTCCTCTGTCCATGGGATTTTCCAGGCAAGAGTACTGGAGTGAGGTGCCATTGCCTTCTCCAAAATATAAGCTAAATAAATATAATAACTGTTTATGATGACCAATTGGTGATAAAGAGGAAACTGAGTTGAGAGAAGAAAGACTAGCTCTTATAATATGATTCTTGGTGATTCAAGTGCATAGATGATGTTTAGAAAATGTTTGGAAATGGTGTCAGGAATTCAAGCTTTAGAACAGGAGCTGAGAAGGTGTGGTGCCTTGGGGTGATGCTATAGCTCTGACTGCTCAAGCGTCAGGGTTGGTAGGGGGCCAGCTGGGTCTCAGGGCTTAGACGGATTGATGGTACCACCCAGAAGTGGAATTAATATCGCTGGACATTTAGTAAATGTTATTTGAGTCCCAACTATGGTGCAAGGAATTTGGCTAGGTGATAGGGATGCAGTGCAATTGTAAATGTTTTGGTGTGACAGACTATGGCACACAATTTATTACAAGCTTCTGCACTACTAAAAGGTATTGAGTATAAAAATAATTAACACTGAAGAGGATTAGAAGTAAATGAAAATCCTGTTTGTGAAAGTGGGATGGTTTAGAGAAATTGAAAGTGGTATATTAAATATAGGCATTTTCGGCGATGCATTTTTAAAAGGCTTTTTATGTGAACCATTTTTAAAGTATTGAATTAGTTACAATACTGCTTCTGTTTTATGTTTTGTTTTTTTGGCTTCAAGGCCTGTGGGATCTTAGCTACCTGACCAGGAATGGAACTGGTATGCCCTGCATTGGAAAGGAAAGTCTTAATCATTGGACCACTCAATCAAGTCCCAGCAATGCATTTTATGAGCAGTTCATTCTAACAGTAATATGATGATATCTAGAACTTTTAATTTGTTATTGAAAAAAGTCAAAAAATAGGTGATTGGTATGCATTCTCAGGATATAAAAATACAAAAGATTTAATAGACACTACAAAATTTAGTGTTCAGTGTTAGTTGCTCGATCATGTCCAACTCTTTGCAACCCCATGGACTGTAGCCTGCCTTGCGCCTCTGTCCACGTAATTTTCCAGTCAAGAATACTGGAGTGGGTTGCCATTCCCTTCACCAGAGGATCTTCCCAACACAGGGATGGAACGTGGGTCTCCTGCATTGCAGGTAGATTTTTTACCATCTGAGCCACCAAGGAACAAAACCTAGTAAGCAGTGTTTAAGATTCAAAGAGTCATAACGTAATCCATATTACAAAGTTATATTTCCTGAGAATTAACACTTGAAAAAAATTTGAACTCGATCATACAGACCTACCCAACCTTGGGCTCATCAATTTGCTATTGAAGTTTTTCAATAGAATGGAAATGCGCTTTCTTACATGTAGACCAGAAATTTAGTTTCTTGAGGAACTTCTCAGAAACAAAAGACCTCAAAAGATTTGACTCTAACAACATCTATTATCATCATTTTCTCCATTCTTTTTTGTTAGTGATCAGCCATTCTTTGTCATCATTCACGACAGGACAGATTCAAAGAATTCTGGAAACTCCTCAATTGCTATTTTAATGATAGATATTAGGTAGGCCAATAATCTTTACTGATAAGGGTAGAGAGATCAAAGCAATTTAATTAACATCATTTTTTCTCTAGTTAAAGGCAGGTCTGGAAAAGAACCCGTCTCCCAAGTATCCGGGAAAGATATAAATGTCAATAATAATGAGAAAATGACTAAGAATTGGAAAGAAAGTGAAGTTGCTCAGTCGTGTCCAGACTCTTTGTGACCCCGTGGACTGTAGCCTGCCAGGCTCCTCTGTTCATGGGATTCTCCAGGCAAAGATACTGGAGTGGGTTGCCATTTTCTTCTCCAGGGGATCTTCCCAACCCAGGGGGAACCTGGGTCTCCCGCCTTGCATGCAGACTCTTTACCACCTGATTCCCTGGTGGCTCAGAATCTGAAGATGACATTAAATTGTTTAGCCCTTTCACAACACGTTGAGCAGACAGGAAACACCACCATGAAGACATTACAGAAATTTCCTAGTAGATTCTCTGTTAATTTTGCTAGCCAGCGTTACTGTAAGGCTGCTCATGGGCTGTCCCAGTATTTCAGTATTCAGGCCAAAGAGAAAATTGATCCTGAGATTTACTTAAAGAGACAAAGGCCTGCAAACCTCCATTCGGAGGCCTAGACTTTAAAATCAGTAGCAGTTAGTACTCTTGCCTTTGTTTAAACCACATTATACCTGAGCAGTAATAAACCCCTGAGCCTTTTCTGTATGTTACTTCTGCTGATACTCCATTTCTTTCTATAACAATTGCATTTAAAGTTATTTTTGAACCGCTTTGCAGTGTGTGGCACCAGGAACAAACATATTTAGCGTTCCACAACGGTCTGAACGATAAAGGGGTGCGCTTGGATGAGGAATTCTGGGGGACCCCTGCCCCAAGATCCTCCTGGATATAACGACAAGGATGTCCAGCAAGGTTAACTTGCTTCATGCTTCTAAAAGGGAGATCTGGATATTCATTCCAAGCGAAATTACAACACCTGTGCCTGGTGTCCAGCTCATTCCTCTCTGCTATTGTAAAGCGAAAAGGACAATAGTTCGGAGGCAAAGTTATTTTTATTTTTATTTTTTCTGTTTTTCAAAGTTATTTTTAAAAAGAAGAAACAGCCGTCTGAAAGTTTTCAAGGAAAGAAACACTAAGACGCGACAGACTTGTGACCGTCACTCTCAAATTCTCACATGACCTGCATTCAATGCACGGCGCCCGGAAATGCCCCCGGAAATGCCCCCTGAAATGCCGCCTGAAATGCCCTTGGAAGCCCTTCAGCGCCGGTCAGGCTGGGGCTCCCGGACCCGCTGGACAGGAGAGGGTGCACCCGTTCCCCGTCTGACTTTGGAGCAATTTTCTGGGCAGGAAATCAGTCAAATCTGACGAAACCCAACTCGGGGAAGGCGAGCCCCAGCCCCAAACCCCGCGGAGCTGGGTCAAGGGCAGGGGTCGGCGGGGGGCCGCCCTCCAGGGCCCAGCGGAGCCGCGGGTTCACCGGGCCCGGCCTCAGGCACGACCCTGGTCGGGAGACATCCCGGGGAGGGGAATCGGGGGCCAGGGCGGCCCGGGTGCCGCTCCCAGGGCCCCTGGGGCAGGCGGGTCGGCGCCACTTACCTCGACGGCTGCTCAGAGCGCGCGGGCACTTGGCGAAGACTCGTGCGCGGGGCAGCTTCGGGGCGGCGGCCGGGAGGCTTCGCGGAGCGCGGGCTGCGCCCCGGCTCGGGTCGGCGGCTGGGGAGGAAGTGGTGTCAGGGCGGCCCGGCCCTCGCGGCGCGCAGACGTGGGGCGCTCGGCGCGCGGCTCCGCATCGAGGTGCGAGGAGGGCGCCTGGTGGGAAACACCCACGGACGCGGATACAGACGCCTGAAGCCCCGGGGCTGCTTTTTCCGACTCGAAGGCTCTGTGCCTCCGCGCATCTTACCCCTCCCCTTCCCCACCTCCCACGGCCCAGCTCCCCCTTCCTCCCTCTCCTTCCTCCTCCTCTCCCCTCCTCCCCAAAGAAGACCACCACTTGGGTTGAAAGCGGGGGAAAGGTGCGCCTTCCTCTCACCCTCCCCTACCTGCGTCGTGGGCCCTCCCCTCTCGGAGGCGTCCTCTGGATTGTCGCTTCGGTGTTTCTATTACCGGCCAAGGGATTGGGGCCCAAACGGCGGTTCCACCAAAGCCCCAGAAGCCGATTTCTTTTGCAGCGGTGTTCGTAAGTGTCGACTTCAGCCCTTTTGGGCTTCCTCTTTTCGGGCCAGTTGTGCAAGGCCCTGCTTGCAGGCCTCGCGCCGCCCGCGGTTGGGCGGTCTCCGTGGTAGAGCTGGGGCGGGGAAGGGTGAGCTCCGCAGGGGCAGTGTCTTGATTATCGGGTTGGCAAACCCCTAAAGACTAATAATGACACTCAGTTGGCGGGCGAGACTGTGGCCTCTCCCATATAGCTGGTGGAAATCCAAATTAGCCAAAACCTTGTGCACGGGGATTTGGCCACAGAGATTTAACTTACATTGGCAGTGACCCTTTGACCCAGCGATCTAAGATCTAATGTAACACATATTAAGAATGGGCTACAGAGATACAGTGATGCGCAAGGGCCAGGCTACTCTTGGCTGCAGGATTTGTAATCGAAAAGGACTAACTGGGAAGAACCAGGTGACTTTTGGAAGTAGAATCTCCAGAGGGAAAATGCGTGAAATCTGAAAACACAGCAGTTAAAGCCAGATTTGGAAATGTGGTTGAAGTCACCTCTGTCGTTCTACAGCTGGATCTGTGGGTAAGGTGGTGGAGACCTGATGGCATAAATTAGACCCATAAATTCATTAGGTAATTTCAGATAGTTCAGCCATTGAATACTTAAGAAGAAACTGTTTACCACCTACTCTTCTAAGAACAAGCAAATCAGTAGTGATGAGAGTAATTCCTGCTCTCATGGAAGGTACATTCTAGTTGGGAGAAAACAGACAATATACAAATTAACATTTAACATGTCAAGTAATGTCGGCATTTTGACAGCAATTAAAAGAGGAGGAATAGAGTGGGGATGGAGGTGCTGTATTAATTAGTGTCATCAAGGAAGATCTAGCTAAGTGACACTTTAGCCAGACCTAGAAAACTAAGATCATGGCATCTGGTCCCATCACTTCATGGGAAATAGATGGAGAAACAGTGGAAACAGTGTCAGACTTTATTTTGGGGGCTCCAAAATCACTGCAGATGGTGATTGCAGCCATGAAATTAAAAGATGCTTACTCCTTGGAAGGAAAGTTATGACCAATCTAGATAGCATATTCAAAAGCAGAGACATTACTTTGCCAACAAAGGTCCGTCTAGTCAAGGCTATGTTTTTTCCAGTGGTCATGTATGGATGTGAGAGTTGGACTGTGAAGGCTGAGTGCTGAAGAACTGATGCTTTTGAACTGTGGTGTTGGAGAAGACTCTTGAGAGTCCCTTGGACTGCAAGGAGATCCAACCAGTCCATTCTGAAGGAGATCAGCCCTGGGATTTCTTTGGAAGGAATGATGCTAAAGCTGAAACTCCAGTACTTTGGCCACCTCATGCGAAGAGTTGACTCATTGGAAAAGACTCTGATGCTGGGAGGGGGGTGGGGGCAGGAGGAGAAGGGGATGACAGAGCATGAGATGGCTGGATGGCATCACCGATTCCATGGACGTGAGTCTGAGTGACCTCCGGGAGTTGGTGATGAACAGGGAGGCCTGGAGTGCTGCAATTCATGGGGTCGCAAAGAGTCGAACACGACTGAGCGACTGAACTGAACTGAACTGAAATGGATGAGAGAGCAGTCCATGTGGATTTTGGGATGAGAATATTCCAAGCAAAAGGAGAAGCACATTCAAAAGCCTTGGGTTAGGAGGGCACTCAAGATGTTAGAAAAACAGCAAGGAAAGGACTGTTCTGGTCTAGTAGGGGTCTTGCTCTGAGTGATGGGCAGCCAGTGGGAGGTTATGAACAGTACTGGGTAAAGAGGCGGAGCCAAGCAGCAGAGTGACTTTCATGGCAAAAGAGGTTAAGGAACACCTTTGCAAAATAATGGAAAGGGGCAGCCATTCAGAGACTTGGAAAAGCATTCATAGTGAAGAAAGAGCAAAAAAGGTCTTGAGGTAGGAACAGAGAAGGTTAAAAAGGCAGGGTAACTGGAATATGGCAAAAGAGTCGGGCAGTGGTAAAGGCTGGGGACAGAGAGGTAGGCAGGTGCCAGACCAAGCAGGGCTGGGAGTCAGCCTTGAGGACGTTGGGTTTTATTCTAATTGTAGCGGGGAGATATTGGAAGGTTTTTAGCAAGTAATTTGATTTCTGCTGTGTGCCATCGTGCTGGCCCGTGATTGGAAGATCAGTCAGATGGGACAAGAGGAAAAGCATTAAGAGGACATTTAGGAGGCTGTGGGGAGAATCCAGATGAAGGATGATGGTAGCTTTGATCAGGATTTGAACAGTGGGGATGATGAGAGTTTGGATCCAAGATACAGTATGAAACCAGAACCTGCAGCATTGCTGGGTTGGGGGTGGGAGAGGGGCAGAAGGGATTAGAAATGAAGTGTAAACCAGTGAGACTGGCATCCTGGGAGCGCTGGTATGAGGCAGGGCTACTGAAGAAAGATCAGTAGGGACAAGCCAGGTTAGGACCATGGGGACCATGTCCAGGATTGTTTTCTCATCCATGAGATTGTGTAAAATAATATCTGAAGCCTCTATTTTTTTGTAAAGTAAAAAAAGAAGTAGGATCATCTGCTGGGGGAGGGGGTTGATAGGAGGTTAGCAGGTCATAGATTTAGGGAGCTGGAGAAAGTTTAACAAGGGCATTGCTAAGAATCCAAGAGTGAGTTACTTAGAAGAATATAATGGGATTTCCAGGCAACCTGAGTCTGAAATTGGTGATGGTGGCAGAAGCAGTCTGCTCATTCATGTGGCCCTCCTGCAGAGCTGGTTACCTAGGTTTGGAGAACGTTTAGCTGTAATGGGATTGGCCAAAACAAGCCAGCTGGAAGGAAGGGTCATTGTGGTCAGAAGGGAGGCAGTTTGAAGTTTGCTTCTGGAGTCAGTGAGATTATGGATGCTGACAATGTCCAGGGTGTGACCACAGGCCTGGGTGTCTGAGATGGTCAAGGAAGTAAGATGCCAAAAAGTAGCAAAATGTTAAGTCACCCAGGGTTAGGGTGGTCATATAGAACTGTTGAGATGGGACACTTTTGAGGGGACCAGAGCGCCAACTGGATGAGAAATCGGGAAACCGGTGTAATACATGACTCTTCTGGACAAACAGAATGACGACAAGATTTAAGGTCATCTTAAAGGAAGATTGGGAGTCAAGTGTCAGGGTTCTGAAGTGAGAGAGCAGGAGTGACTGGAATTCGGGGAGTTGGCTGTTCTGAAGAGGTAAACAGAATAGTTTACCCAAATGGCATGAGCCTCAAGAGAAACATGTGTTTGCTTTTTGTATTATTTTAAATAAAAAGTTGAGCCACTAGAACGTCTGCAGGTAGCAATGGGGAGCACAGAGAACAGCAAACTCACCTTCTGAGCTTAAGTTACATGGAGTGTGAGAGAATAGACCCCCTATCGTTGAGAAAGTTGCAGTGGAAAGTCTGCAAGGTCAGAGTTAATGCCCCAATAGAGGAACGCTCCAGAAATAGCTTCAGGACACAGGAGTGGCAGTGACTGAGTTTGGAAGATGGGGAAGAGAATGCCTGATGGAATTACAGGCAAGGAAGAACTGATTATCCTGGTACGATGGAGTGAAAGAAAATTCTCCAGGTGGCTTCCTGTTTGGGGAGGGCCTCCCTGGAATATCTTTCCTTTTCTCCTTTGCTTTTCACTTCTCTTCTTTTCACAGCTATCTGTAAGGCCTCCCCAGACAGCCATTTTGCTTTTTTGCATTTCTTTTCCATGGGGATGGTCTTCATCCCTGTCTCCTGTACAACGTCATGAACCTTATTCCATAGTTCATCAGGCACTCTATCTATCAGATCTAGGCCCTTAAATCTATTTCTCACTTCCACTGTATAATCATAAGGGATTTGATTTAGGTCATACTTGAATGGTCTAGTGGTTTTCCCTACTTTCTTCAATTTCAGTCTGAATTTGGCAATAAGGAGTTCATGGTCTGAGCCACAGTCAGCTCCTGGTCTTGTTTTTGCTGATTGTATAGAGCTTCTCCATCTTTGGCTGCAAAGAATATAATCGATCTGATTTCGGTGTTGACCATCTGGTGATGTCCATGTATAGAGTCTTCTCTTGTGTTGTTGGAAGAGGGTGTTTGTTATGACCAGTGCATTTTCTTGGGTTTTCGAAAAGGCAGAGGAACCAGAGATCAAATTGCCAACATCTGCTGGATCATCGAAAAAGCAAGAGAGTTCCAGAAAAACATCTATTTCTGCTTTATTGACTATGCCAAAGCCTTTGACTGTGTAGATCACAATAAACTGTGGAAAATTCTGAAAGAGATGGGAATACCAGACCACCTGATCTGCCTCTTGAGAAATCTGTATGCAAGTCAGGAAGCAACAGTTAGAACTGGTCATGGAACAACAGACTGGTTCCAAATAGGAAAAGGAGTACGTCAAGGCTGTATATTGTCACCATGTTTATTTAACTTATATGCAGAGTACATCATGAGAAATGCTGGACTGGAAGAAACACAAGTTGGAATCAAGATTGCTGGGAGAAATATCAATAACCTCACATATGCAGATGATACCACCCTTATGGCAGAAAGTGAAGAGGAACTAAAAAAGCCTCTTGATGAAAGTGAAAGAGGAGAGTGAAAAGGTTGGCTTAAAGCTCAACATTCAGAAAACGAAGATCATGGCATCTGGTCCCATCACTACATGGGAAATAGATGGAGAAACAGTGGAAACAGTGTCAGACTTTCTTTTTCTAGGCTCCAAAATCAGTGCAGATGGTGACTGCAGCCATGAAATTAAAAGATGCTTACTCCTTGGAAGGAAAGTTATGACCAACCTAGATAGCATATTCAAAAGCAGAGACATTACTTTGCCAACAAAGGTTCACCTAGTCAAGGCTATGGTCTTTCCTGTGGTCATGTATGGATGTGAGAGTTGGACTGTGAAGAAGGCTGAGCGCCGAAGAATTGATGCTTTTGAACTGTGGTGTTGGAGAAGACTCTTGAGAGTCCCTTGGACTGCAAGGAGATCCAACCAGTCCATTCTGAAGGAGATCAGCCCTGGGATTTCTTTGGAAGGAATGATGCTAAAGCTGAAACTGCAGTATTTTGGCCACCTCATGCGAAGAGTTGACTCATTAGAGAAGACTCTGGTGCTGGGAGGGATTGGGGGCAGGAGGAGAAGGGGACGCCAGAGGATGAGATGGCTGGATGGCATCACTGACTCGATGGATGTGAGTCTGAGTGACCTCCGGGAGTTGGTGATGGACAGGGAAGCCTGGCGTGCTGCGGCTCATGGGGTCGCAGAGTCGGACACGACTGAGCGACTGATCTGATCTGATCTGATCCCTGGAATATCTCTGCAGAGGGTGGCTCGTGGATAGAGAATGCAGGGGAACTCAGTTTCACTGAGCTGGATTTTCAGTTTCTTACAACCTCGCTCTTTGGACACATCCACCAAGTCCAACTTGTGTTTTGGCTCATTTCCTTCCAGCTAAAGGGCACTTTCATCTTCTGGCAAGGGGCCAGAGATGGGTTGACCTGAGGTAAGAATCTTGCTACCTTTGTTTCCTCCAGGGGAGAGGGATTTTTTTTTTTTTCTTTTGGTTTAGCATTTTGTATAGTTTGGCCCATTTATTTTATTTGCCTTGCTCTTAATCATAAGGAATATTTGTTTCTGATATAAATATCTAACTTTTATGCTCCCTGCAGCGGACTGTATTTTTCCAAATATGGCCACAACCATCTCTCTCTTTCCCCATGAAGAGGTGGGATCCATTTCTTTCCCTCCCCCTTTAATCCAGGCAGGCCCTGTGAGTGTCCTGACAGATAGAGGACAGCAGAAGTGGCTTAGCCCTTCACTGGCTCTTTCAGCCCGCAGGGAGGTGAGGCCATGTGGAGAAAAACGGAGGCATTAGAGATGAGGTGAAGGCACCCAGCTCCCTTATCTAAATAAAGCTGCAGGAGAGAGACCAGGGTGAAAAAACCACCCAGCAGAGTTCAATCAACCCACAGATTCCCTGAGAGATAATGATAAACAGCTGTGTGAGCCTCTGAATTTCAGCTTGTTCACAGCCAGAGATGCTCAGGATATCATCTTGGGTATCTGCTTCTCCTTTTTCTGTCCTGGTAAAGGTGTACTTACAAATGGGTGGTAAAAAAAAAAAAAAATAACTCTGCTCATGACTTCTATTTTAACCATAACACCCATGTGTAATTAGGATGCTATTACTACGGCTTCCCAGGTGGGGCTAGTGGTTAAAAAAAAAAAAAAACCCACCTGCCCAAAACAGGAGATGTAAGCAACTTGGGTTCTATCCCTGGGTCAGGAAGATTCCTTGGAGGAGGGCATGACAACCCACTCCAGTGTTCTTGCCTGGAGAATCCCATGGATGGAGGATGGGTTTTTTATTTTTTTTTAATAAAAATTTTTGTCGCACTGTGTGGCATTTGGGACCTTAGTTTTCTGACCAGGGAGCAAACCCATGCTCCCTGCAGTGGATTCTTAATCCTTGGACTGCCAGGGAAGTCCATATATGTTTTATATATAGTATATATCTTTCCTCTTCCTCGTTAATAAAACCCTCCCTCTGCCTGACCACTTGGTCCTCTGACCTTTGTTCACGTCCTTCAGCCAGCCCTTTCCTGCTCCACACCCTGGTGCTAGTGAGTGGGAGGAAAACCAGAACAGAAGAGATGGAAGAATAACCCCAGGAGGAGAAGGATGGGGAAGAAGACAATGCCCAAGAAAGCTTGGGAGAGAATTTTTGGTGGGGAGCTGAGAGCTAAGCAGGGAGAAGGATGTTTGGGGACACTGCAGGGTAAGAGAGAGGCAGAAAGTGAGAAGAAAGGGAAGAAGGGGGGTTTAAGAATTGCAGGCTTGGTTTAAAATTAAATGTGGTTGTTGGTTTCTTTGCATTGACACTGCACAGAGACTATGCCCATGGGGACCTAGTGTTCAGTTACTTAATAAGCATTAACATCTGTGAAATACTGAGATGCACGCACACACTGTCTCCCTAGACCGTGTGACTCCGGAGCCGTTATCATTGCTACCTAGTGTCACTGATGTATAAGGAACAAATTCCATTCATAGTGGCTCAGGCATAAAAGAGAAGTTCTTGGAGAAAAGCTCTGATGGCTGATTAAACTTGGGAAGTACAGCTGGGTCTCTTGAGGGACTACACTAAGAACCCGGGGACTACCCCCCCTGCTGAATCTCTCTTTTTTTTTTTTTCAATTTTTAAAATTGTGGTAAAAAAAAATATATATATATATATGTCATAAAATTTATCATCTTAAACATTTTAAAGGGTACAGTTCAGTGGTATTAGATAGCATCACCAACTCAATGGACAGAAATTTGAGTGAACTCCAGGAGGTAGGGAAGGACAGAGGAGTCTGGTGGGCTGCTGTCTGTGGGGTCTCAAAGAGTCAGACATGACTTAGCAATTCAACAACAAAAATTAAATACATTTATAATGTTGTGGGACCATCGCCACCATTCATCTCCATTGCTTTTGTCATCTTGTAAAAACCAAAACTCTGTGCCTATTGAACACTATGTCCCTAGTCTTCCCTACCTCTGGCCCCTGGCAGCCACCTTTCTGCTTTCTCTGTGATTCTGACTGTTTCATATAAGGAGAATCATGCAGTGTCTGTCTTTTTGAAACTGGCTTATTTCACTTCCATATTGTCCTTAAGCTCCATCCATGTGGTAGCATAAATCAAAATTTCCTGCCTTTTAAGGGCTGAATAATATTCCATTCCTTGTGTATTCACATTTTGCTTATCTGTTATTTTATCCATGGACACTTGGCTTACTTCTGCCTCTTAGCTTTTGTGAATAAAGCTGCCTCAATATGGGTATACAAATATCTCTTTGAACCCCTGCTTTTAATAAATTCGGGTATATACCCAGAAGTAGAATTGCTGGGTCATCTCTATTTTTTATTTTTGAGGAACTGTTGTGCTGGAATCCACAGTGGCTGTACAATTTTACATTCCCATTAGCAGTGCTCAAGTGTTCCAATTTCTCCACACCCTCCCTCTTTCTAGTAGCTGTTAATCAGTGTGAGGCAGTAGGCACCTCATTGTAGCTTTAATGTACGACATGATAATTCAGTACATGAATATGTTGTGAAATGATCACCAGGATAAGTCTGGTTAACGTCTGTCACCACACACAGACACACAGTTACAATTTTTTTCCCTTGGGATGAGAACTTTTAAGATCTACTGTATCAGTAACTTGCAAATAGACAATCCAGTATTATTACCTGTAGTTATCACTCTATACATTTTTTTGCCTTCTCCATTTTTATTTGGCTTTGTTGTATTATTGTTGAGTAATGAGTTCTTTGTACATTATGAGAATATTAAATTTTGTGATTAAGTTTTTTAAAATTGAAGTATAGTCAATTTACAATATTATATTAGTTTCAGGTGTAAAATATAGTAGTTTTGTATTTTTATTTAGCAGCAGCAGCATACACCATTTAGATTTATTATAAAAGATTGGCTGTATTCCCTGTGCTGTACAATATTCCGGGTAGTTTTTTTTTTTTTTTTGAGGTATAGTTGATGAACAATAAGTTTCAGATGTGACAGAAGTTTCACAATTTTTAAGTTTATACTCCATTTAAAGTTATTGTAAAATACTGGCAAAAATAAAAATATAAAATACATATCCCCTGTACTGTACAATCTATCCTTGTAGCTTATTTATTTTATCTGTTCTGGTTTGTGTCACTTAATCCTCACCCCTATATTATCTCACCCTCTTTCCTCTCTCTAGGGGTAACCCTAGTTTGCTCTCTATATCTGTGAGCCTGTTTCTGTTTTGTTAGATAATTTTACATTTTTAATATCCACTTTCTGCTCACTCAGTTGTTAACTCTGCTGCTGCTGCTACTACTACTGGTAAGTCACTTCAGTCGTGTCCGACTCTGTGCAACCCCAGAGACAGCAGCCCACCAGGCTCCCCCGTCCATGGGATTCTCCAGGCAAGAACACTGGAGTGGGTTGCCATTTCCTTCTCCAATGCATGAAAGTGAAAAGTGAAAGTAAAGTCGCTCAGTTGTGTCCAACTCCTAGCGACCCCATGGACTGCGGCCTACCAGGGATTTTCCAGGCAAGAGTACTGGAGTGGGTTGCCATTGCCTTCTCCATGTTAACCCTAGCAAAACCTAAAATACAAAACAAAACAAAAAAAACACCTGTTCTTCCACACCATTTCTTTTCACACAGTAATGGCAAATGGCAACATCCAGCAGTCAGCTTTTGTATGAAAGACCAAACCTGGTGAAAAGTGGTTTAGGGCTGTCAAAGTAAAATGTGTGAAAATGCAAGCTATAAAAAAGTATTTAAAGTCTTTCCTCTGTATGTTTCATCCAGTTTGATTGCCACGCCTAGGTGTAAATGAGAACCACGAGCAGAACCCTGAAAAATACTTATGCCTTAACCAAAATCTTAAAAAACCTGTTGATATCAAAACTGCTGCACTGACTAAAACCATATGAGGCACTACTACATACTTACCCTGCTGCTGCTAAGTCACTTCAGTCGTGTCCAACTCTGGGTGACCCCATAGGCAGAAGCCCACCAGGCTCCCCCATCCCTGGGACTCTCCAGGCAAGAACACTGGAGTGGGTTGCCATTTCCTTCTCCAATGCATGAAAGGGAAAAGTGAAAGTGAAGTCACTCAGTCGTCCAACTCTTAGCGACCCCATGGACTGCAGCCTACCGGGCTCCTCCATCCATGGGATTTTCCAGGCAAGAGTACAGGAGTGGGGTGCCATTGCCTTCTCCCATACTTACTCTAGCATGGCTAAAATGAAAAAGATCGATTATAGTAAGTGTTGGCAAGGGTGTGGAGGAAGTGGAACTCTCAGATACTGCTTGCAGGAATGGAAATGGTACAGCTTTGGAAAATGGCTTACTGCTACTGCTAAATCACTTCAGTCATGTCCGACTCTGTGTGACCCCATAGACGGCAGCCCACCAGGCTCCCCTGTCCTTGGGATTCTCCAGGCAAGAACACTGGAGTGGGTTGCCATTTCCTTCTCCAATGCATGCAAGTGAAAAGTGAAGTCGCTCAGTCGTGTCCAACTCTTCACAACCCCATGGACTGCAACCTACCAGGCTCCTCCGCTCATGGGATTTTCCAGGCAAGAGTACTGGAGTGGGTTGCCATCGCCTTCTCCAGGAAAATGGCTTAGCAGGTGATTAGAAAGTTAAACACATTCTTACTGCATTACCTGGCTATTCTACTCCTAGGTAGAGACATAAAAGCATATGTCCACACAAAGACTTGTACACAAATATTCATAGCAGCTTTATTTGTTCTGGTCCCAAGTTGGAGACAACCCAACTGTCCAGCATAGGTGAATGGATTTTAAAAAAAAGTGTTAAAAAAATCATACTGCAGAATATTATTCAGCCATAAAATAGAACAAACTTCTGATACAACAGTGTGGCTGAATCTCAAAGTAATGCTGAGCGAAAACAGGTTAAAAAGAAGACATGTTGAATGGTTGGTCTTATTTCTTTAAATTCTTGAGAATTCAAACTAATCTGTAGTGAGTAAAAGAACTGGAAGGAAAGGAACTGGGGAGGAAGGAAATTAAATGCTACAGAACTGGGAGGAAGGAAAAAGGGAGGATTGCCGAGGGGTACAAGGGAACTTTGAAGAAACTTTCAAGGGACTTCCCTGGTGGTTAAGACTCAGCATTTCCACTGCAGGGCACAGGTTCAATTCCTGGTCAGAGAAATAAGATCCCTCATGCCCTGTGAAGCCAAGAAAAAAAGAAAGAAATTTTCAAGGGTAATGAACATATTTTGGTGGTGGTTTCCAGACGTATGTATATACATCAAAAACTGACCAAATAGTACATCTTAAATATGTGTCATTTACTATATGTCAGTTGTACATCAACAGAGCTATAGAAAATATCCTTGTACTTTGGACAGTTTTTCAATTCATGATTTCAAAAAGCAACTTAAAAAATTAAAAAACAAAAAAATCCCACACATAATTTTAATAATCTATATACTACATTTTAATTAGAATCTTATCAACAATAAAGGAAAAATTTCAGTCTATAACATTAATATTCTTAACAAATATTCCGTGCTGCGATTCATGGGGTCGCAAAGAGTCAGACACGACTGAGTGACTGATCTGATCTGATCTGATGAAAGAATCACAATGTTTTGCTGTAGGAAGCCTTTCTGAAATATAAATTAGAAAATTCAGAATTGTGTGGGAAGAAATATGAAATTAAATGCTACAGATTTTCCAGAAGCTCTGTTTGATGCCACTGGCTACAACAAGCTATTGGAGGTTGCAGAGGAGCCTTAAATGATTCTACAGCAAAGAGGGGTTTGTCCCCCAACTGAAAAGAGTACAAGATTTAAGAAACACTAGTGTTACATATTTTTAAAGTTTAAAGCACAAACTTTATTAAAGGTCTTTTGTATCCAAAGTTTTTTTTAATCTGCTTTTTAGCTGGTGCATATGTGTTCGCTAAGTCACCTCCGTCTGTCTGACTCTTTTTGTGACCCCATGGACTGTAGCCCTCTAGGCTTCTCTGTCCATGAGATTCTCCAGGCAAGAATACTGGAGTGGGTTGTCATGCCCTTCTCCAGAGGATCTTTCCAGCCCAGGGGGTCTTCTTCACTATAGGCAGATTCTTTACCGTCTGAGCTACAGGGAAGATCCAATAACTTGATTAAGGCAAGAAAAAAATATATGAGAATTTATTGCAATTGACCCTGTTCAGTATTTTAGAACATCAAATTAAGATTTAGCAGTTTTTATTGGGCACAGTCATATATTCTATTTTTGGCCATACCTTTTGGCATCTTAGTTCCCCCATCAGGAATTAAAACCATGCCCCCTGGATTGGGAGCACAGAGTCTCAGCCATTGGGCCACCAGAGAAGTCCCTACAGAGTCACATTTAAATGCTGGTCTTCAACACTGAGCTGGATATAAGATCAATACAAATTATTTCCTTAAGGCACTGGGGTTACCAACAAGGTCTTATTCAGTAGAACCATTTACATTATGCAGTGGCTAAGACTGTGCTCCCAAGATTCTAACAGCTTGTTAGAATCTAACAAGTCTAACAGACTGTTACATTTACCTGGTTTTACATAACTGTTTTGTTGACCTTTCCACTTGAATCTGCAACAAGTTGCCTGAAACTTATTTTGGATAAAATAGAAATTTTTATTTTCCCTTAAACCAGTGCTCCTCTCAGTCCTTCTCATTTCAGTCAAACTGATCTCTTCCCTTCATATCTCAATCCTAAACCCCAAAACCATTATTAATTCTGTCTTTTAATTCTTACCCTTGTCCAATGCAGCAGATGTCCTCCTGGCTCTCCCCAAATGTATATCCCTTTGTCTCTGTCCTCTCCTACTTAGTCCAAGCCCCATAAACTATCCCTTGGGCCATTTCAATAACTTCCCAACTGACCTTGTTCTTTACCCCCTGCCCCCAATCCATTCTCCAAACAGCAGCTGGAATAATTAAAAATAAAAGCAAGTAATGTTTGTGGCTCAGACAGGAAAGAATCTGCCTGCAATGTGGGAGACTGGGGTTCTATCTCTGGCTCAGGAAGACCCCTGGAGAAGGGAAAGAGGAGCCTGGTAGGCTAACAGTCCATGGGGTCGCAGAGAGTCAGACATGACTGACAACTAACACACCCATACACAATGTTTACCGATGCTTTTTAGACACGAGGCACCATTCCATGTGATTTACAGTGAATCAATACAGTCCTATGTTGGACTAGTGTTACCTTTATTTTATTAAAGAGGAAACTGACATATGGAAATTAAATAATATGTCTTCATTTAATGGTGAAATGGTGTTTGAATCTACCTAGTCTGATTCTAGAGCTTGAATTATTAACCATTATATATCACACCTCCCTGAACATGTCAGATTTGTCATTCTTTGCTACGGAAAATTTAGACTTGTCTTTGTACTTAGGATAAAATCTAAACTCCTTGCCATGACCTCCAAGGCTTTACAAGATCTGATGCCAGAGAATTCCAGTGGCGGTCCAGCGGTTAGGACTCCGTATTTTCACTGCTGAGGGCCTGGGTTCAATTCCCACTCAAGGGAACGAAGATCTCACAAGCTGTGTACCCATAAAAAAAAAAGATCTGATGCCAGCACCATCTCTCTAAACCTCATCTCATAGCATCTCATATTCTCTTCCAAAGCAAGCTGAGTTCATGCTACACTGGTGTACTCCTCTCTATTCCTGATTGAGAAACTTGAAATTCTTACCTTCTGGCCTTTCCTGAATGGTGTCTCCACATCCTTTCAGTCTCAGCTTAAAGGTGGCCTCTGCCCCATTAGGTGGAGAAGGCAATGGCACCCCACTCCAGTACTCTTGCCTGGAAAATCCCATGGACGGAGGAGCCTGGTGGGCTGCAGTCTATGGGGTCACTAAGAGTTGGATACGACTAAGCGACTTCACTTTCACTTCTCACTTTCATGCATTGGAGAAGGAAATGGCAACCCACTCCAGTGTTCTTGCCTGGAGAATCCCAGGGACAGCGGAGCCTGGTGGGCTGCTGTCTATGGGGTCACTAAGAGTTGGATACGACTAAGCAACTTCACTTTCACTTCTCACTTTCATGCATTGGAGAAGGAAATGGCAACCCACTCCAGTGTTCTTGCCTGGAGAATCCCAGGGACAGCGGAGCCTGGTGGGCTGCTGTCTATGGGGTCGCACAGAGTCAGACATGACTGAAGTGACTTAGCAGCAGCCCCGTTAGGTAAGGTCCTGGAAGACACGGAGGTGTTGCTGCAGTGTGGGGAAAGGGGTGGTTTGAAGGTAGGGATGGAGGGAGCTCAGGGAGCTCTTTGTTTCTCCAAGTACTGCCTGCTGCACTGGTGCCTTTTCTAAGAGAAATAGTTTGAAGTGTTCAGTTTAAATATGGTGATCAGACTGTGAAACATAAGGAGGTCAGAAGTTTATGTTCTTACTCCACCCTTAGCTATAAAATGAGAGTAATAATAATGTCTTCCTGCCCAAATCACAGGGTGGGGGTGCAGATTTGCCTTGAAAACTGTAAACAGGAACCAATGCTTCAGGCTAACGTGGTCTTCACATCAGAGTGGTGCTTGCCTTTGTGAATTCTGCCAAGGACCAATTAGAGAAGGTCAACAGGCTAGAGGAGATGCCCTTAGGATCATTTCATCGCCTGCTCTGGGGGCCTCAAGGGATCCACTGCCCATCATGCAGCAGCCTTCAGACACTAAGTTAGTGACAATATGTGTGTCTTATTTCAAAGAACACAGCAAAGAAATACATTTCATTTGATGTGGGCCATTTTAAAAGTCTTTATTGAATTTGCTACAATGTTGCTTCTTTTCTATGTTTTGGTTTCTTTGGCCAGGAGGGTGTGGGATCTTAGCTTCCTGACCAGGGATCAAACCCACACTCCCTTCCCTGGAAGGTGAACTCTGAACCACTGGAATACCAGGGAGGTCCCCCAAAATTAAATTTCAAATGAGAAAATTTTCTCTAGCTAACTTAGATCAGAATTCCCTTTTTCGCCTCCCTCATTTACTGTCCCCCTGTTCCCTTCCCATCTTTGTCAAGATTGAAGCAGGACACTGGTCAAATCAGAAGACTTCCTATGAACAAATGAATGGCAAGCACAGTAAAACAGCTGGCAGTAGATATTTTCCTGTTACCCACTATTGATATTAGGGAATGTTGGTGTGATCAGATGACCCGGGGGAGCTGCTGAGGCCCCACAAAGGCTCCTTCTGTTTGCTTTGCTTCATTCAGTTTTATATCCTATCATCTAAGGTAAAAGTTTAAAAAAATCTATCACTGGATATGTAAATTTCTAATTAGAACTGTGTTGGGGGTGAAGTCTCCATCTTTTAACTGTATTTATTCAAAATAAGGAACAAAGTCAGATTCTCTTTCTTTCCTAGAGCCATGCTTGCAATCAGTCAATTAGATGGTATTTGGTAAAGCCATCAATGCATCTGTCAACAAGCTCCTTTATTTTTAATTCCCATCCTTATCTTGCATGATTCTTAGTGATTTTATTATTATTTTAAAAGGAATCTTACTCAAAAAAATTTCCCCCAGTATGTTTCATGTTAATGTGATCTGCCTTCATTTGAATCTTGTGAAGCCAATCCTGGCAGACTCTCACGGGCAGGGTCCCACGGGCTGTGTCCCTGGACCCTCTGCCCCATGAGTGAATGGTGGCTGTCTTGACTGAAAGCTCCCAGTGCCCTGTCTTCACCATTCTGAGCACTCAGGAGAAACATTTGGCTACTCCCCACCCCACCTCATGCTGAGGCTTGGGGACTGTGAGCTGTATTTTCTAACCTGTCTTCTTCAGCTTTTTGCCATGTAGCTGCCTTTACTCTCCGAGCCGTGGACATGTGGGGGACACGTGGGGAACACCGGCTCCCTCCACAGGCAACCAGAGTGGAGTCAGGGCACAGATCCACCTGATTCAAAAGGCTCACCCCTGCAGACCAGCCCAAAAGGCTGGGCAGCCCATATCAGTTCCCCTCCCTGTTCCTCTTCTCTTGGACTCTCTTCTTCTACTCCAAGCTTTGGAAGTACAAGTAAAAAATCAATTCTGCTCAGTCCTGTGTTATTTACAATCTTTTCCTTCTTTCTTTCTTATGAGAAGGTGATTTATAATTCAGGCACTGTCTTGCTCAAAACTCCTCTCTTGTTGCTGTAGATGGTATTTGAGGAAAAAAGAATGCATGGATGCAAAGGAAAATAATTAGATCTCATCAGGCTACATTATCCAGACACTGTTAATAACAAATTTATAATGTATTCCAGTACAAATAAGCAGTATTTTTAGAGTCCAAATTGCATTTGCACAGAGAAGCTATTTAGTAACATACAATTAAACACAGCAGAAACACATCGAAGTTAAACAAGTCACACATAGACAGTGTCACGGTTCAGTTCACATAACACTTTACTGAAAATAAGCCACCTGAAGGCCACATCCTGGTCTGAATCTATCAAAGGCTCTCACCAGCCTATAAGAAAAGAGAGCGCAGGCTTTACTTTTTTCTTGTGATGCTTGGGCCAAGGAAGCCTTCCTGTCCCCCTTGATGAGGGGCTGCCTCTGTTGTCAGTCAAACCCAGTTACTTTCGTACCCCTCTTTTGCTCCTCACTTTCTGGGACTCTAATTGCGTGTTAAGTGTTTCTGCTGTCTTACATGTATCTCTTATGCTCTTTCTGTAATTTTGAATCCTATTTTTTCTTTCCGTGCTTTAATCTTCTGAGCTGTGTTCTGGTTCACCTGTTTGTGATCTACCGTTAAACCCAATTGATTTTGTTCATTGTTTCAGTTCTAGCATTTCCATTCAGTTCTTTTAAAAAAAGAGTTTCCAGTTCTCTACTGAGATTTTTCCATCCTATCATCTAATTTCTTGAACATATTAATCATAGCAATTTTTTTCCAGCATTCTGGAAATATAATCAACATATGCTATGCTATGCTAAGTCACTTCAGTCGTGTCTGACTCTGTGTGACCCATAGATGGCAGCCCACCAGACCCCGCCATCCCTGGGATTCTCCAGGCCAGAACACTGGAGTGGGCTGCCATTTCCTCCTCCAATGCATGAAAGTGAAAAGTGAAAGTGAAGTCACTCAGTCGTGTCCAACTCTTAGCGACCCCGTGCACTGCAGCCTACCAGGCTCCTCCATCCGTGGGATTTTCCAGGCAAGAGTACTGGAGTGGGGTGCCATTGCCTTCTCCAATCAACATATAACATTTGGTAAATTTAAGGTGTGCAGTATAATGATTTGATACACATTTATTTGCAAAATGATTACCACACTAAGGTTAGTTAACATATCCTTTACCTCACATGGTTATCATTGTGGTGGTGTTATGGCAAGAAAATTTAACCTCTCCTCTTATAGATATTTTCAAGTATATAATATAGTATTGGTAAATGTAACACCATGCAATACATAGTTCCCCAAAGCTTACTTATCCTATACCTGGAAGTGTATACCACCTTCTCTGTTTATATAAATTTAATGTTTTTGGATTCTATATATAAGGGAGATCATGCAGTAATTGTCTTGCTCTGTCTGACTTGCCCTCAAGGTTCATTTATGTTGTTGCAAATGGCAGGATTTTCTTCTTTCTCATAGATAAATTCTATTTTTTCTCTCCCCTTATATCTATCTCTCACATTTTCTTTACCCATTCATTAAATCGGTAGACACTTAAGTTGTTTCATGTCTTGGCTATTGTCAAAAATGCTGCAGTAAACATGGCAGTGTAGATACGTCTCGGAGATAGTGATTTCATTTCTTTTGGAAATTAAAAGACGCTTGCTCCTTGGAGGAAGAGACCAGGCATGAGAGAAACGGGTCCGGGTAGGGGGGGCGTGGGCTGGGGGGTAACAGTCCATTCTGGTCATCCTGGTTTCTGGGGATGGCGTGAAGTTTGGCACTATCGAGAGTGACTCACTGAGAGACTGATGCTGGGAGGGATTGGGGCAGGAGGAGAGGGGACGACAGAGGATGAGATGGCTGGATGGCATCCCTGACTCGTGGATGCGAGTCTGGGACTCGGGAGCTGGTGATGGCAGGGAGGCCTGGCGTGCTGCGGTTCAGGGGCGCAGGTCGGACATGACTGAGCGACTGATCTGATCTGATCTGATCTGGAAATAAACCCAGAAATGGAATTGCTGTAGCATAGGAAGAAGGCAATGGCACCCCACTCCAGTGCTCTTGCCTGGAAAATCCCATGAGCGGAGAAGCCTGGTAGGCTGCAGTCCATGGGGTTGCTAAGAGTGGGACATGACTGAGCAACTTCACTATCACTTTTCACTTTCATGCATTGGAGAAGGCAATGGCACCCCACTCCAGTGTTCTTGCCTGGAGAATCCCAGGGATGGCGGGGTCTGGTGGGCTGCCATCTATGGGGTCACACAGAGTTGGACACGAGTGAAGCGACTTAGCAGCAGCAGCAGCAGGGTAGTTCTAGGGGCTTCCCAGGTGGCACTTGTAACAAAGAACCTGCCTGCCAATGCAGGAGATGTAGAAGATGCAGGTTCGATCCTTTGGTCAGGAAGATCCCCTGGAGGGGGGCATGGCAACCCACTCCAGTATTCTTGCCTGGAGAATCCTATGGACAGAGGAGCCTGGTGGGGCTACAGTCCATACAGTCGCAAAGAGTCGGCATGACTAAAGTGACTTAACAGACACACACAGGGCAGTTTTATTGTTAAGTTTTTTGAGGAACCTCCATACTATTTTCCATAGTGGTTGCACTGTACATTCCAACCAACAGTGCACAAAAGTTCCCTTTTTTTCACGTCATCATTAGCATGTTATCTCTTGTCTTTTTCATAATAGCTGTTCTAGCAGGCGTGAGATATTTCCTCATAGTTTTGATTTGCACTTCCCTGGATGTGAGAGCTGGACTGTGAAGAAGGCTGAGCGCCGAAGAATTGATGCTTTTGAACTGTGGTGTTGGAGAAGACTCTTGAGAGTCCCTTGGACTGCAAGGAGATCCAACCAGTCCATTCTGAAGGAGATCAGCCCTGGGATTTCTTTGGAAGGAATGATGCTAAAGCTGAAACTCCAGTATTTTGGTCACCTCATGCAAAGAGTTGACTCATTGGAGAAGACTCTGATGCTGGGAGGGATTGGGGGCAGGAGGAGAAGGGGACGCCAGAGGATGAGATGGCTGGATGGCATCACTGACTCGATGGATGTGAGCCTGAGTGACCTCCGGGAGTTGGTGATGGACAGGGAGGCCTGGCGTGGTGCAGTTCATGGGGTTGAAAAGAGTCGGACACGACTGAGCGACTGATCTGATCTGATCTGATTAGTGATGTTTATCTTTTCATGTACTTTTGGGGCATTTGTATATCTTCTTTGGATAATGTGTATTCAAAGCCTTTGCTCATTTTTAACTTGGCCTTTTTAATTTTGCTGTTGAGTTGTGTAATTTCTTCATATATTTTGGGTATTAACCCCTTATCACATATGTGGTTTGCAAATATTTTCTCCCATTCCTTAGGTTGCCTTTTCATTTTATATATTTATATATATACATACACACACACACTTTCCCTATGTGGAAACTTTTTCACTTTAATGTAGTTTCACTTGTTGAATTTTGCTTTTGTTGTTGGTGCTTTTGGTGTCCAAATCAAAACATTTATTGCCAAGACAGATGTCCAGATTTTTCTCCATGTTTTCTTCCAGGAGTTTTATGGTTTCAGTTTTTACACTTGAGGTAATTTTTGTAAGAGGTTTTATTTCATTCTTTTGCAGGGGACTATCCAATTTTCCCAGCACCATTTATTGAAGGTTGCCCAGCGCAGGGGGAGATTGTGGCCCCAAGTCCCGTGATGGTCGTTAGCTCAGGCTACTGGGCTCCACAGCACGGACAACTGTGTGGTCCTTGATGAGCACTGCAGGAGGAGGGGAGGAAGGTCTATAGAGGCTGCGGGGCTGCTGGGGTCCTCAGCAGAGCCTCCAGGCTCCGTGGACAGGGGCGAGGGCAAGCAGCAGGTGGGTAGGCGGGTGGGCACTGGAGGCGTGGGCACATGCTCAGCTGTGGCGGCCAGCTGCAGGTGCCTGTGGAGTGGAAGCCAGTGACATCTGCGAGGAACCTCTTTAGTAGTGAAGGCTGCTGGGTTTGTCTGCAAGACAGGGCCCTGAGAACCCATAATCATTTCTGCCATGTGGCTGCTGCTGGTAGCCTCCTGATTTTGTCATTCCTAGTCGTCTGTGTGTATCTCAGCTTTGCCAGCCTCTGGTTGCAGTAAAACTGAATGGGACCTTTCTATGGGGCCCAGAGAGACTGGGAAGCTGGTTGCTCACCCTGCTCTTCCTCTTCTTGTGAGGGGAACTGCTTCTAACTGGGGACTTCTCTCTTGATGCAAAGCTGGCTTGGGGAATGGGATGATGTGGGCAAAATGAGTTGTCTTCCTTCCCTTTTTGTGTGGTTATTCTCAGTTTTTTTTGTTCTGCTGTGTTACTAGAGTTTCTTAAGTGAACTCCAGAGCTCTCCCAGAGTGTGTGTGTGTGCATAGCTAATTATGGCTCTTTGTTGGAATATGGCGACTTAGGGTCCCCATACTCCGCCATCTTGGTGACATCATTCTCCCTGATAGACGCTTAAATATATGTAACGTATACACGTGTATTAGATAAATGAAAACAAAGCTACCTCCCTTTCTCATACTATAAACAGAAATAGTAAAGGTTTAATATTAGAAAACAATAAAGAATTAGAATGATATTTTGGAGAGTAAATTTGAAACAGGAAAAATCCTCCAAACAGACCAAAAATCCTAGTAATCAGACAGGTATGTTTTTTTACATACATATTTTTTAAAGTTTATGGCAAAAAAATTATAGACAAAGTTGAAGGACAGGCTGGAAAATATATTTTCAATAGATATGACAGACAAAACTATTAATATCCATAATAATAATTTATCTGAATAAGAAATAGAAAACATAGGGGCAAAGGTGACTCACTGAAGATAAGATTTATATGAAAAGATACTCAAACTGACTAGAAGTCAAGCTGGTAAAAGTTAAACAAGGAGTGTGTGTGTATATGCGTATTTATATATATTCTTTGTATTTTTTGGCCGTGCCTCACAGCATGTGGGATCTTAGTTCCTTCACCAGGGATTGAACCAGGGATTGGGCCCCCTGCATTGGGAACACAGTCTTAGCCCCTGGACTGCCAGGGAAGTCCCAGGAGTTAAAGCAATAATTCAACAACTATTAAAATTATGAAGAAATGTTCTGATGTCAGGTGGGTGCAGGTTGTATCAGCTCTTTTCAGAAGGAATATTTGATAATATATATTTTACAAAGTGCTAACAATCATTAAATGTAACTATAAATCATGTAATTGGCAGGAAAAAGGAAGGGGAAGGATCACAGTGTGTGCTGCTGTGCTGCAGAAAGCGGATGTTCTCTTCCTTTGCTTCTGGAGGTAGTAAAGTGCTGTGCCTTTTCTGAATGTAATCTGACCACATCTACCAAAAGAAAAAAAAATTCATTTTCTTTGGCAGTGGAGTTCCACCTTAGAATTCTGTCTCATGGAGATAGTGGCATAGAAAGCTGTATGTTCCTGGATATTTGTTAACAGCTTTGTTTGTAGTGGCAAGAAAACAAAAAATGATTAGTTGTCAGTTACTGAATGACTAATTTAGAAGGATGTTCAAAAGCTGGAGATCAGGGAAAATACTGATATGGAGCTATGTTGTGTGACCTTGTTTCTGTAGCAAACACTGTAAGGGGAGGGAGTGCCTTGACCTTGATTTCAGGATTTTATAAGATCTCCTCCTTTCTCAGACTTTTCTACGTGAAAATGTTTAGGTGTTTGACTTCATCATTATCTGTTCTGCTTTGCTTATGTTTGGAGTTCAGAAATTCTTTCTGATAGAGGAAAGATTGCCTGGATGAACAGTTAAATAACCCTGGGGCCTTGTACATACTAAACAGAATGTGATTTATCTCTACAACATTTTTGTGTGTACTGATATATAATTTATATAACTTGGTGTATCAATATATATGATATTGGACATAGATATGATATAGATGTGATATGTATTGACAGAGGTGGAGAATCTCCATGATTATTATCAAATGGCAAAGGCAAAGTGCTAAGAATTATCAATAACATGTTCTTACTGTTGTGAGACCAGATACACTCCCTGTATATTAGCATTTATTCATTAATTTGGGAAAATTTGTTGAGGAAATACCACCAGCTTTTATTAAAATAGGTTTTTTCAGCACACAGTATGTCTTTCACGTTACACATCTCAGATGGTTTCTTCTGTTACAATGAGCACATATTACTTATTTTTATAAAACACACAGGCTGTTAATCTTTGCTCACCTGCAAAGGTATTAGCATATTTCTGGACTTTTGAGGGTAAATCCGTTCTAAATTGCCTTCCTGTTACCCAGCACTATTCTTTTGGGCATTCCTCAACATCTGCCTGTGAGTTCTTAGGAGACACAAAGGTGTTTTAACGTTGGGTTAGCCAAAAGTTTCACTGGGGTTTTTCCGTGAAATGGTTTCCATTAAAATCAGCAGAGTCAGAGGAAGGTCTCCTTAGTCCATTTTGTTTCATAACCAAGCACTTTCATTTAACCTACAGTTTGACGGGGTCTTAGCTGTGGCACACGGGATCATTGTGGCATGTGGGATCTTTAGTTGTGGCATGCAAACTCTTTTTCGGCAGGTGGGATCTGGTTCCCTGACCAGGGATTCAACCTGGGCCCCCGACATTGGGAGGATGGAGTCTTAGCCACTGGGCTACCAGGGAAGTCCCTGATCTTTCAAGTATTAATAAAACATGCTTATCACTCATATTTTGAGAACATTTATAGCTAGTTAGATAACCAAAAAGGTGAAGTTCACAAAAAAGAAAGGAACTCAAAAGCTTGAAACAGATTTTCTCTCACATCCACTGTGCTGTTTTGGCATTTCTTTGCTTCCCCAGTTGAAGAGCTGACTCATTGAAAGACTCTGATGCTGGAAAAAGTTGAAGACAAAAAGAGAAGGGGGTGGCAGAGGATGAAATGGTTAGATAGCATCACAAACTCAACGCACATGAACTTGAGCAAATTCTGGGAGATGGTAAAGGACAGGGGAGCCTGGCGTGTTGTAGTCCATGGGGTCGTAAAGAGTTGGACACGACTGGAGCAATCGAGGAACAACAACGAAAAGTTGAAGAATGGACTTACTGTGTTACTGGCACCACCTAGGAAGTGAAGTGATTCTGATGACTGTTTACTTGTAAGTTGCAGATGGAAAAGGAAGGACCCAAAAGAATAATTTTGCCTGCAGTGTTACACCAGCACTGAGAGGCCAGTAGATGTCAGCACAAGGACACAATCCTCCTGGTTTCCGGTTCACCTAGATGAAAACATCTGGTCCTGTTGCTCATACAAACAGGAGCCGCTGGGGCTTCCTCCCTCATCCAGATGCCTGCTTCTCCCTCTAGGGATGTGGCAGCTTTATGGTCATTTGTGGAAGAATTCTTCATGCCCTTTGCAGAAGAATCACTTTGTGCCCTTGGAAGTCATCTGTTCCCGACTCCCACGCACATGAAAAGCCCCCACTCAGGATTCTTTGTCTACATTTCTAGAGTAGCCTCTTGGATTTTACACTTCAAGATCACTCTGATCCACAGCCAGGGTTGAGAAGTGATGTCTCAAGGTGTAATAAAAAAGACATTACTTTGCTTCTTTGCATACTTATTTTATCTAAATGTGTCCTTGGATTTTACTATTTTATGAAATGTATTTTTGGGTCTATTGTCATTGATTCATTTAATTCATCTAGTATTTGAAGAGTCTGCTATGCCTCAGGAATTGTGCTAAGTGTAGTTAAGGAGGGTACCCCTAAGTTTGGCAGGGGAGATAATAAGAGACAAGTAATTTCAATATAAAGTGACACCTATGATAGAGTTCACTCAGCAGTGAGAAGTGAGAAGGAGCTCTTCACCTAAGGAACACAGGCATGGCACAACTAAAATACTAATGGGGAGGCGGGCAGGGAAGAGAGCCTGGACAGGCACAGGTGCCCTGTCCTTGGTGCTGACTCTTCACTGGCTAAGATAAAGAAGCTTTTCCTAATACCTGGCTTCTGATAATTTCTCTACTATCTGTCCCACTAATTCCAAACCAGATGAGGAAAAGGGGAGAAAAAAAAATGAAGGAGCCCAAATGTAAATGGATTAAAGAAGTTATTGAAGAGACAGCCACTGAGTTACTGATTTGGTGATGTGACGTTTGAGCGAGAAGGGAGCAGAGATTTCAAATAATTCCAAGAGGGAAGTTTCTCCTCTGGAAAGGAGGAGAAAGCTCTCCAGTACTTTCTGCAGTGTTATACTTATGAAAGCAGAGGCTTTCTAGAAGTGTTAACAATGTGATATGGGTCCTGAAATTCACCTCAGGAATTTCAGGAATTTTCAGGAAGGGGGCTTGAGAGGCATTCAGGCAGAGACAGCATTATTAACAACAAAAAGAACAAACTTGCTTAAGGACCCACATGTAACTTAAAATAGCAAGAACACTTAGTGTGATGATATCATGATATACTAGTGAAGATGTAGCTAGGAGTTATGTCAAGGATGGTCTTGCATGCACTCCTCATGGAGGCCGGCAAGGTGCCTCCCTCCCTCTCCCTAAATGTCTCCCCCTGGGGCTCTTTCACGAAGACCCCCACTTAAAAGGTGCCTCACCCCACTACTCAGGCCACCCAACTGTCTTCATGACCCTGATCACAGTCTGAAATGTGCTGCTGATGCAGTGACCTACTGACTGCCCACCCTGCTGCCCCACGGACCTTGCTTGTCTTGCCCCTGGCGTCAGTAGACCCACAGATAGCATCCCACACAGTTTCTGCTCCGTAAGTATTTGCTGAAGTAATTGTGTGAGCTAAAGCCTTAGCTTTAGCTAAGTCTACTCCTCACAAACAGACACCTGTGTTCTAGAGAATATTCTGGAATAGAAATTTTGTTTCCAGTTTTTGTGGTGTTAGAGGCTGGCACTCTTTGCAGGATGCGGCCGAGAACCATGGAAGGGAGTAAATAGACACGTGGGATCCTAGAACGCTTCAGGATAGGCTTTCCTAAATTGTTTTCCTAACACTGCAGGGGTGAGTAAATCTCTCGTTCTGAGCCTGGAGGCTGCTCCTGGAAATCTCAGAATAAGTGGTTCATAAGATAACTAAATTTTAGAAGTGAAAGGATCTTAGGGTGATCCAGGGTCTGACCCATTTCTCTGCTCTAAAGATGAAGCTCCTGGAAGCCAGAAAAGTTCTAAGACTTGCTGGTCAGACCAAATGCCCAGTGTGCCCTGGTGAGTCCTCGTATGTGGGTGTCCTGACCCTGCAGAGTCTACTGTTGTACCTTACACTGTCCCCCAAATACAGCACTTCGCTTTGCAATGGACCCCAACTCTTCTGCACACAGTGCCCCCAATGCAAGTCCTTTGCAGTAGACCCAAGAGCTGGTGAGCAGAGGCAGATCTGAGAAGCCTGCAAGTGGCCGAGTTCCATGGGAGTGCCACAGGAGAGGAGGGGGAGAGAATTCCCTCCTCCCAGAGCTTTGGGTCTGCAGCGTCTGAGGATAAGCATTACTTGGGGGGTTAACCCAAGAGGCAACACCCTTCTCAAGACAACCACTGGGGAGGATTCCTATACCCAGCTTCTCTGTCGCAAGATTTTCATTGTCCATCAATGTGGAAAAGAACCACAAGGTCCAGTAAAACCCAATTGGACAAGCTGAGGATTCAGGTGCATTAGGGCAAACCTGGGGAGGATGGACAGCAGCTGAATTCTAGAGACCCACATCCTCCTCCTAAGAACAGCCGTATCTGCTGATGCCCACCCTTCTTCCACCCTGGCCCTGAAAGGGACAACTGATTTCCCGGGGAAACTCACAGATGAGCTTGGACTTGTCTTTCAGTGGGTCCAGCCTTCCTATATACACGCAGAGCAGCATCCAACGATCGTTAAGAATGGCTGAGCAGTGCGGGTTTACAAACAGAGTAAGACAGGTGGAGAAAACACGAGCAAGGCTGTCTCTTGCCAGTGAAGTTTGCTGAGTGATCCAGAGAGGTGATGGAACTTGTCCATGGTCACACAGCAAGTTAACTCTGGGCTGAGACTGAAACCCAAAGTTGTGTTACAATATAAATGAATAACGTTAATATAAATGTTATGCCTAAGTTCTAGCTACATTTAATATTTTTGCCCATAATGGCAGTTGTTTTGGAATGCCATTTTTTTTTTTATCCTGTGTTCTATTTAAACAAAGCTCTTTAAGGAAATAAAGCTCTCTACCTAGACCCAGTCCCTAAAGGACACAGGCTCCTCCACAATTCTTGCTGCAAAGACCTACAATGGGCATTGTGAGCACCAGGACCACCCAGTCTGACCCATGGCCCAGACTCACAGCAATGCAGAGAGAGAAAGGCCTCCAATGACCCTTTCAAATCAGAGATGAACGTTTCTAATGGAAAATGACACAACTGACCTTGAGCAGCTCCAGACATGCAAACTTAGTGAGAAAACCTACCAGGAAGTGGAAGGAAGCCGCTACCCCACTCTAGTCCCGAGTCCAGCAGCTTGGTGGCTGCAAGCGCCTGCTCACCTCCCTACTGCGGATGGGGCCGCTGGCCCCTGCAGGACAATGTTTCCCGTGCAGTGGGGCTAGCAAGGCTTGGCGTTCAGGACGCTCTAGTCATGAACCGAACAGGTTGTGTGCGGGGCCTTCCTTGTAATTCGCAGAGCTTAAAATATGAGTCCCAAATTAATCCTTCAGTACCCTGTTCCCATTTTACTTGAGGGTATATTCCTTACTTCCTTCTCTTTTTCCACAAGGGCAGGGAAGGGCTCCTGTGGTTGGCTCCCGTGGTTCAGAAGACGACCCGTGTTGCCACAGTCCACCCACTGGGAGTCTTGAGATGCTAATTCTAGTAAAGTCAAAGCGGATGGAGAAGATACGGTCCTTCTGAGGATCACTTAACACCTACAGAACCCATAATACTCTCCACTGCTTTTCATCATGTAGAAAAGAACTGGTTCACTCAGCATCCTCAAAACTGGTTCAATTCTATCTCAATGTCATATTCAAAAAATGCAGCAGGAAGGCAAGCACTATTTGGTCTGTTTATTTAACACTTAATAAGTACCTACAATGAACCAGGAATTGTTTCTTATTGTTTAAAAATGTCAAAGCTGTAAAATATGGCCCCAGGTGAGAGGTTACCAAAAGTAGCCTGGAAGGATCAAAATCACTCACGCCACAAATTCTGCCCTGCACCTCAGCCAAGCATCAAAACCCCTAGACCCAAAGGAAAGCCCAGAGCAGAGATGGTCTTGCCAAAGACCAAGAGGAGGAGCTTGGGGGTGGTGTGGGTGGGCCACCCAGGAGAGGGGCCATATTATGGCCCCAGCGGGTGCATTTAAGGCACAGCGATGGGTCTGAAATCTTGGCAGGACTTCCCATCTTGCCCTCCAGTTGGTTTTAAATCCCTGACTTTTTTGCCTCTCCCAGTTTAAAAGAAAAAAGGTAAAGGAAAAAGCGAAAATTAATTGGCATACTTATTCTCCCAAATGACTTTAAGTCAAATCTAAACTTAAAGGCAATAAACTGTGTGGTTTTCTTCACCCTTCATTAATGAAAATTGCCCGTTCAAAAACTACACTAAGACAATGTATTCCTAAATAGCAATCCGGCTTTAATTGTAGGGCATGAACCACCTTGCAAACAAATTACATCACGATGATTTATCAATAGGTACGGTACTGGGTGTTGTCGGGCTTTTTTTTTTTTTTTCAAACTTAGAACAACCAGAGAATGTAATGTTTAAGTCTTCTTCATCATGTAGAAAAATAAACCCAACCTAAATTACCTTCATGTCAAGGGATCCATTCTGCAAAAGCAAAACTGAAATCTACACTTACAGCAGAGTTTTAAAAATCCTTAGTGCAAGAAACATAACCAATTAATACAGATCAATGCTCAGGAATATGGAAAATTTTCCTATACAGAGGTAGAATCCAGTGCACAAGGCTAAAACAATATTCAATAGTCTAAACAAGACTGAGTCAGGTTTTACGGAATCCACTTTAAACTTTAAGTTAGCAGACTGTATGTACATACATACAATAAATAGACTATACAATTTTTTTAAGTAGTTTAATAAACTCCACAAAATAATAGCAGATGCATTGAAATATTTACATAATTCAATTTTCAAATCTCTCATTCAAATAAAAGGGATAAAAATAAGATGTCTGCTTGAAAGGCAGCAAAACCTCTTTCCTGAAATGGATCGGTAAAGTAAGATACTCTACATGGGAGGAACTAATTTATTTGAGAGGTATTCATAGTCAGCTAAGAAAATATGTCCCTTTTTAAGCTATATAGTTTAGGGAATATAAAATGGTATTTTCTACATTTTTGGGGGGGTCTCTATTTCATGTTCTAAATCCAAATCTTACTTGAAGAAAGCAGCTGATTTTGGAACCCATATGGAGTATACTGATACATAGTTACAATGGAAAGATAATTAACTTTTCATATTCCGCTTGTTTGCTTTTGAAAATTTAAGCCAGAAAGAACCTGACAGTATTTCTGGCCCACACAGTTGGGCTTACACATGCTACAAACTTCAGGGCCATCTGAGTAGCACTGGGCTTCGTGTTCTTGGGCTGCTTGGCTGTTTCTGAGTCCCTCCCACTAACAAAGCATGTCTCCTCAGGGGCAGGCATGTCTGGGGAGCAGGTGTATGAGTTCAGGGCACAAGACAAATAACGTTAAGATTCCAGAGTTTTCCAAGCTCACACAGGAGGGTGGTAAAACACAGATGTATCCACTGCCATTTGCCTCAAAGACCTGATGAAGGAAAAACTTAGAAACCTCTGTCATCGTGACCCGAGAAAATGTGCAAACCCCAAAGCACTGTATGCTTCACTGACCCAGATTCTTAGACTTAACTGTGAGGTTCTGTCATTAACCCGTTGATTTTCCTGGCTATAAAAGCTTTCCATGTGGCCCATAAGGAAATGAAGTATAGTCAGAAATGAAAAAGGACGGTCATAATTAATGACGCGTAAACCTTCACAGTTTTAGTTTCATATAACTTCACTAAGCACCCACAATGAAAATGCAAGTTGAGTTTTTTATTCAATCATTCTGTGAAAAATACCTCAGTAAATAGGAACATTTTGCCCTTCAGTGATCTTCCATGTGAATACCCACCCCCACCCCCTTTTTTTTTTAATTTTAGATTTTTAAAAAATTTTTATACAAATAGACTAACTTTGATTTGAAGTAAACATATAAAAGTTGGGAGGAATATTGCTTGCACAATGGACGTGGAAGTAGAGGAGTGGGGTGGGCAGGGCGAGGAAGGGGCTGCCCCTTGGGGCAGGCAGAGAGAGAGACCACCGCAGGATTAGAAGGCACAAGCACCCATGTGATCTAGAATGTTCCTGGGGGAGGAGCTGGGGGAAGGGAGTCGTCTGGTTCAGCACTACAGTCAAGCTGATTCCGCCACTGTGGAGAAAACCGGCTAGGATAAAGGTGCGCAGACACGGGACAAGTGCCCCCCTGGAGAGCAAGAAAGCTCAGAAGACAGCTCGCAGGAGTGGTGCAGAGAAACAGCCAGTGCTATTTATTTGGATGTCTGTGCCATGGTGGGTACAAACTATATTCTCTGCTCCGTGGGACCAAAACCAAAACAGAATAAAACAAACAAAAATCCCCCCCAAATCCCCGAGAAGCAGCAAGAAGGAATGCAAGAAGTCTTAACGGGACATACTGATCCGGGTGGGGTGCTGAACGCGGCGCCTTTAATACGCATCCAGCTCTGTCACCTATGCCGGGCTCTCCTAACAGGTTGGTTCAGTTACTGACCGACGGGGACTTAGGAACCAGGCCAAGCCGCTCTCCCTGCCTCTATGCGACTTCCCGTCCCTTCCCTGCCTCCTCCAGGGTTAGAGTCTTTTTTCTCCACGAAGGAAGCGCTGACCCGGGGCTGGGAAGGCGTGGACGGGATCCCACGGCACCGACTTCACGTCCTCGGAGCCCTGCTGCACCTGCGCGCAGCCTGGAGGCGCTCATCAAGGCAGCCTGGCAGAGCTATGAACTAAAAAGAAAAGGAGAGGGGAAACAAAACAAAACCACCCCACGTCTGTCTTTTCTCGAACTAGAGGAGAAACTGAGGGATGGCACGGCCTCCGGCAGGGACGCCCATGGTTAGGAGATGATGGCCGGGGACCACCTGGGCAGAGTCAGATTGTCAGCACTCGCTGACCGCTTCCTCGTGGGTCTTCTCAGGTCCTTGTACTTGTCCTCGCAGAGGCGGGAGATGGCCTGAGGGGCAGGAGAGAGACACTCAGATCAGCCCCTGGGCCGGCACCCTGGCCACACTCTCCATCCTCGCAGTGGGCCAGAACCATCCGAGACACTGAGGACGCTCAGGATGAAGGTGCTGAGGGCCCCGCACCTCCCCTGGAAGACGGCTCTGACCTGTGAGCCTTCTCCTCCCCACACCTGCAGCCGCCAAAGTCAGATGGGAAGAGCCTGGTGCAAGTGCAAAGCCGAGCTATACGTAAGACACAAGTGTCACACAGCTTCACAGTGACGGCCCTAAACCCAGGTCAAGACCAACAACAAGGCTGTGGAGAACACGCTTTAAAAAATGAAAAAAGAGGATTCAAACCTTTCTGGATTGCCAATCATAGGGTCATCTGGTATCTTTTCCTTATAAAAGTGAATGCTGGTTTAAAACAGGGGTTTTACAAAACATTTTTGATTTAAAAAACAGGATCAATGCACATTAAATAAAAACCAGTACTGAGAAGGCTATTAAAAGTATGAGGTTGTACCAATGCAATCCAGGGCATCTGGTCCTTATTTTACGATGACGGGCAATGGCAGGAACGAGCCTGAGCACAGAGCTCTGCCGCAGGAGTGTACCTGTGGGACGCTGGCGCCTCTTACCTCCAGCTTGTGGGCCCTCTCCCTGCTCAGGGGCTCCAAGGGGAAGCTCAGGTTGTTGGCTTCCGCTAGAGAACGAAGATCAAAATAATACTTGGCATAAACACTGGAAGGAACGTTGATGTTGAACTGGAGCAATTCAAGGAACTGTCGCTCTAGCTCGTTCCTGCAGAGGAAGACAGAAATGCACAGCTCGGCCGCCGTCCCCACCGCGGACGGCCCAGGCAGGCTGCCGGACACGGAGGCCACAAGACCGCACCCTCCAGGGAGAAGAGCCATCTCACCAGCGGCCCGCTTGGACGTAGAGCTGCCATCTCGCCCCCAAATTGGCGATAAAAGCCAAAGCCCATCTGACCCAGTGCCCAGAAGGACAAGGCCTGATTAACTAGGACGATCAGTACCAGGAAGTGCTCCAGGGTGACCCCAACACTGAGACCAAGCACATGTGTGTGTGCACACACATATGCCTGCAGCAGGCTCTGGCCTCACCTCACCACATGAAGCATCAGCTCAAACAGGGGGCAGAAGACACAGGAGCTGTCAAACAGTCCAGTGAGATCGGACAGCTGCCTAGAGGACAGGCCTCCGAGACCCAGAGGACTGCCTTGAGGGGAGGGAAGTGTGGGCAAGTGATGAGCAGCGTCCTCAGGACCATGGCAGTGGAGGGAGGAGACCACCAGTCTCAGCATGCAGCCACCCAGCCACCCTAGCCCTAAGCCTAACCCATCACCTGCAGGGTCTGTGAAGACCCACAGCTGGGCCACCTGTCTGATTTCACAGGTCTTGGTGGGCCCTCTAGTACGCTCCTGCTACTGAGTCTTCCCTCCTGGATAACAGTGCCTGGTCCATAAAGGAGCCAACTCCCTTAAAGCTGATGAAGGCTGGGAACACATTGTAAAACGCCCCCATCAGCAGGCCCACCTCTTGGCAGTCACTGCCGGGGGAGAAGCATCCTCAGGGACAGGTCTGTCTGTCAGCACTGGTCCTGGGCCAGACTCTCAGTTCCAGGCCACCCCCGGGCAGCACCCTGCACTCACTTCTGTCCTTTATCAGTCTCCCCTCCTCCTCTCCTCCGAGCTGAAGCCAGAAACCGTAACATCTGACTGCAGCCTGGCCCCAGCACAGCACCTGACACACAGCTGGTGCTCAGTAATTACTGTTATCAATTACTGAATGGAGTAGACCAAGCTTAGCCTGGGTGGAGGGATCAGGGAAAGGTTCCTGGAAGTGACAGCTGAGCTAAGTCTGGGAGGCGGTAGTGGCTGGTTCCCTGACAGCAGCTCCCAGGCAAAAGATAACAGAAACCTCAGCAAGTTGTTATTGAAGACCTGAGCACTTTGGAGGGAAAGATCAAGACATTGAATTCAGTTCACCTAATCAGAAGGGCTGCTTCCATGCAGCTTTGAGGAAGAAGTTAAGCCCCAAATGTATATGTGATGTCAAAATTTACACTTCTAATGACTTTTATTTATGCCTGCTTTAAGTCAGACTTAGGAGATCATCCTGTGAAATACAAGAATCCAGGTAAGATCTTAACAAGACTTGGGAGCTGCCTGCAGACACCCTGCCACCTAGTGGCCAAGTGGTGACACTGCAGCTTCCATTCTCCAATGCCAGGAAGAAAAACCAGTAAGAGAGCCAGGAAGCTATTCCCACCCCAGATGGTATCTAGACACCACTGCCTTTTGTTGATGGTATAACCAGGATTAAAGTCAACAGGAATCTGGTTTCTAACAAGGTGGCAGTTTCCCCAGGTTCCTTAAGGGAAAAACAGCCTTTCTGAATATTTATTTTTTTAATGTTTCTGTTTAAGTTGTGGGAGAAATAAAGATTTTAGAGTGGCTGTGTTTTCAAACTAGGGCAATATTTAGAAAATAAAAATAATCCCCCAAATTTGAATTTCCAAATGATAGCAGTACCTCCTCCAGGGACATCTGACAGCTTGTTATATAATAAATCATCAGAAAACTAAGTGATGCAGAGGGAATGGGCTTGATGGATTTGCTACTCTCAAGGGTGGGGTGTGTGTGTGTGTGTGTGTGTGTGTGTGTGTGTGTGGTGGTGGTGTGTGTGTGTGTGCGCATGCATTAGGTTGCTCAGTGTGTGTGTGTGTGTGCATTAGGTTGCTCAGTGTGTGTGTGTGTGTGTGTGTGTGTGTGCATTTGGTTGCTCAGTCGTGTCTGACTCTTTGTATCCCCATGAACTTTACCCCGCCTGGCTCCTTGTCTATGGGATTCTCCAGGTAAGAATACTAGAGTGGGCCGCCATTCCCTCCTCCAGGGAATCTTCCCCAGGACATCGAACCTGAGACCCTTTTGTCTCCTGCACTGGCAGGTGGATTCTTTACCATTGGCACCACCTGGGCAGCCTAATTATCAGTAAATAGTTCTGATGTAAAACTTTATAATAAATAAATTCAAGCGAATAAACCAAAACATTTCAGAAGTATGTGTTATATTAGGTCATCACTGTAAAAAAACCCAGTTGAATTGATGCCATTTAGCAACTTGCAAATGGGTCTCTACAATGGAAGAGAGAGAGTTGTTTTCATAACCTCATGGCCTATTGACTTTTCTAGAAAATGAGCCCACTTTAAAGACCAGCTACTAAAGGGCAGTCCCACTCCTGGGCACAGACTGCAAAGAACAGAGAGTAGGTTTCAGGGAGGAATCTGCACACTGCTGTTCACGCTTACAGCAGTTACTCACAGCAGCCAAAAGGGGGAAGGGACCAACGTACACTCTGTATGACAATTCTCTTAGTAACTGTTTTCAGCTTGAAATAAAATCAAGACTTTAAAAAGATTTTTTAATTTTCTTATTCTTGCTATCAAACACTTCATATGTTTCTTACTTTTTAAGGATAAAGAATGACAGGTGCAGGAAAGAGTCTTACTGGTCTGTAGTAAGAAAAGGCTCTGTGGCAAAAGATACAAGAACATAAACAAGTGTCCCCAGGGCAGCAAAAAATGGGGGGATGCCCAGCCAGCCAGCAACTGGAGGAAGGGGCAGGTAGGGTCCAGGGACACGAGTGGGGGCTGGTACACAGTGGAACCTCCTCTAGCAAAGGAGGCTGTCCGGCTAGAGGAAGCCGGACAAACAAGATGAGAAACACGTCAATAAGAATTGGGTCAGCAATGCAGAAGTTCATCCTGATTGTTTCCAAAGCAGCTCTTTTCATCCTGACTCCACTTCCTGTACACCCAGCCCCAGGGACCCCAGGACCCGGGGCTGCAGGTGCACCCAGAACGGTGCCCTGAGAGAGGAGCGCCCCAACCGGGAAGCACAGGAGGACCCTGAGACAGAAAGTTCATGAGAAGCCAAGTGAACTTGCAACACGTGTCAAAAGCAGTGAAAATCTTCTTTCTGAAACTGAACAGAGGCAGGGAGCATTTTAGCCTGTCTGCTGCCTGTCATCAGTCTGCAGTGAGTACAGAGTGGGGATGAACCCTACTGCAGACGGGGAGCAGGAAGGTAAAGGAAGGTTCCCTGGAACATGGTTTCAGAGACTAGATTCACAAGCCAGAAAGCTTGTCCCAGTACCCGTCTGGGACCCAAAGGACGAGACGCACAGGTTTTTGTAAATCCCACCCGCAACCGTGTCCTTGCTCAGCCAGCTCCCAACAGACGCACAGCCACGGTCACTCACTCCTCCCAGTGCACATCCACACGTGGGTGCCCCCGCCCACACTCACATGTCCTCCACCGTGATGTCCTTCAGGATCTGGCAGTAGTCCACGTTCCACACCGCCTGGTCGTCCCACACCTTGGAGGCCAGCAGGATGGCCCCCAGAACAATCCGCTTCCAGTTGGCGGGACAGATGTCAATCTCTGCATATGTGAGAAGCCGTTCGAGGTACACCTGGAAGACACAGCCACACCGGCACCCTTTATCCCTGAGCCATAGGCAGAGGGATGGTCAAGGGCTCCCTCCCAAGCCCGGCAGCCCTGATGGCCTCGGCAGCCAGTCTGTGCGGCCTGCGGTCTGTGAACGGGGGCCCAGGTGGGGGGGCCAAGGAGGCTGACAGGGGCCAGCACCTTGTCTGCCTCTGCCACTCAAACAGGAGCTCTTTGCCTCGGAGATGGGGGCCGGCACTCAGCTGTCTGCTAAGTCAGTAAACAGACGAGTGATGATGGTTCTTTTACCTAAAAGGTTTTCGTTCTGCTTTCAGTGCTTTACTAATGAAAAGTTAATTCTTCCAATCTTAAAAAGCAGGATTTTTATGGCTGATCTCAGATACCAAGTACTCCTCAGACCGGATGAGGGGCACAGTATGGAAGACAAAATAAAAATCATGAGAAAGAAATTACTAATGTAATCACAAAGACAAAAAGCCATACCCAATGAGCTGCCAAGAGGCCCTAAGTTTCCTGAGAGGTAATGAAACGGCAAGCCATCACGTCCACCTTACTGCCCCACCCTGGCCCAGTGACCCACCCCCGCCACCGTGGCTGCGTCTCTCCCCGGGAAGGGCAGCTGCCCTCCTCCGGTCTGTACGCCAAGGAAGCCAAGTCCCCTGAGGACCACGCCGGGCCTCACTCCCACCGTGTGCCCAGCGCTCAGCATGGGGCTGGGTCAGGGAGCAGCCCCCGTGTGCTGGCCTGAGGGACACAGGACCCTGCAGGAAGGACACTCTAGGTGTGGAATGCGGCTACAGGAGAGCAGGTCTAGGGAGGCCTGGGTGGATGAGATGACCACAGCAAGGGCATTCAGGAAGGAGCCATGGTCAGAAGCAGGCGGGAAACTCAGGCCCTGGATTTAGAGACAGGTGTGGGGGAATGGGGGGTCAGAGGAGACCACTCAGGGAAGAGCCCCCTCTGCAGTGCTCAGCACAGAACATCTGAGAGGCCTTCAGAGAGGCCTCTGAGGTCATGACACATGCCTGCCAACCGTACTCTATGGACCTTCAGGGGCGCTTCCAAACGTCTCTCAGAGACAGAACAGCACCGGGCGGTGACAACCACTGGTGAAAGCACGTAGGTCACTCAGCAGAGTTCAGTCATCTCTCCATAGTTCAGATTTTAGTTTTTAATGGCATTTATTACATTCAAGGAGCAGGAAGAGTAAGCTAATGTTTTAGATCATTATTTTTGTGTGAAATTCTTCAGCAAGAGATCCAGGCCAGGCTGAGTGCAATTTTAACTGGACACCGACCTCAGGAGCCAAGACTATGTATGTTATAAAGGTTGATGACTAACTCTTCTCATTCCATCAAGAAAAGAATTTTTTAAATGTGCCACAAAACTGTACTAAGAGCAGAAAACTGAGGCTGGATCTAACTCCAGATTTTTTGAAGCAATCATTATGGATCCTCTTCAACCAGATCCCTAAGATGCTATTCCTTTATATAAATGAGCTACGTAAACCTCTCCAAGCTCCCCAATGAAATACCCTCTCACTGACTCAGTATAAAAAGGTTACTCAATTTTGTTCTTACTTAACCACAGTAGATAGATATTAATAGGTACACTAGAAGGGGACGAAGAGGATGAGATGGCTGGATGGCATCACTGACTCGATGAATGTGAGTCTCAGTGAACTCCAGGAGTTGGTGATGGACAGGGAGGCCTGGCGTGCTGTGATTCATTGGGTTGCAAAGAGTCGGACACGACTGAGCGACTGATCTGATCTGATCTGAGGTAACATTTAAGATAATGTTTGGAAAAAAACAGGCATCTACCACATCTGATATTCCACTTCGATGAACTAGAGAAATTATATATGATAACACACTCCATCACCGAGGGGAAGCAGATGTTATGTTTGGGGAGAAGGAATTCATAATAAGCACCACATAACAGCATGTAATTTGGCAGAACTTGCCAAGAAAGCTATATTCAAGGGTCAGCTGTAATTTCTTTAGTAAACTCCCACTTGGGTATTTTAATTTTCTGCCAAGTAACATATGATTTTTTCTGAACACCATTCCCTACACCATTGCTAATAGGAAACTGCTGCTCAATTAAATTTCCAGATTTAATTTCCTAAGAAGGACCATCCTGAGAGTCTCTAGAAAATACAGGTTAGTGAGTGCTTATAGAGCGTTCAGGTGACTGTATAAAATAAAGCTGTTTGAAGGCATGGTGTGGGGGAGGAGGGGAGAGAGAAAGTGCAAACTCACAGACTGCAGGGTACACAGGACCACACTTGCGAGGATGCTGGGTCTCCCTGCCCATCACTCAGAGCAGCTCCGGGTCCGTTCACTGCAGGCTCTTACCCACAGCCCAGCTGACTGGGCCTCCCCAGCGCTTCCTATTTGCTGATATGTGAGGTGCTGATTTCCTCACTGGACTCTATCTGAACAACACTTTTAACCTCAGTAGAAACTAATGTGCCCTAAAAAGGGGGGTCTCTGGGGTCAGAATAGACAGATTCCACAGAGCACCGGCCTCTGAGAGGCACGTTCGGGCCAAGTGACAGCCCTCAGAGCTGCCCGGGGGCACCCAGCTGGGCTGGCATGCCTGGTGCTCCCGGACACACGCAGCAGCAAGTGGCTGAAGGCGCTGGAAGCGTCTCCCACAGGCAGGCGGCAGTCTGGTTCCCTGCAGGCAGCCGGGCAGAGCTAACTGTGCTCCTCCCTGCCTCATCTGGGCAACGGGCCAGGCCACCAAGGGAAGGCCCAGGAGAAAGGCAGAGAGGGACGCAGCCTGCCAGTTCCAGCCTAGGCCTGCTGTGAAGAGTTGTTGCCAACCTGGAGAGACGAGTGGGACCATCTCACACAGGGCTCGATCGGAACAGAGTTGGCTGCCTGGTCCAACCAAGCAGACCCCAGAGACTCAGTCTGCAGAGCTGTGCCTGTTGTGAGGGCCCCTGATGCTGCCCACTTGTCAGCTATAGCCAGAGACGCTCATCTCCTGCTAAGCCACCAGCTGATGTCCCAGGACAAGGGAGGATTTCAGCAGCTCCCACAACACACACACCCCACTCCCAAGACAAAGTAACCACCCACGTCTGCTCGGAGACAGGGGAACAAATTCTATAGGTTCTCAACAGAAGTCTCTGCAGAAACTACGTCTTTCACAGGACACAAAGCTTCTTCACGCTGATAAATCCAAACTCCAAGGTGCTACAGGGCAAAGTCAGGTCACCATTTTCTTGAGAGCAGAAGGCAAAAACCCCCACCACATAGCATCATGAAACAGGAGCTTCAAAATAAATCTTTCTTCAGGGCATCAATTTAAGTACTCATTATCTGATTTTCTTTCCCTTCTTCCCCCTTTGTCACAATCTCCCTTCATTAAAATCTCAACCCTGCCGCCTGGAGGAGGTTGTTTGAGGACTTGACATCCTTTGGAGGAACAAAGCTGAGCCATAAATGTGCTTCTCAGTCATGACCTCAGGGTCTATCAGCATGCCACATCACCTGAGGACGATCTGCTGGATGCGTGTTCATCTGTCGGGGGCAAGTTCCACGAGAGAACAAATGCATCAGCAAACCGGTCACCGTGCCATGAGCTGAGAACACGGGCTCTCAGTGCGGCGGCGACGTGGATGGTCCTTACACTCGGCGTCATACCACAGGGTCTCTTCTCAGGGAACTGCATGGGCCTGCGGGACAGCCCACGCACTGGTGAGCCCATTTTTATCTGAGTGGTGCACAGTGGGAAAGGTCAGTGACAGCGGACCCCACTGTCAAAGCTGCTTCCCCAGTGAGATCGGAGCTAAATCAACCGTCCCTAAGGTTTTAAGAATCTAAGGAAGGTTACAGGTTTTTAACTTGAGTCAATGTGCAGATTACGTCCACACTGTCTCTGAATGTCTCATGAATGTCTCTGAATGTAAGATGAATGTCTCATCTTACAGACATGTATTTACACAAAAATCACAGAGGAGAAGGCAGCAATTACAGCAGTCCTTGAGACGTAGGGAACCAACACCAGAAACCTGGACATCAATGAGGTGGCCCTGGTCCTTCTCAGCACTGTGGACCCTGCATGGGTTGTTTCAGCTTTCTTGCTTCTGAGTGTGATCTGACAAGGGGCTGTAGGTTGGACTGCAGAACAGACAACAGGCCCTCTTTTGGGAGATCCAGGTGCTATTCTGGATAAAAGACAACCCTGAGGTGGCGTTGGGGCTCCCAGGTCTACAGTGGACACTCCCATCTGCACCCCACTCCATGGCCATGTCATCCTGCAGGCACTCACCAGGGTGACGATGGCACATTCTGCAGTCAGCTGAGCAGCACTGAACAGTGTCCGAACAAACCGGTAAATCTGCTTCTGCTCTGGGTTGTGTTTGTCATAATCTGGTGGCACTTCGGATTTCTGGGGAGGGAGACATTCTCAATGACTAGCTGCCCCACAGGAGCCACAGAGACATGACTGGACCACACCCTGGGACCCAAGGGGAGGGTTACCGAAAGAGGGTGAAGGTTTTCATCGAAAATATCCAAGAGCATCCTTCCATCTGGGTCCCTGGGGAGGAAAGTAACAGAAAACGGAGTTTCCCTTCTGTAACAGAGTGCCAGTCAAAACGAAAACAAAATATATTCTGATTCAACTGTTATTTCAAGAAACAGAGGCAGTACTGTTAAGAGATGCTACTGATTATTCATGAATTATAATTTGCTTTTCTTGGGGACAATACTTAATCACTTTTGAATAGTCCATAAAATAAAGATTATGAACCCCATTTAGTAAAGTAAAAATCAAAGATTTTCATTTCTTGAGTTTTCAAATGCACCAAATCTAAATTTCTTTAACATCTTGTTTCTGAGCGAAGTTTGATGGATCTGTTTAAACCATCACTGTGTTGTGGTCAACACAAAAGAAGTCTGAGGGTAAGAATGAAAATGCAGTGTGTCCTGGAGATTAGTCTGAAACTCTCACAGCATGCAGCTTAACCACTTCACTAATAAGGGGTTTCACAATTGTATTTTTAAAGAATAATTTTATGTGTGCATTTATTTTTGGCTGTGCTGGGTCTTTGCTGCGGCATGGGCTTTCCTCTAGTTGTGGTTCAGGCTTCTCGTTGCAGAGCACAGGCTCTTGGCACATGGTCTGCAGCAGTTACGGCACGTATGCTCAGTGGTGGTGGCTCCTGGGCTCCAGGGCACAGGCTCAGTGGTTGTGGTGCACAGGCTTAGCCGCTCTGCAGCACGTGAAATCGTCCCGAATCAGGGATCCAACTTGTGTCTCCTGCACTGGCAGGCGGACTCTACCACTGAGCCATCAGGCAAGCCCCACGACTCAATTTTGAAAAACAACAGGGGCCATGTAGAAAAGTGTACCTGGCTGTTCCCAAGCCGGTACCTGCACAGACCCATTTAAAGGGGTGGCTCTCTCTGTGAACGCAGGCAGAGGGGCGCTGGGCTCTGGGGGGCCCACACCCCGCTAGTGACGGCTCTGCTTCCACCTGACTTATGTCATTTGAGTGTTGCCTAAAAAATTTTCTTTGGAAACCGCTGCTTTGGTAACAGCACATAACGTTCCAATGTCAGTTAGGCTCGCGATTATCAGAAGCTGCAGATGTGCCTCTGCCATGCACCCCCGTGGCACACACCAGTTTCTGCTCTATGACTTACTGTCTTCAAAAAGACGAAAGAGAGCTTGGCAGAACAGCTAACTTCTTATATGATTTTTCCATGATTCACTTCTAAAATCTCCAGACTCCCATCAGAGAGGATTTCTACCACCTTGACTAACTTTACAACAAAACTGTTTCTACTGAATTGAAACTATAAGCTTCTTTTTCATGTGAAAGCTGTGCACAGAAACTTGTTAAAATATTTTATAAAAGACAGAATGTTTAAGTGAATGACACAGAAAATAAAGTCAAGAGGAGGCTGAATACTGTCAAGAAACTCTGTTCTCTTTTGCTGACTTCATTTGGTTTCCTCTGACTCAGAAGCAGTTCAGTACTTCTCTGGGAGGTCTGGGTAAACTGTGTTACCTTTATAGTTTCTATGAAAGTGAGATAAGAATACAAAACTCAAAGGCTGAGGCAATTAGAATGCAATAGGAAAAATGTCACTGCAGATAAAGTGTGATGTTTTCAGCACAAAATTAAACAAACTCCACATACCTGTTTTTGATGTGGTAATATATTGCGAGAGCTACACTGTAAAATAAAATGCAGGAGTTCAGTGTTTCATAAGCATATTCAAGATGTTGCATTTTCTCTGGCATCAGTCTTGATCATAAATATTTAGAACTTAAGTAAAACGATCCATCTGAACAGCCCCCATTTAATTCAGAATGCTGATTAAGAATATGGACTCTTCAAAGTAAATCAATCAGATATTTATACCAAGCAGTTATTAAATCTTTTACAGAAACAGCAAAACTTTGTGATATTCAGAAATAAATTTCTCTGAAATTTTAAGCTTTCCTCACTTTATAATATAGTCATTATGTAAAAATTAAGTGATGAAATTAAACTCCTCTAGAGGTCTCCCAATTCAGCACCTGCTATTTTAGACAATCAGTGGTTTCTTTATAACTGCCAGAAAAATGTGAATATTACCCACAGTGGTTTATCATTTTTTCTCTTAAAATCAATAACCTCTTGGCAATCTGCCTAACTTATTCATTCATCTGCTGAAATGGTACTTACCTCTTATTTGTAATACCTTATAGTTTAATACCTTAAAATTTCATTTTACATTTTAAAAGAATTTAATGAAGACATTCCCATCCCCTAAATTTTCAAGTACTGTTTCTCTGATTATAAAATGAGATATATTCATATTGTAGAAATTTTTGGAAAATAAAGTATACAGAAAAGAATTTCTCTGCCCAAAGATGATTACTACCAGCTTGAGATACAGACATCTATTCCTAGTTACCTATAAATTGTGTGTGTAAGCAAGCAGGCTGGCATCCCACTTTCATCCTCATTAACAAGTTTCTTACCATTAAAATGTTACTCAAAAATACAACTTTAAATGGCTGACTATATTCCATATTCCACCATACTGTTGAATAATTTATTAACCATTTTCCCTGTTTTTGAACATTTAAGTTGTTTATGCTGCTGCTGCTGCTAAGTCCCTTCAGTTGTGTCCGACTCTGTGCGACTCCATAGACGGCAGCCCACCAGGCCCCGCCATCCCTGGGATTCTCCAGGCAAGAACACTGGAGTGGGTTGCCATTTCCTCCTCCAATGCATGAAAGTGAAAAGTGAAAGTGAAGTCGCTCAATCATGTCCGACTCTCAGCAACCCCATGGGCTGCAGTCTAGCAGGCTCCTCCATCCATGGGATTTTCCAGGCAAGAGTACTGGAGTGGATTGCCAGTGCCTTCTCCGTTAAGTTGTTTATAGTATTTTGCAATTATGATTAACACCATAATATTCCCACAAATAAACATTTTGTGACCTATTTCCACAAGAAAACATCCTGTAGTTGGAAACAGGAGCTCTAAGGTCATTAATAATCATAAGGCTCCCCAAAACATACCTCCCAAAATCTTTGCAGCAAAGCTGTACCAGTGTACACCTCCTCACCAGTGTCTGTCTCACTTCACCTTCACCAATGCTCACCTTGAATGTTTTGAAAAAATGTGCTCCAGCTGGATAGAGTAAAAAGGGTAACTGCTTTCAACCTGAGTTTCTTTACCACCTATCAAGTGGGCAGGGTTATTCAGGTTGAACTGCCCAATCTTTTTATTACTTCCTCCTTTATAACCTGTCTAGATCCTTCCACAATTTTAAAATTTATTGAGGAGGCCAATTTTTTTTTTTTTTTAAGCTTCTAAGAACATAGCTAACTGGCTGCATCAGATTGTGCTCTGGTCTCTGAGCCCAGGAACTGCCACCCAGGGCCCCAGCATGGAGCGAGCAGACAGCCCCAGACACCTCCTCTCGCTCAGCGTTGCCCACTTAGAGCCCGGGCGTGCACGCTGGACTCCAAGAGGCCCAAACATTCACCCACGGCCTGACACAACAACAGCTCATTTCACTCTGCCGAATGAGAGCACGTTCTCCCAAATCTCTCTTTCCAGATCTATGAATTCAAGAGATTTTAGATAAGTGTGAAAAGTATTCCTGAGCAAGTGTAATATATTAGTTCTCCTAACATCTTGAAAAGCATCTAAGCTGATGAAGGAATTGTAATTGGGGTGAAGGGACTTCAAAAGTTTAAAAAATAATGGTACAGCTTTCCAAGTACCTTCACATGTACCTAAAAAGTCCTGCCATGGGAAATAATAAATGTTACCGATTCTATTTTATAAATGAGAAAATTCATGTAAAGATATCAGATGTCAGGATTTCTGACTTATATAATGGCTTTGTGTGCTTTCATTCTATAATGCTGGCCTCTGGAAAAAAGGAAGAGATACTGTTTTATTCATTTAAAAGTCATGCTGTGATGATTAAATTGAATGTTTCATATGATTGGGTTTGGTAAAGTGATTACTTTAATTGCTTTAATTGGTTGAGGAATTGCTTTCCCTGTGAGGGAACATGTCATAGGAAAAACATCACTGGACTAAAGTCAGACCAGCTGGGCTCAAAACCTGGCTCCTTCATCAGTTAAGAGTTCATCCACCCCTCAGAGCCTTCACTTCCTCATCTGTAACATTCAGACAATTCAACCTGCATCGCAGAGTGGTTATTACAATCAAACGAAATAAATAAAAGCATGATCTCAAATATAAAGTTCTCAAATGAAGGTTACTGTTATTACTGCTGTTGTTGCCTATGAATGATTCCATCTCTGGAGGTCTTCCAGCCTCTGCAGAGGGAAAGTCTCAGGGCCCCAGGTTACTACTATCTCCCATATCTCTAGAACCCAAAGCCAGGTTGGATGTTATTGTGACTCACACCCCCATGAAACACAGGGATACTCAGAAGGCCAACGTCCACTCAAGGTCAAACCCCGAAAGTGAGAAAACCAAGCTGAGGATGCACGTGTGGTCCAGCTCCACTGGCCAGTTCAGCGGGTCACCATGAAAGAAGCAAGCGACTCTTGGGGGCAAAGCCTGGCCAGTTGGAAACGGAATCAATCCCAGGCTTCACTCCCAATGGCCAGCCTGCCACATCCTCAGAACTGGCGAGGTCTCCCAGGACAGGCCGACCAGAGGGCTAGAGCAACCGCCCTAGTTGCAGAACCAGGAGCAAAGGGGAGCCTGGAAGGAAAAGATACTATTTTCTTGCCCAGGAAAACAAACCCCATTTCTGACAGCTAGCACCACCCTTGCCTCACTTCTGACCTAGAGCTAGGTCAGAGGTGCCGGGTTCTGGAAGGTGTATGAAGCTGCTCTGACCCTGAGGCCAGGGGCCATGGATGGTGTTGCTGCTGCTGCTAAGTCGCTTCAATCGTGTCTGACTCTGTGCGATCCCATAAACAGCAGCCCACCAGGCTCCCCCATCCCTGGGATTCTCCAGGCAAGAACACTGGAGTGGGTTGCCATTTCCTTCTCCAGTGCACGAAAGTGAAAAGTGAAAGTGAAGTCGCTTAGTCAACTCTGTGCAACCCCATGGACTGTAGCCTACCAGGCTCCTCCATCTATGGGATTTTCCAGGCAAGAGTACTGGAGTGGGGTGCCATTGCCTTCTCTGATGGATAGTGTGGGCAGCTGCAAACAGCTCCTCACCACCTGCATCCGTCCTCTGAGCACCAGCCCCATGCTTGTACACAACTGGGGGCCTGGAGTGGTTACAGGGGCACTGGGGTGGATGGCAAACTCTGAATTCACACTACAGCTATCAGCATTCAGGGGAAAGATGGAAAAAATCAAGTTCTCAGGGAAGATATCATGTCTGTGAAAAAAAATGAACACAGAGTCGTGTGCAAACCTGTCACACGTCTGCTTCTCTTTGACCTTTCAACCCTCTACCTATTCCCTAACCAGAATGTGCAAATATGTTTGCTCTTTGGGCAATCCCCAATTTACAAAAGTTTTTTTTTTTTTTTTTTTTTTTTTTAAATATGAGTTTTATTTCACAGTACCTTTCAGTTCCTGGATTTCCAATTGGGTCTTTTTGTAACTTTACTCTCTTTTCTGGCTGCACCAACCAGGTATTGAACTGGGGCCACAGCCATAAAAAGCCCAGAATCCTGACCACTAGGCCACCAGGGAATTCCCCAGAGAGTTTTCTTTTAAAATTAGCTTACAAAGCAGTTGTTAGAAGCCAGAGCTTTTCTCAAAGGTCAAATGTGGTTAACAGGAGGTGAGTTCAGCCCAAGAATGCCCCGCTCTGCCCACAGGAAGCTGAATGACTGATTAGTGAGTTTGTATCAATTTTGACATCTTTGGAGGGGAGGCCACAGGGACCTTGGCAGGTGGCAGAATTTCAGAACAGGAGGGCATTCAGACCTCGCACACCCTGCCCTTCATGACATGCGTTCCCCTTGTGCAGGCAAAGGCCCTGGCTGAAGTCTTCCAGGCCCGCTAACACCTCAAAATGACCATCACCAAGTCATGTGTGACATACCGGATTTACAGGGAAGGATTCTGACGGTATGTCTACAGTTAGGGTCCACCCTGCCAAGCTCTCAGATCCAAAATGGACATTTGTAAAAACAGGGTACATTTTAAATAAATACGCTATTGCCTGAAGGCATCTCTAATCTGGGTGGTGTCCAGGGAAGCCACAGCGCCCACAATGGACTCTTCCTCTGGACACTCAACCCTCACCACTGCCCTAGCTTTCCAGCTTCTCTCTTTTTTTTTTTTTAACATTTATTTTTTATTGAAGGATAATTGCTTTACAGAATTTTCCTGTTTTCTGTCAAACCTCAACATGAATCAGCCATAGGTATACATATATCCCCTCCCTTTTGAACCTCCCTCCCATCTCCCTCCCCATCCCACCCCTCTAGGATGATAAAGAGCCCCTGTTTGAGTTTCCTGAGCCATACAGCAAATTCCCCTTGGCTATCTATTTTACATATGGTTATGTCAGTTTCCATGTTACTCTTTCCATACATCTCACCCTCTCCTCCCCTCTCCCCAAGTACATAAGTCTGTGCTCTATGTCGGTTTCTCCACTGCTGCCCTGTAAGTAAATTCTTCAGTACCATTTTTCTAGATTCCATATATATGAGTTAAAATATGGTATTTATCTTTCTCTGACTTACTTCACTCTGTTTAATAGGTTCTAAGTTCATCTACCTCACTGGAACTGACTCAAAGGCGTTCCTTTTTATAGCTGAGTAATGTTCCATTGTGTATCTGTACCACATCTTCTTTATCCACTCATCTGTTGATGGACATCTAGGTTGCTTCCATGACCTAGCTATTTTAAATAGTGTTGCAATGAATAATGGGATACACGTATCTTTAAATTTTGGTTTCCTCAGGGTATATGCCTGGGTCATATGGCAGTTTTATTTCTAGTTTTTTAAGGAATCTCCATACCGTCTTCCACAGTGGCTGAATCAATTTACATTCCCACCAACAGTGCAAGAGATTCCCTTTTCTCCACACCCTTCTCCAGCATTTACTGTTTGTAGACTTTTTAATGATGGCCATTCTGACCGGTGTGAGGTGATATCTCATTGTAACTTTGATTTGCATTTCTCTAGTAAAGAGCAATGTTGGGCATCTTTTCATGTTTGTTAGCCATCTATGTCTTCTTTGGAGAAATGTCTGTTTAGGCCTTTTCCCCACTTTTTGATTGGGCTGTTTGTTTTTCTGGTATTGAGTTATACGAGCTGCTTATATATTTCATAAAGCAATCTTTTGTCAGTTGTTTCATTTGCTATTATTTTGTTCAGACAACATTCTGAGAGTTGTCTTTTCAGCTTGCTTAGTGTTTCCTTTGCTGTGCAAAAGCTTTTAAGTTTAGTCAGGTCCCACTTGTTTACTTTTGCTTTTATTTCCGTTACTCTAGGAGGTGCGTCCGGAGAAGGCAATGGCACCCCACTCCAGTACTTCTGCCTGGAAAATCCCATGGGTGGAGGAGCCTGGAAGGCTGCAGTCCATGGGATCGCTGAGGGTCGGACACGACTGAGCGACTTCACTTTCTCTTTTCACTTTCATGCATTGGAGAAGGAAATGGCAACCCACTCCAGTGTTCTTGCCTGGAGAATCCCAGGGATGGGTGAGCCTGGTGGGCTGCCATCTATGGGGTCGCACAGAGTCGGACACGACTGAAGTGACTGAGCAGCAGCAGCAGCAGCAGGAGGTGCGTCACATAGGATCTTGCTTTGATTTATGTCATCAAGTGTTCTGCCTATGTTTTCATCTAAGGGTTTTTATAGTTCTAGTCTTGTATTTAGGTCTTTAATCCATTTTGAGTTTATCTTTGTGTATGGTGTTAGGAAGTGTTCTAATTTGATTCTTTTACACGTAGTTCTCCAGTTTTCCCAGCACCATTTATTGAAGAGGCTGTCTTTGCCCCATTGTATATTCTCACCTCCTTAGTAAAAAATAAGGTACCCATAGGTGCATGGGTTTATTTCTGGGCTTTCTATCTTGTTCCACTGGTGTATATTTCTGTTTTTGTGCCAATACCATACTGTCTTAATGACTGAAGCTTTGTAGTATAATCTGAAGTCAGGAAGGTTGAGTCCTCCAGCTCCATTCTTCTTTCTCAAGACTACTTTGGCTATTTGGGGTCTTTTGTATTTCCATATGAATTGTGAAATCTTTTGTTCTAGTTGTGTGAAAAATGTCATTGGTAATTTGATAGGGATCAGAGTGAATCTGTAGACTGCATTTGGTAGTATAGTCATTTTCATAGTATTGATTCTTCCTACCCAGGAACATGGAATATCTCGCCATCTATTTAATGTCATCTTTTATTTATTTCATTACTGTCTTATAATTTTTTGTGTACAATTCATTTGTCTCCTTCAGTTCAGTTCAGTTGCTCAGTTGTATCTGACTCTTTGTGACCCCATGGACTGCAGCATGCCAGGCCTCCCTGTCCATCACCAACTCCTGGAGTTTACTCAAACTCACGTCCATTCAGTCGGTGATGTCATCCAACCATCTCATCCTCTGTCATCCCCTTCTCCTCCTGCCTTCAATCCTTCCCAGCATCAGGGTCTTTTCAAATGAGTCAGTTCTTCACATCAGATGGCCAAAGTATTGGAGCTTCAACTTCAACATCAGCCCTTCCAATGACTATTCAGGACTGACTGATTTCCTTTAGGATGGACTGGTTGGATCTCCTTGCAGACCAAGAGACTCTTAAGAGTCTTCTCCAATACCACAGTTCAAAAGCATCAATTCTTCAGCGCTCAGCTTTCTTCAGAGTCCAACTCTCACATCCGTATGTGATGACAGGAAAAACCATAGCCTTGACTGCTGCTGCTGCTGCAAAGTCACTTCAGTCGTGTCCGACTCTGTGTGATCCCATAGATGGCAGCCCACCAGACTCTCCAGTCCCTGGGATTCTCCAGGCAAGAACACTGGAGTGGGTTGCCATTTCCTTCTCCAATGCATGAAAGGACTAGATGGAGCTTTGTTGGCAAAGTAATGTCTCTGCTTTTCAATATGCTGTCTAGGTTGGTCATAACTTTCCTTCCAAGGAGTAAGCATCTTTTAATTTCATGGCTGTAATCACCATCTGCAGTGATTTTGGAGCCCCCCAAAATAAACTCTGCCACTGTTTCATTGTTTCGCCAACTATTTGCCATGAAGTGATGGGACCGGATGCCATGATCTTAGTTTTCTGAATGTTGAGCTTTAAGCCAACTTTTTCACTCCTCTTTGACTTCATCAAGAGGCTCTTTAGTTCTTCGTTTTCTGTGGTAAGGATGGTGTCATCTGCATATCTGAGGTTATTGATATTTCTCCCAGCAATCTTGATTCCAGCTTGTGCTTCTTCCAGCCCAGTGTGTCTCATGATGTGCTCTGCATGTAAGTTAAATAAGCAGGGTGACAATATACAGCCTTGACGTACTCCTTTTCCCATTTGGAACCAGTCTGTTGTTCCATGTCCAGTTCTAACTATTGCTTCCTGACCTGCATACAGATTTCTCTGTATGCAGAGGCAGGTCAGGTGGTCTGGTATTCCCATCTCTTTCAGAATTTTCCACAGTTTGTTGTGATCCACACAGTCAAAGGCTTTGGCATAGTCAATAAAGCAGAAATAGATGTTTTTCTGAAACTCTCTTGCTTTTTCAGTGATCCAACAGATGTTGGCAATTTGATCTCTGGTTCCTCTGCCTTTTCTAAAACCAGCCTGAACATCTGGAAGTTCACAGTTCACGTACTGCTGAAGCCTGGCTTGGAGAATTTTGAGCATTACTTTACTAGCGTGTGAGATGAGTGCAATTGTGTGGTAGTTTGAGCATTCTTTGGCATTGCCTTTCTTTGGGATTGGAATGAAAACTGACCTTTTCCAGTCCTGTGGCCACTGCTGAGTTTTCCAAGTTTGCTGGCATATTGACTGCATCACTTTCACAGCATCATCTTTTAGGATTTGAAGTAGCTCAACTGGAATTCCATCACCTCCACTAGCTTTGGTCATAGTGATGCTTCCTAAGGCCCACTTGACTTCACATTCCAGGATGTCTGGCTCTAGGTTGGTGATCACACCATTGTGATTATCTGGGTCTTGAAGATCTTTTTCGTATAGTTCTTCTGTGTATTCTTGCCACCTCTTCTTAATATCTTCTGCTTCTGTTAGGGTCATACCATTTTGTCCTTTTGTCCTTTGCATGAAATGTTCCCTTGGTATCTCTACTTTTCTTGAAGAGATCTCTAGTCTTTCCCATTCTATTGTTTTCCTCTATTTCCTTGCACTGATCACTGAGGAAAGCTTTATCTCTCCTTGCTATTCCTTGAAACTCTGCATTCAAGTGGGTATATCTTTCCTTTCCTCCTCTGCTTTTCACTTCTCTTCTTTTCACATCTATTTGTAAGGCCTCCTCAGACAACCATTTTGCCTTTTTGCATTTTTTTCTTGGTTGTGGTCTTGATCACTGCCTCCTGTACAATGTCATGAACCTCCGTCCATAGTTCATTAGGCACTCTATCAGATCTTATCCCTTTAATCTATTTCTCACTTCCACTGTATAATCATAAGGGATTTCATTTAGGTCATACCTGAATGGTCTAGTGGTTTTCCTTACTTTCTTCAATTTAAGTCTGAATTTGGCAATAAGGTTTTCTGTGTTGTCTTTGTCTGGTTTTGGTTATCAGGGTGATGGTGGCCTTGTAGAATAAGTTTGCAAGTGTTCCTTCCTCTGCAATTTTTTGAACGAATTTTAGAAGGATAGGCATTAGCTCTTCTCTAAGTGTTTGACAGAACTCTCCTCTGAAGCCATCTGGTCCTAGGCTTTTGTTTTTGGGGAGATTTCTGATCACAGCTTCAATTTCAGTGCTTATAATTGGGTTGTTCATAATTTCTATTTCTTCCTGGAAGATTAAACTTTTCTAAGAATCTGTCCATTTCTTCCAGGTTATCCATTTTATTGCCATATAGTTGTTCATAATAGTCTCTTATCTTATAATCCTTTGTATTTCTGCATTGTCTGTTGTAATCTCTTTTTTCATTTCTAATTTTGTTGATTTGATTCTCTTTTCTTGATGAGTCTGGTTAAAGGTTTGTCAAGTTTGTTTATCTTCTTAAAGAACCAGCTTTTAGTTTTATTAATCTTTACTTTTCTTTCATTTATTTCTGCTGGGATCTTTATGATTGCTCTCCTTCTACTAATTTTGAGGGTGTTTTGTTCTTCTTTTTCCAGTTGTTTTAGGTGTAAAGTTAGGTTGTCTATTCGATGTTTCTCTTGTTTCTTGAGGTAGGATTGTATTGCTATAAACTTCCCTCTTAGAACTGCTTTTGCTGCATGCCATAGGTTTTGAATTGTCATGTTTTCATTGTTATTTGTTTCTAGAAATTTTTGGTTTTCCTTTTGATTTCTTCAGTCACCTGTTGGTTATTTAGAAACATAGTGTTTAATCTCCACGTGTTTGTGTTTCTTACAGTTTTTTTCTTATAATTGATATCTAGTCTCATAGCGTTGTGGTCAAAGAAGATGCTTGATACAATTTCAATTTTCTTAAATTTACTGAGGTTTGATTTGTGACCCAAGATGTGGTCTATCCTGGAGAATGTTCCATGTGCACTCGAGAAGGTGTATTCTGCATTTAACGTCCTGAAGATATCAATGAGATCCATCTCATCTAATGTATCATTTAAGACTTGTTTCCTTAGTTTTCTGTTTTGATGATCTGTCCAATGGTGTGAGTGGGGTCTCCTACTATTATTGTGTTACTGTCAATTTCTCCTTTTATGTCTGTTAGCGTTTGTCTTCGGAGAAGGCAATGGCACCCCACTCCAGTACTCTTGCCTGGAAAATCCCATGGACGGAGGAGCCTGGTAGGCTGTAGTTCATGGGGTCGCTAAGAGTCGGACATGACTGAGTGACTTCACTTTCACACATTGGAGAAGGAAGTGGCAACCCACTCCAGTGTTCTTGCCTGGAGAATCCCAGGGACGGGGGAGTCTGGTGGGTTGCACAGAGTCAGACACAACTGAAGTGACTTAGCAGCAGCAGTGTTTGTCTTATGTATTAAGGTACTCCTATGTTGGGTGCATAGATATTTACAATTGTTATGTTGTCCTCTTGGATTGATCCCCTGATCACTATGTAGTGTCCTTCCTTATCTCTTGTGATATTCTTTATTTTAAGGTCTATTTTGTCTGATATGAGGATTGCTACTCCAGCTTTCTTTTCCTTCCCATCTGCATGGAATATATTTTGCCATCCTCTCACTTTCAGTCTATATGTGTCTTGAGGTCTAAAGTGGGTTTCTTGTAGACAGCATATATAATGGGTCTTATTTTTGTATACATTCAGCCAGTCTGTGTCTTTTGGTTGGAGCATTTAATCCATTTACATTTAAAGTAATTACTGATATATATGTTCCTACTGCCATTTTCTTAATTGTTCGGGGTTGATTTTGAAGATTTTGTTCCTTCTCTTGCATTTCTTGACTATATAAGTCCCTTTAACATTTGTTGTAAAGCTGGTTTCATGGTACTGAATTCTCTTAACTTTTGCTTGTCTAAAAAGCTTTTTATTTCTCCATCAATTTTGAATGAGATCCTTGCCAGGTACAGTAATCTTGGTTGTAGATTTTTCCCTTTCAGTACTTTAAATATATCCTGCCATTCCCTTCTGGCCTGCAGAGTTTCTGCTGAAAGGTCAGCTGTTAAACATATGGTGTTTCCCTTGTATGTTACTTGTTGCTTTTCCCTTGCTGCTTTTAATATTCTTTCTGTTTAGTCTTTGTTAGTTTGATTAGTATGTGTCTTAGCATGTTTCTCCTTGGGTTTATCCTGTATGGGACTCTCTGTGCCTCTTGGACTTGATTTGACAATTTCCTTTTCCAGGTTGGGGAAATTTCAACTATAATCTCTTCAAAATTTTTCTCATAGCCTTTCTTTTTCTCTTCTTCTTCTGGGACCCCTATAATTCAAATGTTTGTGCGTTTGATATTGTCTCAGAGATCTCTGAGACTATCCTAAGTTCTTTTCATTCTTTTTACTTTATTTTGCTCTCCAGAAGTTATTTCCACCATTTTATCTTCCAGCTCACTGATTTGTTCTGCTTCAGATTCCTTCCAGAGTATTTTTAATTTCAGTAATTGTGTTGTTTGTCTCTGTATGTTTATTCTTTAATTCTTCGAGGTCTTTGTTAATTGATTCTTGCATTTTGCCCATTTTGATTTCAAGGTTTTTGATCATCTTTACTATCGTTATTCTGAATTCTTTTTCAGGTAGTTTGCCTATTTCCTCTTCATTTATTTGGACTTCTGTGTTTCTAATTTGGTCCTTCATTTGTATAGTATTTCTCTGCCTCTTATTATTTTTTTAAACTTATTGTGTTTGAGGTCTCATTTTCCCTGGCTTCAAGGTTGAATTCTTTCTTCCTTTTGGTTTCTGCCCTCCTAAGGCTGGTCCAGAGGTTTGTGTAAGCTTCGTATAGGGTGAGATTTGTGATGAGTTTTTTGTTTGTTTTTCCTCTGATGGGCAAGGCTGAGTGAGGTGATAATCCTGTCTGCTGATCACTGAGTTTGTATTTTTGTTTTGTTTGTTGTTTAGATGGGGCATCCTGCAAAGGGTGCTACTGGTGGTTGTGTGATGCTGGATCCTGTATTCAAGTGGTTTCCTTTGTGTGGGTTCTCACTATTTGATACTCCCTAGGGTTAGTTCTCTGGTAGTCGAGGGTCTTAAGAGTCAGTGCTCCCACTCTAAAGGCTCAGGGCTTGACCTCTTCATGTCCTTCTTCATCAGAGTCCTTGAGTAGTTTCATTGCTTGTTTCAACAAGAAGAAAACCCACCAACAGGGAACTATGAGCATCTCAGTAAGAGGATGTTAAGAGTGTAGAGCACAGGGAACTGCACCTAGTGCTCTCTGGTGACCACTTTAGGCACATAATCAACATCACAGTAATGAGACAAACTGATACCATATATCAGTTGTCATTGTTTACAACGAGGAGAGACCAAGTCGATGTGATGTTTTCTAGAAGAGTCCAGCATCTGTGGTAGTTCTTCAAACAGGTTAAATTTTCATTTTTTTTGCAGATACAAGTCACGACCTGATGAGACTGAGGGTGTCAGGTTGGACGTTCCACCCTTTGCGTGGGAGACCCTTTTCTTCCTCTTGGTATTAACCATAGGTGACACCTTCAAGAGAATTGGAAGGCAGAGGTCCACAGACGTCTGGGGTCCTCAGCCTTGGCTACCCATGAAACCTTCCTGGAGGGGCTGACAATCCAGATCCTGGATGTGTGGGGCCAGACACATCTCATGGAGCCCTTAAGCCCCTGCGGGGGCCTTACAGGTACAGTATGGCTAAAACTGCTGATGCACAAACCACATACATGACTTTGGAGCTGGCATCTCCCAGACTCAATACCAAAGTATCCAACTGTCACCCAGATTTCCTGCTGGGCCCCCGAGTGTCTGTGTCACAACCAGGGGCAGTGTGAAGGCATCCCAGGGGGAAGTTCTGAGCAACAGAGTCAGAGGCCCAGGAAACCGACTGGCCCCAGAAAACGGGTCTCAGACCCTAAGGAGGCTGAGCTCCAGGGCTGGAGTAGGTGCTAGCTACCAGGTCTCCAGGCTCCCACCCCCCAGCACCTCTCGTTCCTGGCATGAAGCTCCCAGGGCAGAGTGGCTTGACCAAGGGCAGAACAGTAGAGCGAGGGCACACATGGTCCCCTAGCTGTGAGTGTCCACCATGGGGTGATGCCCACTGGTCACCACCACACCCTCTATCACCAATGGAACAAAGGAAGAAGCTACATTCCCATTTAGGTCTTAGAGACATGCAACTCACCCAACTCTCCAGGTGGGCCCACCTCCCACCTTCCCCCTGGAGGGGACACTGTCCATAGAAGACTATCCCAGTCTCCACTGCCCATCAGGCCTAATTCACTGTCACATATGGGCATGTGCAGCAAAGGGTTTCTAGACCTGAAGGCCTGGCCCAATGGAACAGAAAGCATCTTATTTAGAAAGCAAACACTCACTGCACACGATGGCACAGAGAGCTGTTAAACATGGATTCTCCTTAAATGAGTACAGAGGCAAAATATCCCAGGTTTTTCACAGTGAAGCCTAGATCAGATCCCGAGCAAGCGGCTCTCTGTAACCTCAGTCAAGGCTTCCTACTACAATGCTGGGGGGCACACTTCAGGGAAAACCTGAACACTCCCACCTGAAGTGGGAGTGTTCCAACCCTCCCACTTCCCACTTTAAAATAAGGGAGCTGAAGCCCAAAGGGCAAGATTTTAATCCAAAGACTCCCCTTCCTCCCTTAAACCTTAAACCCCACTTTACAGCAGAAGCCCAAAGCGCAGGGTCTTCGCTCCCACCCTCCCCAAGGGAGCCAAAGTCAGAAGCCTGCTGTCCATGCTCCAGACAAGCACACTTCCACGGTGCTAGGCCTGCTCTCTACTGCAGCCCCAAGTCAAAGTGGGACCCATCACATTCTGACAGTAAAATTCAAGCAGAGTTAGGCTGGGATGGAGTCCATACAAAGTGGGAAGGTAGAAAGCATCCACAAAAACAAAACTATGCTTAACTTAAAATTTCAAGTCATTGAAAATTTTGGTCTTTTTTGTAAATAGTAATATACATAAATATTTTGAACACCTCTACATTTTAACTCCCCAAATCACATTTTTAAAAGACTCCCTGAGTATCAATGTCCTCCCCCTCCCCAATCCTACCACTCATAGATCCCACAAACAAACAGTTAGCCAGCAGGTTAAGGAACAGAAAAGACATTTAGTGAAGGAAAAAATGCGTATACCCACCATTTAATTGTATACTTGAGGTTTGGTTGACTGACTGTGCTATCATCTAGGAAAATAGTCGAGCAGGAGCTGTATTTCCTTGCTATTTGTCCTGGAGGATGCTAAAAAACAATGGCAACAAGACAAGAACAATTAAAAAGGGGCTCAAAATTCTTCCAAGGAACATCATCCCCTTCACCTTGAGACCAGCCTATAGAGGAAAAGTGTCTTACTGAGAAATGTTAATACTACCAGCAAGTACAGCACAAAACTGACTTTCTTCCTATCACGGAATTCCATGTTCTTCCATATAAAAAAGTCATCACCACCACTCCCGGTCCCAAACCTCCATCAGCTCAGCACACTCCTAAAATCCAGGATCAAAGGGTGTGCTGCAGAGTCCATAAAAATCACTGAGAAACAAGAAGCATGCACTCTTCTCACCAGCAAAGGCCCATGCTTCAGGGGCAATCTGGTGTGAGGCGCCAGAATCAAGACAGGAGTCCACAGCACCCATTTTTTCCTACCCCTGAGGTACAGTCGATTTGGGGACCATGGAAGATACAGCCACTGTTAATTAGAATCTCCTACTCTTCAATTTCAGGAGGTGAAGATGTAAAATTGAGGTGAAGAGAAAAAAAAAAATACTCCTTCTTTAAGGGGAAAATGCATTTTAAAGGTGAAAGTTATCTGATGCTTTTGAAAATATGACCAGTGGATAAGCTTCAGGTGGGGTGCCTGTGGCAGCTGTGCACCTGGTTCTTTCAGGCTGTGTAAATTTTGAGCTCTTTGGAAAACTTTAGAACTGAGAGCTATACTTCTAAAACATACTGCTAAAGAAAAAGAATTTAAATTACACGCAGATGACATCTAACTGAATAGTAAGTAGATTTATGGCAATTATGTGGGCAATGTGATTAGTAGATATCAATCTGGATCATTCTTGCTCAAAGCATGCTTAAAAAAAAAAAAATCAAATCACCCAAGTGAGTTTTGACTGGCCTGGTGCTATGTTGACAATCAAAAGTTGTCATTTTCAGCAACCAAAACAATTAATTCCTTAAGGATAATAACACTGCCCTAACTCACCTGCCCACCCCCAGAGAAGCCCTTAGTACCCATGGTTTACGAACATGAAGGGAGCCTTAAAGCTCATCAAAGACCAAATGCCCTGTTTAACATTTACTTCTTATTTAATAAGGTTTCCCATGTAATAAGGGCTTTCCTTGTGGCTCAGCTGGTAAACAATCCACCTGCAATGTGGGAGACCTAGGTTCGATCCCTGGGTTGGGAAGATCCCCTGAAGAAGGGAACGGCTACCTACTCCAGTATTCTGGCCTGGAGAATTCCATGGACTGTATAGCCCATGAGGTGCAAAGAGCTGGACACGACTAAGCGACTTTCACTTTCACATGTGATAAAATTATAGAAATATGCAACAGCCTGAGAAACAGAAGACAGTGTTATAAACAATCTCCCCTCTTGCTAATCGTCACTCCTTGGGGCATACAGTTCCTAAAATCCCCTCCAGAGGGCACTGCACCACTGAATCACTACAACCCTCCGGAGCACTGCTTTTACGAAGGGCATGTGGGTCAGGAGGAAATAACCAGAGTCAGGGAATTCAAAAGATAAGGCTCGTTCTTGGCCAATGTGTTTAGGCACACATTGTTCTGTGCCTGTGTAAGATAACACGCACAGTCGTGTCTGACTCTGCGATTCCATGGACTGTAGTCCGCCAAGTCCTCTGTCCATGGGATTCTTCAGGCAAGAGTACTGGAGTAAGACCATTCCCTTCTCCAGGGGCTCCTTCCTTCCCAGGGATCCAACCTGGGTCTCCTGCACTGCAGGCAGATTCTTTACCAACTTAGCTACTAGGGAAGCCCTGTTTAAGATAAGGGCACCAAAAAAGCCTGTCAAGTTCAAGTTTCTTGAGTGCAATTTTAACATGGCATTTTTCACGTCTATCAAATTAATCACAACAGTTACATTAAGACAAGCCGGAGAAATTAAAAACCATTTTGATCTCTTTTGTAGGTCAGGTAGCAATCACACTTAAGTCACAGACAAAAACTTGCAATCTAATAATAGATAATAACATGTGTGGCAAGTTTTATAGAAAATTCTTATGAAATTTTCCCCACCAATGGAAAATCTACTATAAACAGAAACCTCAACAGACATACTTAATGCAAAAATTCAGTAATTAGTTGATATGTTAAAGAATCTTTAGAGATACAAGAGAATTATTATTTAGGAATAATCACAACAGTGAAGCAAAGGACAGCAATGACTGGCTTCTATTTGTGAGGTTTCCACTGTTTCCTCTGACACAGATTTCCTAAGATGAAAACGTGATGGGAACAGCCAAGAGTAAGTGGTTTCCCTAAGAAAACATGAGCACTAGAGTTAAGGAGAGGAGGTCAATGATACATACACCAGGTCACAGAGTGAGCACTTCCTCATCCTCCTTTCAGGAGTAGCAGTACCCTTTGGGGTCACAGGGTTAACTGAAAACCAGCATCCCCAGGAGCCGGTCCTGGCCTGGGGATCTCCCAGCTGTTAGTCTAAGCCCTCTATCACTAAGGGCTGGTGTGCCAAAGGGGGATGCCAACTCAGCTTTCTGACTCTTTGCAACCCAATGGACTGTAGCCCACCAGGCTCCTCTGTCCATGGAATTCTCCAGGCAAGAATACTAGAGTAGGTAGCCATTCCCTTCTCCAGGGGGTCTTCCCCACCCAGGGATGGAACTCAGGTCTCCTACAGTGCAGGCAGATTTGTTACCATCTAAGCCATCAGGGAAGCCCCCTTCAAACTATTTAGTAATTTCTAAATTGAATAGAACTCCTTGGCATTGTTATAATGGGGTTACCTTTGAAACCCTATTTGGGCATTAAGTCATTTGCTGAATAGAAGGGCTACAAGGTTCACAGAATGTATACTTCTCTTGATCTGACATCCACTCCCCACCAAAAAAAAAAAAAAAGCTGACAGAACAAGGATCCCTCCACAGAATGGCTCCTGAGCCCAGGGCAGCTCCCCTGCCTGGTTCCTGGTTTGAACTCTTTCGTGTGGCAGAGGCAGGTAGGGACCGTGCTCAATAAATGTGTGTCCTATTAGGAGCAAAGCTCCCTAAGAGGCAAAAGCAAAGTTTAGAATTTTTAAAATTTCAGTTCCTGGATCACATTCACTTCATTCCTTAAGTTCTATGGCTTAATACTTATGAAAAAACTATATCTGTACTCAAAATACCAGAAAGACTTTGATCAGTTTTGCTACTGAATTTGGAAAAGTAAACAAAATTTACTTACAAATCTAATGAGCAATAACAAGAATAACATCAACATACTCAGAAGGTGCTAAAATCACTTTTGCAAATCACCTTCTGTTCAGTCCACTAAGTAAACAGGCTGACCAGGAGTCATTGTACGGGTAAGACAACTATGACTTAAAGACTTTTTCAAGGTCCCCCTTTTATCAGCTGGTAGATTTAGGGCTTGAACAAAATTCTTTTGGCTCCAAGTCCAGCTACAAATGTGGCTCCTGCTAAACTGATAAAGAATGCTCTATATTCCTTCACAAAGTTTTTACAGCTACCACCTGTCTCAATATTAAGACAAATAACTGTGATTATTTTGCTGAGGGTGAAGGAGGCTGGCCATTCAACTCCTGACTCACTCTGTTTCAATTTTTTCTTTAACTTAGAATGATCAATTCCCTTCAGGTACGCTGTAATCAAGGGGAGGAGAATGTCATGGAAAAATTAGGCTAAAGCAAAACATGTGCGTTTTCCCTAAGTTTCAGGAGAGAGATTCCAGATTCTCAGCCACTGACAATGCCACCCACAATTTATAATCAGAGACTACTCCATTTTAATTAAAAGATTCATTAAAACAGCTAGCCAAAACTTCAGCAAATTTTAAGCTACAAACTTTAAATAAAGCCCTTTACACAATCTTTGCTAAACTACCTAAGTGTCTCTATTGTAATGTATTAAATTTTTCTGTAACTGTTGATCTGATGATTACATCTAAAACATAGTGCTGATTAGAATATTAATCTTTATAATTTGTCCTGGTTTAACTTACTGTTAAAACTCCCCCAAAGGGTTTATCCTCAAATAGCTTCAAGATTTAAAACCTATAATTCTTTTAGAAGAAGCTCCTTTTACTTGGTAAGTCTCTCTTGACAATTCTCAGACAGTGAGCGGTGCCCTCTTTACCAGCCAGGGGTTTCTTCTTTTGGCCTCTTCCCTGGAGGCTGTATCCAAAGTCAGCTTCCATCACTTGCTAGACTGTGTTACTGTCCTGGAGCCAGAAAAGGCCTTGTTTCTCTCCACCTGGTGGAAGCTATTTCCCTGTTGTGACCATCAACCCTCACCTTTCCTCACATAGCTTACCTATGTCCACTGCTTTTTCTTAAATAGCAGCCTCTTTATGGATTGTCTTAGCAGCATGTACTAATAAGCAGGTTCTTCAGAAACTTGAAGGGTAAATTAAGAAACAACATCCCTCACAATAAAGCAAATAAAAAATACAATGGATTTTATAAACAAGGGCAAAGAATAATGGTCATTCCAGAGTTCAACAACAAAATAAACTACAAATGTTAGTTGGGGCCCCAATTCAGAAAACAGTGCTCTCTGTCTTCAGATAAAAAGCTAAACAACTTGAGTCCGGGTGGTACTTGGTATGACTGTCTGAGGACTGAACAGCCCGGGCCAGCCCCCTGGGCCCCAGGCTGTCCACTGTTTGGATGGCTGACTCTTTGTGCCTCCCTTTCCCCATATGGAAGGCTGGAGTGACACGCAGTGCCTCCTGGGCACAGTTATCCAGCACATTAGACTACAGAACAGAGTCTGGCACAAACACGGTATAAAACGTGTGCTAGACTGTGCTGATGATTACTATTCCCACTTACCGTCTCTTTATTGCCCTAACTTATGACACTCGAGCGTCTCAAAACTTGAAAAGCACAGCTGGTTTATTAGCCTAATTGAACCTGCAGGTACTTCCACTCCAATTCTACTTCAGTTGGTTGAAACAGCACATTCCAGAGGCTTCTCCCAGCATGGGCAGAGCTGAGATGCTACTGTGCAATGTGGTCTGGAGGGCATGCTGTTACCTGGGCATCTGTTACGTAAGGCAGCACAGAGATTTCTTCTATAGGCACGAACACATCTGAGCACATTCCAACAACTGTGCTTCGGCTCTTTGTGTTGGGGGGCGAGAGGACTGGCAGGGGTGAGAGGACACGCTGGGTCAGGGGCACAGCGCGGGGCAGGTGCCAGGATGGCGCACCACAGAGCGTGGGGTCATGGGGCACGGGGTAGACGTGGGGCGTGAGGCTGGCACAAGGGCAGGCCTCCCCTCCAGCCACTTGAATGGGGCTGCAGCGACCATCAGAGGTGGTCTACAGGCTCCTGGGCAGACGTGCTGACTGGGGGGCAGTGTCCAGTGCCCCCGGCACGTGAAGAGGCGGGAGTGAGACTTACAGAATGGGGTCAAACCTCTCAGCTCTCTAGGTTCAGGCAAATACAGCTTTCAAAAAAATCAAAAAGGGCATTGCAGTTTTCCACATATTTTCCTTAAGACACAGCTCGTAATTTCACAGATGCTTCACACTGCTGTGGCAAAACTGGAGAGGGCCAGGAAAAGGCCGTGAATTGCTGTAAGAAATCTGATAAAAACTACAGGGCGTGTCTCCAACCCTGAGACTGTTGCCCACAAAGGACTCACCAACCTCCTAGGAGCCAAGCATGGAGCCCTTTGGGTGCAAAGGTCCAGCTACGAATTTCCTTTCAACTGCATTTTGCCCAGATTTTCAAAGAGCAGAAGAGACAATACTATGCTTTTAAGTCTGTTTAGCACAAAGCTCCAGTGCCTAGTACTTCAAGATCCACAAATACTTAAATGCAGACAGTTTAGAAATCCTAAGAAAAACCCCTGAGAAATCAAATACATCATTCTCATTTTCAATATATGAGAGTTGATGGCATATACTTATTTGGTAGCACATCTGCTTCATCAAGAGGCCTAAGTTTAGAGGATAAGGATGTGTGGCCATAGTTCTGGTGGCTGGGCACCACAGTCCTGGGGGGGGGGGGCAGCTTGAGATCACCCCCGGGCAAGGTGGAGGGAGGCTGTGGCTGCATCTACTGATCAAAGGAGAAAGATCAAATATCTTTATGCCTGGCCAGCAGGGCAGGGAGACGCTGCTCAGAATGGCTGAAAGACTAGAGCTGGGTTTTTTTTTTTTTTTTTTTTTTTTTAAAATTCAAGTGTTATTAAGTTCATCCTTTCTTAGAGCATCGAAGGAAAATGCAGACTCTACTGCACCTATAAACAACAAGGGGGAAGAAAACATGTGTTTGCTTATTCAAATGGGACCGAGTTAGGAGACAAGTCACTTGGGCGAAGGGAGGCAGGAAAGGACCTGTGGGATCTGATGCTGCCCTGTCCACGCATACCAATCCAGGAGCAGCAGCAGCCCTGGGCTTCAGGTCACACAATGGCCCTGGCGATAAATGCCAAGCCATGCCCGTCCAGCCACAGGCCAAACAAAGCCTGAGTACCCTGTAGCCTTCTTCACACTCTTCCACGTGCAGACAAGATTCACGGGCCACTTCCCCACTGCACACACAGTGTGGATGGTCTCTGGACAGTTATTACGAAGAACACAGAGGAACAATTCCACTTACATGGTTAATGAAGAGACTCTTGCGCTTTTCTCTCACTGTGAAAACAAAAGATGCAACAGAAATGTTACACACCTGCGTGTGAACCCCTGGCAGGTTGCTGAGGATGGGCCTCTGTGTCAAGGTCCCATCCTTCCACCAACCAACATATCCAGCTGCTCAATTATCACTTAAGAAATGCGACCTTCTCACATGCAGATGTGACCTCTGCTAAGAGAGCAGCACAGCACGTACACCACAGCATCCAACAAAATCACTGCACCATAGTTAACTGAGTGGTAACGGCTTCCCAACTAAAGAAAAGAGTAACTAGTAAAGCTCATAAAATTCTGCATGCGTCCACTAATTAAGATGGTTAACAAAAAGCAGGACTATTTATTTCTAACCAAAACAGACCCATAAAGGTCCATACTACTAGGGTGAAATAAGACACGACATAGTGTCTAGACAACAAATGATAACAATACTATCCATAACTGGATTAAAATACAGGACACTGGACGTCGGAAGCATCACTGGAAACCAGTTACTCTCCGCACCGGTGCTGGGGGCCTCCCACAGCACCCTGCCCCTGCAGGGAGGCCGAGCAAACTCACAACAAAAGCACCCCTTTTCAGAGGCTGTTCTCACGCTGCTGTCTGTGCGGCAGGGTCGGCACCCCACCTTCGTTTCCCAGACCTCAGCGTTTCTCAAAATGGGGGACTCTCAACCTCAAAGACGTAGAGGGGGGAGACAGGGAACCCAGAGGAGATTTTTTAACAACCTAGTATCACTGAGTTTTGCATTTTCTTTCCTGAAAACTCCCTTTTGAGAGTATATAGAGTGAGAGTTCAGTCAGGAAGATCCCCTGGAGAAGGGATAGGCTACCCACTCCAGTATTCTGGGGCTTCCTTGGTGGCTCAGATGGTAAAGAATCTGCCTGCAATGCATGAGACCCAGGTTCGATCCCTGGGTCAGGAAGATTCCCCGGAGAAGGGAATGGCAACCCACTCCAGCATTCTTGTCTGGGAAATCCCATGGACAGAGGAGCCTGGTGGGCTACAGTCCATGGGGTCTCAAAGAGTCAGACACAACTGAATGACTGTGCACAGCACAGAGTAATAGTTGGACCATAAGGAAGACTGAGCGCCAAAGAAGTGATGCTTTCAAACTGTGGTGCTAGAGAAGACTTCTGAGAGTCGCTTAGACTGCAAGGAGATCAAACCAGTCCATCCTAGGGGAAATCGACTCTGAATATTCATTGCAAGGACTGATGCTGAAGCTGGAGTGCCAACACTTTGGCCACCTGATATGAAGAGCTTACTCAATGGACAAGACCCTGATGCTGGGAAAGACTGAAGGCAGGAGGAGAAGGACAGAAGTTTGGGGACGGCATCACTAATTCAATGGTCATGAGTTTGAGCAAACTTGGGGAGACAGTGAAGGACAGCAAAGCCTAGAATGCTGCAGTCCATGGGGGTCGCAGAGTCGGACAGGACTTAGTGACTGAACACCACCACAGTAATCAATCAACACAGTTAAACAAACAGGTCACTGGGGAGGACAGAGATATGTTTAAACCAAAAGGAACATCAGCTGAAAGGAAAAGGGCAGGTGAGGCTCTGACTGAGTGTGGATGTGAGGTCCTTGTCTGTGAGGTGCTGCACCTGGCATGCAGAAAGCACCTGGCATGCAGAAGAGACCCGCGGCTGCTCCAGAGGGCACGCAGGTGCTGCAGACCCCTTGTCCACTTTCTCCAGGCTCCTGAGTGTGTCAGGTCAGCCCGGGTGCCACCAAATGGCAAGAGCACTGGATGCGAGTGACAGTCATTCACAGGCTTTGGGTGTACTTTCCAGAAACTCCTTACTTTTAAGGAACTCCCACAACCAGGCAAGAAACTCTACAATTAAGTGGACTCTTATTCCTTACTGTCAACAGAACTGAAGGAGAATAAGACTGAACTGCAGCGATTAGGAGGGATTCTGGATGATAAATCCCTTGGAGTTTCTGACACATAAACCAAGTAGCGTAGAACCTATGGATTCTTCGGTGTTTCACTGCAAACACATCCCCTGAACGGGGGTGGCGAGAGGAAGAGCCTAGCGGGCAAGTGGAGGGAAAGAGGAGGAGGAGGAGGTGGTACAGGAGTGTTCGCTCTGCAGGCTGGGAGACAGGACACCGCACAGAGACAGTGTCGGTTCCTCTTCCTTATTTTTAACCTGTGAGACTCAAGTAGATCCTTTACACTCAAGGGGAAGACCCAGCATTTGAGGAATGAAGGAAAAACAGAAGAACGAGAGTTGCCAACACCCCAGTGATCAGTGGAGGAGGGGAGGGTGCGAGGGAAGGGGTAGATGTGCGCCCCTGACTCACACCTGGGGATCCTGTGAGGTCGGAGGACCCTGCCATCCGTCTCCTCGTGACAACCAAGCCACGTGTCATCCACTTAAGAGGCTCTAATGCCATTCCATGTGAATCTAGGTAAAAAGCTTCTGACTGATGTTGGTCTGTGCCCTAAATTCACAGGAAGTGAGAACCGAATCTGAAAGTGTGCCAGATTTGTGTGACTTGTTTTCATAGTACTATATTAAGTGCAAAGACTTGCTTTTGACTCTCATTTTTCATTGTCCCAAACCTTCACCCCACCGGCACTTTCCTGCCTGGCAATAACCTCCCCTCTCCATAGGCTCCCACTTCACCAGGTGAAGAAAAAAATGTCCTGCTTAGTTTCCACCCAAAACATTCAAAACTTATCTCACAAGTATTTGATGCCTATAGTGGTTTCTTCTTATACACTTAAAAAAAAAAGGCACCAAATTCTCTCAGATCTCATCACTGGCCTGCTTCAATCAAGATCACCAATATTATATCAGCATTATGCTACATCAAAGTTGTCATCTAGCCATAACTGAGGAGTTATCAGTTCTTAAAATGAACTCTTAAGTATGTTTGATTACTTTTCTAGTCAACTTAGGATCTTCTCAAAATGAGAGCTTAGCAATTTGACAAGAGTCACTGCTAGAACCCCCAGGACCTCAGCAATGTCACTACAGAATCATTTAACAGATTCCTCCACTGCTCTTTTCTGCAGGAAAATGTCCACTGTATTGTGTCTTTTATCTCTCCTTTGTGGCCAAGAGCCAGGGAACAGTGACATAAGTCAAGGGCTGGAAAGAAGGGAAGATCCCCCAGAAGAAATTCCACACCACAGAACAAACAGCTTAACACAAGTATGACAGAAGGAAAACATCTACCCCTAGTGTACAGGTTCAATCTGGCTCTCAAATGACACAACTGAGATAATGGTATTTTTATTTAGAGTTGTATTATGATTTCTTTTCACATACTATCCAATACTTCTGATCTTTAGGGAATTTATGCAAATAATAAATTTTTAAAGGAAAGTCTCTGATTCTCAGGGTACAAACTGCCTTGAACTATCCCAACTGATTGGCAAAATGAGGACAGTTGCTTCAAATAGTAAATTCTAAAAATATGACTTACTACAAAGAAACCCCAAAGGGTAACCACCCAAACATCCTTAGTGGTCACTAAGGATGACCACTAGGATTCTATCTTTATCCTGAGACTCATAGTGACTGGAAAATCAAGACAGGCTAGTTACCAGCATGTCTTTAAAAAAAAAAAAGAAAGAAAGAAGAAAGGACCTACCGTCTGTTTGAGATTTACTGAGGAATATCGTGCTGGCCCGAGGGTGGTCTGAGGGATTGAATTCCATGTTCAAATCTTTAAAGAAAGAAAGAAAAAGATATATGAAAACTCATCTGATAACTAACGGGCGTCATTTTCAATTTTTTTTTTGGTTGTTGGTTTTTTTTTTTTAACTTTACAATATTGTATTGGTTTTGCCATATATCAACATGTATCCGCCATAGGTACACGTGTTCCCCATCCTAAACCCTCCTCCCTCCTCCCTCCCCATACCATCCCTCTGGGTCATCCCAGTGCACCAGCTCCAAGCCTTTAGATTACTAAGACATTCAAGGATTCTGGAAGAAACCAACAGTTACTGTGTTAACAGATTCTTCCAGGTTCCACTTCGAACACTTGACTATTTAGAAACTTGAGAAAGTCATACATTAAAAATTAGACACCTGCCTGGAGATCTATTAGCTGAAAACTCCATTTTCTTTGTAAAAGTCTGTTCTGCACCCAGTGTAACTACAAAATAGCAGGACAACGTCCTAACACGTAATTAAGAAGAGGTACGTGCTAAAACGGACTCATCTAAATCCACAGTTAAGCAAGTGGTATTTCCTTGTTAAATGTGATTAAAATAGGATATCTCAGCCAAATTGTTATCTACACACTCTGCTTAATTAAGACGGCTATTTTCTGAAAAGGCAAAATTAATCCTTTAGAGCAAAAGCTCACAGTGCCCATCTGTGGGCATAACTGGGGCCACAGATGTGTTTTGTCTGATTCATTCACTTTCTTTCTTTTTTAATGAATTTGAACCCATGCATAATTTCTGTATTTCAAACACATATCACAAAGGGAAAAAAATTTACTTCCAGCTTCTCTTGAGAAATCAGATCATTTAGCAACACCGGGCCCCACCCCAATGGTAGCAACTGGCAGGACCTAAGACCCCAGTGCCCAGTCCTCACCCTCTGCCCCACCACCCACTCCTTGGGGCTGTTCCTCAGTTCCTCCCGGCTACTGGCATCTGCCTTGGTAATCCTGCCTTAGAACAGTCTCCAAGGGCCACAGGCTTGTCCAGTATAAACAATCAGAATCCCATCACAGGGGAGTTTTTTCCATTAAAAAAAAATTTCATACAGAAAGAATGGTTAAGCAAAACAAAAGAATAAAGTTACAGAAGGGAAGAGAGAAGATCAAAATTAATGGTCAGAATGGTCTTCAAATCAGCTTCTAACATCACAGTGAAAACTTCTGAGTTTCATTATTTCAATAAATTTGCAAAGAAATCTAATCAATACCAACAAAAAACAGAAGATATCTTATCCTTAGCTTTAATAGCTAATCCAGTCAAAGATAAAAGGAAAGAAAAAACAAGGATGGTCACACGTTGTTGTTGGGGGCATCCAGGGCCCTTGTGAAGTAGCTCACTGGGCTCAGGGCAGCCTCAGCTCAGGAGGGTGTCGGCGTGTCTGTGCTTGTGAGTTTTCTCTGGAGCCTACCTTGAGGGAGAGAATGACTGTGTCTCAGCCTGAGGTGCCACCTGCATTAAGGTGTGGCAGCTCCTGACCTGGTGGAAGGTGGACGTTTGTGACTTGCTGGTGGAAAGAGAATCAGATCAGGAGAGCTCTCATGGTGCCTGTGGCTCATGTTGGCTGGGGCCCTGACTCCTTGTTTGTTTTTGTGTTCTATTGCTTCATTTCAAAAATACATATTTATTGTATTTATTATTTATTTATTGGGTTGCCTCAGATCTCAGCTGTGGCAGGTGGGATCTAGTTCCCTGACCAATGATCCAACCTGGGGTCCCCTGCTTTGGGAGCACAGAGTCTTGGCCCCTGAACCACCAGGGAAGTCGCTCTTTGCTCATTTTAACTTGAGGATCATATCCTCTGAGGAGATAAGTATCTACCTGCCAATCAGGAGAGAACACAGGGGAAATGGCTTCAGAGTCCATTCAGAGTGGCAGGTTAAAGCCTGGGGCTTGCTCTAAGCCAATGGTCCCCAACCTTTTTGGCACCAGGGACCAGCTTTGTTGGAAGACAGTTTTTCTACAGATTTGGGTGGGGAGGATGGTTCTGGGGTGATTCAAGTGCATTATTTTTATTGTGCACTTTATTATTCTTTGTTGTTGTTCAGCCATTAAGTCATGTCTGACTCTTTGTGACCCCATGGACTGCAGCATGCCAGGCTTCCCTGTCCTTCACCATCTCCCAAAGTGTGTCCAAATTCAAGTCCATTGCATCGGCGATGCCATCCAGCCTTCTCATCCTCTGATGCCTTCTCCTCCTCCTCCCCTCAATCTTTCCCAGCATCACTGACTTTTCCAGTGAGTCGGCTGTTCACATTAGGTGACCAAAATATGAGAGCTTCAGCTACAGCATCAGTCCTTCCAGTAAGTATTCAGGGTTGATTTCCCTTAAGATTGACTGGTTTGATCTCCTTGCTGTCCAAGGGACTCTCAGTAGTCTTTTCCAGCACCACAGTTGGCGCTCTGCCTTGTACCCTGAAGGCAACACCTGATGGCTGTCACAGAGACCCCTTTGAGGTGACTGTGCCTTAGAGAGAAAAGGCAGCTTTGGGAGATGTGGAGTCCCTGGAGTTTACTTCAACCCACTGCTTCTTTACGACGATGATACTTATTAAGCTTTCCAGGCGGCTCAGCAGTAAAGAATCCAATGCAGGAGACACAGATTCAATCCCTAGATCGGGAAGATCCCCTGGAGAAGGAAAGGGCTGCCCACTCCAGTATTCTTCCCTGGGAAATCCCATGGACAGAGGAGCCTGGCAGGCTACAGTGCACAGGATCACAAAGAGTCGGACATGACTGAGCACCTCACACTAATAGAACATTATAAGAGTCTATCGCCAGACTTTCAGGTGAAAACAGAAATACTCGGTCACAATGCTTTCAGTCCACGTTTCGGCTGAGTACAAGGCATGACAGGATCCCTTTATTCAAAACTGAAAAGAAACTGACAGAATTTAATACAGCAATGCTGTGAGCCTTCCATGTCTGTGGGAACTGCACCTGTGGGTTCAATCAACCTTTGGTCAAAAATAATGCATTTGCCACACATGGGCATCCATTTAAGTAACATTCATACTGCATATTTACAACTCTGTGTATAAAATTTACATAGCATTAGGTATTATATGTAACCTAGAGATGACTTCTCCAATGCATGAAAGTGAAAAGTGAAAGTGAAGTCGCTCAGTCGTGTCCGACTCTCAGCGACCCCACGGACCGCAGCACACCAGGATCCTCTGTCCATGGGATTTTCCAGGCAAAAGTACTGGGGTGGGGTGCCATTGCCTTCCCCGACTGAAGCGACTTAGCAGCAGCAGCAGCAGAGATGACTTAAGGTGTACACGGAGATGTGGTAGGTTATATGCAAATCCATGCCATTTTATATGAGGAACTTGGGCATCCACGGATTTTGGAACCAATCCCTGGTGGTTACTGAGGAATGACTATATTCTCCCATGCCACGTAGCTTAGTATTTCCTGTCCTTTCCACAGATGTCATAGCCTTGTTCGTCTCAGCTTTTAAACTAGCACCAATGCTATAAGGATCCCTGTGACAGTGCCCAAGAGAAGTGGGAGTCACAATCCATGGCTGACGGTCTGGAAAACCAGAAAAAGAAAAACACAACGGTGCGGCAAGGCCTCAACAGTGCTGGGTCTAATTAGGATAGATGAGGAGACAAACGACGAGCTGCAAAAACCAGAGACTTTCACCTCCCACCCACTTTCTCCACACTGCCTGGCCTCAGGTTGGTCATGTTCCAGTGACTCATCCAGGAGATGAGCTGTTCATTTTGGCCTTGACAGCATCAGTGAGTAGAGGCCGAAGGACTCGAGGACCCTGTGACCCACTGTGGTCAGCTAACCACTGCAACCTAACCTCAGATGATTCCATTAGGTCTGTTTCCTATCTTTAGACAAATGTATTTGACATGGTCCTAATCTTAAACTTCTAATTTCAATTTCAGGTCATCACATTGCTAAGTGTGACTAGGATCTGCAAAGCAATGATGGAAAATCAACAAATAAAGCCTGTTAATTTTAAATCAGTTTGGTTTACTTTTATTTTTAGTCACTATTGACCCACTGCCTGAAGATCAGTGACCATCTCCATTCATTAGTGCTCCATTCATCAGAACCTGACCCCATTGGTTTGCTCCATTAGTTGCCACCGGGCCAGCCCCAATCCCTGCATCCCGCATCAGCACCCCTATTTATAAACCCTGCTGCTGTTGCTGTGGCAGCAAACTGCTGCTACCACAATTCCGACTGATTCCAAAGCCATGTTTTGTACCCCCGCTGACTTCATGTTTATTTTTTATGATTATTCTAACGCGCTCACATTTGGTCATTTTCTGTTCTCACTCTCCTGGGGGCACTCCTATGCATGGTGGGCCTCCAGCCTAGGTCTGTGCACATATCTGACTCCCACTCATGTGCTCTGTCTCTCCATCCACCTCCTTCCAAACTGCCTATCTCTCAGTCTCCTACTCACTCCTGTTCTCTTCCTGTATCTGTCGCCTCCTTCCCTCCCACACCCTCTCTCCAGTCTCTCCACTGTCCCTTTCAAATATTCTTTGTTAAGATGAATCGAAGGAGAGAAAAGATCCTAATGTTTAAGGCTAAAGAGAGACTGTTCCGCCAATACAGCAACTAGATAACCTATAAGCTCTCACACTACAAGCACCTAGAAATCTGAGATAAAAATGCAAGACATCCATTTAAAAGCCTAGAGAGTGAGGCAAGGGAAATGGCTTGAGCCTCTAACCGAAGAGTGAAGTGGAGTCTTCTGGCAGAGCAAAGGCTGTCTGGCTGTGTGCCCTGGGTCTCGGGTTTCAACCAAGATGACCACATGTCTTGGTTCACACCGATTATTCTGGCACAATAGCCAATTCTATCCTCTTTACTTACAATGCCCTGATTAGGAAGTTAACTTATTTTAATGTCCTGCAAGATAGGATATAAGCCAGTATAGGGGATACAAGTTAGAACAGATGCTTATATATGTGTCTGAAACCCTCAAAGAGATACAATTGCAACAAAAACTGAATTAGAAAACAAAGTTATCTATAAACCCAAATGAAAAAGGAGCTGGGCTTCAGAAGGGGAAACATCTCCCAAGCCCCCCTCCCCTGCCCATAGTGAATGGTACCCACTGGTCTGTCCGAATCTCCAGCATGGTTCCGGAGTTCCACTCTACTCCGCACATATAGTCCAGGGAACCCTGTGACAAGACTTTTACACCAAATTGGTCACATGCCAGTGAGACCCCTGTGTGTCTGGCAGAAGTAACTGCAAACCACTCTGGAGAAGTCTGACTCTCTGAGCCCCTCCAAAGACAGGCTCCCCATCCCAAATGACATGACTCAGAGGAAATGATCCACTAGAAGTGAGAATCAAGAGACATAACAAATGATGTGACTAGAACCTGGATAGAAGAAGGCAATGGCACCCCACTCCAGTACTCCTGCCTGGAAAATCCCATGGATGGAGGAGCCTGGTGGGCTGCAGTCCATGGGGTCGCTAAGAGTCAAACATGACTGAGCGACTTCACTTTCTCTTTTCACTTTCATGCATTGGAGAAGGAAGTGGCAACCCACTCCAGTGTTCTTGCCTGGAGAATCCCAGGGACGGGGAAGCCTGGTGGGCTGCCGTCTATGGGGTCACACAGAGTCGGACACGACTGAAGTGACTTCGCATAGCAAGGTACTTAAAGTCCGGGAGAGAAAAAGATAAAAATGTACAACTGAAAATGACAAGACTGAATTCTGGCTTCTTCTCGGCCACGTGAGCAAATCACTTAAAGATGATGGTGACACTCTGACAGGCCACTGGACCCTGTGATGATCAGAGACATTGCTGCTTAAAGCCAGTGGGATTCGGGGCTCCGTGGAAAAGCTGAGCGAGGCCCTCAGCCCCACAGATCAGCACTGAGGACAGAGACCACGTGTACAAAGTCCAAATGCTCAACAATAATCAACAAACAAGCTGAATGATGGAAATACATAAGAGAATGATCAAGTGAAGCAGCTCTTCTCAGCTTTTTTTTTTCTTTAAAGAAAAACTGGCAAGAACCAACAAATAACTCACATGTAGATTAATTCAAAGAGAAAGAATCTCCTAGCAACCAGCCTCTCCTGAGGCCTGAATCAATGCTATTACCAAACAGGAAAAACACCACTTGGAACATTGATATTTTAAATATCAGGCAAATAACTAGGTCTAGTATGGGCAATATTGGTAAAATTGGCCATTGCAGACAATTAAAAAGTGTCTGAAATGACACCCTGAAAGTCAGCAGAGACACTTGAGTCCCAATTATTACTTTATTCAACGGTCAATAAATATTTACTCAGAATAAACTTGATGCAGGCATTGCATGCAAGAAATACGAAGTGAAAATCCCGTGGCCCCAGGAATGCTGAGGCCTGGGGGCAGGGAAGCAGTCAGGGCAGGACGGTGCCACAGAACCCAGGAGAGAGCTGAGGCACAGTGCGTGTTGAGTGAGGGGAGAGGGATGTAGGGGTGCTGGGGATAAAAACAAACGCACCAAGAACACTCAGTCCACAAAAAGATTCACGTCTGATTTTACAGGCAAGTGAGACTGAGTAACATCCGGGACAAATGAAGTCAGTGATACTGAGATTTCCCAATAACAGATCCGACAGTATTTCCACTTTCAAACACAAAACCACCAAAAGGCACAGGTGCTGTAAGGAACACAGAGCACAAGCAAGAGGTGGCAAGAGACTCTCTGATCAACTGTCAGCAAGCAATCCGAAGCATTCCCCAGGCACCCCACACATGCAAATGAGGGCCACATCTACAGCAGCAGCAGAAAGCGCTAGAAACAAAGACCATGGTTATATAAATCAGGAATTAACCTGAAAGCACTTTAAAGACAGGAAATAAACCAAAGAAAAAATGAAAATAAGATTACAAAAGGATATCACGTGAAAAACAGGAAAACAGAAGATATAACTCGGGGCAAATGCAGTGTAACCTATGTGTGAGGAGAGCTGTTGGGTGAGAGACGTCAGAATGTGGGCACTGAGGTGCGACGCCCCAGAACCGTCTGAGGGGAAGAAAGACCTGGCTCCTACTCGACACCAACAACACGGGAATAAATGACAGGAAAGGAACCAGTCTGCCTCTCTTACGGCAATTCTATTCCACAGGCTCTGAAGACTGTTCTGTCAGTTCCAATATGTCAGCTGTCAAACTCACTCTGCAGGTGAGATCATCACCCTTCAGTACAGACCTGATCTATATATTATAATCTAAGATACAGACCTGATCTATATCTCATATTCTAAGAAGAAAGTTAAATCCAGAATTCACCTCCTACTTCAGTCTATAACTTCAACCTGCCAATCCTGGGGAAATATATAGAAGGGAATACTGTGGCCTCTGAGCATCCTACTTGACTCAGACACAAGGAAATGGGATACATAACTAATAATAAAATCTGAGAGGCAACTGCCAGGGCCAAGCCATTCTGTATTTAATTGGGTCTGTTGAGCTTCAGAGGGAAAGAAAACAGGCAGCCAGCCGGACAAGATGTGCATTCAGAGGAGCCACACTGGGAGATCCAAGTAAATAAATGTGCCTCCGAACCTGCCATCACAGACCTGCTGCTCGGTTAACTAGCACCGAACTGAAACAATCACATTTCGTTTTTGAAGCTGAGTCAGCACCAAGTCCACCTGGAGAGAAGCGCGGTGCAGACTCTCCTGTCCCATCTGAGGGCTCAGCACTGGGCGCGCCAGGCTCCAGTCCTGGCGGCACCAAGGCACAGCGAGTCCTCGCTCCACAACCATCTGGCTGATGGTGGATGCAACTCAACGATTCTCAGTACACATGAGTGCAAGCGCACACACCAGCACACGTGACAGCCCTCAGTCCTCTGCAAAACCCGAGACACTGAGACAGAGGGGACAGGCAGCCAAGTGCCCAGCCAGCCACTAAAACAGCCATTGCAACGGCAGAAAAAAACAAAGGCACATTTGACTGGGGCAGGTCACTCGGGGTCCCTAGTTTGTTAGCCTAGTAAACAGTGTTCAACCAGTACGCCAGAACCAGGGGCTCAGCACCCGTCCTGTGACTCTCCTCTCTAGACCTGGTGAGAGATCAGGCACCAAGCCTGTTCAGTGTCCCCAGGCCCGAGCGGGGCAGCCAGGGTGCCGGGCATCTTCTCTGCGCTGGCAGCGTGGTGGCGACACCAGGGGGAGCAGAATAGGAGCAGGCCCTCTGGTACGTTTCTTGTGACGGAGAAGAGGAGGGGAGAAGGCCACATTTATTACATTTTTCCTACCACAATCTTCCAGGTTTGGTGAAAATGGATTTTTAAGGCAAAATTTTTCTCAGCATTCCAAGAAATCCATGATCAACCACATACCCTGGTGACTATGTTCAAAATAGGAAATGTCACTTGTTTGCATGATACAGTGAACTGCCCTTTGAGAAGAGGAAAACACCAGCAGTGATTAGCTTTGATTTTCTTCCAAAATTAGAATGTCCTAGAGCATTCACTGAAGGGTCATCCTGCCATGGTTACCGCGCCCAATGGAAGGGGACAGTTCCAGCGACATCAGGCCCTCGGAAACTCTCGGGTACTATGGTCACTGCACCATGCTTTTTGGGAGTCAGAGTGGTGAGAGGTTCTGAGTCACTGACAGTCTCCTCCTCAAAGCACCCAGCGGCCACCTCTGATCCAAGAAGGGATCATACTACTTTGTGGGAGTTTGTGAACAGAAAACACAGATTTGGACAGGTCACAGTCGAAAAACTGATAAGGGCCACAAGTATATCAGTAAAACACCAATATTATTATTACTAGAGAGCATGCACAACTGCAAAAAGCCTTAAATATACCAGATCTTCTTTTACCTGATTAAACTCTTTTAAAAAGTCTAGTCACTGGAGAGAGAAAAAGTAATTAAAAAAAATTAAAATAAGCTATACCTGCTCAATTTAGACATCCAAGGAGTAGCTTTTGCTAGTTACATTAAATATTAGTATTACCTACTTTCTCACATTGTAATTTCAGACTGCAATCTGAAACTATGAGTCATTCATTTAGTTTTGGGACTCTATCCTAGTGATATGATCTCACATGCAGACAAGGCTTTAAGCCCAAAGATGTTCATTACTGTATTATTTATAATAGGAAAAATAAAATTATAAATAATCTAAATGTTCACTAATAAGAGACTGAATAAAGTAGGTGGCAAATTTACCACATTGAAATTTGTAGCTATTACAAATAATAAATGTTTATAAAATGCATAATGTATTTATAATTGGGGAAATGCTTCTATATATCATGCTAAATGAAAATAAAAAAAAAATTTGTACACAGTGTCACCACAATTATATGTCACCCAGGTTTGGATTTTATTGCTTTGGTGGTGGTGGTTTTAAGTAAATCTAGCTTTTAAAAGTTGGAGAAGGCAATGGCACCCCACTCCAGTACTCTTGCCTGGAAAATCCCACGGACAGAGGAGCCTGGTAGGCTGCAGTCCATGGGGTCGCTAAGAGTCAGACATGACTGAGCGACTTCACTTTCTCTTTTCACTTTCATGCAGTGGAGAAAGAAATGGCAACCCACTCCACTGTTCTTGCCTGGAGAATCCCAGGGACAGGGGAGCCTGATGGGCTGCCGTCTATGGGGTCACACAGAGTCGGACACGACTGAAGTGACTTAGCAGCAGCAGCAGCTTTTAAAAGTACTAAAAGAAACTACACAAAAAAATGTTCACAGTACTTCTTTTGTGTAAGGCAAGCATAGGAACTTTTTCTCTTTTCATTTTATTTCTACTTTATTTTTTTAATTGAAAGACAACTGTTTTACAGAAATATGCTGTTTGCTGTCAAACATCAATAAGAATCAGCCCTAGGTACATCCATGTCCCCTCCCTCCCAAACCCCTCTCCCATCTCCCTCCCCATCCCACCCCTCTAGGTTGATACAGAGCCCGTTTGAGTTCCCTGAGTCATACAGCAAATTCCCACTGGCTATCTATTTTACATAGGGTAAAGTAAGTTTCCCTGTTACTCTCTCCAGACATCCCACTCTCTCCTCCCCTCTCCCCATGTCCCTAAGTCTGTTCTCTATGTCTGTATCTCCACTGCTGCCCTGCAAATAAATTCATCAGTACCATCTTTGTAGATTCCATATATATGTGTTAGTATATGATATTTATATTTCTCTTTCTGACTCACTTTGCTCTGTAAATAGGCTCTAGGTTTGTCCACCTCATTAAAATGGTGTGGAAAAAAGGGAACCCTCTTGCATTGCTGGTGGAAAAGTAAACTGATACAGCCACTATGGAAGACGGTATGGAGATTCCATTAAAAACTAGGAATAAAACCACTATATGACCCAGCAACCCCACTCCTAGGCATATACCCTGAGGAAGCCAAAACTGAAAAAGACACATGTATCCCATTGTTCACTGCAGGACTACTTACAATAGCTAGAACATGGAAGCAACCTAGATGTCCATCGACAGATGAATGGATAAAGAAACTGTAGTACATATACACAATGGAATATTAGTCATAAAAAGGAACACATTTGAGTCTTTTTTTTTTTTTTAAAAAAGCTTTTCTATATGTTCCAGTTTTTCTCTGTGGACATATTTTGCACATTCAAAATGAAGAGAAAGTTAGAGCTGCCCTTTATATCATGCTACAGAGCGTTAAATCTTACCATTAAATTTTCAGCATCAACAAAGACAAAAAAATTTACTCTAAAATGGTGGAAACTTCCATAGTCACTTAGATGAAAAACAAAGAGTTGGTGGTAACTTCATATATGAGATGGGAAGATAAACATTACAAATTAAACAAGGTTAAATTTATTTACTGCTGAACAGGAATATTGTTTCATTCCAGATAAGCAAGGTTATGATTGGTTTAAAGAAGACCAATAACACTGTTGAGCTGATATAAACTAAAAGGCTATTTTGATATCTGAATAGGAGGTGAAAAGTGTGCATGTCATTTATTTCAGCAGCATTTAAACTAAAGGTATATGCAGAGATGGGGCTTCTCCTGTTGCTCAGCTGGTAGCTTAGCTGGTAAAGAATCCACCTACAAGGCAGGGGACCCTGGTTCGATTCTTGGGTTGGGAAGATTCCCTGGAGGAAGGCTAGGCTACCCACTCCAGTATTCTTGCTTGGAGAATCCCCCAGGAGCCTGGTGGGCTACAGTCCTTGGGTTTGCAAAGAGTCGGACATGACTGAGCGACTAAGCACATATGCAGAGACAAAGTCTCACAGAAGAGTGGGAAGCCAAGCAGAGCACCCAGGGGCACCCTGAGTAGCTCAGTGCCCCAAAGAAATCCCAGGACAGACCTACACATTTGGGCTAAAAGCCTATTAATTGTTTCCTGCCTGTTACTTCCTTATCCAATTATCTGTGGTCCCAAATCACAGACACAGCACAAATAGCCAACTTTGGCTAAAAAGACTGAGCAAAACCAGTGAACAGAAATTACATGAAGCCTGCAAATGCCCCAGCATCAGACACACTATTTCTGGCATTTCATGGCGGAAATGAACACACTACACTTGGGTGATTATTTATAAAGCTTTTAAGCTACTGAAACAACACTGCTACCAAATAACCCCTGACATCTTAGAAATTAAAATTTAATATTACTTCCAGTCTTGCCATATTTTTTCTTTTTTTTTTAGGATTCAGAGTTAACTTTGGGGGGGCCACACCATGTGGCTCCCACTAGGGATCAAACCTGGGCCAAGGCAGTGAAAGTGCTGAGTCCAAACCACTAGACCACCAGGGAACCCCTTTGTCATATTTTCTTAAGAAACATGAATGCACAGTGTTAGAAATAACTGAGATGTAGACAACGATGATGATGGTGATCAATCATCGTCACCACCATCTTTGTCATCATCATCACCATCTCAGGGCCAGAGTGCTGGCTTTTATCCTCTGCTTTTAAATATAAATGAAAACCAACCTGCCTCTCCCCTCTAACCAGCAGAGCAGGGAACCATAAACAGCCCTGGGGAAACATCGTGGGCATGGGGGTGGGGGTGGGTGGTCATCAGCTTCACAGATCCCACAAGGGGCAGAGCAAGGACAGAAGGCTGCCTCTCCTCACCACCAAACAAAGATCCTGGCAAAGAAGGGAAGCTGCTTGAAAAAGATGATCCAACACAATTTTATGATAATTCCTGTTTCTGAGTTTTGTGTTCCAAATATCTACTATCTGTGGCAAATATACACCACCTGTTTTCACTCAAAGCAGGGAAGGAAAGGGAATGACTTCCTGCACACAAACATGGTCCAGAGGGCAGCGGATTTTGGACAGTTAAGTACTATTTAAATGAACTAAAATATTCTGTATTTGGAGGGGATGGAACAAACTCACATTTTCCACTGGGCATATATATTTGTCCAATGTTGAAGGGGACAATGCTTTAGGGATTAATTTGACATGTAAGTATTTTGAAGGGAAGACTTTTGAACCTCACTAATCTATCTCACGCCAAAGAATGCTCAAACTACCGCACAATTGCACTCATCTCACACGCTAGTAAAGTCATGCTCAAAATTCTCCAAGCCAGGCTTTAGCAATACGTGAACCGTGAACTTCCAGATGTTCAAATTGGTTTTCAAAAAGGCAGAGGAACCAGAGATCAAATTGCCAACATCCACTGGATCATGGAAAAAGCAAGAGAGTTCCAGAAAAAACATTTATTTCTGCTTTATTGACTATGCCAAAGCCTTTGACTGTGTGGATCACAATAAATTGTGGAAAATTCTGAAAGAGATGGGAATACCAGAACACCTGACCTGCCTCTTGAGAAACCTATATGCAGTTCAGGAAGCAACAGACTGCTTCCAAATGGGAAAAGGAGTATATCAAGGCCGTACATTGTCACCCTGCTTATTTAACTTATATGCAGAGGACATCATGAGAAATGCTGGGCTGGAAGAAGCACAAGCTTGAATCAAGATTGCTGGGAGAAATATCAATAACCTCAGATAGGCAGATGACACCACCCTTATGGAAGAAAGTGAAGAGGAACTAAAAAGCTTCTTGATGAAAGTGAAAGTGGAGAGTGAAAAAGTTGGCTTAAAGCTCAACATTCAGAAAACTAAGATCATGGCATCCGGTCCCATCACTTCATAGGAAATAGATGGGCAAACAGTGTCAGACTTTATTTTTGAGGGCTCCAAAATCTCTGCAGATGGTGACTGCAGCCATGAAATTAAAAGACGCTTACTCCTTGGAAGGAAAGTTATGACCAACCTAGATAGCATATTCAAAAGCAGAGACATTACTTTGCCATCAAAGGTTCGCCTAGTCAAGGCTATGGTCTTTCCAGTGGTCATGTATGGATGTGAGAGCTGGACTGTGAAGAGGGCTGAGCGCCAAAGAATTGATGCTTTTGAACTGTGGTGTTGGAGAAGACTCTTGAGAGTCCCTTGGACTGCAAGGAGATCCAACCAGTCCATTCTGAAGGAGATCAGCCCTGGGATTTCTTTGGAAGGAATGATGCTAAAGCTGAAACTCCAGTACTTTGGCCACCTCATGCGAAGAGTTGACTCAATGGAAAAGACTCTGATGCTGGGAGGGATTGGGGGCAGGAGGAGAAGGGGACGATGGAGGATGAGATGGCTGGATGGCATCACCGATCCACGGACCTGAGTCCGAGTGAACTCCGGGAGTTGGTGATGGACAGGGAGGCCTGGTGTGCTGCGATTCATGGGGTCACAAAGAGTCGGACAGGACTGAGCGACTGAACTGAACTGAATCTATCTCACTTCTCAATTAATAAAATTAATAAATAACACAGTGTTACACTGTGGAATCAAACATTTACTATTTTTTGAAAAAGGTCCAAATAGCCATCATGTTCCTCTACCTTTTCTGCTGATTGGTATCAGTCAAGAAAAATCAGTATCTAAAAGAATATTTTTTATTTCAGAACTTTATAGTGTAGTCCAAGTCCCACACTTTGTGTGTTTAAGTCTCCCATTAGATAAATAACCATAAAATATTTTAGGAGATGGTGGGGTGTCCTAATTATTTTCCAACCAAGTGTCTCAAAAGCCTTTTCTTATGAGAGTAAAGGGTATTAAACAGATTATATAACAAATGTGAGAGTTCTTAAAACATGAACTATTTAGAAGTAAAAGTACCTAATGTCTGCAACTTATTTTCATATGGTTCAGGAAAAAAAATGTATGTAAGAAAGAAAAAATAATAAAGCGATTGTGGCAAAATGTTAATTACATTTTGTGGTAACGTTAGTACTATTCCAACTTTTCTGTAAGTCTGAAACTGTTTACAAATAAAACATGAAGGAACATGTATCAGCAGGTTTACTACACAAAAGAAGAGTTATTTAGGTTGTGAACTCTTTCCTACAGACTCTCTACCTGTCCTCACTTCTGGTTCTCATCCAACCTCCATACTTTCCTAGTCAGACTTGTAGGAAGGCAGGCTCTTTCGCCCCACTCCCAGCTCCAAGCCACCTCCAAACACGGCTTCTGTTTCTTCTCACTTGAATCCTTTCTCACCAAAGTCATCAATGACTCTCATTCCTGACACTCTAGCCCTAAGCAGAGTCCAGCTTTTCTGGTAGAGATGTGACTCCAAGTACTGCTCTGCTGTTGTCTCTCCATGAAATTTTCTTCCTCTGACTCTTAAAGACTTCTCTTAGATTTCAAATGCGATGCACTTTTGCCCCAACTCCTGTCAATTGTCAGTGCTCTGCCCTGGGAAGGATCCTGAGGCTCCACTATAAACCCACGCAGGGCAATGGGCCCTGACTTCAAGGTTTGCCAAAGCCCAACCTCAGCACATGACCTTACACACCAGGGGCGATACCCATGCGCTCTGCTGGGCACGTAACTGGTCATTTAGTGCTGGTCACGGAGACAAACTGACTTTTTCAGCCCTTGGGTTATGCCCGGGGACACTTTTCATATTGCTTTATTCAGACTTTTAAACTATTGTTTAAAACCTCCTTTCTTTATAACTGTTTCACTGTTTAAAATTTTTTCTATCTAAAACTATAAATGGAAACTTTCCCTTTCATAGATTTTCTTATAAGGTTGGGTATTCTCAGTATCTTCACTCTGCTTACTTCTTGAGAAACACATTTTCTTTCTCTTTTAATTTTACAGTGAGTCATTAACCAAAATTAACTTTATATAAAAGGCATCTCCACTGTCAAATGAGATACAACAGATAAATTCTTACCAAACTTCTAAGAATAACCTCCTGCTTTTTCCATTTAAAAGCCTAATTTCTAAGGTACAGTCTATTTATAGACCATGAAGATAAAGAAAACAAGCAGTGCACACAAGGCTGATGCACAGGAAGAAACACTCTATGTAACTACCCAAGGCCACACACACACAACATCTGGGAAAGCTCTGGCTCTTCCTGTCACCGTCCCTTCCACAGTGAAAGTCATTTCAAACAAGACTGTTGCTGCTTCTCCGCTGACAATAGTCTAAAAGCCAACTTGTTCCACACTCACAATGGCGCCTTTCTGCAAGACGGTGGAACGGGCTGTGTTCCAAAGGAGGGGGCTGGACACCTGTCGAAGCTGGAGAACCCCCCACCCAGCCCAGCCCAGCCCATGACGCGCTCCACGGGACTGCAGGGAGCACAGAGCCATCTTTCAAAACATGCAACGTTACGCAACAGTGCTCTTCTCAGATTGTTGTATAATTGCAGCACTTGGGACTCAGAATTAAGTTCCTATATTATATTTCTACTGCTACATTTAATGTCCCTTTAGTATGAGGAGAACTTTTATGAAGTTGACATTTTGGGAAACTTTACATTTCAAGCAATTTCAGTCTGATTTGTAACCATGACTTTCCTTAATTTAAAAAAAAAAAAAAGGCAGCGGGCAGAGAAGGGGATTTCCCTTCTTGTCATGAACATTTATCATCTTTCCTTTTCTACTACAGGCCTTGTTGTTACTGAGATGCTAACTCGTGTCCAACTCTTCGGGACCCCATGGACTGCAGTTCAACCAGGCTCCTCTGTCCATGGGATTCTTCAGGCAAGAATACTGGAATGGGTTGCCGCCCTCTTCTCCAAGGAATCCCCCTGACCCAGGGATTGAACCTGAGTCTTCCCCTTGGCAGGTGGATTCTTTACCACTGGGTCACCAGGAAAGTCCATATTATAGGCCTAATCTCAAGTAAATAATCTAATGCATGTTATTCATCTCAGTCTGGCTTCTTAAGAGACTCTGCCTTTAAATTTCCAGCAAATGGGGTCTTGTCAGGGAGGTGTTAATAATATAGCATGAACCCTGGATTAGCAACCACAATACTCTAACTGGAGAAATAGCACAGCTTTCTCCAATGTCTCTGGTCATAGCTATACAACAGAAATAAGAGCATCCATCCTTAAGCAACATCACAGAAGCACAAGCCAAAATGATGTGTAAAAAGAGGTGTTTTGACTCAGCAACACAAGAAAATGCAGACATGGTTCAGCTGAGCTGGATGACTTCTATGGGTAGCATCACTAAAAATGCTGTGAACAAGCAAACAAGCGTTGTGTAATGTCTACTGGAAGTGCAGCTCACTAGAGACCGGGTCCCAGTGTGCTTGAGTACGTGTCAAAAGCCCCAGACACCCCAAAGAAGCTTCTGGGAGTGTTGGAGAAACAGCTGTACAAGGCATGGGAAACAAGAAGGCTCTGCAGCAGGGGGACCTGCTCATGTGCAGCTTGTCTGCAGCTGTTTCTGTAGCTCTTTGGCGGAGCTGAGTAGGTGAGACGCAGACCACGTGGCCCTTTCCAGAAAAAGTCAGCTGACCTCTGGTCTAAAGCTAAGGAAAAAGACCAACGCTGGAAATACATGTGAGGGAATCTCTGGATAGGGGCATAGAGGGGTCAGTCCCCAGGGGAACAAGAATGTCTACGTCAACTGACGGTTAAGCAGTGGGTAGGACAAGGAAGCTTCTAGACCAGTCCCACCTGGTCCTTACTCTTGATCCCCCGACAGCACACACTCTGCTAAGTAAAAAGTACGTATGCAAAAGTACATGTATTAGTTCTCATAAACAAGTGACAAGACACACCACAAGAGACAGAGAATTATTATGCTTAGCTTTTTGAAAATGGTGGTTTCTTTTTATCCATGTAAGGAATACAGGGACGTACCATTTATTCAAGTCTCTTACCCTTCAATGCTAATTATCAGTATCTCAAAAAAATGTCAAACACTCTTAAGTGTTTGAAAGGCATTTATATAACCCAAATTATGCTTCAAAAGATGCATGCATTCTGCTGACACGAGAACCTGCTCTGCCCCACCAACCTGCCTTCCTCTGCCCACTGCTGCACCACCACAGACACAGAGTGGGTTGAGCAGGTTATACACAGTACAAGTTAACAGTCTTAATGTAGTTAGTTAAAGCAACCCTATAAACATGGTCTTTTAATTCCTATCTTACAAATGAAAACTGAGGCTGGTGCGTGCGTGTTAAGTCGTCTCAGTCATGTCTGACTCTTTGCAACCCTATGGACCGTGGCCCACCAAGCCCCTCTGTCCATGGGATTCTCCAGGCAAGAATATTGGAGTGGGCTGCGATATCCTCCTCCAGGGGATCTTCCCAATCCAGAGATCGAACCCGCGCCACTTACATCTCCAGCACTGGCAGGCAGGTTCTTTATCATGAGCATAACCTGGAAAGCCCAAACTGAGGCTGAGAGAGAACTAAATAACTGGCCTAGTGTCTCAAAGCTAGAAACTGGCAGACCTGACACTCAAACCTAGCTCACCTGACCCCACAGTCTATAAAACATTTTCATTTCCTGTGTAAATCGTATGTGAACTCAGCACACCAGGGAAGCATAAGGCTACTTCCCTGTAGAGCTGCCCCTAGGGAGCAGTGGATAAGGACAGGTGCCCCAGATTCTTTCTCTCCATAGCCTGAGACAATCCAGGGAAATGCAATCGTAGTCAGGAGAGGAGCTGGCAGTTTCCTCAGTCCACATTGCCAATCCCTAAATCTGCAACCACAAAGGCCAGGTGAATGCTGCTTCATTCAGGCTCTGGCTATCCGCTGCCCTATGGCGGATTCCATTCCCCTCCAGGATACACTCATGTTCATTTCAACAGTCAACTGTCCTTATTTTGATTGAAGAAAAGGAGAGAAAGGTCCAGATGCATTCAAAACGCTCTCCTCCAGGGTTCCCTGAGTTTGCGGAAGCACCATGCAGTGGCTCAAACCAGTGGTTCCCTCCCCTCACGCATCCAGCACATGCTGCCAATGTCACCACCTTCACCTTATCTCCATCACCTCTCACCTGCACAACTCCCCACCATATCGCCTCTCTAGGTTGTTCTTGTCTATTCTCCAACCCTGACAAGTGTTCCACCCACCCTCCCTCTCTTCTCACACCCCATCACTGGCTTCTCATTGCTCAGTGTAAACACAGAGGATTGCCACAGCCTGCTTGCTGTGTTTCACCCTTCCGGGCCCATCCTCCACCACCCACCCTCCCTCTCACGCTCCTGTTCTGGCCACGTGGGCTTCCTGCAGCTGCTGGTGGTGGGCAGCGGTCCACACACTTACCTCTCCACTCAGAAGTCCTCGCATCACCACTGGTCCCTGCCGAGCCCTCAGGTCTCAGTTAGACACGCCCCGGCCTCGCGGTGCAGCTTCTCCCTGCAGGCTCTCCTGAACGCCCCCGGCATCCATCATAGAGCACCGCCTCTCCCTCCTGACTGTCAACCACTAGGCAGCAGTGGCGACATGTGCTTTGCTCACCATCTTAACCCAAAGCTCAGCATAGAGTAAGAACATAATAGACAGCTGTCAGATAAATAAAAGCCAACATATAATCAGAACGTGCTAATACAGGCCCAGAAAGAATGAGCCGATTTACACTCTCAGAGGGTGTGAAAGTGACTTTTCCCACCTTCGTCACCAGGTACTAGGGAAGTTTCCCTGTCCTGGCTAAGTGGTGGCTGCCAGGCCAGGAGGGGCAGTGGTGAAGGATGCAGCAGCGTGCGGTGCCCTCACAGCTGGCACCCGTCAGCGCTTGGCTGGTTGCTGCTTCTTAAATCTCAATGAAGGATGTAATTTGAGACTGGGTTTCAGCCTCTTTTACGAAGACCTCTGACAGACTCCCGCTGACACTACCCATATTTGCTCCTGGCAAATCCAAGACGCTGATCTCAACTCCCTTGCAACCTATGTTCTTTATTTACACATATGCTTCCATGGGTTGTAACAAATTTATCTCACATATATACATGGAGAATGTGTGTACCAGTAAGTATTAAAATATTGACACAGATACACATATTCATTAACATTTATGGAACACTTACTATGTGCCAGGCATAATAACAAAGGTTTTAGATGCATTATTTCAGTTACTTACTAGAAGACTTTCAAGAACATTCTATGATCATATCCATTTTAAAATGAGGAAACTGAAGTTTAGAAGGCTGTGTAACTGGCCCAAGGCCCAAGGCTACATAAAGAAGGATGAGCCCCGAAAAATTGATGTTTTTGAACTGTGGTGCTGGAGGAGACTCTTGAGAGTTCCCTGGACAGCAAGGAGATCAAACCAGTCAATGCTAAAGGAAATCAACCCTTAATATTGCAAGAACTGATGCTGAAGCTGAAGCTCCAATTCTTTGGGCATCTGATGTGAAGAGCCGACTTATGGGAAAAGATCCTGAAGCTGGGAAAGACTGAAGGCAGGAGGAGAAGGGGGCGACAGAGGAAGAGACAGTTGGATGGCATCACTGACTCAATGGACAGGAGTTTGAGCAAACTCCGGGAGATAGTGAAGGACAGGGAAGCCAAGTGTGCTGCAGTCCATGGGGTCGCAGAAAGTCGGACACGACTGAGTGGCTGAACCACCAGAGGGGAGATGCAGAGCAGACGTCTGTCTGCCGCAGACCCGCCACCTCTTCCCCCAAGCTCCCTAGACTTCTGCCAAACTACAGCCAACCAGCAGGAGCTTGGAAAGAAAAACGTTTTGGCTTTTTTAAGAGAAGAAAATACCATCCTTAGCTTAATTAGTCTTTCCATGCCAAGGCAGGCCCTGACCACACACAGAGCTAGAACAGTGGGTTATTTGGAGATCCATCTCCACCACAGAATGAATTTTCAGGCCAGATGTAAGCACATACAATCACACGCATCAAAGAAAGGCCGGGAAACTACCAAGGGTAATACATTTCTTAAAACCCACTTTTTTGATTCCATCCTTGCTGGCCTGGATGGAAAACTACAACATGCCCTTAGGAAGCATATATTTTAACTACAGAGAAAATGACCACATACCTCCCTGGAAAAACACCCATGACGTACAAACCCTGAGAACAGCAATGCCAGGGCCCTCCGCTCACACTGCTGCTCCTCGCCCACCTTTTTTCTTGTCCACTTTTTAAAAATAAACTTTATGGAGGTGATCTACAGGGAATTAAACGTACACCCATTTTGAATGTACACCTCAGGGCGTTTTGACAAATTTATACACTGTATGACCACCATCACAGTCAAGACACAGAGTATTTTTGTAACTTCAGATCTGCTCCTGTGCCCCTTTCCCAGACCACACCCTACCCACAGCAGGCCCTGATCCCGTCACTCACAGTGACCCGGAGGCGTCTTCTCTAGACTTGCACACAGACAGATGCACGGAGTATGACCCCGGCCCACCCCTGACTTACACATCTTCTCCACAGTGCACTGTTTCATAAATCCTGGTATTTAGTGACTTCCAGCTGTGCTGTCTGATGCTCTGTTCAATGAGCCACAGTGTGGAGAAGCAAGTTTATGCCACACTGACACAACCACAAGTGTGCGAGCAAGCAGTCGAGCCCTGGCATAGTGCCCTACCTCCCAGCACCCCAGGCAGGCTCAAGGCATGGAGCCTGGGAAACCCCGGTTTCCTGTGAACCCCAGGAAGAGTTCCCTGTGACTCTGGCTGCTGCAAAATGAGCCCCCAGCTCATGGCAGGTCCTCAGGCTCTCTGGAATTGTGTTCAGCATCACTTCTGTTTCATCTTATGCTTCGATCACAGTTTTCCGTTCAGTTTTCTTTCCTTCCCTTTTAAATTTATAGTATTTTCCTGCATGTGTAGGTGTCACAGAAAACGTGGAGCTGGTTCTCTGACTGGACGTGAGGGCAGCACTGGGAGAGACAGGTAACCACCTCCTCTTCCCTCGAAAGAGAGCTCCTCTCCTCCCACTGATCCATCCCAAGCAATCGTGCTCACCTGCCTTCAGGTGAGACTCATCTGGGAAGTTTACAAAATACTGATGCCTGGATCAAATCCCTTATGATTATACAGTGGAAGTGAGAAATAGATTTAAGGAACTAGATCTGATAGACAAAGAGCCTGATGAACTATGGACAGAGGTTCGTGACACTGTACAGGAGACAGGGATCAGGCCCATCCCCATGGAAAAGAAATGCAAAAAAACAAAATGGCTATCTGAGGAGGCGTTACAAATAGCTGTAAAAAGAAGAGAAGCAAAAAGCAAAGGAGAAAACGGAAGATATAAGCATCTGAATGCGGAGTTCCAAAGAAGAGCAAGAAGAGATAAGAAAGCCTTCCTCAGCGATCAATGCAAAGAAATAGAGGAAAACAACAGAATGAGAAAGACTAGAGATCTCTTCAAGAAAATTAGAGATACCAAGGGAACATTTCATGCAAAGATGGGCTCGATAAAGGACAGAAATGGTATGGACCTAACAGAAGCAGAAGATATTAAGAAGAGGTGGCAAGAATACACAGAAGAACTGTACAAAAAAGAGCTTCATGACCCAGATAATCATGATGGTGTGATCACTGACCTAGAGCCAGACATCCTGGAATGTGAAGTCAAGTGGGCCTTAGAAAGCATCACTACGAACAAAGCTAGTGGAGGTGATGGAATTCCAGTTGAGCTACTTCAAATCCTGAAAGATGATGCTGTCAAAGTGCCGCACTCAATATGCCAGCAAATTTGGAAAACTCAGCAGTGGCCACAGGACTGGAAAAGGTCCATTTTCATTCCAATCCCAAAGAAAGGCAATGCCAAAGAATGCTCAAACTACGGCACAATTGCACTCATCTCACACGCTAGTAAAGTAATGCTCAAAATTCTCCAAGCCAGGCTTCAGCAGTACGTGAACTGTGAACTTCCAGATGTTCAGGCTGGTTTTAGAAAAGGCAGAGGAACAGAGATCAAATTGCCAACATCCACTGGAGCATGGAAAAAGCAATAGAATTCCAGAAAAGCATCGATTTCTGCTTTATTAACTATGCCAAACCCTTCAACTGTGTGGATCACAAGAAACTGTGGAAAATTCTGAAAGAGATCAGACCACCTGATCTGCCTCTTGAGAAACCTATATGCAGGTCAGGAAGCAACACTTAGAACTGGACATGGACCAACAGACTGGTTCCAAATAGAAAAAGGAGTACGTCAAGGCTGTATATTGTCACCCTGCTAATTTAACTTATATGCAGAGTACATCATGAGAAACGCTGGGCTGGAAGAAGCACAAGCTGGAATCAAGATTGCTGGGAGAAATATCAATCACCTCAGATATGCAGATGATACCACCCTTATGGCAGAAAGTGAAGAAGAACTAAAAAGCCTCTTGATGAAAGTGAAAGAGGAGAGTGAAAAAGTTGGCTTAAAGCTCAACATTCAGAAAACTAAGATCATGGCATCTGGTCCCATCACTTCAGAGAAATAGATGGGGAAACAGTGGAAACAGTGTCAGACTTTATTTTGAGGGGCTCTAAAATCACTGCAGATGGTGACTGAAGCCATGAAATTAAAAGACGCTTACTCCTTGGAAGGAAAGTTATGACCAACCTAGATAGCATATTCAAAAGCAAAGACATTACTTTGCCAACAAAGGTCCGTCTAGTCAAGGCTATGGTTATTCCAGTGGTCATGTATGGATGTGAGTTGGACTGTGAAGAAAGCTGAGCGCCAAAGAATTGATGCTTTTGAACTGTGGTGTTGGAGAATACTCTTGAGAGTCCCTTGGACTGCAAGGAGATCCAACCAGTCCATCCTAAAGGAGATCAGTCCTGGGTGTTCATTGGAAGGACTGATGCTGAAGCTGAAACTCCAATACTTTGGCCACCTCATGCGAAGAGCTGACTCATTGGAAAAGACTCTGATGCTGGGAGGGATTGGGGGCAGGAGGAGAAGGGGACAACAGAGGATGAGATGGCTGGATGGCATCACCGACTCAATGGACATGAGTTTGAGTAAACTCCAGGAGTTGGTGATGGACAGGGAGGCCTGGCATGCTGCGATACATGGGGCTGCAAAGAGTCGGACACGACTGAGTGACTGAACTGAACTGATACCTCGGTCCACCCCAACAGCTCCTGATTCCACAGGTCTGGGATGGGCTCAGGCCAGGCGGATCTCAGAGTTGGTTGGGGAGCCCGCCGGGTAGCCGGAGGGAGGGGGTGGGGTCCTGGACCAGCCTCCCTCCCCCAGCGTGCCACCCCTATCCCCCACCACAACCCCCCACCACGAAAAAGACTCATAAGGCACCTGAGTTCTTTACTCCAAGGCTTTAATGCCTTAGTCCATCCAGGTACCAACTACGTCCCCGACAAAATTCATGTCGCATGCCCTGGTGTGCACCTTGAGCAGTGGATTTCTCAGTGATGCTTAATAAATCTGTGATAGGGGTCACTGCATTTAATTACGAACATAAAGCCCAGGATAGTAAAGGGACCTTTTTTCTGCTCTGCTCAAGACACCGATATACTTTTTAAGAGGGCACAATGGATCTTAGAAATGGTTTCTGCCACTGTGGCTACATCTGTCTGGGTCGAGACAGGAAGCCTCAGGGGCACAATGGCTTCTCCCCATTACAAATTCAATCTAACAATAATGAAGGGACCACAAAGCCTACTGTGACACACAGACGGGTAGAAATCTGACTTCTTCCTCAGAACAAAATATCGAAGTCTTTTCTGTCAGAGTGCTTGTCCACGTAGAAATGATAATTCAGAATATTCTAACACTCTACCAGGGTGGAAGGGTTGCTAGAAAGATTTCTGACTCAATTTAACATTTTATTTTTGAGACAAAGAGTTCCAGGAAGATGGATATTGTCTTTAAAAGTCAGTGAAACCACTGGTTCAGCATCACAGAATTTCCAGATAAGTGACACTGTATTATACCATGCTGTTAAAGAAATTCTAAGAGTGTTTTTTACATGTACTGCATGCCCTCCTGCCTTCCTAATCAGAGTATCTGAGACCGCATCTTGCCTGTTCTCAATGCCTGCCCAAAGTCATCTATCAGGATAAATCCTCGGGGACAACACTTGAAGAGGCTACTGGGGATGCTAGGGTCTTTGCACCAATGTGGAGTTTGACTTGGGGTGCTTTTTGAGGTCTTGGTTTATTTCTCCATAGTTCTGCTGTCTCCTTCCTCACTATCATACTTTCCTAATAACTTGCTTCCAACTGGGAAAGCAGGCAACACAGCATGTTTGTAGAGAAGATTTCAGAGCAAAGGCTTAAGTGCTGCTCACTGTGTGTGCAAGTGTGTAAGAATGGGTGTGGGTGTGTGCGCACAGGTGTGTGCTGGGGCAGTGGAGTGGGGAGGAGGAAACAGGGTTTTAACTGAATGAAAGAAAGAAAGTGAAGTCACTCAGTCGTGTCCGACTCTTTGCAATTCCATGGACTACAGCCTACTAGGCTCCTCCATCCATGGGATTTTCCAGGCAAGAGTACTCGAGTGGGTTGCCATTTCCTTCTCCAGAGGCCCTCCAATAAATAGTTACTATGAATAATGCTGTGATGAACGCCCGAAAGGTGGTAGTTGCTCAGTCGTGTCCAACTCTGAGACTCCATGGATTTTAGCCAGCCATGCTCCTCTGTCCATGGGATTTCTTAGGCAAGAATATTGGAGTGGGTTGCCACTCCCTTCTCCAGGGGATCTACCAGACCCAGGGACTGAACCCAGGTCTCCTGCACTGCAGGTGATTCTTTACCATCTGAGCCACCAGGGAAGCCCAGATGAACACCCCAGACCTTTGCAAATGCATACTGGTAATAAATGCCTTTAAATGGAAATTTCTTTGTCATAGGGTTCAAGTAAATTTAAACAGATATTGCCCAGTCACCTTCCCAACAGGTTGTGACAATTCACAGTAATCTCATACCAATGCAATCATCGCTAGGCCTTTCCAAAGTCCCTGGCCCTAATAGGAGAAAACAGTAAAGAGTAAGTCAAACAAATTGGAACTGCGATCCCAAAGCCCACGCTACTTGGAAAGAGCCCCTCTTACAGCAGTGCTTTCCTGCTGACTCAGCAGTAAAGAATCTGCCTGCCAACGCAGGAGACAAGAGTTTGATCCCTGGGTTGGGAAAATCCCTTGGAGAAGGAAATGGTAACCCACTCTAGTATTCTTGCCTGGGAAATTCCATGGAGAGAGGAGCCTGGCAGGCTACAGTCCATGGGGTCACAAAGAGTCAGGCATGAATGAGCGACTGAACAGCCACCACCCCCACCTTTCAGGGCAGCCTGCCATCTCCGGAGAAGAGGATTGCCACGTACCTTCTCAGGGCCCAGGCTGCACACCTGGCTGTGCACGTAACTGTACACATGTGGAGTGAAAGCAGGGCACTCATGTCACACCTGGAACATAGTACACAGCATCAGGACTTCTGCAGAACCAGAGAAAACCCCGGCCAGTTTATGGGGTTGAGAAGAAACCACAGTTCTACTTGTTTTAAAACCAATCCTGTACCTGACGTTTTTACTTGCACTTTCCAAGCTCGTGTAGCTGGAGGACAATGCAGACTAGACATTTCTCTAGACTGTGCCTGACAGCAGATATGTTCTCAGCAAAGGGAATTTCTACAATCACACAAGGCATGAGTTTCAAAGCATGAATTCTATAAACTATACATGTCTCCTCAGACTCATGGTGGAACACCCACCTTCGTTCTCAACACTCTGGACAGCTGCAGAGCCAGCCTCTGCTCACGCCCCTTGAACAAAAGGTCCAGTGTCACTGACAGCAGACATACCCTCTTTGAGAAGATGCTGTGAACCTCAGATGAGAGAATGTGTGAGGCAACACTCTATAAGCCACAAAGCACTGCAGAAACGCAAGGGGTTATTTACAACAATCAGAAGAACTAACATCTGAGAGTGTACCGTGTGAGTACTCTGCAGGCATTAACTCGTCCCACCCTCATAGCTGCTCTGAAGGAGGGGCTCCTACCTGCGCTGGGCGGCTCAGGACGTGGAGAAGCCCAGGCAGTCTGACTGCAGGGCCCATCCCTGCTCTCTGCTCTGCCCCCTTGTCCTGGGCACATTACTGCCCCGGTTTCCTCATCTCCATGCTGAAGGGAGACTTGGGGGCCATCTGGAGGGCTCTTCTCTAACCAGCACGTGCCACTGCGTGAATTCTGTTAGGTGACCAGAAAAGCAACCTTTGGATATGTGCAGCCTGGCTGGAGTTTCGCAACACAAAAATGTGAGAATTTTCAAAGGAGGACGTCTGTCAAAGAGGTCTGCTGTTTTTAATCATTTGCCTGATCTGGCCACGGCAGGAATTTCTGCCCCAGGAATTCAAGCAGGCCAAAGTTCTTCTTGGATAGAAGGTTTTCTTGCAGGATCTCCAAGAGGTCTCAGGTGTCGAAACCAAACTGACGCATCTGCCACGTCCAGCACATGGGGGAGAAAACTTCTTCCCAAAACAAGAGTTTCTACCAAAACAACCCACTGCTGCAGTCAACCCCTCAGTATGCATGTCCCCTTCCCCAAAAGCCTCTTTCAGTAGAAAATGATTAAATAAATGAAAGAAGACTATTTATAGAAAACCGAACTGAATTAAAGGCAAGCATCATGCTGAGGAAGCAGCACCCAAGGAGGGCCTGTCTTATTTTAGGAGACTGAGGGAGATGGGGGGGTTTGGTGGCTCAAAATAGAGGTTCATAAATCAAGGGGTTTTCCTCCCCATTAATTCAAGCACTAAACTGCAGATGACTTAGTGCCATCTAACAACATTTGGAGTCAGTTTCAAAGGCTGCAATTAGATGAAAGCAGAGACTATTTTATTGTGCTTTTAGAGAAAATTTTTGTAAGGGCCTTTACCCTAGCTATAGACATTAAATGAGTCAATATTTTTAAGAGAGAAAGTAAATGGGGAAAAAAATATGCAAAATATAAATCAGTATCTTCAGACTTAACTATATGTGAAAAGTTGTCTCCTATCCCTTCAGCTCTTAACTGGAAAAAACAACAACAAAAAAAACCTTTTTGTCCCAAACTGAATGTAAACTGCAAGTCTTTCCTTGGTCCCATCCATCATAAACCTGAACTAACTGCAAACATTGAATTAGCGTCTTTCTCCAGTTAGTAACATTTCACTGCTTTTTCATAAAGGACATAATAACTACCATTTTCTGAATATCTAGTATTGTGCCAGGAACCTTGCTACTTACTCACATTTAATCTTCCCAAATGCTCATGAGTTAGAGGAGCAAACAGATCAGGGTTAGGAACCTTGTCCGAAGTTACACAATTAGGTGAGTGTTGGAGCCAGGACCCCAGATCTAATCCAAAGCCCGAGGCTGTTTTCAAAACACCACACCTGCCTGTGTTATAGGGTGGCTGAGCACGTAAGAATGAGCTGACCCATCTGGGACCACTGGGCCAGATGGAAAGAAGATTTCAGAGAATGGAGGAACCAAGACCTGAAAGCAGAATAAAGCAGTGGTACAAGACCTGGCCACAGAGACAGAGGTCTAAGTTCAAATCCCGCTTCCCTGACTTAGCAGTCTTGACAACCTGGGGCAGTGACCTACCTTCTTTGTGCCTCTGTCGCCCCACATGCAAAGCAGGGATAATGCACCTGGTAAGACCGTGATGAGGAATGGGGTAAATGTGCCCTAAACTGAGAACCATGTCTGGCTACAGCGAGCACTGAGCTAGGGCTGCTGCTGTGAAGGGAGATGTCTGGAGGCAGGGTTACCCCACGGACACGGACAGAGCACAGAAGAGATGACAGAGCAGACAGGAAGACACAGCTCCTGCAGGACAATGAGCAACTGTGCTCAGGGACACAGGGTGGGCTGCCCAGACCCAGCAGGAAGGGTCACTCAGACTCTCGGAGAATGGGGTCCAGCCACGAAGACACGGCAGCATCTGCCTAAGACTAGCAGGGTGGTTCTGGAGGAAAACAAAGCCAAGGGGGCATGAAACTGAGTCTCTGACATGAAGAGCTTGACTCTCTGAAATACAAAGGGAGTCAAAAGCCCTTGGCCGCAGACAGGACACCGAAGGCACACTAGCAAGTTCTGGGCCACCAAGGTCGGGGTCCAGAATCAGAGGGGAGGGCTCCTGGTCAGGGCTGCATGGCACTGGCCCTGCAAACCCGAGCGACAGGAGACAAGCGTCAGGATCTACTGAAGTAGAGGGACAGCAGCATGAAGCCCCACACTGTCTGCCCAGTAACTCCCAGAGAAGTCAAAGTAAAGGCATGTCCATGAAGCCAGGACTGCCAACCTAAACAAGAAATGCCCTCTCCTTACACTTGGCCTTCCAAAGATCACCCGAGCAGGGCACAGGCACGGGCTCCTGGGAGTGGGCCTGCTGGACACCTGTGTGGCTGCTCCGTGTCCTCAGCCAGGTTCCCTAGGCCCTGTACCCAAGGCCCAGGCCCCGAGCCGAGCAGGCCTCAGCACAGCCTGACTTAGATGACAGGCCTGTCAACCCGGCTGGCTGCACTATTAAGAAATAAATGCAAACAGGCACATTTACATTTGACAAAGACAGGCTCAGATTTGGCTTAAAATGCTACAGGGTGTGACTCTGAATTAGTAACACAATAACACATTTTTCACCATGGTTGGCCAAGTTAGATTTTGAAATGAGAATTCAGATTCATTTTCATCCAGACTCCAACAAATTAATATTGAAATAGTTAAGAATCATTCTCCACTCACACTCAGCCTAGGCAAGCCCCTGCTTTTGCAGCACGGCAATGAGTTGTTTCATTTTAGAGTTGACTTAGCATTCAGTTTCTGTTTTTTAGGTGAGACTTTGTTTTTACTTTCAAATGAGATTTTGAGGTAAAGTAGTGATTCTCCTTATGATTCGATTATCAGGGACCAGATAGGCGATCCTGGGGCCCACACTCCACTCCCTAGAGCCTCCACCCACAGGGGTGGGGTTTTACCTCATTCCAGTTGCACTCCACACATTTTCATCTTTTTTTAAACTCAAATTGAAGATACGCTGGAGGAGTAGGTGTAAACTCACCAAAAAGCTACCTGTGCCAAGTCAGAGGCATAAAAATATCGTCACAACAGCTTCACACCTTCTTGAGAAATAAAAGGCCACCAGTGAGAAAGACCCAGAGTATCCAGGCGGACCCAGATTCCCAAGCTAGCTCCCTCCTCCCCATTAGGAAGGACCACTGGGGCCAGATCCCACCAGCCCACTCCACTGTACACAAGGCAAACAACACCAGAACCTTCTTGCCCAGAGTAGGACATGAATCACTCAGGCATGACTCTATACACTCCTACACACAAACAAAAGATGAAGCAGGATGCAGATTTCTCTAGGGAGCAAAGTGGTTCAAAGGAAATTTTCTGGAATTTATATACATATATACTCCCTCTATTTTAGCTAGGAACGAGAGACAGTGCAGGAAGAATCGGGTGAGCATAGGCCTAGGACCTCAACTAAGAAAGAAGAGAAGATTAGGAACAGGGGGCACCAAACTTTTCCTACAGAGAAAAATTGAATAAGGAAGAAATCATTTGCAGGACCAAATAATGACAGCCATAGTTCTTATTTCTTTTAATTAGAAAATTTATCTAGGAATTGATAATCAGTCAACCTGTGTCCTACCTTCAGAAGAGTGAAGATGGCCACAATGATGGGAAAGCATCAAAACTGAAAACACCATGTGTACACCTGTAATTCACATATATATAAAATCCACACACACACATATGAATGACTAAGGATCAAAGTACAGTGAGTGCTGTGTCTACGGGGACCTAGTTTTGGACCGTCTCCAAATTAGCTATTCAATCAGTCTCTCGACCTCTAATTTAACACCGGATACACACTGCAAAGAAAAGCAAAGGACCAATGCACCCCAGCTCCCTTTATGTCTCCATGGATACCAGCCAAGTGCATGTCTGAGGCACACCTGCATTCATTATGGGGGGGGGCCCCCAAAAAAGGAAATAGGGGAGAAAACCACAAGACGCTCAAGTGTGTCAAGGCTGATTTTCCTGTTCTGTGCAGGAAAATTTTCTGGTTCCTTTGTGTTTCTGTACCATCCAAAACGTATGTAAGAATCACAGACAACTTTATCACATGAGGGCGGAGTATCTCTTATCTGTAACATTTTAGTATTAATTTCAATTTTATTTTAACATGACTTCTTCAAGGTGTTCCCTATACTGTGTCTTTATTCCCTAGGAATCATCTATGCTGTGCTGTGCTTAGTCGCTAGTTGTGTCCAACTCTTTGCAAGCCCATGAACTGTAGCCTGCCAGGCTCCATGGGGATTCTCCAGGCAAGAATACTGGAGTGGGTTGCCATGCCCTCCTCCAGGGGATCTTCCTGACCCAGGGACTGAACTGGGGTATCCTGCATTGCAGGCAGATTCTTTACCAGCTGAGCTACCAGAGAAGCCCAGGAATCATCTGTACATCTGTTTAAATTAAAGTAATTTCTCTTTGCACTTTAGAATTACGGTACATTTTCTGTTCCCAGCTGTTTCTCTTCTCTCCTCACTCTGGCCCAGCCTCTGGAGGGCAGGAGACCAGCTGGTCCTCTGTTCACAGCAGCCGTTACCTTCCGGCTGCTGGCGGTGACTTCAGTGACTCTCAGGGTGTGGCCTGGCCACCCCAGATACGGCTGCCCTGCTTCAGATGCCCGGACAGCAGCTGCGGCCAGGCCCCCTCAGCCAGCGGGCTCTCCCAGCACAGGAGCTCCAGAAAAGGCAGCAAGGGCGCTGGAGCCATCACTTCAGTGACTCAGGTACACCACAGCTGTGGGGTTGGGGGGTCACCATGGCAGGTGCAAGGCTCGCCCCCATGAAGGCACCTGGCTACACAGCATCACGGCTCCCGACCTAGACTTGGGCTAGAAGCTTGGGGACTCCTGGTCACAATACACAGCCAGGTGAGTCCGTGAGGGAAAGGCAGTCCTCTCAACACAGTTTGCTTCTCATAACAAGCTATGATGTACAGTCACTGATTTCTGCTTTCATCTCTGTGCCTGGGTTCAGGTAAAAGAATTATTTTTTGTTTTTCTCCTGGAAAATAAGAACAAGTTGTTAAGCAGGGTGGTGGATGGCAAGAACATAAGCTGAGCCATTCACGATGAAACAATACAGTTTGCTGGCCTCTGTTCATCAATTTCTCAAATCAGGTCCTGAATTTTCACTTATTTTGAGAAAAAACACTTCAGAGAGAGAAAAGCAGGTGCCACTCCCTCCCCCTACCCTGCAAAAAATTTAGAATCGTGCTGGCTTCTGGCAAAACCAATTTCTGCTATAGCTGTCTGAGGAGAGGACCAGCAGGCAATCGTTCAATCCAGGAGAGTGGAGCTGGAAGGGGAAGTACTCTATGGTCCTCCTGTAGCGCCAGGGTTTTGTTGTCACCTCCAAGGCAATGAGGGGGTCACAGAAGAACACACCGCAACACCACCCCCCCCCCACCCCCCCCCCGGGGGAACACACTCTTCTTCACAGGCCTGCCCTCAGCCCTGCTTCCACTCCTCTCTCCACAGCTGCAATGGAGCAATCACAGGGCAGCTGGGGGCCAGGGATGCGAAGAGGCACATGCCTCTCACAACAGAAACCCCCCAGACAGGAACCCCCCAAACACAAGTACCGCCTGCAGGGGCCTGCCAGCCCTGCACCTTCCCTGCCAGTCCTGCGTGCCCTTCAGAGCACAGTTCACTGCAGTCTGTTTTCCAGAAAGTACACATGCAAAAGTCTCTTTGCTTCACCATTTTCTCCTTCTCCTAAAAGAAAGTGCCGATTAAAAACAACAGATCACTGCCACAGCATGCCTACTAAAAGAAAACACAATAGTCTGGAAATTCATGCAGAGGTTGCCACAGCAACAGTTCCACAGCCCAACTCGCAGCATCAACCATTCAATGCCTCCATGCTGCAAAGATTCCCAGGGCAGGGAGGGCTCCCTTGTTCTGTGATTGGAATTCTCTCCACTGAAAACACTGTTTGGGCACCTACTGCACCATTCATATTCCTGCTCCCAGTCATCTAACCCACAGCTGATGACTCTGGAGACATCTCCTGATAGTTCTTTCAGCTGAAGGACCGGGAGATGTCAGCCAGGAAAATCTCTTTCAGTTCTTAGAACATATAACACACTTTCTCAATAAGGCTTATTCTTAACCAAGCACACAAGGTTACTTCAAGGAATCCAATCAAGTCGGGAACTATAAGGCTCCAGGCTGTGATGCCAAGTGCCCTCCTCCCTCCAAGAGACCCAGTGAAGTGCCCTGAACGTACATTCCCAAAGCAGGAGGATGGGGTGAGAAGATGGTAACTGTTCAGCTTCTCCTCCCAGAATAAAATCCCAGCACCGTACCAGGGAGATTCTGAATAAAATGACTATTCATTGCATGATAAGGATAACTTCTTAGTGTCTCACAAAGGCAACCAGACTTCCTCTGCAAAACTACCCACATCAAATACATGTTGCTGGAAGGGAATCCAAATAGAAAGGAAAAGTTATCCACGTGGCTGGAATCAGGTGAGAAAGAGTATCCAAGAGGCGCTGGTGAGCAGCCTCTGGTTGCACGTGTTTTCTGAGAGCCCCTATAAATAGGAGAACACATGCCTGGCCTGCCATCCCAATAAAGCCCAATCTCCAGCCAAGGCTACCATTTACTGAGAGCAGCCAGACCCCAGGCTCCTGATAAGCATAATCTCATCTTGTCCTTACAACCACCGCGTGGGGTGGGGGTGCCGCTGGGGTGGTGAAGGGGGAAGGTATAGTTATCACTTCCACTTTAAAGATGACAAAATTGAAAACCAGGGTGACCTGCCTGAAGCACACGTCTAGTAAGTGATGGAGTCTGTGCTCTCTCTGCTCCGCTACCAATTTCTCGAGGGGGTACTGTGTTACCAGTGAGCTCCTCAGACACTGGGCCTCAGTCCCCACACTGGGCAGGGAAGGCCCTGGCCCCTGCACTGTCACCTGAGCAGATCCACCTGTACCCACTTTCTGTATCTTCAGGATCTAAGAGAGCATTAAAAAAAAAAAAAAAAAAAAAAAAAACAGGAGTTCTCAATGCTTCAAAAAATAAACAGCAGTTTGAAAACCACTTTCCTTTGCCATGGTGCCAACTACATGGGCCCTGAGGGGCTGAGATGTATTTGGCAGGTATGCTGGGCAAGTGACACAGGGGCAGGAAGAGGCATGTGCTGGAAACAGAAATGAGATGGAACGTGAGGGCCAGGAAGTTCCAGAGGACCTGGGGCAGGAGAGAGGTGAAGGAGCCTCTAGGGGTGACAACCATCCGCACCAAAACCAAATGTGCAGGCCACTCTCAAAGCAATGACGTTTAATACAGACTTCAGAGAGCCTGCTGTTCTGGCACAGCCAGTTCTGATTTAAAAACTCAAATACCAAGACAAATGCAACAGATGTGTAACTCTATTTTAAAATCAATTGAATGTATGCCAATCTTGCCAAAGAACGTGAGCTTTCTCAGCATTCCTGCTCCTGAAGCAGTCTCACTAGGTATTCTGGGCAAGTTTTGGGGGATGTTACTCTATCCAAGTTGTGCCTCCTACAAATTAATCACTAAAAACGTGGCACAAAGGGCATTCAGACAAAGTCAAAATTAATGGACAAGAATTTATCTATGCTGCTAAGTCACTTCAGTCGTGTCCGACTCTGTGTGACCCCATAGACTGCAGCCCACCAAGCTCCCTCGTCCCTGGGATTCTCCAGGCAAGAACACTGGAATGGGTTGCCATTTCTTTCTCCAATGCATGAAAGTGAAAAGTGAAAGTGAAGTCGCTCAGTCGTATCCAACTCTTAGCGGCCCCATGGACTGCAGCCTACCAGGCTCCTCTGTCCATGGGATTTTCCAGGCAAGAATACTGGAGTGGGGTGCCATTGCCTTCTCCAAATTTATCTATACTCACCTGTAATATAAAGAAAGATCAAATCATGCTTTTTTGCTAACTTATATGGTACATTTAATACAAAAATAATCTGAAGTCCTCACAGTTTTACAATATTATCCTTAAGAGCAAGGCAATAATGAATGTGTGGTTTGAGATTTTCCATTTTCCATGATTTATTACAAAGCGATACTTGGTTTAGCAAAGAGCAGTCTTCAAATAGACAAGCAGTAATTAATTTTGCACAGTTGGTTTCACACTCATGACCAGCATCAGATGATGTGTTCCTGAGACATGGCTGTAATAATGCATTCTACTGCACAGGTAGGTTGTCTGAGCCTTACACTCAATGGTTTTCCAGAAGTTTAGAGACAAAAGGGGTTTTGAGTTCTTACTGCTTTGCTATAAAAGTTACAATTCTCTAGCTCTTATGTTTGCTCTTAAAATCTGGGCCAGGGTGGGGTGGGGGGTTGAAACAGTTCTGTTTAGCTTGGCAAACACTTACTGAGCACCCTATATTGAGTGCCAGGTGTTGTGGAAATGCTGGGAATTCAAAGGTGATACAGACAACGTGGTGGCCCTAGAGGAGTCTGGGAAATTTAGAAGGAATGAAATATATGTAAACACAGAACTTCCATATGACTTAGTACAGATCAGGGTACTATGGAAATAACAGAAAGCAGAAAGAGCTTGTGGTGGGCAGAATAATGGCTCCAGAGATGTCCACACCCTAACCCAGGAACCTATAAACATGGAGAACAGAAGACACGCAATGAGAGAAGCAAGTCAAGAGATGTGAGGCTGCTGTCTCTGAAGACAGAGGGGACCACAAGCCAAGGGATGCAGCTGGAGAAGGCAGGGAGAGAGGGAGTTCCCGGAGCCACACACAGGGCTGCGTGATGTCAGCCTGGTGATGCACACGCACTTCTGAACCAGAGATGATAAATATGTCTGTAGCATTTCAAACCACTAAGTGCGCAGTAATTTAAGGTAGCAACAGAAAGTTAATCAAGAGCCCTTCAGTGGGAAGATACTATTTACATGTGAACGAGAACACTCACTCTTACTTCTCAGCTTCATCAGCCAGGCTCAGCAAGGAGAGCGAGGCTATTCAACCTTGACGCTCCACCCAGAAGCACAAATGGTCAAGCTCCACACGTTCATGGTGCTACAGTAGGTCTCTGGGGCCTGCTCTTCCAACACGCTTCACTCGTTCACCAGCCAGAGAAGTGTCATTTGGGAGACAAACTACTTGCCAAATTACAAGGCCACAACCATTGGGCTGGCACCACCACTCTGAACGTGTGCATGCCACGCATCTGACGCAGGCCTTCTGAGGGGCTTGCTAGCTGAGTCTACCTTGCGGCACCCTTGGTCAACAGAGACTATGCTGCTGCTACTGCTAAGTCACTTCAGTCGTGTCCGACTCTGTGTGACCCCACAGACGGCAGCCCACCAGGCTCCCCCGTCCCTGGGGTTCTCCAGGCAAGAACATTGGAGTGAGTTGCCATTTCCTTCTCCAATGCATGAAAGTGAAAAGTGAAAGTGAAGTCACTCAGCCGTGTCTGACTCTATCGACCCCATGGACTGCAGCCTACCAGGCTCCTCCATCCATGGGATTTTCCAGGCAAGAGTACTGGAGTGGGGTGCCATTGCCTTCTCTGAACAGAGACTATAAATGTTGCTTATTATGGAGCACAGTATTTAAATGTGATGCCACAAAAAGCTACAGAATCAGGGGCCACAGAGTCTGCTTCTCTGGAACTGCTCTGCAAAGGAAGCAGCACCCAAGTCTCCTGCCAGGCCGAATTCTGAAACACCAACTGGACGTGAATGTGGAAAAGCACAAGGGCGACAGCTTCCCCTGGGTCCCAGCCTGGAGTGTGTGGGTGCCTCAAGATGACTCTGGGGAGCACGGTCTCAGGAGGACCAAAGCCAAAGAGGAAGGGCCATGCCTCAGCGGGTATTTTCAGGAAAGTCAGGCTTCAGTATGAAATCCCATAGCTGTCTAGAATCCATCAACGATCTGTGACTTAAAAATTATTCTGTGGATGCTGGCAGCAAGCTGCATTCAATGTGCTGTATATTAACTAAATTTATTACACTGTCCCAAATTTTGTCTTAGTTTTTTGCACTTAGAATACTTCCCATCAGATCAGATCAGATCAGATCGTCTCACTCGTGTCCGACTCTTTGTGACCCCATGAACTGCAGCACGCCAGGCCTCCCTATCCATCACCAGCTCTCGGAGGTCACTCAGACTCACATTCATCGAGTCAGTGATGCCATCCAGCCATCTCGTCCTCTGTCGTCCCCTTCTCCTCCTGCCCTCAATCCCTCCCAGCATCAGAGTCTTCTCCAATGAGTCAACTCTTCGCATGAGGTGGCCAAAATACTGGAGTTTCAGCTTTAGCATCATTCCTTCCAAAGAAATCCCAGGGCTCATCTCCTTTAGAATGGACCAGTTGGATCTCCTTGCAGTCCAAGGGACTCTCAAGAGTCTTCTCCAACACCACAGTTCAAAAGCATCAATTCTTCCGCGCTCAGCCTTCTTCACAGTCCAGCTCTCACATCCATACATAACCACAGGAAAGACCATAGCCTTGACTAGGCGAATCTTTGTTGGTAAAGTGATGTCCCTGCTTTTGAATATGCTATCTAGGCTGGTCATAACTTTCCTTCCAAGGAGTAAGCGTCTTTTAATTTCATGGCTGCAGTCACCATCTACAGTGATTTTGGAGCCCAGAAAAACAAAGTCTGACACTGCTTCCACTGTTTCTCCATCTATTTCCCATGTAGTGATGGGACCAGATGCCATGATCTTCGTTTTCTGAATGTTGAGCTTTAAGCCAACCTTTTCACTCTCCACTTTCACTTTCCTCAAGAGGCTTTTGAGTTCCTCTTCACTTTCTGCCATAAGGGTGGTGTCATCTGCATATCTGAGGTTATTGAGATTTCTCCCGGCAATCTTGATTCCAGCTTGTGTTTCCTCCAGTCCAGCATTTCTCATGATGTACTCTGCATATAAGTTAAATAAACATGGTGACAATATACAGCCTTGATGTACTCCTTTTCCTATTTGGAACCAGTCTGTTGTTCCATGACCAGTTCTAACTGTTGCTTCCTGACCTGCATACAGATTTCTCAAGAGGCAAATCAGGTGGTCTGGTATTCCCATCTCTCTCAGAATTTTCCACAGTTTAATGTGATCTACACAGTCAAAGGCTTTGACATAGTCAATAAAGCAGAAATAGATGCTTTTCTGGAACTCTCTTGCTTTTTCGATGATCCAGCAGATGTTGGCAATTTGATCTCTGGTTCCTCTGCCTTTTCTAAATCCAGCTTGAACATCAGGAAGTTCACGGTTCACATATTGCTGAAGCCTGGCTTGGAGAATTTTGAGCATTACTTTACTAGCGTGTGAGATGAGTGCAATTGTGCGGTAGTTTGAGCACTCTTTGGCATTGCCTTTCTTTGGGATTGGGATGAAAACTGACCTTTTCCAATCTTGTGGCCACTGCTGAGTTTTCCAAATTTGCTTCCCATAGTAAATTTTTAAAAACAAGTGAACTGTGTGAATACAGTCACTTTTAAGAACATGTGCATCCTCCCCTCCTCTCATGTCTAGAGTTCTTTCTTTTTCCTGATCTCATAGCTTCTCGGAGGTACCACCCAATGTCCAACGTTGCACATGTGGTCAGCAGGCTGATTAAAGCTGCTTCCCATCCCACCACCCTGTCCCACATCTGCATCAGATGGGACACTGAGCAGACAGCAATGCAAATTATCCTATTAAAGGCTCAGCAGAGGGCTATACGAAAGATGTCTGCTTTACTCTAAACGATGGGCTTCCCTCATAGCTCAGACGGTAAAAGCATCCTCCTGCAATGCAGGAGACCTGGGTTCAATCCCTGGGTCAGCAAGATACCATGGAGAAGGAAATGGCAACCCAGTCCAGTATTCTTGCCTGGAAAATTCCATGAACAGAGGAGCCTGGCAGGCTACAGTCCGTGGAGTTGCAAAAAACTGGACACGACTGAGTGATTAACACACACACATTACTCTAAACCACGGTTTTCCAAACTCACTGACAAAGGATCTTTTTCCCTCTAAAAGGACTATTCCCCCAATTTGCTTGATCTTAAGACTCACCGAGGACTACTGTTGAAACTGAGGATTCCCGTCACATGGCTACCACCCTGGCCCCTTCTTCTAACCTCTGAGTCTTCAAGGGGAGGATTTTGTCATGTAACAAGCAACCCAGATGGCTTATCATCAGACCAGTTCGGGAAAAGACTCACAAGCCAGCATTTGGCCAGAAACATTACTTCCTGTTCAAACATTTCTAAGTGATTTCCAGTTCAATTTCCTAATTTAAAGGCAAGATCTTGGGAATTCCCTGGGGATTCCAATGGTCACAACTTGGCACAGTGGCCTGGGTTCAACCCCTGATCAGGGGACTGAGACCTCACAAGCTGCACAGTGCAGCCCAAAATGAATAAATAAATATCTAAGGCTGGATCCTAAGCATCATCACCCGTGGAGAGCACCTAGCATGCAGAGTGGGGCGTTTCTACTGCACCTGAGCTGTCACAGCAACAGGTTTCCATCCTACATGTCTCCCCACCAAATTAACCATCATTCTTATTTATGCCACCAAAAATTGGCCTCTTCAAGGTATCATTTTCCACAATTTGCCACAAAATCACTATGAGAAAAGCACTAATTTTTTCCCATTTCAAGGAAATGAAACAGGCTAGGGAATTCTACTTTATTTGCCCGAAGTCAAAGTTTCTCAGCACCGTGGACGTTCTGGGCAGAGAGTTCTTTGCCGTGGGGGTGGAGAGGCTGCTTGGTGCCCTGGAGGATGCTAAGCTGCATGACCCGCCTCTACACACAAGATGCCAAGGTCAGATCCCCTCCAGCTGTGACCATGAATGTCTCCAGTCCTCACCACACACCCCCGGGCATACAATCAGGTAGGGACCACTACCCTGAGTGATGCTCCAGGTCAGAGCAGAGGTCTCCACCAGCCCACCACCTGGGTGGGAGCAGCCTTGATGCCATCCTTTGCGGCTCCTTCCAGCTGGCCCTGTAGAAGTCCTCACTGCTCTGTCTCATAGGCTGCAGGCCCCGGAGAAGTTCGCAGAGGGACAGAGTGAGATAAAGGTGCAGCGCGTGCCTGCAGTGATTTCTGGCATGGACTCCTCCTGCAGTAGAGTCCTGAGTCTTTCTTCCTGTCCTGCCAAAGGCTCAGAAAAAGAATTCTGCCTGCCAGGATATACCTCGTGTATTCAACAGCCAGGAAGGACCATTTTTAAAAACACTCCCTTCATATGAAAACACTATTTTCAGTAATAATTATGTAAAAATCAACTATTTTCATGATTTGTTCTTCAGTATCAGAACCACCCATTTTAAAATAATACATTTCAACTTTATTGACGTTAAGCAAATTTAGTAAAACAGTTCATGTATGACCTAAAATTTGAACTTACCAAAGCAAAAATATTACACCTCCAGATCTGTTTTAATTTTTAAAAAGAAATAAAAACTCCACATGGTCACACAGAATGACAAAATTACTCAATAATACCACTATTGTTCACTTCAAATCTACTGTTTAAATACAGAAATACACAGTACCACAGGGGTTAAGTAGGGGAAGAAGGTCTGAAGCAAGCTGGAACAATTCCAAACTCTTGAAAATCTTCTTTCGAAATGAATGCACATAGCTGAGTCCCTCACCACATGTTAGCAGCTAGCTGTATAATTAGCAGCCTCTTATTTAACTTTCATGAAGTCTACAATGTCTACTAAAGGCTAAGTAATCAAAAGTACTCATTTGAGGCTTATACATATATTGTTAAAACTCAAGTTACCATAGCAATTATGCAGAACACACACCAACAAATTTTTGTTGGAGGAGTATGCCATCACCGACATTCACAATTACATGCACAATTCTAGACTTTTGGATTTTGCAGACAAACTTTTGGATGGTTTTATTAAACTGTATCAGAAAAGCTAAGAAGCGTTCCCAAGCAGTGCAGTTGAGAGAGTCAGCACACAGGCTGCCAAGGCCAGCTGCTGCTGCGTGACCCTGGGTAAGTTACTTCCTATCTCTGGGCCTGTCAGTCTTCTCATCATCAAGATGGAAATAAATAATACCTGCCCCATGGGGCTGTTGTAAGGTAATAAAAGCAGAGTTAAGTGCTCTAGACATAATGGGCAGCTGTACCCAGGAAATACCTTGGAATTACTGAATCTGGGGGATGAATCTATAGGGATACATTATACTATTCCATTTCGGCATCCTACACATACTCGCCTCAATGACTGGATGTCGGACTGACTCCAGGCTTTCATTACAAAACACAAACCCAAATAGGACCAGCACTTTCAGATCCAAGCCCCCGATGACCCGAGACTGGTGCCTGAATCTTCCTGCTCTTCACGGATCAGAGCACAGCAAAGGACACATGATGGGGGCTGTTGCTGGAGGAAGGAAATACCCCCTCAAAAGGCTGACCGAGCTGAAGGCAATACTACACCACAAATGACGCTAAGGCTTTCTGGGGTGAGCTGGGAAGAAAGGTGGGGACCCCTTCTAGGACATGCAGGACTTTCAAACCAAGGAAGCCCTCAATCAAGCTCACCCTCCAAACACAAAGCCATGCCATGTCCTTCCCTTGCTCTCCTAAGACACCCCTCAGCCTGCCTGAGAGCCCGCTCGGTACTCCCCATAAACCTTCAGATGTGACAACACGCCCTGTGTGTGTGTGGCTTCGTGAGCCCCCGACCTTTGAACCAAGCTCAAGCAGGGGCCACCCCACTCCCACACGTCTCCAGGTGCTCCTTCCGACTTCCGCCCAAGTCTTTTCCACAGTCACCACTCGGTATGCCAACTCTGTGGTAACAAACCTACAGGCGTCCACAGGAACAGAAGGCCTGAGGACCAGGGCCCACTCCACCCCCGACTACCTAAGACTCGAGACTGGCAGGTGTGAGTCTCACTTTCACACTTATCACACTTATAAAACACGGCTGGCCATCCTGCCTGCCCTTCAATGACGCTGAGGACCAGAAGGGGTGGATGGCACGCTGGCTGCAAGCTGTGGTGCTATACACACAGTGGCTCCCCGAGGTGACGACCCCCCAAGCATCTGCCCTGCTCTCTGCCCTCCTCCGCTCCCTCGGGCTCTGCTCTAAAGGCTTAGATCACTGAACACAAACAAACAAAACCCCCAGCTCTCCTCCCACCCGAGCAGTAACGGAGGACTCCCAGGGAGTCATCCATGTAAACAGGCTAACACCAGGCACAATCTTTCATACTGCCAAACACTGAATATCACACGTCTTATCACAGCCCCCAAGGCCAACAGCTGGGGTTCCCTCTTAACTTCTGGGCCCCTGGGAGGAAGGGAATATGTTGATCACACCACAGAGAATCACTGAAAAAGAAAAGCTACTTCTCCCACTGATGACAATACTGGTAATAAGGAAGAGCTCAGAAGTCAAGCAGATGTCGATTTTGAAAAATCTAAATGTAACGAGTCACCTCCAGGTTAATTATCCAAGTTTCAGGGTTAGGATAAAGAATACCAAAACCTCTTTAAGGCAATGGCTCCCATACTCAGAAACTTTTCGTCATCAAATTGAAAACAAAAACAAGAAACAAAACAAACAAAAACTGCTCAAAGTGCTGAGAAAGCAGGTCTTAATGCAGAAATGGATCCAGGTGGAACTCAGCCTCCCGTGGCCCCGCTGCCCCCTCCCAGCACTGGCACCTGCATTCCCCAAGCACGTCCAAATGGACACTGGGGCCAATTCCTCGAAAGAGGTGATGGCTGGAAATCACACGTCTATCGCCTGCCTGGAACATCTTTTGAGCTCAAACATCACCACAGACTCCCGAGATGGAGGTCTCAGCCTAATGTCAAATATCAAAATCTGCAATTATCTGGTACCCTTGGGGAAAACATCACTCACCATCAAAGTTATCAAGAAAGCACCAAAAGATGAACTACTCATCCTGGAAAGCAGCCTCCTTCCCTTTAGCATCTGGCACAGCAGGCAGCTGCTGAACACGACCTCCTCCAATACCAACCCGCAGGAGTTCATGCGCTAATCCCAGGTTTATCAGTGCCCTGCTCTCTCTGGGGCACTGTGTCCAACACTGGAGATGGAGCTATGAGAGCCTGATCAAAGAAGATAGAGCTATGAAGAATTATAATATGAGACAACAGTAGTTGATGTATGCACGTAACATCTACTATGTGCTAGTTCAACGGACCTCAAAATGGGGTCCCTGAAAAGAAGAAAATCCTGCCTTTTGCTATAGCACAGACAGACCACAAGGGCATTATGCTATCTTTATTGTATCTCAGAAACTCTGAAGAGTGGCTTTTGAATCCACCTCTCCAAGTCTATGCTGTGACAGGTGCTCAAAGAGGGGCACAAGAAGCACAGCGCTGCCTGCCTGCTGGTGCCTGTCACGGGCCATCTTTTATGGGAATCCAAGGAGTACAGCAGATGAGAGAAGAGAGACACTTGGGATGAAAGTGAAGGAGAGACGAGCGTGGAGAGATGGACAGGAACTCAGAAAGCAAAAGGAGACCAGCCCCACGCTTGGTATTGAACACGAGGTCATCACTGGGGACTGGCTTCTTCCAGTCCCCAGTACTCAGCCCAGTACTCTGGAGATGCCCCCAGGAAACTACATGTTTAGGTGGTATGTTTCTTCTGATTGTTGTGTAGAGTTCCATGGGGTACTCACTGACCCATTTAAGGACATCTGACCCATTTCTAACTATTCCAAATAAAGTTGCCGCAAACACTGGGAGGGCAGATAGGGATGGATGGAGCGAGGAAGGAAGGGGCACGGACCTACCCACACTCTTTCCCTGGAGCTTGTCAATGTCCTTTCTTACAATCTGAACCCTCATCGTAACCCTTATTCTTATCTGTCGAATGATAAACATCAGAGTACCTGCTCAGCACCACTTCATCACAAGTACTGACAATACGCTTTTGTCTCCTTTGCATTCTGGTCTTAACAATCCAAATGTCTTCCGTGAGCAATGACTTCATTTCCCCCACCCTTTCTGTCAGGGTTCACTTTGGCATATTTACCTATTTTCCAGAGATACACATGTTAGACCTCCAGTTAGACCTCTAGTATGCTATGAATATAAACTGTTTCAGAATGCCCACCTTAAAAACCAAGAAACACTTCACAAAGGTCAAGGATGCATCAGCATTCAGTGAGACGCTTCCAACTGGCTCATTTGTGAACCACCACCCCATCTGCACCTGCAAAACATCTCAACACAATCTCTTGGTTGGAAGTGTCATTTGTCACCAGCCTCCATGTCACGAGACAGATTTTCAGCACTAAAAATTAATGTGCACTCATTTATCACAAAGATGGATGAGAGATAAAACCTGGTGTGACTGGCTATGGAGAGGAACAGAACACTCTTAAAATATTTATATTGGTTTATCAAGTTCTCATAGAGCAAGCTTCTTTTCCTTTCTCTGTTAGGAAACATTTGTATTCCTACTGAGAAAATGGAAGGATCAGCTACCCACAACCATGTCAAATACATTACAAATTTATAGGAAAAAACGAACCCTGTGGTAGTATTTCTTCTCTGGTTTCATAAGTGATATGGTATGTACACTTCATACAGCTGCTCCACTATACATCTAAGCCTCAGCATTTGTTCTGAAAAGGAGAGGGCCAAAACCCAAATCATTTCAACATGCCCAGAGTTCTGTGGGCAAAGGCAAAACAGAGCAACTTCAACGGGGAAACTAACTTTACAGGTTGCACCTCCTGCCATGTTATAAATATTGAATTGTGTGATACTTCTAAACAGCTGCCAATCAAATCTTTTTTAAAAAGTACAAATTGATGCTATTGACTGCAGTGTACACTGCTTTCCCAGAATAAATATGTGCTTCCTTCTATGCAATCACCAGCAGAGACAAATGAAACCGCTATTAGCATAGTACGCTCTAGGAAACAAGGGAGGAGAGTCATAAAGAACGTCCACCAGCTGTTTATGACATGCGTCACCCGATGTGCACAGACACGGGAAAGGAGGTTCAGAAGGGCAGAATTGCACACCCCTGCCCCCGCCATCCTGATGAGGAGCAGGGGGCTCCCTCACCCGCTCTCCTCTACCTCGTCATCCCCGCCCCTCAAGGCGCAGCCAGGTGTTGTTGGGGTGTAGACTGCTGAGTACTTAGTGTGTGCCAGGCCTGGGCCCCACATTGCTAAAGGTCAGCTGCATGATCCCCACTTTGTAGGTTAATAAGGTGACAGGATGTAACCACCCCAAACCACACCAAGGGAGAAGCAAAGCCTGGATTCAAACTGAAGTCAGCCCAGTTAGGGCTTGTCCTCTGATATTGACATGCATGTTCTCCTTTCATTTTATTAACATTTAAACTTATTTCTGGATTTAAAAATCCTTTCAGTCACAACCTAGCAGAGGAAATAAAAGCATGACTAAAAATAACCATAGTTTTAAGGAATGAGTTTCCATTCTCTATGGAATGAGATCTACAGTTAACTGACCCATAGCAAAGTAGAGGAAGGGGAGCAGGAAAGGCTGATTCCGGCCAAGGCCTGAGCCTGTGTGAGTGAAGGCACGTCGGCAAACAGCCGGGTGTGTTAGGGGAACGACACTCGGAACAGAGGGGCTGGCAGGCAGACAGGCAACGGCCTGGCTGCCACAGAAGTCACCCGGGCTCACGCAAGCGACAGGGAATCACCTAAGCTTTGTGAAGAGAAAAGGATGACACAAGACAGACCTTTGCCAGACTAATCTGTGCAGGCTCACCTCAAGCTGCCCCAGGTGGGCGGCTAACAGTGAGACTCCTCTCCTCCCAACAGCAAAAGGGACAGAGCTGGACAGAATGCCTCCGCCCGCCTGCACCCTTCTCCTCCTTCCTGACTGCCCCAGGGGAACACGGTCCCTTCCCCCATCCTCCACGATAGCTCTTTATTCTGAATCTTCTCCTCTATACCAGTTCCACCTTCTGAGCCTTCAATACACCTAAGAATCTGCCATTTGGGGAAAAAAAAAAATAATAAAACATGCCTTTTCGTTTTTAAATCTCACAAAAGTGTGTGTGGTCTGGCTCCTCCCTGCTGCAATTTAACCTCTGTTCTTGTTGAAGCGCTTTCAGAGCACACCAGACTGTCATCATTCACTCATCAAATGCAATGGAACGCCCTCAGTCTTCGCCCACTTGCCTGAACACGCAATACTCTCGATCATCCTCTTCACCTGGAAATTCTTTCTTCCCTGGACTTACTGGCTGCCTCTCCTGGTTCCCATCTCAACTCTGACCACCCTTTTCCACTTGACTTCTGAACCGGAGCTGTAGTCCCGTGTCCCGTTCTGGGCCCACAGCCTATGTCGGGAGAACACTTCCACTACCTCGGCCCTGTCCTGACCCTGCTCAGCATAAGCCTTACATTTAAAACTGGGGAGGGTGAAAAAGCCGATCCCAGCTGGTACAGGCTGGCACTGAGGAGGGACGGACTCAGTCAAAGCAGTGTTCACCATCAGCCTGGCAGGAAGGCGAAGATGGGTCTTGACCACAGAGGAGGAGGCCAAGGAGGCCACTGAGTCCAGCCTTAGGAGATGAGGGCAGGAGCAAGTGTGGCAACAGAAAGGAAGGTCTCACCAGCCTACATCACTAACTAGGCACCATGTTCCTCTGCTTCCCCTGCTGCTGTTACCAACACCATCCATATACAGTCCCTGCTGAGCAGGCTAGGCAGGCAGGAAAAGAAATCTAGCCTTTTTAAAAAAAAATCTTACACCACAACAAGTGAAATAAGCTACCTAAAAGGCAATCAACAAGAAAGAGAGTCTTAGAGTTTCTTCCAAGATGAGACCAGAAACAGCTAAGCAGATGAAGAAAAGCAGTGACATGACCTGGCCAAGTCTCTGGATGATCAGCAATGGAAACAGAGCAGAAGACCGCTGTTTATGGGCAATGTTGTAATTCACTAAGTCAGAACAACGTTCAATTCAGGCTTCATAACCAGAACACCTCCAGGCACAGAGCAAATACATGTCAATGCCCAGAGAATATGGCCTGGGAGACAGACAGGATTCACCTCCCCTCTTTGAGCATATGCCCTTACCAGTGAAATCATGGGGATGCTGTGAGTCTTGAAGGAGCTAAGGCTTTAGGACAAATCACCTGGGCAATTTCCTAAAAACACATATTCTGCAGTTCCATTCCTGCAAATTCTGATTTAGATAATGTGTATTTTCAAACAGCCACCCAGGGAATTCTGATCCAGAATAATGTACAGTCACCCTTTTCAATATTCTCAAAAGTGGTCTACCAAGTCTAGAGCAACACAGGGCAGAATTCAAATGTGCTTTATATCTAGTCACCTCTAATCTAATGAAGATATTGATTTCTCTGGGGTCCAATTGAAATACACACAAATGGGAAGTAGAAAAATACTCCACTACATATTAGTAGGCTTAATCTCAGAAACATATTTCAACTGCAAATTTTTATATACATTTAGCTCACTCCAGTACTTCTGCCTGGAAAATCCCATGGGTGGAGGAGCCTGGAAGGCTGCAGTCCATGGGGTCGCTGAGGGTTGGACACGACTGAGCGACTTCACTTTCACTTTTCACTTTCATGCATTGGAGAAGGAAATGGCAACCCACTACAGTGTTCTTGCCTAGAGAATCCCAGGGACAGGTGAGCCTGGTGGGCTGCCGTCTCTGGGGTCACACAGAGTCGGACACGACTGAAGTGACTTAGCAGCAGCACCTAAGTTGGTTTAGTCCAGTGAGAAAAATGCTATGAAAATCTCAAGCAAGATAAATTTAATAGAGGATGGCCTGATGGAACAGTTTTCTCAAAGGGTATCAGATCAGATCAGATCAGTCGCTCAGTCGTGTCCGACTCTTTGTGACCCCATGAACCGCAGCACGCCAGGCCTCCCTGTCCATCACCAGCTCCCGGAGGTCACTCAGACTCGCATCCATCGAGTCAGTAAAGCTATAAAACAAAGAATGCTGCCCGCATTCCAGTTCCACCTACAGTATATCACGAAAGGAATTCAGGGCAAAGATCAGGAATGAGGCACTTCGAGCTTCACACAGGTATTTTTAGGAGAAAATGTCATGAACCCAGTTCCTGGCATCTTCCCATACTTAGAAAAGCACTAATATCATTAACTGAGATATTCGTTCCTCGTGACGAGCAGCAACCTTCTACCAAGAGGTGTGCTTGACTACATGCTGCTGTCTGTTGTTTAGTCTCTGAGTCCTGCCCAATTCTTCGTGACCCCATGGACTGTAGCCCACCAGGCTCCTCTGTCCCTGGGATTCTCCAGGCAAGAATACTGGAGTAGGTTGACATTTCCTCCTCCAGGGGATCTTCTTGACCCAGGGATCAAACCCATGTCTCCTGCACTGGCAGGGGATTCTTTACCACTGAGCCACTAGGGAAGCCCTAATTACACTTACTATCCTTCACCAGAATCACACACATGGTTCTCTCTGTGGAGCAGTTGCTCAGAGCTATCTGAGAGGCTGTCTCCCAGGCTGAAGTCCTTAGTAAGACCACCGCCATCCCCAAATCAAACTGAAACTCACAGCTCTAACATTGTGCTTTTTTTCCCAAGTCAACAAAGCCAAGAATTTATTCTTTTAATTTATATTTTCATAATTATTTCCCATAAAGAACTGACTGGAATTTGTTCTGTTTTTTCTGAGAGCAAGAATCCAAGTTCTCAGGGATTACAAAAATGGTTCTGTTTAGGACTTGCCAAAGATCACAACCTCCCTGAACTCTGCTCTGCTTAGCCTTTCATTCTCAGCTTGGCAAATGTGATTAACAACAAATTTACCCCTGAAACCAAAAAATGTTCATACCCTAACAGTTTAGCTGATGCCTCTGGTGGGATGAGATACAGTGCTAATGAGTCCAAGGTCACAGGCAGGACCTCTGTCAAGATTCATCTGTCCTGCTCTGTCCCTCTATCCGCTGACACCCGCAGGGGGACATCAGTTCCCACAGTCACCAGCACCTTCGTTGAGATAATCTTAACTAATCTTGTCCATGACACAGTGCAAGGCCATTTGTACCTGATGATGAATTAGTCCAGAACGCTATTTGTATGTCTGGCACTGAACCACTTCTACAAAGCAAGCTGGGCGGTGACCATGATGTCAGACCAGCAGGAAGTTTCACAGGATAAAAGGCAGGCTACTGCTGCTCTTTCCTATACACCAGAAAGTGGCAAACACCGAAGGGTTTCTCAACAGAACGATAAGTTCTCAGAATTCAGTAGTGGAAAGTACACTGGCCTCGAGTCTGGAGAGCTGCTTGCCCAGCCCACTGAGCAGCCTTTCAACAGCCTTGTGAGCTGTGACAACTCTGAGCCTTAGTTAAGGAGATAGTAAGATGTTCTGTGAGGCCCCTCTGAGGATCTAAAATCTAGGTAGGATTTTATGACTCTTTACTCCAAACATCATCTGTAATCCCACTGGGAAGGGCCTGTGCAGGGCAGTGAGTGCCCCAGGGTAGCCCCCGGTCTCTGGGCAGGGGTACAGATGGCTCCATGGCAAATTGGGAATGGTCTCACCCATACAGACATGCCTTTGACAGCCTAACAGAGGATATGATGATGACCACATTTGTGAAGAGAACAAGCACATATATTATCTATGAATGCTCAATACAGGTGAAAAGAAGCAAGAGAGTGTAAGATGGGGGCTTCCTGGTGGTCCAGTAGATAAGACTCTGTGTTCCCATTGCAGAAGGCTCAGGTTCGATCCCTGGGCCTGAACCAAAAAACAAAAAAGAAGTATAAGACAATTTTATATAAGAAAACTCAGAACAAAGAAAAGCTTATCAATGCAATTTTAAAAGCTTTCTTTTTTTCCTTTTTGCAAATTAGGAAAAGACTATGATTTTTCCATTTTTTGTGGCAGCGCAGTTTCTGCGAATGAAAGACACTAGGACATGGCCTACAGATGGATCCTAAAGATGAAGGTTAAGCACCTGAAGCCCAGGAAACTCATAGGACTCGCCCAAGGCCATGCAGCTAAGAGCGGCTGGGTGAACATTAGGGCAGGTCTCCTGATTTCTGGCTGCAGAGCTGCTTCCCAATGGAGCAGCTCTCACCTTGGTTGTAAGGCCTCCCCAGGCAAGACTGTGCAGCCTCACCTGTGACCAGGTCCAGCTCTAACCTTTCTTATTTTTAAGAGTTTCCTTAGCACATGCACCTAAATCACTCTTCTCATCATTTTACCCATTTCCCTGTGCTGATTAAAAAAGAAAAAAAAAAGCTAGTGGCCTTCCATCTAGGTAGTAACCAAACTCTTTAAACCAGCACCTACACTCTGAAACTTTACAGAGGAGTGGGAAGGCGGAACCTGCGTGTGTGACTATTCTCTGTACCCCACTACTCAGGAGACTGGGCAGAATGAGAAGTCCCCAAGAGTAGGTTTTATCTTCAACTTCTGGTCATTCAGACACGCCTTGTTCTACTTTGTTCCCTGTTCCTAGCTGTTCTAGGAAAATCAGTTTCAAACCACAGACTTGTGGAAAAAATACAGGCCCAGAGGTGCCCTGATGACCCGGCCCACCTCCACCACCTGGCTCTGAGGGGAAGGTGCCCTCTCACAGACCACATGACTCCCCCAGAAGAGGCTGCCCGCCCATCCGGGAAGCCAGCCTCTTGGAGAGCAGCATTCCAGAGATGCCAGACTAGCTGGTTCCAAGGTATAATGGTCAGCACTTGGGACTCGGAATCCAGAGATGCCTAACCTGTCCCAAGTTTTCTGGTGTTTGTCTTATTCTATTAAGATCCATGACATTTGAGCCCATACCATTTCACAAGAAACAACCTTCACCTAGTAATATAATTAATAACAATTAGTATTTGTTGATTCCTTACTTTGTACCAAACAAAGCAAGTGATCTTGATTCTTTTTTTCCCATGCGAGCCCCAAACACTTTCTGAGGTAGGTATTTTTATTATCCCATTTCGCAGAAGAGGAAAATGAGGCTGAGGGACATGAAGTAACAGGCCCAGGTAATCACAGCAGGTGCTCCATGAAAGTTAACCCATTCGCCTCTTTCACTTTCTTACGATCTAATAAAGTCTTCTTGTTTTGTGACTTTTCCTTGTATATCTTATCTCCCACATCACTCTGCTCTCCTATAAGCAAGGGCTATTATTCCCACCCACATACAGTCCATCAAAGAAAAAGCTTTCCACCATCCATTCTAAAGTTCAGGGATTTCATCTCTGTGCTAGTGGTCCTGCACTTCCCCAGGTTTAGTTCTAGCAGAGATCAGTTCTTACCACAATTTTTAAATTATCACTTTTTCTAAAATGCAGGCAAATAAGCATATGTCATCAGGGAAATGTAAATTAAAATGAGATACCACCACAGACCTATATGAATGGCCCAAATCTGAACACCAACACACCAAATGCTGGTGAGACATGGAGCACCAAGGACTCTCATTCATTACTGGTGGGGATGCAAAGTGGTACAACTACTGCAGAAGAGGGTTTGGCAATTTCCTACAAAACTAAAGGTACAACTACATGACATTCTGGAAAAGGAGGAACTATGGCAACAGTAAAAAAGATCAGTGGTTGCCAGGAGTTGGGAGGAGGGAGAGAGGAACAGGTGGAGCACAGAAGATTTTCAGGGCAGAGAGGATACTATGTATGATACTATAATGATGGATCTGTGTCATTATATATTTGTCCAAACCCAAAGAATGTACAGCACCAAGAGCGAACCTTAACATAAACATGAATGGTGGGTGATAATGAATGTAGGTCCAGCAACTATAACAAGCCCCATTCTGGGAGGGGACGTTGGCAGTGGGGCAGACTCTGCAGCTGTGGGGGAAGGACATGTGTGAGAAACTGCTCTCCTTTCCTCTCAATTTTGTGGTGAACCTTAACTACTCTTTTAAAAGTTGTCTTTAAAAATAAATTAAGAATAAGCCAGGCTACTTTCTTTTGACAAGTCTCTGAACTTGAGGCCTTTTTCAAAAGGAAGATTAGACAGAATCATGAAAGAAAATGGTCCCCTTTTGTCCCAAATGTCAAATAATACCTGTTTTCAGCACTGGACTGGCAGCACTGACCTGACCTGTCACAGCTAACTTGGTCCATCAAGAGACGCGCCGGCTGTGAACACGGCATCACTGCTCAGCCGGGGCCTCCGTCCCGGGGCAGCACCGCCAGGGAGAGAAGGCTGAAGGCTCCAGGCCCACCGCTGTCCAGGAAACGGCTTCTCTTCGGGGATACCTGACAGGCAGCGAGAGCCGTGGCGAGAGCTCCCCATGGACCCACCAGACGAGCCCCAACCCTGCTCCCCAGGAGGTGCTGCTGAGCCATCACCCTGAGGTGAACCAGAAAGCCAGGTATCTAACACGACACCATGTTCAGGGTCGTGGCATCTCTGCCCTGAACACTGTAGAAAGAAAAGACGAAGATTCAGGCAAGTGCAGATGTCACCTCAAAGCTGCCTTTATTTCAACGCATGACACCTAAAATGTGTCTCACTCTGATGAACCTTCCACAAATGCCAGTTTACAGAGTAAACTGGCCCAGCCTTGAGGGGCGGGGGTGACAGCAGGGGCACTTTGGCAGTACAACCAAACCAACCTAATATACCTAAGCTTTGACTATGAAACTGTAATCCTAGGAATTTTCTGAGGAACAAAGCAAAGATGTATCCCCTTCCCAAGTGAATGTACATAATTAATCTCCTAAGAATTGCATGTAACATAAAAATTGTATGTAATATTTTAAAAGAATAAATAGATGATAAGTAAATGATGACAGAGCCATAAAATAGAATACTACAGCAGTGATTAACAACAATGAGATAAGTTATATTTACTGACCTGGGAAAAAAGTTTATGTGAAAAAATAATTATATTTTAAAATGGTATCCAAGGGGAATTCCCTGGATGTCCAATAGTTAGGACTCCACACTTTCACTGCTAGGCCCAGGTTCAATCCTTAGTCAGGAAACTAAGATCCCACAAGATATGTGGCATGTCATCCCCTCCCAATAAAAAGAGGTACCCAAAAGATGACTTTCACTAAGGTACCCCTAAAGCAACAGAAGAGAGTCAACATGGTAACATCATTGCTATGTGCTTTAATGGAGATTTTATATCAAAAATGGAGAACTGGATGTCTGTGTCTTTTCTTTTATACTTAAATTGGCATTCAAAGTGGACCACTTAATGAATGAGCACTTGCAGCCACTAGCTCCATATCTTTTCTTTTCTAGCTGAGTATCAAATTTATTTTACTCTTGCTTTCAAATGTCCTACAGGGAAGAAGATAACCTATCTTATTTATACTCCAGAAACCTCACCAGCTCAACAAACATTACTCAGTAAGTGTGAGATAGGACTGACTTTAAGGAATGAAACTCAGTGATAAAAATCTTTCACATGCACTTGGAATTTTCCACCTTCCAAAGCACTGATGTTCAAAGTTCAACATGTTACAAAACACATTTGTTTAAATTGACTGATTGTTAAACATATGCTAATTGGTTAGCTTCAAAAGCATAAACAAGGTAGTCTTGAACTTAAATGACTTAAATGTCTTAAATGAACTTAAATGAACTTAAATGTCTTAAATGAACTTAAATGAACTTAAATGACTTAATGTCATTTGACTTAAATGTCAAGATGTCCACATTTTGACAGCTAGTGCCCAATTCTAACTAGGGACCATTCCCCAAATCAGATTTATACAGCCTTTACTTTGGCAAAGACCTCAATCTGTAAAAGAAGTTGGCTTTTAAAAGTTCAAAAGTTGTAACAGTTAACAGGCAAATCTGTATAGAAACCAAAGTTTGGAAAAAACACAATCAGCTGGAAAAAATGAACTATAAAAACATACAATTCACAGAGGTGAAATGTCTAATAAGCACATCAATGTAGGTAATGTTCCTTTTAAAGCTGACTTTCACATAAAAACCCAGAACTCTTCAGAAATATGCTGTCTCTTGATATTTTATACCACTATGAACACAAATTCAAAGATCATGCTAATGTGTGGAGGAAAGGAAACCCTTGGACACTGTTGATGGGAATGTAAATTGGTGCAGCCACTATGAGAAACAGTATGGACATTCCTTGAAAAATTAAAAATAGAACTACCACAGGATCCAGCAATTCTACTTCTAGGTACATATCCAGAGAAAACAAAAACATTATGTCTATCTGCACCTCCATATTCACAGCAGTATTATTTATAATAGCTAAGACAAGGAAACAATCTGTGTGTCCATCAACAGATGAGTGGATAAAGAAGATGTGGCATACTTATAAAATAGGGTATTAGCCATAAAGAATGAACTCTTGCCATTTGTGACAACATGGATGGACCTGAGGGGATTACGCTAAATGAAATGAGTCAGAGAAAGGCAAATACCATAAGATTTCACTTATGCGTGAGTGCTCAGTCATGTCTGACTCTTTGTGACTCCATGGACTGTAGCCCTCCAGACAACTCTGACCATAGAATTTCCCAGGAAAGAATACTGGACTGGGTTGCCATTTCCTACTCCAGGGGATCTTCCCTACTCAGGGATCGAACCCGCATCTCTTGTGACTCCAGCAATGGCAGGCAGATTCTTTGTCAACTGTACCACCTGGGAAGGCGGACGCATATAACAAAAAAAAAACAACAAACACAAACAACAGAACAGAAACAGACTCATAAAGGGGACACAAACAAGTGATTTTGCCAAAAGAGAGGGGAGTGGGGTGATGAGTGAAACAGGTGGGAAAGACTAAGAAATACAAACTTCCAGTTATATGTCATAAGGATGTAATGTACAGCAAAGAGAATATACTCAATATTATTTTAATAACTTTGAATGCTAATAGATGGTAACTAAACTTACTGCAGTCATTGTTTTGTAATGTATACAAATACTGAATCACTATGTTGCACACTTGAAAGTAATATAATATTGTAAATCAATTATACTTCAATACTCAATATTCTATAATGATCTATATGGAAAAAGAAGCTAAAAGAAGAGTGGATTTAAAGTATTTGTTTAACAGATTCACTTTGCTGTATACCTCAAACTAATACAACACTATCAATCAATTATACCCCAATAAAATTTTTTTAAATAAAATTTAAAAATCATCCTAATAGTACTTCTGACCATTCCACCACATCGTATTTTTAAATTAGTTAAACGCATAACATTATATTGAATCAACTTAAAAACTATGTCTGGGGATCAGAAAGCAATCTTTTGGTATATTTAATTACAAGTGAGACAAACAGGACATAAAACTTAGTCAACTTTCTATCATTAGCTTGAATAACTTAAAGGAATAATCAAAAGAACCTTTAGTTAAATCTGAATACTTGAATTTCACCCCTACTTGCCTCTTCAAATTGTTTTGAATTATGGACGAAGGGCTACAGGATTCCAAGACCCATGAGAAACGAGATCAAAGGATCCCAAACCACCATGAGGTGCTATAAACACACACCTTCATCAAGTGAAACGACTATAAATCTTGATCCTTTCATCATCCCTTTGACACCAGTCTGAGGATGAGAACATTCAAATCTTAGAAAATTACATTCTTAACAGGAATATATGAAAATGAACTGTGAAAATTGATTATCACTGAACACTGAGACTGTATGAAACCTGTCTGCCCCAAAGTTTGCCCCCTCCTCCCTCAAAGCCAACTCCTCCTCCTCTCCTGCAGTTTCCACTCACTAGTACAGCATCCTCCCATCTCCAAGGACCCAGGCGCAGCTCTGAATCGTCACTTGGGCACTAAACTCCAAGACTGCTCCATTCATTCTCAACATAGCTGGTTGAGTGAGCGGTGTGGGTGTTCTAACGGACCCAGTTTGCATGGCGCTGGGGGCTGTGGCAGCAGGGCACTTCCACAACTTTCAAGACCACTATCCCATCTCAGACTTTCCACATGAGCCCATGGGCTCCAGTCATTTCCTATTAGCAACTTCTCTGGCTCCACAGCTCCAACATACTCATCTTCCTGAACGACTCTGACCAGCTGAGCCTGCTGCCCAAAACCAGATGCTCCTGAACAATGGCATTCAGGACAGTCTGACCTGGCGTTCTCAAATGCCATTCATGAGTTTAGACTGGATCTAAAGAGTAGAGTAGACAGAGGAAAAAAAGCCCCAAGAACAGCCTGATACATACGAGAGCCAACCACAGAACAGATGTGTAGCCAGGTGGATCAGGACTGAGGGAAGTGGAACAACCAGGTAAGTGATAATCAAATGTCCCATGACTATCTCCACGTGGAGATATCAACCGTATTACAAAGTGAAAAAGTGCAGAAGGATGGCTCCGCCATGATGCCCCAGCGACCCTGCACTCATCTACACAGTCCCGGAGGCAGAACCGCAGCTGACCTGTCCTGGAGGAACACCTTGTGCCCCTCCCAGGACATGAGAGGAGGGGCCCTCAGGAGTGCCGGGAGCCTGCCTTAGTCTGCTCTGGTTGCAGATACAAACAGCCTGCATGGCTTGTAAGCACCAGAAACTGATTTCTCACAGTTCTGGTGGCTGCAAGTCCAAGGATGGGGTGCCACAAGCACGGTGGGGTGAGGGCCCTCTTCTGGGGTGCAGACTTCTGACTGTACCCTCTCCGAGTAGAAGGGGCAAGGGAGCACGCTGAAATCTCTTTCATGAGGTACTAGTCCAACTCATGAGGGCTCCACCCTCACAACTTAAGCACTCCCAAAGGCCCCTGCTGCTGCTGCTGCTGCTGCTGCTGTCGCTTCAGTCATGTCCGACTCTGTGCGACCCCATAGACGGGCTCACCGGCTCCCCTGTCCCTGGGTTCTCCAGGCAGCCTGGGTGGGTTGCCATTTCCTTCTCCTGCATGAAGTGGTCAGTGGTCGCTCAGTCGTGTCCGACTCTGCGACCCCACGGACTGGAGCCTCCGGCTCCTCCATCCATGGGATTTTCCAGGCAGTACTGGGGTGGGGTGCCATTGCCTTCCCCGCCCAAAGGCCCCAGTTGAATACAAACACAACGGGAGTGAGGATTCCAACATATGAATTCTGGGGAACACATACTCTCAGACACAGCAGAGGCCACTTCCTGCCGGCCACCCCTGCTCTCTGGCAGCTGCCTTGAGACAGTTCTCTCTGTCCCCGGGGTTCTGGTGAAGTGGAGGCCTTCTGCACACCTCACTCTGCCCCAAGCAGATGTCCAGAACATAAACCCACTGACATGTGGCTTCATGGCAGCAGGGTTCTGTGAGGTCACACAATCATGGGTCCCTTTTATTTCAGTGCACCTCTGCTGGCGTGCGGGACAAGGATTATGCGACGTCGGCTCCTTTATCTATATAGGTAATCAACCATCTAAATCTGAAGGTGACTGGCCATATCTTCATAGTCAAAGGGTCAGGCCCCGGCCTTGCCTTGTCTTGTGTGTGTGAGCAGGCAAAGAGGACTGTTCGTTACCAAAGTCCAACTTTCTGACCTCACTCATTCTTCAGTGCAGACAGTCTCATCTTCCTCCACTAAACCGTCCATCCCAGGGAGCAGAGCCAGCAATTGTCTTCAGTTTTTTCAGATCCAGATAGAAGGCTTCACACACTGGCTTGTGTGCATGCTCAACTGTGTCTGACTCTGAGACCTCATGGACTGTAGTCTGCCAGGCTCCTCAGTCCATGGCATTTTTCCAGACAAGGATACTGCAGTAGGTTGCCATTTCTTCCTCCAGGGGATCTTTCCAACCCAGGGATCGAACCCACATCTCCTGTGTCTCCTGCACTGGCAGGCAGATTCTTTACCACTGAGCCACTGGCAGTACTCAATAAACACTGTCAACATCTCACTGAACTCTCTACTCCGTGAGCTACCAGCAGATAAGCTGCCTCTCTTTGATTTCTCAGGACCAGCAAGCAAAATCGTGTGAGTTTACAAGAGACTGGCTTCTAATCACATTCTCAGGCAGAATGATTGGCTACTGATGTTACTGTGATGGTCTGGAAAGGAAAATATTGCATCCGTATTTCTTAAGGGGGAAAGCTTTTTCCAAACTAAGAGAAAAATTACTTCTAAAAGGCAAATAACCTACTGGAAATTAAGGAAGTGTTCAAGGAAAGAGGAAGACATAGCAAAATGACACAGCTTGTAAAGAAACCAGTCTGCAGTTTGAAGAGGCTTCCACCAACCAAATCTGGGACAACTTGAGCAACAACAACAACAAAAAAAAAGAAGACAAGGGTATTGCAACTCACTGAATAAAACAAGAATTCATGACTCCATATCAGCAAATATATAAGTGAGAAGGAAGAGCTCACCCCCACAATAGATGCCTATCCCAAACATGGAAGGGGCTAAGTCACCAATGCACACTGCAGCTCGCAGGAAAAAAAAACTCATCAGAAACAGGGTGTCAACACAGTCTCAATCTCCCCACAAATCACTTATTACTATTAACTAAAGCCAGAGTGCTGAAGAAACCTGGATGACATCATCCCTTAACCAAGGGTGAAGTCAACATCAGCAGCACTAGGATGAACAGGACACATGTGCCCCTGGGTGTGATGTGCCAGTCAAAGCAGACTAATACATAGTGAATACTTAAGCCTGTACATCTTAGGATGTTGCTCTGTTGGTTAAAAATTGAAACTGGCAGAATGATCTCTGGGAATGCTAAGCCCTCACAGGTCCCTGGGTAGGGGAGCTGGCACCGGTGGGTACCCAGAGGGTATTCTGAGTGTTTCAGGGTCCAGTGATTTCTGCAAGGTTTGCTGGCTGGTGCTCCTTTGGAAAAGTCTACTCGCTCTATTTAATCTAATATATTCCTCACACAATATTCCATTACTGCAGTTGGTGTGTGTGTGTTTGGTCACTCAGTCATGTCTGACTCTTGGCAACCCCATGTACTGTAACTCTCCAGGCTCCTCTGTCCATGGGATTTTCCTAGCAAGAATACTAGAGTGGGTTGCCATCCCCTCCTCCAGGGGATCTTCCCAACCCAGGGATTGAACCTGGCTCTCCTGCATTGAAGGCAGATTCTTTACCACTGAGCCACTGGGGAACCCCTACTGCAGATACAGATTTGGTAATAATGCTGCTATTTCCTGTTAGAACTTAGAAAAAGACCTGCTGCTACTACTGGGGCCATTCAAATCAAACTCTGAGAAAACTCAAAACCCACCAACCAACTTGCCTACAAAACCAAAAAAAAAAAAAACAAAAAAAACCTCTGGGAGAGGCTTTCAGTTCCCATCTTTACAATAAAAATTTTTTTACAGCTAAGTCAAAGTGTACATCATTTTAAAATGTTGTGAAAGTAAACAAGCATGCAAAAATGTGGATAAGAACCTTCTGTGCATTTTTATAATTTATTGAAATCAATTAAAGCCCCAAACATAGTGTTATGAAGACACTTAAGTGGGCAGTTTTAGAACAGAACAAAAATGCTTATTTCAACTCAAGTTACATAAACTCCTAAAAAAAAAAAATCTAAGATAGGAAAGCTGACAGATGTTCACAGTCTAAGAACATTTTTTTAAAGTGGATAAACCTGGAATTTATAAGGGGCAAGCTCAGAAAGAGTGAGAAAGAGAAACAGTAATTTTAGTAACCAATAGATTTTCCAGCTTTCAAATTAACAAAAGCCTCAAAGAAATTTTTTAATTTGTTTCTTAATAGAGATAACCAGGCTTTTCTGCTAAGGTCCCTCTTTTCAAGACTACTTGCAAACTTATCCTTAGCTTGAGTTTTACCCAAATCAATTTATTTTAGGTCTACTAGGGAATTTCTTTTCCTAAGAAAAACTGAAATATGGATTTAAAAAATACACCTATCTAAAAAAATTATTTCCAAATGCCCTTCCCTGAAATGTGCTTCGCCCAACCATTCACCAGCCCCTGCATCCTCATTCTTTTATCTGTTTCCACAACAACAGAGATCATGCTTCTATAGTCACGTCCAGATCCCCATCTCAACCTTCACGCACCATAGCTGACTGCACGTCTTTCACAGGGGAGCCACCCCATTAGTTGGGCTGAGTGAATGCAGTCCTTTCTCCTGGGAAGCCGGAACACTGAGATCCTAGTCAGTTGGTGGGGGTCTTAGAACTGAGGGAGGGAAGGAGGAAGGAAGGAAAGAAGAAATTTTATAGAGAATAAAAATTGACACAAAAGTAAATCTGAGACATGGAGAAGAATAAGATCAACTAAGCTTGACAGGAGAATTTGATAGTAAAATACTAAAGAGAAAGGCGCACCTGTTCCAACAGGGAATCCAACTCCCAACTCCAGTTCCATGTGAGACTCAGGGTGCTCCTGGCCTCGCTTTCCATGAAATATCCTCCCATACTTGCAACAGCTCTTCCCTCTCACAATCCCCACCCACCTTGCTCTCGTGTCTCAGTGGACTTCTGTTACATAAAAGCAAGAGAATCTGGTCTAACGTTCATGGCAAGCCGCCTCCAATACAGCCCCCCAAATACCTCCAGGTATTCACACTCCTGTGGATCACAGGCTCCTTGGGTGTGGGCCAGCCTTGAGCAATGATGAAATGCCATTTTTAACTTAGGTACAGAAAGGCTGTAGCTTTCACCCTAGGGATCTCTCTTGCCCTCCCAGACCACTAGTTCCAGGGAAGGCAGCTGCCAGTGTGAGCTGCCCTGGAGAGGCCCGCAAGGCAAGGAAATGATATCTACAGCCAGCACCTGAGGCCTTGGGAAGAGATTCAATTCCCCTGGTTGAGCCCTAAGAGGATGGAGGCCCCAGCTGACAGCTGGACTACAATGCCACCAGAGGCCCCGGGCTAAGCTAGGTCTGAGTCCCAACCCACAGACACTGAGGATAATGAAAGTTGTTACTAAACTTGGGGGTAGTTTGTTACACAGCCTGATGACTAACACAATTCTCTAAGACACAACTCTCAATCAGACTAACATCATGTAAAGAAGGAACATTAAGGTGGGTCAAGATTCATCTCCTCTGCTGCTACTGCTAAGTCACTTCAGTCGTGTCTGACTCTGCGTGACCCCATAGACGTCAGCCCACCAGGCTCTCCTGCCCCTCTGGGAAATGTTAAACTGGTGGTGAGAACCAGGGTGAAAGGCTCTGACCCTGTCAGGAGACAGCTCCCGCCTGCACACCACCCAGCAGGAATTGTGGGGTGCTGGGGAGGAGCAGCCCTCCCAACAGGCCGCCTGGCCTAGAGCTCAAGGATCTCGGTGGTCCCTGATAATACAAACATTCTGTGATTCTACGAAGGTTAACTTCACAAGCTCAACAAAAACAGTTCTCAAGACGTTATTCTGTCTTCCATGTTACAACTTCGAGTCATTTTTCAGAATCCAGAGTATGTGCAAAATACACAAGACACTGCTCCCCAGTGAATATCTATCCATTAGGAAATCTTTTAGAACAAACATCCCCCTAACAAGCATAATCCATTAAATGAGATGTCTGGGGACTAAGCCACCAAGTCCAACATCATCTACTGACTTCATACCATCCCATGACCAACTCTTGTGTGATCTTTCTGAAGCAGTTTCCCTGCCCACTTCCTGCCTCTTCCCTACTCCCACTTCTCTCCCCTCACCACCCAGGATGCCTTAGCAAAGCATCCCCTGACCACATCCCCTCACCACCTAGGTCAGAGGTCACCACTGGCCTCCCTTCTACCTCAGCATAAGGTACTGCAATCATTTATCTGCATATCTGTCTCCCTTAAAGGATCATCAGGTCCTTAAGGGCAAAGTCTGAGCTACACTGTTCTTTGTAGTCAGGGCTACAAAGTAGCCAGTAGCCAGGGCTCTGCGCTGGCACCACAAATCCCCCTGTAAGTGGACCAGGCGTCTCTCAGCCAACACATGCTACTGAATTCCACGTTCTCACAAGGAATACTTGAGAGAATACTTTCTCACAAGGAATTTACCACTTGCTAGACATATTAGTTTAAGAGAGAAAGAAGCCCCCTGACTTCTTGACATTAGCATTTTGCTCACATGGCCTGCTTTATCTATAGAGAGAATTCCAAACTGTCAGCACGGTTCTGAACTCTGGGGAAAAAAAAAAAAAAAAAAGATTTGTGATCAGCTTTGTGATGGGATCGCTGATCCCATCATCAACAGTAACAATCATTTCAAATAAAAATGGTACCAAAAGTTGTGTATTCTTGGTAGACTTTAGAGAAATGCAGGCTGAAATGCCACACACCAAGTGTCTTCTAATAACACCTGAAAATTAGGTAAATTACCTGCACCCCAAGGAGCAAACCAAACAACATGGCCAACACCAATCTCAGTGATGGCGCCCAGCTGGCCGCTATGTTAAACTACCAACAGGTAAAAGGAAAAACAGTCCCACGAACTGCTGGGCTGTAGACACTCGCGAGGCATACTGCTCTTTACCCATGGAACAGGATGCAAGTTCATACTGGACATCCCTTTATATCCTGGTCACCTGCTCACTGAAAAGAGTCTTGGGAGGGCACCTAATAAGAAGCTCTTCTGGTCATACTGTCCCACGGTTTTGTTTATATGCCTAAAATAAAAATACTTAAAATCCTCTATAACCACAATCTTCTGTCTCAGAGTTCCCATACATTGCTAAGCATCACTCTGTAAGTGGTGCAGAATGCGTTTTGCTGTTTCTTTTTGGGCAAACAGACTCGCTAGCCGGCCTGCTTGTGGAAGGGGCTTCAAGAACTATGACACACTTCGCCTGGGTAAGGCTGCTGCTGCTGCTGCTAAGTCGCTTCAGTCGTGTCTGACTCTGTGCGACCCCATAGACGGCAGCCCACCAGGCTCCCCAGTCCCTGGGATTCTCCAGGCAAGAACAGTGGAGTGGGTTGCCATTTCCTTCTCCAATGAATAAAAGTTAAAAGTGAAAGTGAAGTCGCTCAGTCGTAGTGTCAGACACTTAGCGACCCCACGGACTGCGGCCCACCAGGGTCCTCCTCCATGGGATTTTCCAGGCAAGAGTACTGGGGTGGGGTGCCATTGCCTTCCCCGCTGGGTAAGGCTAGACCTTTCCTTACTGAGAGATCCCTTATTTCATGCACACAGGCATCTGCTGGGCTTGGTTAAACTTAGGAATCACTCTGAAAACAATACTGAAGGTCACTTTGGGGGACTTTAGAATACAGAAAAAACTGAGAGAAAATGACCAAGCTCTGGCTGCTTCTGAGGCCCATCTCTGCATCACATCCAGATGTGTTCTCCAAACAGTGCAGCTAAATGGTGCACTGCATGTGTGCAGACAAGCAGCCCCAGATGCAGTCCCAGCCTCAAGGCCTCGGTCTTCCCATCTTTCTGCTGGGATTCTTTTCAATCCTGCAATCAAGGTCCAGGCAGCCAGCTTCCTTCCTAGCTCTGTAACAAGGGTGCTGACCACCACCCCTCTAACCAACAGCTGCACCTTGACCACAAGGATGCTTCCTAACCAATGATCTGTGCTATGTGGGCACTGACCATACACCTTCAACCCCCAGGCTCTGGGAGGACACCTCTAACTTCAGGAACCAATAGATACATACAGATACATACTTCGTCTGTATCTTTATAAGGGCTTTTACAATGGAGGGACTGACATTTTGGGTTCAAATATTCACAAAAGTCAGGCTTAATTGTCAGGAATACAGCATCACCATATTTTAGGGGGCTTTCTTCACCTAGGCAAGCTACAAATCAAGACCTCAATTTCTAAACTTCCATCTCAAGAAACCCAAACTCCACTTCCTCATTCCAGCAGTGGTGTGCTTTGGGTAAAGAAACTTCTTGAAATCAAATGACTTAAGTGGGTTCATCTCTCAACTTTTTCCCTTGAGTGTAACAGTGCAACAGAGATCCACGCCCTGTGTGTTCCCTCTCAAGTTTTCTACTGAGCATGACCTGAACACCAGACCCTGAATCAAACATCCACCCAGTTCACCCAGATTGTCCAGCTGCAGATCGGAGATTTGATAAGGTCCACAAAAATACAAAATTGCACTGAGCACTCAAACCAAGCCAGAATGAAGCAGAAAACACAGATCAGAGCTTTACCAACTTAAACAATCTTTACATTTCTCCTCAAAACAGAGTCTCAGAGGAGAGTCCACTGTGAGTATTGATAAAATATGAAAAACCCAAACAAAAAAACTAGCTGATTTTGAAGCTAAAGTAAAAAATAAAACTGCTGGCTAAAAGAAGAAAAATGTACCACGCCTCTCAGTATATTGCATCAAAAAGGGAAAAAAGAAAGGAGAAAAAAGGAAAAGGCACAGAGAAGAAGAACACATGACCTTTAATCTGAGTAATGCAATCACACACCATTCAGTGCACCCTGAATGCCACGGCACCATCAGAGTCAAGGGCACAGATTTCTGTCCATAGCACCACGAGGAGGCCCACCTCAGAGCCCGAGCCAGTTCCACGTAGTCCACATGAGTGCAGAAAGCAGTCCTGTGGGGGAACGGTGGCATGGTCCACACAGTGCTCCAGGAGGCCCACACCACAGCCTCTGGTGTGCACAGGACTGCCACCATGTCAGCTTCTCTGTCACTTTGTGACTCACGGAGCCTGGCAGCTCAGTGGTTCTCAAAAGAGGAGAAGGGAGCTGCCCTCTGGGGAAATGAGATTTGGCAAAGTCTGGAGACATGTCTGACTGTCCTGAGCAGTGGGTGGAGGAAGGGGCACTGCTAAGCATGCTACCATGGGCAGGCAGCACCACCACCACCACCAAGGAAGGATCCTGCCCAAAGCATCAATGACGCCAAGGCTGAGAGACCCAGTGGGCCTTCGCTGAGGACGCCTGCTTTACTGAATGTGACCCTGATCTTCACCCCAAGAAGCCAGGCTCCATAAATATCCCCTCACACATGAATACAGCTCATCAAGACAGAAACCCATTTATAAAAATCAGCTTGAGGTCCTTCTTGGCTGGATGTCAGCACTACGTTCCGGACCCGGAAGGCAGGGGACAGCACTTGCCCGGTGCCCCGGCTGCCCCCCACCCCCACCCCGTCTCCATCCAAAGTGAAGACACAGATTGAGCCTGAGGCCCCTGGGGGCTGGGTGGCCAGGACAAGGGTGACTCAGCCTGGCCTCAGTGGCTGAGGCCCTCACTTACTCGTTCCACCCTCTCTTGTCCTCACAGTCTGTCTACAGCTCCTTCTGTCCTTCCCTCTGAGCCATCACAGTGCCATTTTACCCCAGACACAGGAATAACTTTTGTTTTCAAAAAACCTGACTCTAGATTCCACAAGGGCTGCTCCCAGAACATTCTTGGTTAAATGAGAGAAGACAATATGGTCCAGCTATCCAGTCTCCTGGTTCTATGCCAGAAGCCCACAGGGCCCCAGTAGACCATCCCCACCAACTGAAAACCACAGCCACACTCGTCATCCAGCTCCAGCCATTCTCAAAGGCTCAGAGACACCCAACGTGGCCCAGGAGCAGAGCCACTGACTGCTCCTGGGCCACCGTGGGGGCTGTGCCTGTCTGGGGGTCTTGTGCTGGGTCTCCTTCCCCCTTCTCGAGGCCATTGCAGCTCCTTCACGCACACTCTGCTTACATCCTGCACTCCCATCACCCGGGGGCCAGTGACAGCTGCAAAGCCAGCAACAAAGCCGCACCACCCTCGCTGCAAAGGAGCAGGCCCTACAGCCGGGCCAGGGCTCCGAATAACCAGCCTCTGGGAAGAGAACGGAGTGCAAAGCAAGGACCTGTGCTCTCCTCCTCCAGTTCCGGGCTGTGTGGTTAAAACCTAAAGTCACACTTCTGAAGGCCAGCTCTGCTATGCTTCCTCCAGATGTCTGACAAAATGCAAGAAACAGAAAATTAGACATTAGATTTATCTTAAGAGTCAAATGCACGGTAACATTACAGTGAATGAACAAGTCCCCACTGCAGCTTGCAGAAGACTGAAGGCATTCTCCAACGCTGCAGAAACTCTGCTTACTAATGCCTTTCAAGCAAAGGAGTAACAAGGACTATACATTAAAATAATCACCCATCACTTACAGCTTGAGGGGAAAAAAGATTGTTCCCATAAAACTGGCAAAAGTAATGTTCACTATAAATGAAAATACTGCTTGATTGTTTTGAGAGTTCAAAATTTTCGAAGCTGAATTCAAACACAGCATCATGACTTTGACTCTCGTCCTAGATTTTGGCAGGACGCACAGGGAGCCCTAAAACCTGGACTGACAAGCAACTGTACAAAATCTAGATTCACGTCTAAAAACAAGAGCGTGTTTAAAAGATAATGATGATTACACTTAACAGAACAGCTGTCATCAACTGGTATCCTGAGTCAGAGGTTCATTAATGGACAAAATTCTAAGTGTGGAGCAGCTCTTGAAGTACAAGCCTCTCAACCTATCAATCCATGAGTCAATTCCCCAGATTAATGGTCAATCTGCAGAGTGAGATAAGATTTCCCCAAATATAATCAGAATATTTTTCATAGCTTTTCTTTCCCCACCAAGGACCAGAATCACCCAGCCACAAGAAAGAACTTGCTTACAGAATGTTTCAAGCGCTACACTCATGGCTATACTACATATCAACCAACTCCCATGCAGAGTGTTTCCTATTCACCCTCCTCAGAGTCACAAGGTCTATAATCAGAGGCATCCAAAATAGAAGTGACTTGCATTTCACCATCCAATGAAGATTTCTGCAAAGCTCAGGGAGCACACTGGCAAGGATGTGACTGCAGTGGCTAACAATTATCTTTAGTGTACTCCAGCTGTATTCCTCTCAGTACCAGGAGCCAGCTGACATGTCTGCGGAGGCTGGTACATCTCTGCTGGGCACAGCACTCATCTGTCACACCCAATGAGCCCCCACTATACAGCCCGAGTAGGGGACAAAGACCACAGAAAATGACCCAGAAATTCAAATCACACGTGCCAAGTGATGTATCTATAGAATAATGAAACCAGGTTGAATTTTTTTTTTTTTAATCAAAGTAGTATATCCAAGGGAGACTAGACACTTAGCCCAGAGGTGTCACCATTGCCGGAAAATTTTAGAACTCCCTTTTTGGACTCTTTTCAGTCCAACTTTTGATCTATGTGAAAAAACAAATAATGAAAACAAAAATCTCTTTACAAAGTCAAAACCAATGTATAGAATGTTAGTATTCTGACAAAGGTGAAGGATAAAGGATTTCAAGGCTTTCCACTCCAGTATTTACATGTTAAGTAACCTCCCCAGCAAAGCAGCAGAGAAGCCAGCATGCTGCTGATTGGGACCAACCATCCCTGAGATGACCTCTCTTCTAAGAGCCACCAACTGACTTTCTAGGCAGAATCTTGCCAACTGAGGAGCCTGCCAAGTTGTCTGCTACTGGGCCGACCACTTGATTTTAGCTTCAGCACATCCCTCTCTCCAAGCTGGCAGAGAGCAACAGAAGCCTCAAAAAGAAGCAAAGGAAGGGACCATAGGTCTCCTCTGACCTCTGCAGCTGTAGAGCCAGCCGGTCAGACTTTTCCTTGAAAGAAATGGGCACAAACCATCCCCTAAATTTACACAGGGCTGCCTGTGCTTATTTTTCAGCCCATCAACTCCTATTTAGTTAGAGTAGTATTTTAATAAAATAAAGCATGTGTATGCAGGCCTCTAAACTTTATTCTTTAAAGAATTTTTTTTTTTTTAAATCCCTGGCCTAACCCTCTCTGTCAGGGCACAAGCTGATGTTCCGAGGATAAGAGTGGATGCCGGCTCGGTGGGCCCGGCACCCACGGGAGAGTTGCCTCAAACACTCATCCCACCCTCTCTGCGTGGCATTATGGTGTGACCATACAGAGACGCAACCTAGAAGGGCAATAAATGCCAAGAAGAGGAGGATTTGCAGTCCAAATTTTACTGCCAGCAAGTATCCACTCAAGTCACAGAGCTCTATTTAACCTCATCCCACCCAGCTCTCAAATTCCACTTATCCTTCCAGGACTGCCTTGAACCCTCGATGTGTTTGCAGGACAAGCCCTCTGGCTTCTGGCTTCTCTGGCTACAGCAAGTTCATACACAGGCTCCTGCAGCTCTTACCACCCACTGCATATTTAATTCAAGAAAATCAACCTGAATGCTACGTTCATAATGACATATATCCATCTAGCACCTCTGGTTTATTAACCATCTTAGTCTAATTTCAGGTTCCTCGGGTCACATGTCAAGGCAGTATGTTTAAGCAGAGATGCAGTGAGGCTCAGTAGGACAGAGGATCCATAGCCAAGGCGGGGTCATGGCCAGAATGCAGACTCTTGACTTCTGGGCTCTTCACCCTCCACTCACTTCACATGCCAGAGGCATATTTTGAAAAACAATCAGGGAAGAGTCCTCCCTCTTCTTTGGGAAAGGTAGGACAGGCTAACAGTGAGTCTCAGAGCACAGAGAGGAAATGATCTCCTACCCAAGAGTTGCAGCCACAAACTCAACATTTCACAATGACGCAAAGGCTGCAGAGAGAGTGAGCTCTCTCTTTCCTTCTAGCTCTCTGCTGAAAACGATGCTGAAAGCACGAGAGGCCCTAACATCAACTGCTGGTGCCATGCACTTGCCCTGGGCGCCTAGATGTTGAATCGTTAAGGGATTTGTACTTTGAAGTATGACAAGTATAACACTATCAATAGCTCTCTTATGAAAAATACCAAACACTGCTTCCTTACAGACAAGTCCAACACTATACACTTGGAGCTGCATCTCTGACCCTGCATGATTAAAACACGATTTCAAAACTGCTCACGTGGCTTGTCTCCCATATTTTTCCTTTTGGTTCTGCCCTTTCCTGGGTAGGAATGGATTTCATCTTTGTGTTGTTAAGTTTCATCTAGCCAGAAATGTGAAAGCAAATCATCTCAAGATGATAGAGACAATCAGCTTTGCAGAAAAGGGTGAGAAAATCTATTCAATACTATTTCACAAAATTATTTAATATGCATTCCTCTCAGAAAGGAGCAGAAAAGTAAAAATCCTAAACACAAATACTGCTAGCCAAAAGTGCACAGTCAACAACTGAATCTCTGAAATAAGGCAAGTGTGGGCCAGGCACAGACCACCCCCCACCTCGAATTAGCAGTCACAGGGCAGCTGAGGTGGGATCCTCTACTAAGTGAGGACAGGCTGGACTCCAACTCTGCCACTAACCAGCTGTGGAAACTCGAGGAAATATCTTAACCTTTAAGACTCGATTACCTCTTCTGGAAAATGAGGACAAAGACATGAAGAGATTCACTGCCCTTGTCCAGGATCTGCAAGACCAGAGCAAGAGACTGCACCTCTCCAAGATTCAGTTTCCTCATGCTATGCATGAGGGGATGGGAGCAAACAACCCCCTACTCTAAATCAGAGAGGAAAACAAGTGAGCGAGGTGGGGGTCAGGGAGCTACCCATATGCAGTCAGCCCACACTTGGTCAGAGCATCTTCACAACCTCACAGGCAGCACTGCTAATAAATTTTAGTTTGTAAGTAAAGTCTACAGGCATGGTTTTGCCCATCAAGCTGGAAAGGTTAAAGTGGGTTAAAGCCCGAGAAAAAGAATGCCTAAGAGATGAATTTCCATAGGCTGCAGACAGCATGGAAATGAACTGCAGGAGTCCAAGCTAATACTCCCCAACAGGCACTGCGGTCCCTGGAGTTTAAACACTGGACTTTCCGGTGCACGTCCCGTGCCTGAGATGAGTGGTTCAGATATCAGTGCTGTGCAGCTCAGAACACACTTCACATTAAATACGTGAAAATCACCGTGAGTGGCTGTGTCCCTAATTAAAAATGTTTATCTAGTACTTTTCGGTGTGTTAAGCATTTGAGACTCTTCTTGATCCTCAAAGATGTGAGACAGCTAAAGTCATTCATCTAAAGAGACAAGGAAAGAAGACTGAACAGTATCATGTTGTTAAAAAAATTGCCACTAGCCACGGTTTCCTTTCAGTTTCATTTGGGTGTTTTTTCTTTCGCTATATGCTTTGAAATCTTTCTTAAGTTTCATTTTCAGGACATGACCCCATCTGCTTACCTCTCAGGTAGAAATGCACACCAATCAAAAAGTTTCCTATCCCAATCTGCTTTCATTACTACGTCTTACACATTCTCTACTTCCTCTCAATAAACACACACGCTGATGCTCTGACTGATGTCCTTCAGAGGGTGGCATCACTCTTTCATTCAACAAATAGAGCATGTCTGCAAGGTATCAGACAACCCACTATTGTAAGCATGTGGGTTACATCAATGACTAAAAGAGTTCTAGAACTTATATGCTAAAGTAAGTAGAAATAATTATGGTTACAGTTGTATATATGTACGAAAAGGGGCTTCGCAAGCGGTGCAGTGGTAAAAGTATATATACAATGTACTATAGCTGACATGCAATGAAGAAAAATGGTGGTGCACAAAAGGCATATTAGGACTGCTGATGGGGTGACAAGAGGGGTGTTTAGTGGGGTGTCTGGAAAGAATTCACTGAAAAGTGAGACCTGAATTGAGACTGAAAGTGGTTGAGGAAGCTAGCCAAGAGCACACATGGAGAAGAGAACTCCAGGCAGAGTGACAGAGCAAAGGTCCTGAGGCAACTACATGTCTGATGTGTTCAAGGAACAGCACTGAAGGGGCCAGTGTGGCTGCAAAGAGCAAGTGACTGAGGCAGGGAGGAAGACTGCAAAGGACCCTGGAGTCCACTGGAAGGCCTGCGTTGTCAAATTCACTGTAAGGCTTTTATTCTATGTGACAGAAGGAGTCGCTGCAGTTTTCTGAGCAGAGGAGTGGTGTGTTCAAGTTCTCAGAAGGATCTCAGTGCGCAGCAGTGCTGAGAACAGACTGCGGTGGGTAAGCCTGGAGAGAGGTAGGGAGACCAGTCGGGCTCATTACATGGCAACAGCAGGAGAGGTTTGAAAGTGGTCAGATTCTGCACCAGGTCTTGGTTGTGGCACGTGGAATCTTTGATCTTCATTACTGTTTGTGGGATCTGGTTCCCTGACAACTGATCAAACCTGATCCTCTGCGCTGGGAGTCTTAGCCACTGGACCACTAGGGGAGTCCCTCTGGATGTACTTTGAAGGCAGAGTCATGCCTTCCTAGCAGATTGAACAGGAGATGAGGAAGTGATAGGGTGGTCCAGAATGACAGTTAGTCCCTGAATGAAGTGGCTCTCAATCATTTTAAGATTTCAGTTTGTCAACCCAAACTGAAACGCCAGGTGCAGGTATTATAACTAACCTGATTTATCTGGCCTCACTAAATTTTAAAGTCTCTTTAGTCCGTTCCTCTTCTTCTTCCATAAAAAATGATCCAATCAGGTAAGACCAGTTGTTACAGATGGAAGAAGAGAAACCACAGATATGACCCAGTGACCCACAGCCTACCCAAGGCAGTAACCCCAGCCTAGCTATTATCTGATGGCTAGTCAAGCAACACTGGAAAGTCTCCACTTGTAATTTAATGGCTCCATAGCTTTGGGCAAGTCATTTCTCTTCTCTGTCTTGTTTCTGGTCATAAACTAAGGATGATATTGTCCCCAGGGTTACTGTGACTAAATGTTACTAAATGAATGAGTTACTAAATGACATAAATGTTACTGTCACTAAATGTGACTCCAATTTACCACCCCCCCCATGGACTGGGGTTTGTAGTAGCTTTTGTAGTAGGTCCCGGTCCTCCTCGGGTCGGGGGGGGGCCCCCCGACGTCACTAAATGTGACTAAATGTTACTAAATGAATGAGCTGATGTCAAGCAACATGTAAGTGCTGTACTTTGTTATCATCATTGTTGCTAAGTATTTTTGTTACTTCTTGATCTCAAATAACTTTATAAGTAACATTTATTTCAGTTCAGTGGCTCAGTGGCTGACTCTTTGCCACCCCATGAACTGCAGCACACCAAGCCTCCTTGTCCATCACCAACTCCTGGAGTTCACCCAAACTCACATCCATCGAGTCCGTGATGCCATCCAGCCATCTCATCCTCTGTTGTACCCTTCTCCTCATGACCCCAATCCCTCCCAGCATCAGAGTCTTTTCCAATGAGTCAACTTTTCGCATGAGATGGCCAAAGTATTGGAGTTTCAGCTTTAGCATCAGTCCTTCTAAAGAACACCCAGGAGTGATCTCCTTTAGAATGGACTGACTGGATCTCCTTGCAGTCCAAGGGACTCTCAAACATTTACTTAGTAACATTTATTTCATTTAGTAACTCAGTTTCTTACCTAATGAGTCTAACATACATTTCTAAGACAGGAATAACCTAACATTGGGTGTCAACTGCTCAATCATGTTCGACTTTTTGCAACTCCATGGACTGTAGCCCTCTAGGCTCCTCTGTCCACAGGATTCTCCAGGCAAAAATACTGGAGTGGGTAGCCATTCCCTCCTTCAGTACACTAAATATAAAAGGAAGCAAGTTCCCCTTGGGCATCATGGAAGCCTAATACAATCACTGAAATTCTACGGACAAACATTACCTGCTGTATTTGGGTGTGGAAAATATGAACCTAGTATCCTTGGTGCTCTAAAGAAACTAACCTAACCAAGCTCTATGTATTTCTCTGAAGCTTCCAAGTCTAGCTATCTGGAAGGTCTTTTAGGTCAAAAGAAATATGGTACTTAGGCACTTCAGCTTTTGTTACGTACTAAAATTAAGAACTCACGAGACAGTTTTTAAAAAGTTTAATTGTCTAACAATCAGAACTTAAAATACAAATATATATACATATCTATACACTACAACTTAAATCTATTCTCTTCTGCCAGCTTCTGACACAATGAGTTCCCATGGAAAATAGCTGAAAAACAATAACAATTCCAAGACTCACCCCAGCCAGTGATTTTCAAACCAGCAGCATCTCAGAATCACCTGGAGAGCTTTACACATACTCATGCCAAAGCCCAGTCCTAGATTTCTGGTCTAACTGAAATCATTGAGAACAGCTGAATAGGTAAATACTACAAGTATTATTGACTGAATGTGGTAGACATAGAGAACATTACTTAAATAGTGAACAAGGACTTCTGGGTTTAAATTAGCATCATAACCAGTGGGTTCTGGGGCGAGAAGACACTACAGCCCAGATGAGAAATCCTCTTAACCTGCCCTGCTAGTCTCTCAAACCATCCCAAAGCTCCAAAACAGGAATTGATGATCTTCCAAATGTTTTCTCAAAAACAAATGATGACCAAAACTTAGACTTCGTCCAAATTAAAGAACACACATCATTCTACATTTTTCTGGCAAAATCCTTCTACACCTTATTGCCAAATAGCTGATTACAGTTACTTTTATTTTCCCCTTTCCTTATTATAGTCATAACAGCATGCAGCCTGGGTCTAAGAAACACGAGTCTTCCTTTGCTTTGTATTACTTTAATCCATTATTTAAAACAATGTCTCTACCCAATATTAGGGCACAACACAAGAGAGAAGTTACTTCCAATGTTCCAACAATATATACATGAGTAACGATATTCTACAACAAAGTCATTCATTCCTTTATAATACGACAGTTATTCAGTCTTTATTACATGCTGGACACTTCTTTCAGGTGTTTGGGACCACAGAAGTGATCAAGACAAATGGGATTTAATATCTTTCTGCTGTGCATGTGTGCTAAGTCGCCATCACTCATATCCCACTCTTTTCGATCCCATGGACTACAGCCCACTATGTTCCTCTGTCCATGGGACTGTCCAGGCAAGAATACTGGAGTGGGTTACCGTTTCCTTCTCCAGGGGATCTTCCCCACCCAGGAATTCCTTACCACCGAGCTACCAGGGAGGGCTCCCCAGGTGGCACTAGTTAGTGGTAAAGAACCCACCTGCCAATGCAGGAGACACAAGAAATGCAGGTTTGTGCCCTGGGGTCAGGAAAATCCCCGGGGAGAAGGAAATGGTAACCCACTCCAGTATTCTTGCCTGGACAATCCCATGGACAGAGGAGCCTGGCTGGCTACACTCCATGAGGTCACAGTCAGCCAGGACTGATGTGACTTAGCACCCATGCACCCAGACCACCAGGGAAGCCCAGGTTAACATAATGGAAGTTAAAATAGCACCATTAGAAATGTCATACTGAACCCTAACTTACTGTCTACTATAAACTAGATATTAGTCTCTCTTTACATACAGTACCCATTTAATAAAGTTCTTCTAAACAGATGAATTTACTATTTACAAGAAATTAAATGACGCCAAACAATGAAAAAATTCTTTCCCGTGGCAGAGTTTAAATTTGGCTTTGCAAACTAGATGGAATGAGCCATTCTAAAAGTGACAAGAATGAATTATGACAGAGTTGTGCCAATTCATTCACACAAGAAATTTTTTTCAAATTAGTTCAACCACATCAACTGTGAAAAGAATCGGTGGTTTAAAAAAGTCAAGATTTCATAAAAATATATTTCCAATTTCAAATTTTTTGAAGTTGAAAATTACATAAACTGTTTGATGCATAAACTACCCATCTATTAGATATTAACACATAAGCTTATTGATAAAACAGTACTAATAAAATACTGTAAGACCAATAAAATAAACAATCATTACTAGGAGCAGCGATCAATCTTTTAACTCCCTTTACAAATCCTAGTCCAGAAGTCATTGAAATCACTTAGAAATTCATAGGACTGTAATTCAACCTCAAGCAAAAACAAGGGGACTTATTCCAAAGCTGTCTGCAAATCACTGCGATAATACTGTAAAGAAAAAAAAATGTTAAAGAATTCAGGTGACGTTATTTGACTGCAATCTCTCAACATTCCTCCACCCAAAATCCTTTTTGTTGTTGGTATTTTGCGAGGAGGGCTGTGGGGTTTTTGTTTTTGTTTTTAAGAAATGGGGTTAGGGCCAGCAAGTGGGCTCAATTCGCGAGTTTCCGGGCAGCCGGCCCAGGCATTCAGTCCTCGGCCTTGCCCAGGGTCCCCATCTCCTTCGCCTCTCCGGATACAAACAGGCTCACCCTTTCGCGCGCAACTCGACAGGCAGCTCCGCCGGACAGACAGCCGGAGCCCGGCCTGGACCCCGCCCCGGCCCGCTCTCCGGGGCGAAGACCCCGGTCCGCTCGCGGTAACCGGCCGAGAGCAACGGCCGCCGGGCGGGGCGCGGGGTGCGGGGCGCGCGCGCAGGCGGCTCGGGGCGTCGGAGGAATCAGAGGGACCCCCGCCCGCCGCCTCACCGTCGATGTTCTCCCGGTCGCTGATGTGCTGCAGGTTGCAGCCCGTGTCCTCGCGGCTCAGGTCGGCGTCGGGCCGGCAGGACTCCAGCCGCGAGTGGGCATTCCTGCGGAGCTTGGGGCTGGACGACACGCAGCACGAGGCGGTGTTCCCCATGGCTGGCGCCCCGGCCCCGGCGCGGCCCCGGGTCAGCAGCGGCGGCGGCGGCGCGGCCTCGCCATGGGCGGCCCGGCTCCCCTAGCCCGGCCCGGCGGCCTGTCCGCGGCGAAGGAGCGCCCGCGCCCGCGCGACTGCGGCCGCCCGGCCCGGCTCACCCCGCCGCCGCCATGGCGGGCGCCGCGCAACCGCCTCCGCTTCCCGATCGGCCCGGCTTTGCGCCGGCGGCCGCAAGCGGTTCCGGTTCAGGGGGCGCGGCCGTTCGGGATGCGGAGACGCGGGGGCGAAAGCAGGCGGCGGGGACGCGAGCGGCCGTGGGCGACGGGAACGCGGGCGGCGGGGAGGCGCGGCGCTGGGCCCGGGCGTGGGCAGCCCGGGGGATGCTGGGGCCCCCCCGCCCCCGCGCCCCGCCCACCCGCGGGCCCGGTCCCGCCCCCTCGCCCCCGCCCACCCGCGGGCCGCCCCGTCCACCCGGCCTTGCCCCGCCCTCTGCCCTGGAAGCAGATGGGGAGGAGGGGGGCGGCTTTCCGCGCGCGCGTGCCGGCGGTGAAGTGATGTCGCGAGGAACCGGCGCAGGGAAGAGAGGTGCGTGGGGCGCCTGGGCCGCTGGCAGTGGCGGATGGGAGTCGAGGGGGAGGGAGGGGATTTTTTTTTTTTTTTCTGCTTTAAACTCTCAGAGGTCAGAGTTTATCGGCAGGGTTGGGGCGCTCTCCCGTCCTGAGCAGCCCGTCATCTGCCCGGAATGCACCTTGGGCCGGGGCGGCGCCGCGCTCCCCGCAGGTTTATCGTCAGGTGCTCCAGGCTCTCCTGTTCACCACACCACGCAGTCGGCTGTGGGTGCGAGAGCTTTGCAGGGTGGTCCCCATCCTGCCGCACACACACACTGCAGCGCTGCCCCCTCGCCTCTCGGAAGGACAAAACAAGGCAGCTGAAAAACAAGCCTTCCCCCCCTTTCCAAATGGCCGGGTAAGGCATCCTGAGACCGGGGACAGAATGCTTTAGCGGGTGGAACCTGGCGTGACCCCATTTTCCATACAAGGAAACTGAGGCCCAGAAACACGACGTGTCGACGCAGATGCTAACTGGTAACAAAAGGGAGAAAATACTCGGCATCCGCAATGTGTGTACAGCATGCCAGAGGCACTGTAAACATGATATTGTCTAATTCTGGACCAGTTTATTCTTTTTTAAACTTGTGCTTTCCCTTCTGTCGTTTTGTTACTCTGTATTTTAAAAGCTCCATGTCTGAAGTGTATTCTTGCCGTTTATTGGAATAAGTGGTGGGTGTCCTTGTTCTGACTTGCCCGGCTGTGCCGTCCCCAGCCCACCCGCGTCTCTAACGCGACTGTACAAACTGGGGATTAATGGGCGGCCAAATGTAAGATGATTTACACCCCCTCCCCTTTACCTGTGAGTTTGCAGCTGGTGTCATCTCATCTCTCATTCTTTTTAGTATATGCCTAAGTGGCCTCTTCCTCGCCTCATAAGAGATTTGCTAAATAAACTGGGAGTTAGTATACTCTTAGAATCAGGTGAGAGCCAAGAAGACAGAAAATCAGAACAGAGAATGCATTTGTTAGTAGCCCCAGATGCCCCACCCATTAGTCATGAAAATATTCCCCAAGAAACTAGGGAACAGGTGGATCCTGTGGTTTGGAACTATGTCGGTTCCAGGAAAGGCAAAGCTTGTTCCCCAGATGGAAATAGAGGTCAAGCCTGTGGGAAAATACCCCTGGTAGAGGCACTATCTTTTAAAGCCTGAGACCTTGTCAGGGAGGAGGGGGTCGCAGATCAAACTGCTGCTCTGCTCACCAAATTCCTAAAACACAGGCCCACTGAGCCCAGTCATTCCTATTACAGCACTCGAATTCTCCCATCCAAAAAGCCTCACAGGGATATGTTTTGGCCCCGGTTTGTACAAGACTTATGGGTCATCCACCCCATTCACCCATTGGTGCCAAACCCATGCATAACCCAACTCACCTAAATGCCAGGAGGTGCTCAGTACTTCTCTCTCCTAGACCTCAAGGATGCATGTTCTTTGTCCCCCTTCATCCAGACTCTCACACCTTTCTGCCTTTGATCAGAGGGAACTTGATACCCTGGAAGCACTTGGACGATGCTTCCCTGGGGTTTCTTGAGAGCCCCATCTCTTTGGAAATGCATTAGCAAAAGAACTGATGGAACTGAGCCTGTAATGTGGAAGGCTGCGTTCCAGTATGTTGATGACCTATTAATTGTTCAGTCACTAAATCGTGTCCAACTCTTTGTGTCCCCATGGACTGCAGCACACCAAGCTCCCTGTCCTTCACTGTCTCCCAGAGTTGGCTGAAACTCATGTCTAACCATTAATAAGTTGTGAGATAAGGCAAGATTCAGATCAGAATACTGTTAAGGTCCCAAGTTTCCTGGCAGAAAGGGGATATAAAGTCTCCTCAACAAAGCCTGATCTTTTACAGCAGGTTCAATGTTTAGGGTTTGTTTTGACCCTCTGGCCATAGATGAGGAAACAGCAGTTCGTGCATTACCACCTCCAGCCACAAAGAGACAACTCTGAGGCTTTCTCGGAATGTCTGGGTTCTGCTGTATCTGTATTCCAAGCGTGGCCTTATGTATGAAGCTCTGAAGGGAGAAAGGGAGCCCTTTCAGTGGAGTAGGGAGCACCAATAGCACTTTGAGACTCAGGACTGAGTTGAGTAAAGCACCAGCACTGGGGCTTCCAAATTTAGACAAACCCTTCACCCTATCCATGAGAGGGCAGGGATAGCACTAAGAGTCCTGACCCCAAGATTGGGAGCAGATCAACGGTCAGTGGCTTACTTTTCAGAACATCTACTCAGTAGCCTTGGGATGCCCCAGCTGCCTTCAGGCGTTAGCAGCATGGCCCTACTTGTCAGTGAGGCTTGCAAGCTCACCCTGGGACAACATTTAGATAAATTAACCCTTCATCAGGTGCAATCTGTGTTAGAAGCCAAAGGATACCATTGGTGAACCAGAGGGAGGTTAGCAAAATACCAGGCTCTTCTAATGGATGCCCCTGATACTACTTTAAAGGTGTGCCAAGCCTTAAACCCCACACTTCTCCCAGCTGTTGAAAATGGAAATTTATGGCATCAGTGTACAGAGACAGTAAAACAAACTTATTCTGTCAGATCCAGTCTTCTGGATGAACCTCATATGACAACCCTGAGGCTGAACAGTTCATTGACAGTAGTTTATAGAGATGGGAATCCAAATGGCAGGCTGCTATAGTTAGGGCTTCCCTGGTGGCTCAGATGGTGAAGAATCTGCTTGCAATGCTGGAGACCTGGGTTCAAGCCCTGGGTTGGGAAGATCCCCTGGAGGAAAGCAAGGCAACCCACTCTAGTATTCTTGCGTAGATATCCCCATGGACAGAGGAGCCTGGCAGGCTACAGTCCATGTGGTCATCATGGGTTGGACACGACTTTGAGACTAAGCACAGCACACATAGTTAGCTTATATAAAGTCAGCGAAGCCAAGGCCCCACCACCCAGACTTCAGCCCAGAAAAATATTTTTACTGATTCTAAATATGGATTCCATGTGATATGTACACGCTCATGCTGCCATTTGGAGAGAGACAGGAATGTTAACTGCTAGAGATTCTGCCATCAAACATGAAGATTTAATCTTGGCTCTTTTAGAAGCACTGCAGTTCCTGACCCAGGCAGCAGTAATTCCCTGTAAGGGCCTTCGGAAGGACAGGTCCTTTATAACCCAAAGAAAGAACAAAACTAATCAAGTCCCTAAACACACAGTGCAGTTGCAGAGCATCACCAAATCACGGCCCTAGTGATTGTCTCCCCACCCTAAACTGGCCTGCCTTCCCCAGTATTTTCCACAGGAACAAGAGGATGCTGAAAAATGGGGCTATAAGAAAGCTGGAACAAGCTGGTATAGAAAGGATGACAAGTTTCTTATCCCTGGAGCCTAACAATGAAGGTTCATTAGGGTTCATATTATGCCACCACCTATGGGAGGAGTGCACTATGGGACTTATACTAAAGACTTTTTCAGGAAAGGGGCTTAAAGGAACAATAAAACAAGTGACCCTTGCTTGTGATTGTATCCCCGTAATAATCTGCAAGCCCATGCAATCCCTGGTTCGTTACTCAAGCCAGTTCAACACCGATGGACAGACCTGGGGAAAGACTGGCAATTGAACTTCACCCAGATGCCCCCGCAGTCAGGATAAAAGAATCTTCCTGTGTCCATCAACACTTTTGCAGGATGGGTGGAAGCCTTCCCCATTCAATCTGAAAAGGCCACTGAAGTCTGAGTGTCTTTCTTAAAGGAGATAGACAGTTGCTTGGTTTGGACTTCTAAAATCCCCCCAGAGCCATAATGGGCCCTCCTTCATAGCAAAGGAAGGCCTAACAAACACCTTGAGGATTAGCTATAATGTCTTGGCACCTCCAATCTTCAGGAAAAAGTAGAAAAAAATGAACCATACTTTATAGAAAACCTTAACAAAACTTTGCCAAGAGACTCATGAGCCCTGGTTCCTTTTGCACGCCTCGGTGCACACTGCCCCCAGGGTATCCTGAAGTTTAGCCCATTTGACATGACCTAGGAGAGGCCCTTCCTTACCACTGATGTTAGGAATTGAGCCAGTGCCTACAATGTACTGTTAACCTGGAACAGGTTCACGACGCAGCCTTGGCTAGTGCCAACAAGGCACCACCAGCGCCCACTAGGGATACAACAGAGGGGCAGCTTCTTTATGATTTAAGTTTGGGGACCAGGTTCTTAAAACTTGGAAGGAGGGAAGATCAGCTACCAAAATGGAAGGGGCCTCTAAGGAGTAATTTTAGCCACCCTCACTGCCAGTGAACTACAAGGAATACCTAGTTAGTTACATTTAACTAGATTAAATCTCTTGCCTCCAAAAACCCCACAGGCTACAGCGGAAGAAAACACCTGTGAGCCCGTTGAAGACCTGAGATACTTATGCAGAAGAAAAGCACCACTAACTGATGAGTAAAAAGTGATGCATTAGGCTGGACTTGGTTGCTAATTTTGTCATTGCATTTTCGGTCACATATTCCTGGTTTGCTCAGCCACCCCCACCGGATAAGCAGTTTTGGACCCTTGGAGCCTAGAAGACCAGAACCAATGACAGGATGGGAAACATGGACTCTTCTCCTGGCCCTTCTCCTAAGGAGGGGTTGGGGACAAAACAACAAGGAGAGGGGAACCTGGAGAGAGAACTCAGTCGTCAACTTCTCCAGCATTTTGGCCTCAGGAAATAATCTCTCCAGTTGTTGGACCTGTCATCCCCACCCACAAGAGGGGATTCCTCAGCTCCAGATTGTGCCGGTAGATGAGGATGTCTATCTCACCCTGACTTCTGAACCAGTTAGGAACACGCTGCTTCTAATAGTGGATCTTGAAGATCATGAGGAAATGGGGTGTGTAGAGCTTACAGACTCTTGGAACCAAACGGGTCTCTGGATCAAGCAGCCCTTTCTCTGCACAGGGCAAGGAAAACCCTATTGCCCCTGCCAGACAGATGCCTGCCTTACTGATGCAGGAAACTCACTGTCTATTTATCCAATGTCATTTTCCACGTTAAGCTCCTCCTGCGTCCCTAACCAGACTCACTGGTGTGTGGACTCATCTCTGCTCTCCCCAGGCACCCAGCCCAACACATCTTGTACGCATTGGAGAGGAACAGCAGCCCCGGCCTGGAGGCTCACCTATCAGACCCCCTCGGCTTTCAGCGATGAGGAGGAAATAGAGGAAAACTCAGAACTAAATGGGGGACTGTTAGAAGGAGGGCCTTTGTCCCCTAGGTGCAATAATGCCCCTCGCTGGGGTGCCCTTTTACGTCGATGGTTTAATTCTACTTCACCCCGCCAAGCTTGTACCCCTGCGGGATATCTATTCCTCTGTGGTCCACCGCAGAATAAACTACCCTTTGAAGGGAGCCCAAATTCCTCTTTCTCCTGGCCTCTCCGAGCAATGGCCTACCCATGCTTAGACAATGTTCACTTCCGAGGAGAATGCACTTTGGGCCGATTGGGCGCTAAAGGACTAGGCACCACTGCATACAATAATGCCACCTCTCAAAACAGACATAACTGGGCACTCAGACTAGTCCTGGCAGGAATTGGGGCAGCCATAGGTCTGCCCCTTGGGGAGTTTTGCCTATCATGAAACAATCTTAAGAAACCTCACACAGGCCATAGAAAACCTGGTCTCAAAAAAGAGTGATGGGAATTCCCCCGGTGGTCCGGTGTTCCAGTTGTCAGAACTCCATGCTTTCACTGCCAAGAGTTCAGGTTCAATCCCTGGTCAGGGAACGAAGATCCTGCAAGATAGGCCTGGTGCAGCCAAAAGAAATAACTGGTGATGCCTTTAAGGGGTCTCCAAGAGTCCCCAGATCCTTAGCCAATGTTGTGTTTGACAATAACCCTAGATCATCTGGATGAATAAGGGGGTGTCTATGCAGTGATTAAAAAAACTTGTAGAACATGCATCAACAACTCAGCGGAAGTTGAAGTAAAAACTCAGGAAATTTATGAACAAGTTAAATGGCTACCTGGGTTCAGCTACCCCACTGCCCAAACTGTATGGGACTCAGCCAAAGGTTTCATCCTGTTAGATTCCTTGGTTCTTGCCTCTCCTGGGCCCTCTAGTGGTGGTAGTTCTTTTGTCATTATTCAGAGCCTGCCTGTTTAATCTTTAGTTAGATTTGTGTCTTCCGTGCTTCAACAGTTCCAAGTGAGGTTCCTGATGGCCCAAGAATTTAAACCCATTCCTAGAAGGTGACCCTAGTCCCTATAGGTCTTTGGAACAGTCAGTGAGGGACTTCTGTACCTCTTGGCTAGGCTAGGGTCTGGGCAGGAAGAAGCTCCAGAAGAGACATTCGGAACAAAGGGTGTAGAACCCCTCAAAGGAAAATGAGATCAGCTGGGATCTTGGGTCATCTGCCAGGACACTTGCCCCTGGACAGCGCCTCCTTGAACAACAGGAAGCTGGTATCCGTAGACTGACCAAGGGGTGAAGCTTCTTTAAACAAAATGGTGCTGAAGGCGATAAGTTAACCGCAAGTGATTAAAAACAACCTCACGCATGTGCAGTAGGGCGATGTTGACCACTACACACCCTTCCCGGTGGCGGTGGTCGGCAAGTCTGGCATTTTGAGATGCTAATGCAGAAAGCAAAAAAACTGTGCACAATTTATTCATATGGCACTACCAAGGAGGAGGGACAGACCACCTGAGCCACGCAGATCCAGTCCCACTGTCACCCCATCTAAGGACCCAGGGAGCTCTTTGTGAAGGAGCAGATGTGCAGGGACACCCGATCCTTGCCTTTCTTCCCTTGTGCTGCAGTGTGAGCTGCCATAAAACCTTGTCGGAAATTCTCATCTGGCCTCATGTCAATGTTGATTAAAGAGTCCAAGGGCCCAGGTCAGTAGTACTGGGAAAATGAATGACAGCAAAGTGCTAATGCCAAGAAGAGGAAGGAAAGTTCTAAAGAACTGCAGTCACATTGAGGTGCGGAGGTAGCGAGAGGACTGAAATGACTTCTCTTTATTAAGGCAGTTCTGACCCTTTTGCTTCCCAGGCAAGTTTGACTGGAATGTAACTGCAAGTCAGTGAATATTCAGATTTTCAGGGCTGCGGTGCATGGTTACTGTGTGATCTGTTCCAGTTGCTGTTTTGTGATGTGGGTGCTGTGTGAAAGGAAGCATGCGGTCATTCGACCCTATGTGTGCAGCATGTCCATGCAGACACATGAACTTTTTATTTAATTGTAACAGTTAACATTTATATTAATGATGTGGGCTGAAGGGCTTACAAGGAAACACAGAATGGCACATAGGAGACAGCATGACTTCTGCAAGCTTTCCGTGCTAAAGGGTCATTGGCAGAAGAGAATGGCAGTGTCAACTGAGAACACCATCTCGGGGAGGGCGCAGACACGACCGGGGGCAAGGCGGCCACAGGCTGTTGCCCAGTGATGGACAGCTACTGGTCTACAGCGACTTTTGTGCACTACCCGCCCCCATCCCATCTCCTCCTCTAATGTTCCTGCCATATTCCCCTTAGCAATGTGTCTGCGGGGCTTATTCAGGATATGACTTTGGGTCCGCAGGCCTGGAAAGGAAAGATAAGTATGAAGGCCTCATCAGTAATTTTCCAGAGTGCCAACCCCCTCCCACCAAAACATCACACTCACATGATAATCCTCAAGACAGAAATGACTCCTGCTTGACACGTGGTGAGGGTTCCAGGAAAGGCTGCAGAAGCAGTGTGATGCCAAGATGATGATGAAAGGCATCTCTTATTGAACACCTGGTGCACACTAGGTTGGTTATACATATATATGTAAAATCAAGCCTATGCTTTTATTCTCCATTTTACAGAGAAATGGGGCCAATATGATGGTGAAAGGTGTCATTTATTGAACACCTGCTGGATACTAAGTTTTTTTGTTCGTTTGTTTTTACTACCAAGCCTATGCTTTTATCCTTCATTTTACAAATAAAGACACTGATTCTGATCATTAAATCTGTGGAAGGTCACACTACTGAGAAATGGCCAAAGTGGGGATCTTGTCTGCAAGATCACCCTCCTGCCCCACCTCCAGGAATCACTGAACAGGAGCAGCTCAGGAAAGCAGATTGGAATAATGAGAGAGGATTCTGCAGATGTTTTGAGTGGAAAAGAGACCCATTCTAGTGAGCCTTGCTTCTCTCCTTTCCTCTTTTTGAAGTGGTTTGGGAGTGACTGCTTAGGATTAGTTCTAGAATTGAAGAGAGGGGAGCCATGTTATTTCTGTGGAACTCAGCCCTCCCGACCAAAGGCAGCAAGGTTGAGAAGCGTTATTCAGAAAAAACCCATGCCTTAAGCCCCAGCATATCCTGTGATGTAGCCCTTCGAAGTCTGAGTGCAGGGGCACTTTCTCACATGGATCTGGCCCAGGTGTGGGGCTGGAGGGGGCGAGGGGAGGTAAGCAGTGCAGCCTGAGACCCTATCCTTGAACACAGCCTTCTTAGAAAGCTTCCAGCTGGATCAGCTAACCCCACCCTGCTCTCAGCAGACAGAAGTACTTGGGAATTATTTTTTCCCTTCATCTTCATAATCGCTGTTGAAGGTTTTGGTTGTTGTAGAGAAGTAAATATGAAATTTGGGGGATGGCTTATTAGTCAGTGCTTTTCAAACTTTTTAGCTATAGAAGCTAGGTATTCTTAAGCAGAATTTTGAAAGGAATCACAATATTGAAAACAGAGCAATATCACTGTCAGCTCAAACAATTTATAAATATCTGCTTATAAAAAGAAACCACCTCAACTGAATCAGGGAGCCATAATTACACAAACCAGTCATTTGCACAACTCCCTGAATCACCTCCTAGAAGACAGAAAACACTGAGCCAAGTTAACCCAGGACGTGGACCTTTGGTCAAAAGAAGGAAAATGGCCCCAAGCTCAGGCTAGGTACCTGCTCGGAGTGTGTGTGCTCCACCCACCTGGTAGCCCGTTTCCATGGCAGCCACTGGCGTTTGTAGGCCACTGTGGGGTAACCAAGACCCTTTGTTGTGCCACCAGTGCTCTTCTGTCACTTTATTTTCCAGTGACCCCTCCCCCTCCAAAATAGGCCCCTGGAAAATCTGATGGTAACCAGCTACAGAGGAAGTATTGACTCTGATAGCAACTTGACCTAGACCAACGTAAAGTGCTTCATTTATCCGTAGAACAAAGCTCCAAGGTTATTTTCTCTACCATTGAGGTGAGTTAGGAGGTAAGGGAGCCCATTCCACCTTGCGATTCATTGTAAGTATACATCCTAAACTGCACTTGTTTGCAGAACATTCTAGAATACTTGAATGCCTTGAACTGTTTGTAACCAACGAGTGGTAACTTAGGTTTAAAGATACAACTAGTGAATAAGGGAACTTAGAGTTGAAAATGTGGCCAAGATTCATTCCCTACCAATCCAGTTAATTTTTTAAAAGCCTTAAAGAACATAAGCAATCTCAGTAGTCTTACATTTTAGTGATTTTTTGAAATATTCACTGAAGTGTCAAATGTACATGCAAAAGCCATTGCTTCATTGCCTGTAAACAGATGAATACCTTCACCTAGATAGAAATCATCAGTCCAGCCAAGGATTATTGGTTAGTATGGAATCTGTACTGAATAGAAATCTCAGTGCCAGCCACCAAAAATCTAGTGTCTCTAAAAAAGACTTTTCAAAAACCAAGTCACCTTAATTTCAGGCCACCTCCTAACATTGCGGAGGAAACCAGGGTACTAACCTGCAAGTTTGACTGAGTTTGCTACCCTCCAGGCTTCACAGCCCACTGCCCACTAAGACATAACACATTATTAGAAACAAAAGCTTTTTCTAGGAAGGAGAAGATGTTTAGCACTGGAAAATAACAGAACCAAGGCTTACCTGGTGGCGGAAAGCTCCAGGGCAGGGAATTCCAGTTCCAGTTCAGCTCCTGACATGATGTGACTGAAGGGACGTTGGGCTCACCGCCCAGTTTCCTCACCGTGACCCTGAAATGACAACACAGCCGACTTCACAAAGGGGCCAGGATGTGGGGCAAACAAAGGACAGCAGCACTTTTCCCATTTCAGGATGGGAAAACATTAAAAAAAAAAAAAAATGGGCATGCACAACCTCATTATGTGAGATGTCCCCACACACCTCTGCCGTTTTAACTATCAGGGCACCACCATGTTCAGTCATGTCCAACTGTGCGACCCCATGGACTATAGCCCGCCAGGCTCCTCTGCCCATGGAATTTTCCAGGCAAGGATACTGGAGTGGGTTGCCATTTCCTACTCCAGGGGGTCTTCCCAACCTGGGAATCAAACCTGCATCTCCTACATCACCTGCTTTGGCAGGTAGATTGTTTTACCACTGTGCCACCTGGGAAGCCCATTAACCATCAGTGACTTATTTAGTCTCAGTCACAATACCTTCTGTTCAGATTAGTCTGGATTCCCTAACCTTGACTTTGATCTCTGATGGGGAGCCCTGACTAAGCTTTCCAACAACCATTTCATCTGCCTCCCAGCTCACCCTGCATCCCCAGGACCCCAGGCCTGGCTTGCCCAGGATAAAGGGCACACCTCTCTCTGAGCACCTCCTCTTCCCACGTGCAGCCCATGCACTGTAATAATGTCCCTTGTGTGTCATAACTGGGTCATGACCCTTCTCAGGCCATGTGTCACCTCCTCACTTCTCTCAGACTCCTAGTACTCTGTACATAAGACAGTTCAATATACACCCCCAAATGGTAATTATCTGTTAGACCTCTTGTTCTCCAGTGGTTTGGAGAGTGTTTTCCCAACTCAATGGATTAGCGCTTTCCTTAATTAATAAACATTTCACTACCATACAAACACCGTTACCTGAAAATATCATTCTGGCTTAGTGTATGTCCTTATTACATCGTGATTTAAATTTGAAAAGGCCCCTGTATGATCATTATACATGGAAACAGCAATGTCTCACTGATGTGGCATTATAGGAAGAGGTCCAGGCCATTTAAGTAAACTTCCTGGGTAAATGAAAAGACCTCCTTAGGACCCTTTGAAAAGTTTCACCATTTTTGATAGAACTCTTCGTTTCAGAAATCATAATATAATCAAATGTTTCAGTACTTACATATTTATCAGTGGCTGTTTTTCTAAAATGTGTATAGATGTCTGCCTCCTTGTGAATAGGAAATCAGACATAATTTAAGTTTCTCACTACATTCCAAAGCATTGTTAAGTATACATTATTGAATATTGTAATGATCCAGTGCTAGTTTTGCTTCTTAGAATTCTTGTTTCTCAGCCAGATGACACACTATTATTTCACCTGCTGGTCCCTTCTAATTCACTGCTTCTTATCTACTCCACAGGCTTCCCAGGTGGCTCAGTGGTAGAGAATCCACCTGCCACTGCAGGAGATGTGGGTTTGATCCCTGGGTGAGGAAGATCCCCTGGAGGAGGAATGGCAACCCACTCAGTATTCTTGCCCCAGAATCCCATGCACAGAGGAGCCTGGCAGGCTACAGTTTAGTTCACTTCAGTTCAGTCGCTCAGTCGTGTCCAACTCTTTGCGACCCCATGAATTGCAGCACGCCAGGCCTCCCTGTCCATCACCAACTCCCGGAGTTCACCCACACTCACGTCCATCGAGTCAGTGATGCCTTCCAGCCATCTCATCCTCTGTCGTCCCCTTCTCCTGACCCCAATCCCTCCCAGCATCAGTCTTTTCCAGTGAGTCAGCTCTTCACATGAGGTGGCTAAAGAACTGGAGTTTCAGCTTTAGCATCATTCCTTCCAAAAAACACCCAGGGCTGATCTCCTTCAGAATGGACTGTTTGGATCTCCTTGCAGTCCAAGGGACTCTCAAGAGTCTCCTCCAACACCACAGTTCAAAAGCATCAATTCTTTGGTGCTCAGCTTTCTTCACAGTCCAACTCTCAGATCCATACATGACCACTGGAAAAACCACAGCCTTGACTAGACTAACCTTTGTTGGCAAAGTAATGTCTCTGCTTTTGACTATGCTATCTAGGTTGGTCATAACTTTCCTTCCAAGGAGTAAGCGTCTTTTAATTTCATGGCTGCAGTCACCATCTGCAGTGATTTTGGAGCCCAAAATAAAGTCTGACACTGTTTCCACTGTTTCCCCACCTATTTCCCATGAAGTGATGGGACCGGATGCCATGATCTTCATTTTCTGAATGTTGAGCTTTAAGCCAACTTTTTCCTCTCCTCTTTCACTTTCATCAAGAGGCTTTTTAGATCCTCTTCACTTTCTGCCATAAGGGTGGTATCATCTGCATATCTGAGGTTATTGATATTTCTCCAGGCGATCTTGATTCCAGCTTGTGTTTCTTCCAGCCCAGCGTTTCTCATTATGTACTCTGCATATAAGTTAAATAAGCAGGGTGACAATATATAGCCTTGCTTGACATACTCCTTTTCCCATTTGGAACCAGTCTGTTGTTCCATGTCCAGTTCTAAGTGTTGCTTCCTGACCAGCATATAGGTTTCTCAAGAGGCAGGTCAGGTGGTCTGGTATTCCCATCTCTTTCAGATTTTCCACAGTTTATTGTGATCCACACAGTCAAAGGCTTTGGCATAGTCAATAAAGCAGAAATAGATGTTTCTCTGGAGCTCTCTTGCTTTTTCAATGATCCAATGGATGTTGACAGTTTGATCTTTGGTTCCTCTGCCTTTTCTAAAACCAGCTTGACCATCTGGAAGTTCATGGTTCACGTATTGCTGAAGACTGGCTTGGAGAATTTTGAGCATGACTTTGCTAGCATGTGAGATGAGTGCAATTGTGCGGTAGTTTGAGCATTCTTTGGCATTGCCTTTCTTTGGGATTGGAATGAAAACTGACCTTTTCCAGTCCTGTGGCCACTGCTGAGTTTTCCAAATTTGCTGGCATATTGAGTGCAGCACTTTCACAGCATCATCTTTCAGGATTTGAAATAGTTCAACTGGAATTCCATCACCTCCACTAGCTTTGTTCGTAGTGATGCTTTCTAAGGCCCACTTGACTTCACATTCCAGGATGTCTGGCTCTAGGTGAGTGATCACACCATTGTGATTATCTGGGTCGTGAAGATCTTTTTTGTACAGTTCTTCTGTGTATTCTTGCCACCTCTTCTTAATATCTTCTGCTTCTGTTAGGTCTATACCATTTCTGTCCTTTATCAAGCCTATCTTTGAATGAAATGTTCCCTTGGTATCTCTAATTTTCTTGAAGAGATCTCTAGTCTTTCCCATTCTGTTGTTTTCCTCTATTTCTTTGCATTGATCACTGAGGAAGGCTTTCTTATCTCTTCTTGGTATTCTTTGGAACTCTGCATTCAGATGTTTATATCTTTCCTTTTATCCTTTGCTTTTCGCTTCTCTTCTTTTAGGAGAAGGCAATGGCATCCCACTCCAATACTCTTGCTTGGAAAATCCCATGGATGGAGGTGCCTGGTAGGCTGCAGTCCATGGGGTCACTAAGAGTCAGACACTACTGAACGACTTCACTTTCACCTTTCACTTTCATGCATTGGAGGAGGAAATGGCAACCCACTCCAGTGTTCTTGCCTGGAGAATCCCAGGGATGGGGGAGCCTGGTGGGCTGCCGTCTGTGGGGTCACAAGAGTCGGACACGACTGAAGCGACTTAGCAGCAGCAGTGCATAGATATGGGAGAAGGCAATGGCACCCCACTCCAGTACTCTTGCCTGGAAAATCCCTTGGACGGAGGAGCCTGGTAGGCTGCAGTCCATGGGGTCGCTAAGAGTCGGACACGACTGAGCGACTTCACTTTCACTTTCTTTTCTTTTAACAGCTATTTGTAAGGCCTCCCCAGACAGCCATTTTGCTTTTTTGCATTTCTTTTCCATGGGGATGGTCTTGATCCCTGTCTCCTGTACAGTGTCACGAACCTCAGTCCATAGTTCTTCAAGCACTCTATCTATCAGATCTAGGCCCTTAAATCTATTTCTCACTTCCACTGTATAATCATAAGGGATTTGATTTAGGTCATACCTCAATGGTCTAGTGGTTTTCCCTACTTTCTTCAATTTAAGTCTGAATTTGGTAATAAGGATTTGTTGATCTGAGCCACAGTCAGCTCCTGGTCTTGTTTTTGCTGACTTTATAGAGCTTCTCCATCTTTGGCTGCAAAGAATATAATCAATCTGATTTCAGTGTTGACCAACAGTTCAGAGGGTCGCAAAAGAGTCAGACACGACTTAGTGACTAAATAAGCAATCTACTCCAGACCAGCACACCAGGAACTCAAACTTAGGAGTAAGAAACGTGTTTGTGCACTGCTGGTAGGAATGTAAACTGGTGCAGCTGCTATATAAACTAGTATGGTGGTGGTGGTTTAGTCGCTAAGTTGTGTTCGACTCTTGCAACCTCATGGACTGTAGCCTGCCAGGCTCCTCTGTCCATGGGATTCTCCAAGCAAGGATACTGAAGTGGGTTGCCATTTCCTTCTCCAGGGGAATTCCCCCAACATAAAATTATTGTATAATTCAGCAATCCCACTTCTGAGTGTACTCCCCCAAAAAATTTGAAGGCAGGGTTTCAAAAAGATTTTTGTACATTCCTGTTCACAGCAGCAGCATCTACAGTAGCCAAAGGGTGGAAGCAACCTAAGGGTCCATCGACAAATGAGTGGATAAACAAAGTGTGCTGTATACCTACAATGGAATATTTTCCAGCCTTACAAAGGCTGAATTTCCCCTTGTGAATCCCTATGTTGTCCTGGGCCTAGTGAATTTCCTTCCCTCTCAGGCTTTCCCCGCCAGGCCATGACCTCTGCGTGTCATGACGGACAGCTCACCCTGGTCCCTCCCTCTCTCAGTTCCTGCTGCTACTGCTAAGTCACTTCAGTCGTGTCCAACTCTGTGCGACCCCATAGACGGCAGCCCACCAGGCTCCCCCGTCCCTGGGATTCTCCAGGCAAGAACATTGGAGTGGGTTGCCATTTCCTCCTCCAATGCATGCAAGTGAAAAGTGAAAGTGAAGTCACTCAGTCATGTCTGACTCTTAGCGACCCCATGGACTGCAGCCTACCAGGCTCCTCCTTCCATGGGATTTTCCAGGCAAGAGTACTGGAGTGGGGTGTCATTGCCTTCTCTCAGTTCCTAGGAGGGTCAAAAGAAGAGAAAGGAAATTGAGTAGGGGGAGATGGGGTACAGGGGAAAACCATCTTGAGGGGACTAGCAGGGGAGACCTAACAACCCCTCATCCCCTCTTTTGTGCTAGGCAGTGGGCACATGAACAGGTATATATTATGACCCAATCTTACAAATAAGGGAAATTGAGGCCCATTTCCAACAGGTGAAATGAAGAGAAACAAGGACACTGCTGTGAGTTCATTATTCTCAGATTAAATCTTTGCTAATTTTTCTCGGGGAGCAGCAGGTGGAGGCAGGGCTGTTAAAAAAAGGAAAAAGCAAATTCTGACATATGCTAACCTGGACACTGTGCCAAGTGAAATAAGCCAGTCACAAAAAGACACATATTTTAAGATTCCACTTATATATGTGAGGCACCTGGGAAATCAAATCATAAATACAGTGGAAGCACAGAGTCCTAACCTTAGGACCACCAGGGAATTCACATTATGATTAAAATTTTAATTTTGATCTCTCATCAACATCTGGGTATATCTGTTTAGTTTTTCTTTCTGTTACAAATTAAGGAATGGAATGGGAGAGTCTGAATGTACACAAACCCAATGGCCAGACCATCAGAGCAATAGGTTGACCCATGACCTGCAGCCACCTACCCCGGAGACCAACCGCTTATCTATAGTAACCAGCCCAAGAAGCCATCCTCCTTGAAATCAAACTTAGAGGAAGCAAGATTGCTGTCTCTAGCAACAAGCCAGGAAGCTAAATAGTAACTTCTGTAACAATTGGCCTCAGATGGCTAGGGCTTGATTAATAATGGACACACCTTCCTAATTTTGCTCCTGCTTCCAACTTAAAGCCAACCAGAGAGTCACGGGCCCCCCCCCCCGGCCCTGGGGCACGCGGCACGCTGGCGACTCAGCACAGAGCAGAGAGTCAAATCTGACCCCCAACCAATCACGTAAGATCCCCGGTTCTAGGTTATCCCCCCTCAGCTGCCCCCTGCCACCAGCCTCTGGTCAGGCACACCTGAAACCTCCCTTTCTCCATCTTATAAAGTTTTCCCACTCCTTGCCCACCTTTGAGTCTCCACCGAAACACCAGTGACGGTGGCTGGCCCCCTTACTATTGCAAACTCAGAATAATGGCGTTTGCTTTTGTAATTTTGTTTGTTGTTCTTCGTTTGTGCAGATGTATAGTTTCTGCTGTGTAATGGCAAAACACTATTCAATTTTCTGCAACACTTAACTACCAAAACATAACTGTTACAACCCCAGTTTCCTAGCAAGTTCTTTGATTATTACAGTGCTGAAATTTTTAACAGTGGGTAGTCATTTGGAAAAATTCTTTCAGAACAATTATTTTGCCACTTAGACTCTTCTATAATACTTGAGCCACTGAGAAACAGAGAACATCTGTTTGTTCTAGTGTTTGTGGATGGCTGGAGTGGCCCCAACAGATGACCTCCGAATAGTGGGGATATTTGTCCATCTCACTTGGGAATTACTGGGAATTGTTACTCAGTCCAAGCTTGTACTGCTCACTGCATGACAGACCAGTACGTCAAGAGATGAGTTGTTGGGGCGAGGAATAGCAACTTTAAGAGGAAAGCCAAAAGCCTGAAAAAAATAACGGATGTGTTCCAAATAAGCAGCTTGTCTGGAGTTAGCATTCAGGCTTCTTGTATACTAACAGGGGAGAGAGTAAAGTCAGACATTTCCTGTTTCCTGTCAGCCATCGGAGGGGATGTGTTAATTTCTTTCTCCCTGAAGTCATTCACAGGTGGGCCTGGTCAGGATGTTTCCTGGGAGCTAAACAAAGGTATTTTAGCTTAATGCTCATTACCTGGGAGGCAGGGTCCCCAGAGATGGGCCATTATGTATGATTTAAGTTTATAGGCAATATCCCTTTAGTTATTAACTTGTAATAAAATTAAAGGTAGGACTTATTTCTGTTTGCTTGGATCTGAATAACTACTGGCTAAACATCAGGTGTTAGAAAGTACTTGATAAAGCTGGCTTCACTGTCATGCTGAAAAATCGTAATGGATATTATTTTTTAATTAGGTGATGTCCTTCTCTCCCTGTACCTCCATGTACATGTCTTCCCTATGCCCTGTTGGTAGCACCTATTTGTCTCATGCAGAATTATGATTCTTCTAGATGACAAAAGAAAAACATGTTATGTTTGTGCAGTCTAGCCTTTGCTATCGAGAATTTTTAAGATCACAAACTTGCAAATCAGGCTTTCAAAAGAGACAGGACTTTCTAAATCCCAAATGCTCTGTCTTTGTATTTCCAGGGGCAAACCCAGGCTAGCTGGTACATTATTACAAGAGCTTGATTTTTAACACTAATAATCTTGTGGGAAAATGCAAAGGTAAAACAGAAGTTTACTTTAAACCAGAGTGCCTGGGAGTCCCTTGAAACAGGAAAGGAAAATAGAAAAATCCCATCTCTTCTAGGTCTGGGGAGAGGAAGCAGCAGCAAAATGAGTTGGTTCGCCCTCTTGGCAGAGGACTGCTGGGAAGGTAACATCCCACTGGTGGAGAGAATGGAGCTTGGTGATTTCCTACACTGGTTTCCTGGTATTTGATTCTGGTTTGCAGTTTTAGGTTCAGTCCATTACATCGTCAGTCTTATGGCTTGTTACCTGGGTATTTCCTGTGAGTTTGTACCTTTTCCCTTCTCTTCACATTTCCATTCATGGCAAATGGGAAATGTTTAACGCAAAGCATACTCTTGTTGAAAAGCATATGTTGTTTGATACATTTTTTAGACATTGGATACGTTAATTATGTTATTTTGAGGAAGTTAAAAGAAAAACCCATCTCTTTCAGAACAGTGATTCTCAAATAGGGTTCATTTTGACTTGCCATTGAGACTAAGCAGACCTGGGATGGGCTGTTACTTCTCTTTAACAATTTGGCTCCATCAAGAGGACTGCAAGGAGATCCAACCAGTCCATTGTGAAGGAGATCAGCCCTGGAATTTCTTTGGAAGGAATGATGCTAAAGCTGAAACTCCAGTACTTTGGCCACCTCATGCGAAGAGTTGACTCATTGGAGAAGACTCTGATACTGGGAGGGATTAAGGGCAAGAGGAGAAGGGGACGACAGAGGATGAGATGGCTGGATGGCATCACTTACTCGATGGATGTGAGTCTCAGTGACCTCCAGGAGTTGATGATGGTCAGGAAGGCCTGGCGTGCTGTAATTCATGGGGTCGCAAAGAGTCGGACACGACTGAGCGACTGAACTGAACTGAACTGAGTGGTCATTTTGGGCTTTTCGTAGGCTCTCATCTGTTCTTTAATAATAATAATGCAGTAGTGGGTGCTTTCCTGTCTTGACTCTGCAATCCCATGGACTGTAGCCCTCCAGATCCTCTGTCCATGGGATTCCCCAGGCAAGAATACTGGCGTGGGTTGCCAGGGGATCATCCCGACCCAGGGATCAAGCCCGTCTCTTGTGTCCCCTGCACTGGCAGGCTGATTCTTTACCCCTAGTGCCACCTTTAAACTCCTCTTCAAACATCATCATTTTTCTTAGGAAGGTTTGGTGGGGTGGATAACTGACTAAGAATATATGCATTTTTAGCAAATATGACAGTCATGTTTTGAAGAATGACTAAGGTTTTTTTTTCAGGTGGATCAGAAATCTTTTCTACTTTAAACCTTTTGTCTTATATTGGAGTATAGCCACTTAACAATGTTGTGGTCGTTTCAGGTGCACAGCAAAGGAGCTCAGCCACACATACACACGTTATCTATTCTCCCCAGACTTCCCTTCTATCCAGACTGCCACATAACATTTTTTGAAGAATGACTAAGGTTTGTATATATGATTGACAGGTTTAGCAAATAAAAATACAGGGTACTCAAAACAATTTAAATTTCAGATTAAAAATAATTTTAGTATAAAATTTAGTAAAATTTTTTTAGTATAGATCAGATCAGATCAGCCGCTCAGTCGTGTCCAACTCTTTGCGACCCTATGAACTGCAGCACGCCAGGCCTCCCTATCCATCACCAGTTCCTGGAGGTCACTCAGACTCACATTCATCGAGTCAGTGATGCCATCCAGCCATCTCATCCTCTGGCGTCCCCTTCTCCTCCTGCCCTCAATCCCTCCCAGCATCAGAGTCTTCTCCAATGAGTCAACTCTTCCCATGAGGTGGCCAAAATACTGGAGTTTCAGCTTTAGCATCATTCCTTCCAAAGAAATCCCAGGGCTGATCTCCTTCAGAATGGACTGGTTGGATCTCCTTGCAGTCCAAGGGACTCTCAAGAGCCTTCTCCAACACCACAGTTCAAAAGCATCAATTCTTCGGCACTCAGCCTTCTTCCGGGGAAGGCAATGGCACCCCACCCCAGTACTTTTGCCTGGAAAATCCCATGAACGGAGGAGCCTGGTAGGCTCCAGTCCGCGGGGTCGCTAAGAGTCGGACACGACTGAGCGACTTCACTTTGACTTTTCACTTTCATGCATTGGAGAAGGAAATGGCAACCCACTCCAGTGTTCTTGCCTGGAGAATCCCAGGGACAGGGGAGCCTGGTGAGCTTCCGTCTATGGGGTCGCACAGAGTCGGACACGACTGAAGCGACTTAGCAGCAGCAGCAGCCTTCTTCACAGTCCAGCTCTCACATCCATACATGACCACAGGAAAGACCATAGCCTTGACTAGGCGAACCTTTGTTGGCAAAGTGATGTCTCTGCTTTTGAATATGCTATCTAGGTTGGTCATAACTTTCCTTCCAAGGAGTAAGCATCTTTTAATTTCATGGCTGCAGTCACCATCTGCAGTGATTTTGGAGCCCAGAAAAACAAAGTCTGACACTGTTTCCACTGTTTCTCCATCTATTTCCCATGTAGTGATGGGACCAGATGCCATGATCTTCGTTTTCTGAATGTTGAGCTTTAAGCCAACCTTTTCACTCTCCACTTTCACTTTGATCAAGAGGCTTTTGAGTTCCTCTTCACTTTCTGCCATAAGGGTGGTATCATCTGCATATCTGAGGTTATTGATATTTCTCCCGGCAATCTTGATTCCAGCTTGTGTTTCTTCCAGTCCGGCATTTCTCATGATGTACTCGGCATATAAGTTAAATAAACATGGTGACAATATACAGCCTTGATGTACTCCTTTTCCTATTTGGAACCAGTCTGTTGTTCCATGACCAGTTCTAACTGTTGCTTCCTGACCTGCATACAGATTTCTCAAGAGGCAGATCAGGTGGTCTGGTATTCCCATCTCTCTCAGAATTTTCCACAGTTTATTGTGATCTACACAGTCAAAGGCTTTGGCATAGTCAATAAAGCAGAAATAGATGCTTTTCTGGAACTCTCTTGCTTTTTCTATGATCCAGCGGATGTTGGCAATTTGATCTCTGGTTCCTCTGCCTTTTCTAAATCCAGCTTGAACATCAGGAAGTTCACGGTTCACATATTGCTGAAGCCTGGCTTGGAGAATTTTGAGCATTACTTTACTAGCGTGTGAGATGAGTGCAATTGTGCGGTAGTTTGAGCATTCTTTGGCATTGCCTTTCTTTGGGATTGGGATGAAAACTGACCTTTTCCAATCTTGTGGCCACTGCTGAGTTTTCCAAATTTGCTGGCATATTGAGTGCAGCACTTTCACAGCATCATCATTCAGGATTTGGAATAGCTCCACTGGAATTCCATCACCTCCACTTGTTCGTAGTGATGCTTTCTAAGGCCCACTTGACTTCACATTCCAGGATGTCTGGCTCTAGGTCAGTGATCACACCATCATGATTATCTGGGTCGTGATGCTCTTTTTTGTACAGTTCTTCTGTGTATTCTTGCCACCTCTTCTTAATATCTTCTGCTTCCGTTAGGTCCATACCATTTCTGTCCTTTATCGAGCCCATTTTTGCATGAAATGTTCCTTTGGTATCTCTGATTTTCTTGAAGAGATCCTTAGTCTTTCCCATTCTGTTGTTTTCCTCTATTTCTTTGCATTGATCGCTGAAGAAGGCTTTCTTATCTCTTCTTGCTATTCTTTGGAACTCTGCATTCAGATGTTTGTATCTTTCCTTTTCTCCTTTGCTTTTCGCTTCTCTTCTTTTCACAGCTATTTGCAAGGCCTCCCCAGACAGCCATTTTGCTTTTTTGCATTTCTTTTCCATGGGGATGATCTTGATCCCTGTCTCCTGTACAGTGTCACAAACCTCATTCCATAGTTCATCAGGCACTCTGTCTATCAGATCTAGGCCTTTAAATCTATTTCTCACTTCCACTGTATAATCATAAGGGATTTGATTTAGGTCATACCTGAATGGTCTAGTGGTTTTCCCTACTTTCTTCAATTTCAGTCTGAATTTGGCAATAAGGAGTTCATGGTCTGAGCCACAGTCAGCTCCTGGTCTTGTTTTTGCTGATTGTATAGAGCTTCTCCATCTTTGGCTGCAAAGAATATAATCGATCTGATTTCGGTGTTGACAATCTGGTGATGTCCATGTATAGAGTCTTCTCTTGTGTTGTTGGAAGAGGGTATTTGCTATGACCAGTGCATTTTCTTGACAAAACTCTGCTAGTCTTTGCCCTGCTTCATTCCGTATTCCAAGGCCAAATTTGCCTGTTACTCCAGGTGTTTCTTTTTTTTTTTTGTTTTTTACCTTTACAGTTCAATTTACTATATAGAAATCATTTGGGTTTTATATTTTCAGTTAAATTCTGAACTTACAATATTGATTAAAAAAAAAAGATTGTTACATTAATTCAGTACTTTTTTTTAGCATATCAAATTGAAATACATTAAGATCAAACTTTAGATTTATGGCAAACAGTCTTCAAATACAACACAAACATTTTTTAAAGTTACCATATCGTTCACATGTGGTACCTGCAACTCTGAGCTGTTATACACAGAATAGCTCTCCTTTAAATACGGCAAAACTGACATGCCATGAAGCTCAAAGTTGTATAGTCAAGCCAAGGACTCAAAGTTGTACCATCTCTTAAAAGATTTGGCATTTCTGAACCAAAAAGCACAACATGTAAAGAAGGTTAGGAGCAATTCCTCCTCCTCATTACAGTTAAAAAAAGTTGCATGGTAGCTTGGAATTGTGCATAAAACCCACATTATACCTTGGAAAATTCCAAGGGTAATTAGATGACAACGGACTGGAGTCCTTTTTCAATTAATAGAACCCATAAAATTCAAATGGCAATTAATCAAATCAAAAATATTAAGCACCTACTGGTTTAAGAGATTGAAATTTATTAGATTCATGATCAATTTCTTTTCACCTTGAAATCAAGGTGTAAAAACCAGCTATTAAGTGCATTCCGAACTTCTCCTATGTAGCACACGCAGAATTTTCTGTCCATTGGCACCAAAGTAAAGTCACATTTCCTCTTGGGGAGACAGAAATTCCACATCTGAACATAGAACAAGTTAGGAAAAAATGACCCCTGTTGTTTACTTTATTACTATTGTGATTCTGAGATCTAGGATTACTAATATACTAGCCATGAACAACGCAAACTCCTGGCAACAACTGTCAGGTTAGTGACTCTAACTCACTTCCCTAATCACCATAAAATTTTAGTATGTAAAAATTGAAAACTAATTACACTAAGCTGCTGAACAAATGGGAAATAACAGGAAACTAAGTGAACAACAAAACAAACCCTAAGTTTGAAATCACTGCAATCGAGAAATTGAAAATAGGTGTGCTTCACCCCATCCCCCTCACAACTCTGAATTTAAATAATATTCCGTGCAAAGGAGCATCAGGTTTCTCGATATAGATGTAGCCCTTCTTTAAGATTTAGTGCGCAGCAGAGTTTTCTGCATTTCCCTCCCCAAAGTTTATTCCAAGTATTTGATAGAATCTTCCATTTCAGCCAAAAGATTTGCGACTCAAAGATTTACTAAGGTACTCTATGCATTCTATCTATACAGAAACACCTATTAATTATTACAGTTGGTTTATGCAGGATTAACATTTTTGGTGTTAAAATTGTTAAACATCATGCTTACTGCACATCAACTCTCCATAATGAATCTGAACATCACAATGATTTACCAAACATTTTACTTAAATTACTAATTAAATAACTGAAAAATGTACTAAGCCAAACTAAACTTAAATGGGCTATATAAAGGAAAATAACCTTCGAAACAGCCCAGATACATATCTATTTCAAAACTACCTTTGCTAGCTAGCCCCTTCCCCAAAATTTTAGCCTGAAAAAACAGTAAAATCTACACAAAATTTTATTGCAATCATACAAGGGTTACATTAGGTCAAATACAACAAATACTATGATGCAATTTTACATTTATTAAACTACAGTTCAAAGCACAAATTTACACATTCTAAATACACTAAACGTATCTAATGAAGTCACACTGGTCTTCCACTGACATTTGATATATCTGGGTGAAAGACATTAACTTTACAAGACTTTTTAACACGAATCCTTAGTATAAAAACTGTGTACTTGTATGTAAATGGTTTAATGGGGAACCCAATTAATGGGCTTCCATCTCCACTAAGTCATCCATTTTGTTGCATATTTTATTTTAAACGCTTAAGGGGGTAGGGTAAACTGGTAGGTTTAAATCTGGATACATTATTTTAATCTCCCAATTACCCCCAGTGAATTATAGAGCTGATTTTGTCTGGTCCCAAATAGCTATTACTAGTAGTTTTTGTTTCCAAGAGAATTAACAGAATAAGATTGTTCAAATTTTTTCCACACTGGAATGTAGACCAGACAAGCTTATTAACCTGCAACTTCAGATCTACAGAAGCGTTAACGCCTGCTTAAGCTTCAGTGGGAAAGTTGTCTTCTTGGCTCAGCTGAATGCAAGAAGGCACAAAGAAGAAGCTCCTCATCGTTGTGTTTGAAGTGGCCCCAGCGTCCTGCATCTCATACCAATCACTGTAGGACATCATGTAATAAATAGCTGGCCTCTGAAAATCATTGAACGCAGATGGTTCATGAACAGAATCTGCTCCCATGTTATCAAAGATAAGCCAATCTCCCACATTCAGCTCAGGAAGAAGACAGTTTTCCACAATTTGATCAAGCTCATCACAGGATGGACCCCAAAGGCTGCTTGTAAACAGAGGCTCATCTGCCTTGTATTTCTTATGAACCTCTGGAATGGTATTTAAGTCCTCAGACAATTTACTTGCAAAAGAACCATAAACACCATCATTCATATAATACATGAAGGCTGGTTCATCACTTCTGGTCTTTCCTACTCCAGAGGAAAACTTATCATTTTCAACAACTTTCTTTGCAACGATATTAACTGCAAGTGTAAATGCAGAAGACACAAAGTAGCTTCCAGGTTCAGAAATTATCTTGATGCCAGATCCTTCAGGAAAGTAGACATCCAACAAAGGACTGATAAAATGATTAACCTCTTCCAGTTGAAATTCAGTTCCTGTGAAGCCTCCACCAATGTCTAACATGTTCATCGTGAAGCCAAATTCTCCAGCCATGTCAAACACACATCGTGCATCAGATAGAGCATGTACATATACTTGAGATTCTTTGCAAGCACTTGAAACATGAAATTTAACTCCAATAATTTGGACATCAAGTTCCTTAGCACATTCCAAAAGATGCCTACAGTTCTTCAGGGTAGTGCCAAACTTCATGTTACCCTCTCCACCTCCAATACTATCTTCTGTTGCAATATGTAGTAAGACCTTGGCATTTGGGTGGTTACGTGCAATTTTCTTCAATTCAACTTCATTGTCACATGTCATGATATTAACTCCAACTTTTGCCGCATACTTTATCTGAGACACTTGATTGCAAGGACTTATGTAAATGATGTTTTCTGGAGATACACCCAATTCTTGCACTAAAGCCATTTCAGTTTTACTAGAACAAGCAAATCCAGTTCCAAGAGCTGCCAAAATCTCAAGCACAGCTGGAGTGGAGTTGCACTTCACCGTATAGAATGGCTTTATCTGAGCCACTATGTTCTGCCATTGGCTGTGCTTCTTCACAATCTTTCCAAGATCTCCCACAAAAAATGCATTTTTCCCTGTCAGGGTATGTTCATAAACATAGTTATCAATAACATTTCCAAGGTTTGTTCCTTCATCCAACAGGCCAACGGAGTAGTTTGCATCGTCAATAAATCCTTTCATCTCAGCCGTATTCCACAAAGCCGAAAGTCATAAACCAGGAAAAACAAGAGACGGGCCACCAAGCCTTACGTCTGGGTCCTTAGAATATGCAACAAACTGCTACAAAGGCTTCTACAGCTGATTGTACTTCAGAAGAAACTGATACATCTCCCAAATAATCACAAGATAATTCTGGCAGCAACAGCCCACTTGACACCAAGCTGGATGAATATGAGTCTCGGATTTCTGAAGTGAAGACCTCCATGGACAAGTTAGGAGATGGAACCCCCTATCATCAGCTAGGTTCCCAAGGTGGCTCGGCGTTGAAGTCGAACTGTTCTCTATACAACACTTCTCCTAGGCCCTCTGGGTAGTTGTATACTTGGTCAGAAAGTTCGCCGTGAGATAACGGCCCAAAGAGTCGGGTAAAGTGTCTTCTCTTTTCGGCGGAATTTTTAAAGAGGGATGTGGTTACCTTGAGCAGAAATACCCAAGGCGGCCTGGGCCATAGGCTGCGGGGAGGACGTGGGGGGAAAAGCGCAGCACCGACACCAGCTGTGCAGCAGCGGCGGCGGCGGCGGCCCGAGGGAGAGAAATGGAACAACGGCGCGGGCAGAGGAAGAAGAAAGGCGAGAGGGCTGGGTGCGGAGAGGATTCGGCCTCGTCACACCGCAGAGCCAGAGAGCGAGAAAGGATGAGAAGAGAGAAAGGCGGAGGAAAAAAAAAAAAAAAAAAATGAGACACCCAGCAACCCAGCGAAGAGCCAGCGAGTCTCCAGGTGTTTCTTGACTTCCTACTTTTGCATTCCAGTCCCCTATAATGAAAAGGACATCTTTTTGGGTGTTAGTTCTAAAAGGTCTTGTAGGTCTTCATAGAACCGTTCAACTTTAGCTTCTTCAGCGTTACTGGTTGGGGCATAGACTTGGATTACTGTGACATTGAATGGTTTGCCTTGGAAACGAACAGAGATCATTCTGTCGTTTTTGAGATTGCATTCAAGTACTGCATTTCGGACTCTTTTGTTGACCATGATGGCCACTCCATTTCTTCTGAGGGATTCCTGCCCACAGTAGTAGATATAATGGTCCTCTGAGTTAAATTCACCCATTCCAGTCCATTTTAGTTCGCTAATTCCTAGAATGTCAACATTCACTCTTGCCATCTCTTGTTTGACCACTTCCAATTTGCCTTGATTCATGGACCTGACATTCCAGGTTCCTATGCAATATTGCTCTTTACAGCATCGGACTTTGCTTCTATCACCAGACACATCTACAGCTGGGTATTCTTTCTGCTTTGGTTCCATCCCTTCATTTTTTTTGGGGTTATTTCTCCACTGATCTCCCAAGTAGCACATTGGCCCCTACTGACCTGGGGAGTTTCTCTTTCAGTATCCTATCATTTGCCTTTTCATATTTTTTTCCTCTTTTTTTTTTTTTTTTCTTTCCTTTTTCCTTTCTTTTCCTTCTCTTCTTTTCCGCTTTTTTGGCCTTAGCTATGCTAAAAAAAAAAAAAATACTATAAAACCAGAACCATCTTAGTGGAGTGGTGGCAATGCTTTAACTTCTAAATTGTGGTGATGATTACACAGCTAAAAGTCACTGAACTGTACACTTGAACTAGATGAATTGCAGCATGTGAATTATATCTCAATAAAGTTACTCCCACACGCCAAATTCATTGCAGTACACTATATGACCACAGAGTGTCAGCCAAGACAAACATGAAGGATTTTCCCATAAACCTATCTCCAAAGATCTCCATCAAACCTATCTCCATCACCAACCACACTGACTGTGGCTGCCTCTCACCACAGAAATTCCTGTGCCCTGGGCCTCAGGGGTTTGAAGTTACCAAGCACCAGAGTCAGGTAGCAGGAATAAGGAAATATTTTCAAATATTTGCTTATGCAAATCTACAGTGATCATAGCTATCAAATCATTTAAGCCATGATATTTGCTGAAGCTGAAACTCCACCTGATACGAAGAACTGACTCTTTGGTAAATACCCTGGTGCTGGGAAAGATTAAAGGCAGGAGGAGAAGGGAATGACAGAGGATGAGATGTTTGGATGGTATCACTGACTCAATGGACATGAGTTTGAGCAAGCTCCAGGGGTTGGTGAAAAACAAGGAAGCCTGGCATGCTGCAGTCCATGGGGTTGCAAAAAGACGGACATGACTGAGCAACTGAACTGAACTGATATACAATTAAGTAAAAAAAAAAAAAAACACAATAATCTTCAATAAGAAAACTAGAAATTCAATCCTATTGGAAATATTCAGTTCAGTTCAGTTCAGTTGCTCATTTGTGTCGGACTGTTTGCAACCCCATGAATTGCAGCACGCCAGGCCTCCCTGGCCATCACCAACTCCGTGTTCACTCAGACTCATGTCTATTGAGTCAGTAATGCCATCCAGCCATCTCATCCTCTGGTGTCCCCTTCTCCTCCTGCCCCCAATCCCTCCCAGCATCAGAGTCTTTTCCAATGAGTTAACTCTTTGCATGAGGTGGCCAAAGCCCTGGAGTTTCAGCTTTAGCATCATTCCTTCCAAATATTAAATATTAAAGTCCTTTAAAACTGGTTTTGGACTAGTTATATGTTCTGTTATATTAACTTTAATTTGTATAGCTATTATATTATACATTAAAACTAAATTTAAAAGTAGAATTTTAAAAATGTCCATCTAATTATATAAAAATAAAACTATTAAAATAAGTTTGATTTAAAAAATCAGATAAAATAATCAATAAAACTTTTCAAATAACTGGTTAACATGGAGAGAAATCTTCTAAAAGGAGTATAGTCTCTCTTACTCATGACTAATTTAGTCCTTTGAAGAAGTAAAATCAATAAGTCGGGTTATGGGAAGGTAAATCTTCTAAGGCATTGAAAACCACAGTGGTTTCTGGGCTGGCAATACTTCCTTTACTCAGTGCAGCCATATTAAGATTGAGCAAGGCAGAGACTTGTGAGCTGGAAAATTTTCAGTCACATTTTGAGCATTTTCATAAATAACTGTAAGTGAAGTAACATTTGTCTAAAGTCTTCAGGTGTCAAAATCTTAACCTACATGATCCGGATCAAAGTAGACACCCCTTCCTTCACTAAGGCCAGTTTCAGTCTAAGGCCATTTTGCTCATGAATTTTGCACCACATGTCAGAGATGGATGGATCCATAAAGGGCCTACAGCCTCCCACTGTTTCAGGGGTCACAAGGGCAAATGGTTTCTCAGAAAACTATGCTTTTGCCAAAAGGTGGTTAAAAATCCAGTTTATAAAAAAAGAGAGGCATTGTGGTAATGGAGTTAAGAATTCTGAGTATTTCTAATCTCGCCATTCCCAGTAACTATCAACATTTAAATAAATCAACCTGAAATCTGGTTTCCTTCTCTATAAAATGAAAGCAGTAAGTTGCGCACTCTTTTTAGCTTGAGGATTCTATTCCAATGTGTAAGTCTGCAGCCTTGATATCCCAACATCTAATCCTCAATCTGTAGTACCATTTTCTCCTGACTGGCTTCCTGGATTTTAAACACCAGAGAGAAATGGATGCATGCTCTCAAACCGATAACCAGCAAGGGCCTCCTGTATAGCACAGGGAACTGTGCTCAGTGTTGTATGGCAGCCTGGATGGGAGGGGAGTTTGGGGGAAAGCGGATACATGTCCATGTGTGGCTGAGTCCCTCTGCCGTGCACATGAAACTATCACAACAATGTTAATTGGCTACATTCCAATATAAAATAAAAGGTTTTAAAAAGAAACGGATGCATGCTCTTGTTTATTACAACAGGAAGGGTTAGGATGTTCTTAAGTCTACCCAATGGGACCACAGAGCTGTCCCCAGCCACCACCCACCTGGCCAGCACGCATGCCCTCCAGCCACCTTCTTGCTTTGGGTCCGGGCTCCCTTGCTCCCTGCCAGGTTTGCTCTTGGCCCTGAGCTCTAGCAGTTGTGTGACCTTGGGCAAGTCACTTACCCTCTCCAAGTCTACTTCCTCATCTGCAAGATAGGGGTGATGGTAAAAGCACCAATACTGATGAGAATCAGGTGCAATAAGCCCCGTATGGTGTGCAGTTTGGTGCCGGGCACAGGGACCAGTACTCAGTAAATGGCAGCCATTACTTTGGATAACAGCTGTGCGGTTGGAGCCTCCACAGGACTCGGGATGTAAAAGAAGAGTCCATGAAGTGCCAGTGTTGCCACGGGCCCTGACCCTCTCTCCTTCCAGACCCTTTCTCACTTGTATCGATGAACATGCTGCCTGACTCCACAGGTCTCTTTCCAGAAACCTCTCATCACAGTCCTGAATATGGCACAGTGATCTAAGGAAACAGGAGGCATCATCCATGAATCTCTTGCCCAAAAAAGAAACTGGTAACCGCAGTTGCCTCCCAAGTGATGGGAGGCAGGGATGGGAAACAGACTTTGCACTCTATACCTTTGTATCCTTTGAATTTTGAATCTCAAATATGTCTTACCTATATTAAAAACTAAAGTTGATTTCTGAAAAGTAAAAGGATACAATTTATTTCTTAAAGGTGACACCTTCCCTCCGGACAGTCAGGGAGCTGAAAGTCGAGCCTCACAGGCTTCTTCATCCCCCGCCCCCGACCTCAGGGCTGTGGGCAGAAGCCATGGGGGCACAGAGGGGAGGAGGAAGGGTGTTAAGTTCAGACTCTGACGCTTTCTACACAAAGATCCAAGGAATTCATAGACTCGGAGCAAGGCTTTATCTCCAAATCTGATCGATGGCCCAGGAGACGTAAAGATCTGGATTAAAAGCAAGAACACGGACTCCCTGATGGTTCAGTGGTTAAGACTCCACACTCCCAAAGCAAGGGTCACTGATTCAGTCCTGGTCGGGGAACTAAGATCCCTCAGCCAAACAATAAAAAAATAAAGTAAAAACAAATGGTAATGAAGTGTGTGCAGTGCAACCCACACTGAGCTTTGGTACTATTTACGAACAAACAGACATTTTTTTTTTTTAATAAGGAAATCTGAAAAAACAAAAACCTCTATCTTCCTGAAAACTAAGACTGGCTTAGAAATAAGAAGGGTTGCATTTTATTTTTCGGGGAAGGCAATGGCACCCCCACCCCAGTACTTTTGCCTGGAAAATCCCATGGACGCAGGAGCCTGGTAGGCTCCAGTCCGTGGGGTCGCTAAGAGTCGGACACGACTGAGCGACTTCACTTTCACTTTTCACTTTCATGCATTGGAGAAGGAAATGGCAACCCACTCCAGTGTTCTTGCCTGGAGAATCCCAGGGACAGGAGAGCCTGGTGAGCTTCCGTCTATGGGGTCGCACAGAGTTGGACACGACTGAAGCGACTTAGCAGCAGCAGCATTTTATTTAAGCGCATACAACCTACTGTAACAGAGTGCAAGGTTACTTTTGTTTTATTCGTTTTCCATCTTTGATGAGCTTCCCTGGTGGCTCAGATGGTAAAAGCATCTGCTTGCAATGCAGGAGACCTGAGTTCAATCCCCGGATGAGGAAGATCCCCTGGAGAAGGAAATGGCAACGCAGTCCAGTACTCTTGCCTGGAAAATTCCATGGATGGAGGAGCCTCGTAGGCTACAGTCCATGGGGTCGAAAAGAGTTGGACTGAGCGATTTCACATCTTTGATGGAATTATGTGTGAACAGATCAGATCAGTCACTCAGTCGTGTCCGACTCTTTGCGACCCCACAAATCGCAGCATGCCAGGCCTCCCTGTCCATCACCAACTCCCAGAGTTCACTCAGACTCATGTCCATCCAGTCAGTGATGCCATCCACTCATCTCATCCTCTGTCGTCCCCTTCTCCTCTTGCCCCCAATCCCTCCCAGCATCAGAGTCTTCTCCAATGAGTCAACTCTTCGCATGAGGTGGCCAAAATACTGGAGTTTCAGCATTAGCATCATTCCTTCCAAAGAAGTCCCAGGGTTGATCTCCTTCAGAATGGACTGGGTGGATCTCCTTGCAGTCCAAGGGACTCTCAAGAATCTTCTCCAACACCACTGTGTGAGAAGACTTACCTTAAATCTCGTCATAAGTCATCACACAGTACCCTGTGGCAAAATAAATCTTTCAAGTATAAACACTGTGTTAACAATGGTTTGTGTTTAAAAAAAAATACATTTGGAATTCTGAAATGTAGGAATATGAAATGTACTTAGGAGAAAATGGATTTATACAGAAGCTTACCCACAAACCATAAAGATTAAACTGTGCCATGCTTGAGTAGCTGGTGTGGGGTTGGTGTCTCTAGGACCACCTCAGATGTGGCACCTCAGATTTGGCACCTCAGCTGCCAAGAAGCTTATGAAGTGCTGATAACTCAGCAGGTCTGGCTGAGTCTTGGGGGCAGCCTGTGCCACACATGTGCCCAAATCACACCATTATTTTTGGTTGAGGACTAGAAAAGCAGTTTGTTGGTTTCAAGAGTCTTCATATTTTGAAAATGTACTTTAGGCACAAAGGCACAGCCTTACTGGACATAAGAAGAGCTGATGAAGGAAGCAGAGAGGCGAGGCTGCTGATACAATGGCGCTATTTCGGTTAAGTGCAGAGCTCCTGGCCACACACCCAGCAATATCCTTCCTCTGTTCTTCGATTTTGAGCAATTTCAAGTCACAAGCCACCTAGTTAAATCTGACAAGGTGGTGTAATCCTCCAACCTAGGATCAATAATTTCTATTTCCAATAGTCCAGGTGCAGAAACTCTTAGGATTAAAAGAATAAAGTCACGGACACAGTGACAGCTCTGGATTCCGTGCAGCACTGCTGCACGAGACAAACGATGTTCACACAGCTTCCAACTTACCTCTGGCTCCATCTACCATGAGGCTGCAGGCAGTATCTGCTAATGCTGAGTGGAGAGCCAGCACATTGTGCTAATTTAGCAGCAAAAGTGCTAATCTAACACCATCTGCTATAGAGTGCTCGGGGAAGGCAATGGCACCACACCCCAGTACTTTTGCCTGGAGAATCCCATGGACGGAGGATCCTGGTGGGCTCCAGTCCATGGGGTCGCTAAGAGTCGGACACGACTGAGTGACTTCACTTTCTCTTTTCACTTTCATGCATTGGAGAAGGAAATGGCAACCCACTCCAGTGTTCTTGCCTGGAGAATCCCAGGGACGGGGGAGCCTGGTGAGCTTCTGTCTATGCGGTCGCACAGAGTCGGACACGACTGAAGTGACTTAGCATAGCAGCAAAAGATGAGGTTCCAAGGTACAAATCAGATAAGCCAGAATCTGGGGAAGTCCTGTGTGACTCCAGCCTCACGTCCCACCAAGGTCCCCAACTCCCGGCCAGCGGCAGCCTCGCACATCACCAATATGGGAGACCCCATTAGGTGCCCACACCTGGCTCTTCCGGAATCCAGTTCTATTCAACACCAATTGGCCGTATGCTTCACAGAAGCTGGCTGCCCTCCCAGCCCCAGAGGCTGCATCCTCACTAGGCATCCAGAGCTTTTAATTCCACTCTCCAGGCCAGTGAGCAGTGAGCACCTCGGAAGGAGGTGACGATGAGCGTCTGGCAGGTGACACTCAGCTGGTGAGACCTGCAGGTCTTCCGTGCAGGTTTTCTTTGTTCTGAAGACAGGACAACCAGAAGAGGTGCTGCCAGCTGCCCTCTGGTGCTTGTATCCAGGCAACAATACCAGGATTGGGAGACCAGCCTACACAGGGAGCCGATGCTCGTGAGGCCGTGTTGAGCCACTGAATCTCCTAATCTCTGGGCCTGGTGTCTTATGAGATGATAACATTTCCTCATGTTTAAACCACTGGGGAAAAGCGGGGGTGGGGAGTGGGGGGAGAATTGGCTATCTGGGGGTCCCAAGTAGTCAGATGCAATCTCCTTTCCCTGAAATGACAGAGTGGGGTACACATGTATATGCACAGCTGCTGTCGAACCAAATGGACTCCCCCTCCATGAGTCCTAATTTCACCTCTTCCATCTCCTTGACTCTTCTCCTAGGAGGGGGTCTGCTCCGTACCCCATCTAGATACACACACCCTCACTGCTGCATTTCCAGTCACTCCCAAGTCTGCCTCCTTCGGGAAGACCCCGTCTGGCTCCGCCCACATCTGCCTCCCATTCTGACCTACTGCATCTCCTGCATCAACTTGTTTACGCCCTGTCTGCCGATCCGTAGGTCACCCTCTCAGTGTCCACACTTCTGAACACACATCTCATTTGCACAGACTCTGAGCGACTGAATGAAAGGTTGAGTGATGGAGTGAATGATAACTGCATGAGTACCAAGCACCCTTCTCCTTCACTTGAAACCTGGGGTTTTCCTTTCCTCTTTTCTTTCTTATCTTCCTTCCTCATCTTACTTCTCTGTAGAGTGAAAGACAAACATTGAAACAAAAGAGATTCAGAGCTCAGGCTCTGATGGGTGGATTAAGTATTTCTAGAGAAAGCCGCAAACGGTGCACCTGGCCTCCTGGGAGTTACAGATAAGGGATGATGACGTGGGGTGGCAGTAAGATGCCACACAGCGGCCTCCTGTCCTGCACCCCACACTGCACACAGAAGCCAGCTCCACTGCTGAAACTGGGGGAGGGGCAGCCATCACAGGTCAGGAGTTACAGCAGAAACTCGGCTGAGTCCAGCCCACAGGAGGTCTTCAGCAGATGTCCCATGAGTGAGTGAGGTGACAGAGTATCTTGTGGTCAGGGCTTTGGGCTTACACATGTCTTCGAGGTTTTTTATTATAAAAGTAGGATGAGATGTGAATACCAGTAATAACCCACTCGACGTAATGAACTTAATCTGAAAGTGCTGACTCAAAAGTATTTGATCTAACAAGCAGCTGTCTCAAAGTGAAAAATAAAATCTTGAGTTGTCTTAGATTTTCCTTTCAAATTCCTATGGTGGGACTTCGCTGGTGGTCCAGTGGTTAAGAATCTGCCTTGCAATGCAAGGGGTTTGGACTGGATCCCTGATTGGGGAACTAAGATCCCACAGTCTGTGGGGCAACTTAGCCCATTTGCTACAACTAGAGAGTCCATGAAGCAGCAAAACATCCCGTGTGTCACAACTAAGCCCTGATGCAGCCAAACAAATAAGTATTTAAAAAAAAAAAAAAACCAAAAAACCAAACCCTCCCATGGTTGTTAGCCACAACTCACAATAGAGGGTCACCAGCAGGAGATTTCCAGGCCATGTGCAGAGAGGCCTAGTCCATCACACCAGCTGAATCTCTCAGAGCTACTCCGCTGTATGTAGCTAAGCCCTGCGGCTGGGTTTCTGGGACGATGGCATAAAGAACACGTGGCAGAAAACACAGCCCACTGTGGAAATGGGCAGTGGAGCCCGTGAAGGTCTGCAAATACAATTCGAACTTGTAACTCGGCACAGGTATTAAAATATGTGTCACCATTCATCACCTTAAGAGCAAACCGACACTAAAAGCTTCTGCAAGATCTTTTATATTACACTGTAGAGTAAAAACTGTAGTCAATGTTCGGATAGTTGAAAGAGCACAAACACTACAAAGTGTAACCAACATGGTTCTATTAAAAACTGTTGTCAACTCTGGCATTCAAGGACAGCAATACAATATTTTCTTTACAAAGCAACCAGTATAAAAATCTGCAAATGCCATAAATTCATTTATAGGCTATTATTTTCACATAGGCATGTCACTAGATTCTTTCCATTCCTTCTTTCCATTCTCTCCTGAGGTATTTTTTGTGTGTGTGGTTTATTTTTATTGTACTGCTGGATGCATTTATCTATGATCACCCTTTCCTAAAATGATTTTTAAAGATCTGCAAAAATTTTTATTGCATAGGACACTATTCATGACACAGAGATTGGGAACTGCAAATATGTGGCATTGGAACAAGTCTTACAAATATTGCATTTTAAGAATCTGTTACAGACTTTTTTTTACAGTTTGTCTCTTTTGAAAAAAAAAACTGAAGTTACAGCTAAGAGTTAACTACGTACAGTGAACCAGTTTGGGAATGTTAGAGATTAGAAAATACACTGAATGATACAAAGGAGAAAAGAAAAGCCATAATTCTTGCCAACTATATATTGTATTGCCTTCAAAAGCAACTGTACAGGTTGTAATCAGTTCATAGTTAAATATTTCTACTAATCTGTTTTGGGAGAACAAATGTCTTTCAAGGTTTCCAGTTCCTCTATAAGCTTCTTGTTTTGAACTTCCAGCACTGTGACTCGACTCTCCAGACACTTGACATATTCTTTCTTTCGACGTCGACATTCCTTAGCAGCTTCCCTGAAAGAAAATAGAAAGCAAAAGGGCAAACAAAACATTTTTTCGCATGCACGTGACTGACAAGGAGGCTGAAGGAGGCTTGGGAAGTGTGATCATGGTTGCATTCCCCATCCTGGGACAAGAGGTCTCATTCAATTTCAAACACTAAAGCCAAACTGGGTTCTCAAGGGTCACTGGGGTCCCTTCCACAAGTCATTCCGCATGGCAATTAGTAGCATGGCTGCACCTCCTGCCTTGATTAGAGTTCAGAGCAAACAAGGTCCGAGTCAAAGACAGTTACTCTGCTTTATGGCAATAAAGATCTTTGAGGGCCTTGAGTTCCTCAATGAGGGTCTTGTTTTGGTTTTCAAGCACAGCCACGCGGTTTTCAAGACACTTGACATATTCTTTCTTCTTCCTGCGACACTCCCGGGCAGCTTCCCTGGAACCAACACAAGGCAAGTGACAAGGGGAACAACCTCTCAGCGCAGTCCAGAGCGGCCCCCCAGGCTCAATTGCCAGGCGGTCCTCGGTCAGGTCTGGACAGAGCCTCACGACAGCTGTGACCAAGCACGTGCCTGGGCGTGTGGTCACCCTCAGCCAGCAGGAGCGAAGGCAGAGCGACAACAACTGGCCTGGCATCTGTGGTACCAGGTGTTTCCTTAGGGTACATGGCCCATGGTCACAGGGACCAGAAAGGTTTTCAGTAACCAAAACGATAGGAACACATCCCCACATGAATTTCTACCAAAAAAAAAAAAATTACAGATCTGTTCAATTCTCTTAACTATCTTTGTCCACCAAAAGCCACATGTTCCATCATGAGTTAACTTGGATCAAAAATGATTAGAAAAATTAATCCTCAGCAACCGTAAACCTCAGTATGGGAGGTTTTTATTCTTCAAGACTAAATCTCAGTTAAGACAAGATCAACTGGGATGGCAAGCAATAATTTATTGGCTGGAAAAACAACACAGATAAGAATAACAGGTCATGCACATTCTCATAAACCAAAATTAAAGGGACTCGGCTTTGGAAAATTAAAGGGGAGAAGACAGGGTACAGAGTACAACTCTCAGTAATTCAGACAACTTAAACCTGGAAATGTGAGAATGCCTTGACAGAAATCATGAAAAGGACATGAGACAGACATCTGCAAACCAGGACTGAAAGCAGTGCAGACACGCCCAAAGGAAGACCAGACCAGCAGCCAAAGTAACACACACAAATGAACCCATGAGCCGAGTTAGTTATTTTCATGCATAACCCCACCAAAAAGCAATGGACACAGCCAGCATTTTCTCTCCTCTTTTTTTCAGGGAGGGAGGAGGTGGCAACCACATCATTTAACTCCTCTGCAGAAGATACCCTTTGATCACAGCTTTATTTTGGAGTATTCCTTTGAGAAGAACTGCCTTTCAGGTACTCATCGTATCAAAAAGCCTACGTTGAAACAGATAATTCAAATATATAAACAAAAGTTGTGTCCAATGTCTAATTACAACTACAGTAATGCCAGTTACCTCTGCTGCAATCCTGAACTAGGATTGACGTGTGCAACACACTTGGCAGATTCTGTTTTATGTTTGGGGATAGTTGATGCTCACTAACAACTGGTTATCTGTGTTTTTCTCTGTGAGAATTAAGGGTCAGCAGAAGAGAGACCTTGAAATCCCAATGAACTGCAGGAAGAGATCAAGCCTTACCACCTAGCTGAGAACAATGCCATCACCCTGTGAATTTAAGATGTTCTCAGACTTCTCAACCAGTTAACAGAAAAATTAACAGTGTAAAAGTGAGCCCAATCTGATAAACACAGATTAAGTTAATCTAAATGATTCACATGGCAAAATCAAGAGTAACTCCAATCACACTTGGCAGTTTGGGAGCATAATTCAACTCTTTCACAAAGAAATGAAAATATATTTCTGAATACCAAGCTTTTCATGATTAAACCATCATATGAAATTCTAGATCTAGAAGGAAGATAGTCATTTGATAAAACAAGTTACCATGAAATGAAATTTTAAATATTGAAGAGCAGTGTCATAGGATGTCTAATTTTTCAAGTTTTATTTACCAAGGTCAACTATTTCTAGAGAAATACCCATACTTCGTATTTCATGTGTCTGCCTGCGTGTTACCAGAGTCAAAATGTTCTAGGCACAAAGCTCAGGATGGTCATACCAGTAGGTGGTACATTCCTAAGTTGTCTCAGCTACGGAAAACACCTGTTTCTTCTATTAATAGTTAGCTCAGCTTTCAGGTCTTGCATTTGTCTGAAGATATCCTTGGTGTGGAAAAGAAATAATCACAGCAAAGAGGAAATGCTGACAGGCTTGTCAAAAAAATAAAAACCATCGTGGGATTGGTAGAAATACAATTAAGTATCTATTATGAATGCCAGCCAAAGAATTTAGTCTTTTTAGAGAGAGAATGTGTAACAGGTCTTTTACATGAATAAGTCAGTCCTACATGTCTCTACATGGTGGGGCTATGGGTAATTTTCCCCCAATTCTTCTCCGTAAGGCCATATTTAGAACTAAATGTGCAGCTGACACCAAGGTCTCTTGCAGGTGACCTCAGTGTTAGTGCTGTGTGGGCTCTGGGTAAAGACAACCTGAATGCACTTCCAGGTTCTGTGCAGTTTGGGTTGTGTGATTTTAGTCAGCTTGTTACCTGACCTCTCTGAACCTCAGCTGCTCATCTGTAAAGTAAGGAGAATATGTGTGTGTATGCTCAGTCGTGTCTGACTCTTTGCAACCCCATGGACTGTAGCCCACTAGGCTCCTCTGTCCATGGGATCTCCCAGGCACCAATACTGGAATGGGTAACCATTCCCTTCTCCAGAGTATCTTCCTGACCCAGGGATCAAACCTAGGTCTCCTGCATTGCAGGCAGATTCTTTATGGTCTGAGCCACCAGGGAAGCCCATGAAAAAGTAAGGAGAATAACTAGACCTATTCTCATGTGAAAGTTATGTGCCTGCGAGTTAAAGAAATGGTAGAAACAAGCATTGAAAACTTGCTCAACAGACACTGAATAACCGAATAGCCATTTGTCATCTGCTTTTCTCTTGTCCTGCTCTAAAACTGAAATCTCGAAGCTAAAATAGACCCTTCTCAGAATTCCTTGCACCTAGAGACTGTCTGTTATTTCGAGCCCAGAAAATATGCAAGAACATGTGAGAAAATGAGAGAGGGAACTAGAAGTATATGTACTACAGGAGGTGTCTCTATGTGGTGGGGCTGTGGGTAATTTTAATTCTTCCTCTTGCTCTGTCCCTGCACTCAGCGAGAATTTTTCAGAATAGACTGTACTTTGGTATAATAGAAAAAAAAACGAGGTTACAAAATGGATAGAAAACTACATGTAAAAGACTTAGAAAATTCTGAACTCACACTCAAATTTATTTTGCTCATAAAGAAGCTTTTTTTTTTTTTAACAGGATCTTTAACAAGTCAGAGGGGTGGGATGGGGTGGGAGGTGGGAAGAAGGTTCAAGAGGAACGGGACATATATATGCGTATGGCTGAGTCATGCTGATGTATGGCAGAAGTCAACACAATCTTGTAAAACAATTATTCTCCAATTTAAAAAAAAATAAAAACAAACAAGTCAGGCAATCATTCTATTTCAGTCTTTTTGTATAAAGTATAGAAGCACTTCATTGTCATCATCGAACCATTTTCTAAGGTTTTCATTGTATCTGAATGTCTTATTTCATAATAATGATAATTATATTGACCATACTAATTGACAAATAAATAATGAAAAATTTTAAAATAATCATTATTTTAATTTTTCTTGAATATAGTTGCTAAGAAGCTAAAAATTACTTATCACCTATTTCACAAAATAAATACCAAGTATAAAGTGAACCTTTATTTGTAATAAAGTCCTTCTGTTGTCATTAAAAAAATTTAATGTCTCATTTAGACATTACCCGACAACACAGGGGGATGTCTCGGCTGATGAGTTTCACGGCTGGAACTCTGATTAGAAAACTTACCTATGAGCACAAGCAGAGCAGGAGTCTACATAGAATGCCACAGAACACGGAACATGGGAGAAACAGCCGAGGACAAGTAGTAAATGATAGGTCCCCTAGGTGGCCGCAGTCTCTAATGGAACGCCTTACCTGTTCTTCATTAGCCTCAGCTCCCGTTTGCGTGTCGCTTCCTCTGCTAGCTGCTGGGGACTGTGCAGGCTTCCGGGGGAGGCAGCCATCACCACTCCCTGTGGCAAAGCAGTGGTCGGAGCTCGGATCTGGTAAGTCGGCATGTCGCCAGTGGCGGCTGCAAGGAAACAAAATGGCACAAGTCATATAAACAATTTCCCACTTGATACATTTTATATAAAGTTGACCTGGAAATAACCACTTTCTTTTTATATGTTGTGAGAAGTGATCTTGCTAATGTTTAAGATGACTGTTCAGGGCATTATAGAAATCTTAGGTATGAAAGATCTCATGAGCATTTGGAACAATGATACTCAGGATGATCTATACATTTAATAGAAAAATGCCCTAACATTTTTTAGAAAGTTTTTTTTTTTTTTAATCAAAGGCTAAAGTAGGGAAACTTTTGAATTAATAGTTCATTTAGCCTAAAATCAGTGGTGTGCTGATACATATTTAACCGCAAGCTCTCCAGGAGGGAAAAAAAGCCCTGGTCTGTGTTTATCGAATCCCAGGGTGTGAACACTTTCACCATGGTCAGTTTCAAGCTACCAGTGTGACTTCACTAGATGTAGAGGTAGAAAGACATACTATAGTAAGGAGCACACCATGGAGACAAAACAGATGTAAATAACCTCAAGATCATGGATATAATTATTAGAAAGGATGAGTTTTAAGTGTTTATTAATGTAATTTATTTGTTATGTATATGTGTATTATCATCTAATTTTTACTGATGGCTGTTTTTGCAATCAGTTCATAAAAATCCTGAAAATGTAATCATTGGTACCAGCAAACCAGTGGGAGCTGGCCCTTGCACACCACTGCAAGAATTTTACTTAAGCAGAACATCTGTATCCTCCGAATAGCCCAGTGAAGAGATTTTCCCATAGCCTACATCATACCTGAAACAGTTCCTGAAAATCTTTAAGTGCAAGTGTTATTAACAGATGATGACTAACTGGGCTGCTGGAAGGAAACTAGCTTACTGTATTTTCAGCTTAAAACCAAGAACAAAATAAGAAACAGGAAAGCTCTACTTAAAACTGGTTTCTCTGCAGAATAATAATTTTTGTCTTTCCTAGGTTCCTTGGGATAATAACACATTTCTAAGCAATCATTGTTTTAAAACACATTTTCTAATTATAGTATGCTGCTGCTGCTGCTGCTAAGTCGCTTCAATCGTGTCCGACTCCGTGCGACCCCATAGACGGCAGCCCACCAGGCTTCCCCATCCCTGGGATTCTCCAGGCAAGAACACTGGACTGGGTTGCCATTTCCTTCTCCAATGCATGACAGTGAAAAGTGAAAGTGAGGACGCTCAGTCATATCCGACTCTTAGCGACCCCATGGACTGCAGCCCACCAGGTTCCTCTGTCCATGGGATCTTCCAGGCAAGAGTACTGGAGTGGGGTACCATAGGTAAATGATAAATTTAAATATTTAGCGTTCAGACTGAACACTAAAAGTCCTCAAAGTGTCCTGATTTCAAAGCTTGTCTATCCACTGCCATAAACACAGCTTCCTAGAAAGGACAGATGGATTTGAGTCATGAAACATTTTTTTACCACCAACTTTACAACTTTGAGAATGAATGGTCCATAGTTAATTTGACATTTTGATGAAATATTGCAAAATGCATGCTCTCTCAAAGTTAAATCCAAGAAAGGTTTTAAAAGTTACTAAGTTCTATAAAAACTGGTCTGAACTTAGTGTCAATCTAAATATGAAAGGCATCATCACTATGTGCCATTGAAATGTATTATACCCATTGAGTAAGAAACAAAATTTTACCCAAAAGGGAGACAAAGACTTTTTCACTAAAGTGGAATATTATCACTGAAAATAGCCAACCAGTTTAAAAGGTTCATCAAAAATGATCTATGTGCTTCTTTTGGATATATACCAGGGCTTTTTTTTTCCCTCTAGGGCTTGAGAATTAGGTGAAAGAATAAAAATATGGCTTTGAGTGAAGATAACAAGGTCTTTGTAAGATTAACAAAACCACTTATAAATTTCTCCCTTCTGTATATAATTTAATAACAATCATGATAAACAGTAACTGTGATAGATATAGCAATCGTTAGCAAAATGTAATATTAGTAAACTTGGGAAAAATCCTAAATTTATTTTTGTGACCATTTAAAACACTGTATACACAGATGTCTTATTATATGTCACAGAAAATTTTGAAACATTTTGTAATTATTTAAGAAGATATTTTAAAAAATCAGTTGTAAACTGTTAACTTCCTTATGATTTTTTAGAAAAACTTCCAATCATATTGCCAGGGGAACTAGAACGGTGCACAGGACAACACAGTGGTCTCCCCTCTCTGTACTCACATCAGGGGAAGGTGGTTATGGGTTAATAAAGGTTAAACAATGGAACAGCTGGAGGCGACAGAGGCTTTCTAAAATTGGAACAATGGCCTGTGACGAAGGAGAAGTTCTTGTGTCGTCCCTGTGCTGACATTTGCAGGCGTCGAGGATGCAGACCTTGGTCTAGGGTTGCTCTGGCCAAACACTGCTCACAAAGAGTGCAATAAAAATTAACAGCAAGGTACAGAGGGGTTCAGGATGCTTGCTCTAGTTTTGTATATATCTGCTATTTTTGGTACGGTAAGTTAGAGCAGACTGGTTATGTGATATACAAAAGTTAAAGAGCATCCATTTTTAAAAAAGGAAAAGGGGTAGGGGGAGGAATATTTTGCAGGTGAAAAAATAAAGTTCATTCATTCACTGGTCTTAAAGCCAGAAATGTTTCTAAACTTGTGCCTGTTTCCAAAAGCTGAAACTACCCTCCAAGGGCCAAACTTGGCACCATGAAGAAGAGCGGCACTTTTTAAAGAAGTATTCTTAAAACATTTTGAGCAACAGCTCAGGACAAAATACAGCTATAAAATAATATCTTGGAAAGGAATGTTGTATTTGGATGTATCAGTTCTAGATTATTCACTAACAAAACTAGGTTTTATTACAATTTTTCAGGCCTAGAATATATTCATTCTATCTCCTTCAACAAAAAATCACTCTACACTGCATTAGTTCAAGCCAGAAATAGGAATTAATGTAAATTAGTAGGAATGAGCATCAATTCCTATAATATCCCCAATAATTTATGTGATGATGCTATTCTAATGTCTAACGGTTAATGAATAAGGATCAAAGATGAATTCCATATATTGAAATATGATCTTATTAGTAAGCACGTTAATAAGATATGGGCAAAGAGAATCTTTTAAGGAAATCCAAATGTCAAAAAGTTTTGTTTTTGAAACAAGTTATCAAAAAGTTTTTGTCTTAGTTTTAGTTTTCAGTGAAGTGATTCAGTGGTAATAAAGCAGGTCAGATGTTGAGGATCACAGTTCAAAGAAACCTATTACATTCTTCGGTGTCACACTCTAATCCATGGATTCTTACAAAGGCCAATTCCTATTCCTTCTAACTACTAAAAGTGCCCACATTACTTTTTATTCCAGAATTTCACTGTACACATTATTTCTGAAAATAAGTAGACCATCTGTGGGGGCTTTAAACTCATGATCAAAGAAAAACAAGGAAAAGATATTGATACACTAATTTTATTCTAAGGCTGCAAACTTTAAAGACAAGTCAGGGACATCTTTTTTACCTTGGTATCCCCTAGAATCTAGCTTGGTCTTGATACTAGAAGTGCCTAGTGAGTTTACATGTGCACCACAAGGAGTAAAATTTGAACTTCCTGGGGTTTTGCAAAAGTCCACTGTTGTTTAGAATGTCTAACGTAAGCAATATTATGATTATAAGACCATAATTAGCTATTGTCCTGAAAGATGATGCTGTGAAAGTGCTGCACTCAATATGCCAGCAAATTTGGAAAACTCAGCAGTGGCCACAAGATTGGAAAAGGTCAGTTTTCATCACAATCCCAAAGAAAGGCAATGCCAAAGAATGCTCAAACTACCGAACAATTGCACTCATCTCACACGCTAGTAAAGTAATGCTCAAAATTCTCCAAGCCAGGCTTCAGCAATATGTGAACCATGAACTTCCTGATGTTCAAGCTGGTTTTAGAAAAGGCAGAGGAACCAGAGATCAAATTGCCAACATCCGCTGGATCATGGAAAAAGCAAGAGAGTTCCAGAAAAACATCTATTTCTGCTTTATTGACTATGCCAAAGCCTTTGACTGTGTGGATCACAATAAACTATGGAAAATTCTGAAAGAGATGGGAATACCAGACCACCTGATCTGCCTCTTGAGAAATCTGTATGCAGGTCAGGAAGCAACAGTTAGAACTGGTCATGGAACAACAGACTGGTTCCAAATAGGAAAAGGAGTACGTCAAGGCTGCATATTGTCACCATGTTTATTTAACTTATATGCAGAGTACATCATGAGAAATGCTGGACTGGAAGAAACACAAGTTGGAATCAAGATTGCTGGGAGAAATATCAATAACCTCAGATATGCAGATGACACCACCCTTATGGCAGAAAGTGAAGAGGGGCTAAAAAGCCTCTTGATGAAAGTGAAAGTGGAGAGTGAAAAGGTTGGCTTAAAGCTCAACATTCAGAAAACGAAGATCATGGCATCTGGTCCCATCACTGCATGGGAAATAGATGGGGAAACAGTGGAAACAGTGTCAGACTTTGTTTTTCTGGGCTCCAAAATCACTGCAGATGGTGACTGCAATCATGAAATTAAAAGACGCTTACTCCTTGGAAGGAAAGTTATGACCAACCTAGATAGCATATTCAAAAGCAGAGACATTACTTTACCAACAAAGGTTCGCCTAGTCAAGGCTATGGTCTTTCCTGTGGTCATGTATGGATGTGAGAGCTGGACTGTGAAGAAGGCTGAGCGCCGAAGAATTGATGCTTTTGAACTGTGGTGTTGGAGAAGACTCTTGAGAGTCCCTTGGACTGCAAGAAGATCCAACCAGTCCATTCTGAAGGAGATCAATCCTGGAATTTCTTTAGAAGGAATGATGCTAAAGCTGAAACTCCAGTATTTTGGCCACCTCATGCGAAGAGTTGACTCATTGGAGAAGACTCTGATGCTGGGAGGGATTGAGGGCAGGAGGAGAAGGGGACGACAGAGGATGAGATGGCTGGATGGCATCACTGACTCGATGGGTATGAGTCTGGGTGACCTCCGGGAGCTGGTGATGGACAGGGAGGCCTGGCGTGCTGCGGTTCATGGGGTCGCAAAGAGTCGGACTGAGCGACTGATCTGATCTGATCTGATCTGATCTGATTATAGCTAAGTCTTTAACACTAAGCCATGGAAAGCCTGATAAGATGCCATGTACTTATTCAGACTTCTTGATAAAAGGCATTATTTCTTCAGTCTTCCCTTAGATAGTAGTCATCTAACCTGGCATTTTAGAAGGAGAGAAGTTCTATTTATAGTGCAATTCCAACCATCTAACTCCTGACATGAAAAAAAGAAATGTTTAGGTTTAGTATCAATATTTCATGAGAAAGAAAATTCCTAGAACTCTCACTTCTGGTCAGTAACTTCATACCTCTGTTCGCAAGCTTTAAACACGGTACAGCAGAAAAGGCATGGGGCTTGGAGTTTGGGTTCTAGTCAGCGCTGCCACTTACCAGCCATGTGACTTGGGGCAAGTTCAGTTTCCTCATCTGTAAAATGGGGATACATGGTCTCATTTAATACTCACAATAAACCCTGCAATGTATGTCAAAGTGTCTAGCACAGTGCCTGGCACATGGTAGGTTTTCAGCAAATGTTAGTTCCCTTCCTCTTCCCTTCCTTAAGTTCTGAAAGACAATATTCCAGATTATGCTTATACTGTATATTAGTTCAAAGGCATATAACAACCATAAATATATTTCCCCCCCCTGAAGTTTCCCTTCTAACAAACTTGGGTAATAGAAATGGTTGAAATGTGTGGCTTTTATTCCTTATTGTGCTTTTTAAAAAATATGCCTCTTAAAAAACTTTTAAAATTTCTACTATAAAAATTTACACTATATATCTATCCTCTTAGAGAATACATTATTAAGCAATAATAGAAAACATCCTTCTTAAGGTGTATAATCATTTAAAAGAGAATCTCAAAGGTAGAGAATCACAAATAAACAGATGGTACAATCTCATCAGCCTGGTAATAAGAAAACTGAAAAGCCCGCAAGTCAAAGGTGCTTGTTTCTTCCTAACAAAGAAAAGAGGAAACCCAGCCAAATGCCTAGCTTGATAACTTCCAGAGTGAAATGATTTATCAACACCCCTAATGATGGTGGTATCATTTGCTTATTTGTTTATTGAGTTCTCTGAGCACATTAGCTGAATAAAGATCTCTTTTTCTACACACAGCTCCTACCTTCATGTGTCACGTTGCTGTATGTGGCCAATCCCAAACACAGTGGAGAAATGCAAGCAATGGAGGTGACTTAGCAGTCATACTGGTTAGCACGGGTTGCTTGCCCTGGCTCCAGCAAAGCAACAGCATCCTCATTTTCCTTTTCTGGTCCTCCTCCTCCCTGCCACCACACCAGGACTCAAAATGTCCAGGCCAGGCGTGTCCTTGCCTGCTGTCTCACATCACCCAAAACTTCCCTTCCTCCACTGCCCCCCACTTTTCCCAGGTAAATGAAGTCCTATGTAAATGTAACTAAATACTGAACACTTTCAAATTTGTTATAATTACTGTAACACATAGACCTCATACAATTGAGCCAGTACTATTTTTTATTAAGTTATCCATAAGGGACCTTCCTGAATTGTTTATTAAGTAAAATTCTTCAAGTGAAAAAAAAAAAAGTCCATGTAAAAGATGAAATTATGAATGTCAAAATTTAAAGTTCTATACAATAGCAAATATATACTCTATCATTCTAGGAGAGTAATAATAAATATTCTAGAAAAAAGCAACGTGTTATGGTGTGAACAGGACCCAACAAGGAGTCTGAAAATCTAAGAGAGTTCATCACTTGCTAACTCTGTGAGCTAGAAGAGCTTCACCCACTCTGATCCCTGTTCAGTTAGCTGCAAATAAGGGTAACATCATCCACAGTCAGTACCTCAATGACAAGGCAGGGAAAGTGCTTCTCCTCTCACCTATTTAAACATGGTTTCCTCAGTGGGGACCTTCCTGATCCCTTAATCCTGTTACCTGCTTCTTGTGGTCTCATGCTCTGCCAGCTTTCTTATAGCACTCGCCACATTTGTATTTGTTTATTTGTAACAGTAAGTTACATATTTTTTTAAGTTTACATAAATGCAAAGTATCATCATAATTATTTTATTAGGCAACATATTCATATAGGCATATAAAATTGGGCAAAGTGAAACAAGCATCCAAAATTGTACTTCATTAAAATGTTTTTTCAAACATAGTGGGGAAATAACACAATGGCAATTTCTGTATACTTTCCATGCAGTTACAGCCTGATCCAAAACATTTTTTCATGTGAAAATCTCCAAACAAAAACCTTTTCCAGCAGCCCCTTTTCACAAAGGTGAAATGTATCCTTATTCTCATCCATCAAATATTAAGATACTATTTTCCAAATCTGAATAAGTTGTAACTTTTTAACAATTCAGAAATCCAGGCTGAATACCATGACAAAAACTATTTCTGATACAAATTTAAAGTATAACCAACAGAATCAATAATATAATTCTATAAACCATGGATATTCATTCTCACATTCAATTCCATGATCCTATAAGCAAATCCTCCTAAAACCTTTTCCAGGCCAATCATTATTCTGGAGCCTGATTCTGGTCTAGATAAGCTTTTCAAACTATAAGTTGTAGACCATAAGTAATTCATTAGTTTCATGGGTCAAGAATGGCATTAAAAAAAAAGAATAGAATACACAAGTATATCACAGAGTGTAAGCACTACTTTTGAAACTGTTTTATATAAATGTACTTGTTTTATATAAACACACACACACACACAAAGTCTACTGCAGCATGATGTCAAATGTGCATCATGGTCAAAACCGGGTGGGGACGATCCCCTGGAGAAAGGAACAGCAACCCACTCCAGTATTCTTGCCTGGAGAATCCCATGGACAGAGAAGCTTGGTGGGCCATAGTCCATAGGGTCACAAAGAGTCGGACACGACTGAAGAGACTTAGCACAGGTGGTCAAAAAGTTGGCAAATCAAAGATCCAGTTCCATTCACTCCCTTCAAAATCCGAATGGAGAGGGGGTGAAACTGGGAGTCCAAAGGTGGGGCCCAAAGCTGTACTACTGCCTTCAAAAGGCCCCTTAAATCCTGGGTTTTGGGAGCTCCTGAAAAAAGCAAATAAAATACGCTTTTCATTCTCAAATAGCATTTTAAACAGAACTGATTCTGTGAGAACTGACCAGATTTCCAAAAATAATGATTTCTGAAGACACAGTGAGGTCTTGTGGAAAACATTTGACATTTTAAAAATTTCAGCATTCTGAAAATTTTAAATTGGAATGGGTAAATCAGGTATAAGCATTGTGGGCAAAACTGTGAGAAAAAAATCTTTTCAAGGATAGTAGTATGTTCACTCTGTAAACATAAATGTTATCTTATTTACAAGCAATGGTTAAAAATGTATGCACATTTTTACTTTAAAATTAAATGTTTAAATATATTCTAGTTATTCTCCAATCATTTAATTTTATTTTTTGCTATGATTTGTTTCTCATGTTTGGACATGAAAATTGGAATTAAAGGCTTAGTAAAGAAAAATACACACCAACTAATGATTTTTAGAAAATAAATGCATGCACAAAAATGCCTTTGGTCCTAAAATCATAATGACATGCAGTGTTTGAGATTAAGTCCATCTATCTCTTACAATAAGTCTGTCATTTGAGGGCTTCTGTAATCTATAGCACTTCCAAAACCTCAACCTCACAAAAACTTCTTTGAGAAAAACAATTTAACACAGGCTGTACTTGCTCAAGACAATGGAATGTTCCCTTCGGGAAGAGAGCGAGATCCACCGAGAGAACAGCTAAAAGGTGTTTACAGTAACCCTTCCTTAAGAAATTCGACTGCAAGTTTAGTACGGGTCTGGCACTCAACTGCAAGTCACTAAATCACAAGCATTACCTGTAACTGAGAGCACCAGCCCCGCGAAGAAGTGAAGGTGGGGGTGGGGTAGGTGGGGGGCGGCCAATCAAAGACTTGCACTCCCCAGGCCAAGCACGAGCGGGCGCTCGGTCCCCAGGCACCTGCGCAGGCCGCTTGGCCCCGCCGGGCACACACTTACCTGGGGCGCAACGTGAAGGCAAGGCTCACGGGACCTGCTGGGAGCTAAGGGCGCCGTTGGGGAGGGTGGCCGCCCCCCACCTGCGCGCAGCCGAGCGGAAAGAACTGAGTCAATTACGGCGTGACTCGTACTGACGTCAGCGTGCAGCTCGCCTGCAGTTTAACTTTCCACTCCCCGCTGAACCGATTCCAGGAAATGTAATGACGTCGGCCCTCTGAACCCCGTGAGCTGAGCAGCAGACCGTTTTCCACAGGACGGAAGGAACGGCAGGCTCACCAACACCCTTGACACACTGGGTTCCTTATTCTGTTTTGCAGCTACATTTGAACACAGCGTGAAAAAAATCGGAAGCTGACTTTGACTTTTTTTTTTTAACAACTTGAACAGAATGTGTGTTTCACTCGCAGCTGCATTGGATCGGCAACAGGTTGCAGATGAATCAACAGCTTATTTTAGTAGAGCTAATGGAGAGAGAGAGGGGGGCGTGGGGTCGGGGGTGGGGGGGCGGCAGATTACCGCTTTGGCTAAGGAAGCAGCTCAGTACTAAGGAAAGAAGCAACTATACTCAGATGCCGTCACAGGGTGCCGAGCAGATACGGTTACAGATTAGAAGAAACATCTTACTTCTCAGCTACTAGAAAGTTGATCCGTTGGGAAACACTGAAGAGGTCCCTAAATAATTTTTCTAAACTTTAAAAACAATTCTGCGGAATGTAAACCCCTCTTTAAAATTCTTACCTGTTTCATCCCCAGTTACAGCCATGATGGGCTTCTGCATACAGCACCGCCTGGCTTCCCCTGCCGCGGGTCCACATTAAGTGTTCCAAACCAGCAAGCTCGTGCGGTGTGAGTAGGAGTACTGACATCACAATGACATCACTAGCCTATCGCTGCCATCAATTTGCTTTGTCACACACGAGCTCACTGAAACCAAACCCTATTAAAACCCTTCCTGTAATCATCTCAGTGTTCTAGTTCCTCATTTTGCATAAAAATCGAGTTGGGCTCTGGCCAAAAAAAAAAAAAAAAAAACCATCTTATTAGCATTAAAAGTTAGCTGGTTGTTTTTTATGGGGCTACTTTTAATTAGTGTTATGTCCAATGTTTCTAAGTAAGCAAAGTAGGCATAAACCTTAAATATTTTTCTTAACTCATAGAAAGATAAAAAGCACTTACAGATTAAAAAAAAAAATTGACAATCAGCCCAGAAAAATGTTGTGAAATACACAGAAGTGTATTCACTGATGCTTCTAAAACTCACCAGATAAGGAATACCCAGCTACCTTAGGTGACTTAATAAATTTTTATTTGCTACAATATCGTAAAATCCAGCTGTTCCTAGGATGACACAGAATTTGCTAATTTCACTTGAAGGAAATACATACTGAAATTTAAAAAATTCACTCTGCTAAAAGTAGCAAGTATTATATAAATTCCTCCAGAAAAATTAGATTGAATCATATGAATTAGCTGATAATTAACCTTTTTGGCCCATAAAAATAGCAATTTCATGTGGCTCAATCTAATATGCTATTTTACTCAATTAAAATCCCTTGAAAAGAATTTTGTGGTTTATAAAACTCATAAATAAATCACAATTACTATTCATACATTAAAAAAATACATCCAGTTTTATTTGGATGACTTAGTAAAGGTTCAGCACATGAAGAGCTGGATCATTGCTGGAAATTTAACTATTACAAAGTTAGACAAAAGACTGGCACATGTTCAACAGAAAAACAGACTACAGCCCTGGGGAAGAAAATTATCTACATCTCTATTGCACAAAAATAAGTGATCTGTCACTGATCTTCTGTCCTTATCAGTGGGCTTACAAAGTCCATTCCCTGTAGGACTAGGATTCAATTCAATGTTACCCCAGTGAAAGGGTATTCATTCCACTACCTCCTTCTTGCTTTATTCAATGAAGTACTTCTAGTAAGGCAGAGACTTCACATTCAGACACTTGGGAGGCAAAACATGATGAAGGATCCATGGTTCTAGTAATTTTCCAAAGCACATAAACTAAAGACATCCTGAAGAAGTAAGAAAGTCTGGAGACCAATGGAGAGTCCATGAGGGACTCTTTTCCATCCCAGCCATGCCTGAGGACTTAGGTTCAGGACTGCTGATCAACTTTTATTTCAAATTTGAGAAAGTTCACATTGATTTTAATCTCAACATTTCTTTAAATTGGCACTTGGGTGCTCAAACCTATTCGTGTAAAAAAAGGGGGGGAGGGTACTTCCCTGGTGGTCCAGTGGCTAAGACTTCCAATACAGGGGGCTTAGGTTCGATCCCTGGTCAGAGAACTAGATCCTGTATGCCACAGCTAAGACTCAGAGGAGCCAAGTAAATAAATATAAATATATTTTTTAAAAAGAGTAGAGGAAGGAAAGGAAGAAGGGGGGTTGGTTTCTTGGCTGACTACTGCTATTGGTACAGTTTTAATAAATCCCCTGGACTAGATAAACTTGGTTAATCAGCACATGGAACTAATTAGTAACATTTTTACAGAGAGAGACTATTTCGCTTTCGTTCAGTAAATGGTTATCGAACATTTATTACACGTCAGGGGTCCCAGCAGCCAGATGTAGAAGGTTGGGGAAGGCTGCCTAGGAAAGTGTTTCTCAGCATGAAGTGATGGGGGAAGTGCTCCTGCCAGGGTGAATGGCTCAAGGTGAGGCCCCTGGAGGGGAGAGGGTGCAGGACACAGGACAGGAAATGAAAGGAACTCTGCACAGAAGAGGGACAAGTGTAGGGAGAAGTCCAGTGAGGAAGGAAAGCCTGGATCAAGCAGAAGCTTGGGCTTTGTTAGGGACTCTGACTCTAACAAGTAACAGCCATTCACACAAGGGTTTTGAGCAGAAGAGGTTGACGTGCTTACACACTTGAAAATTTTACAAACACCACTGTGAACTGCAGAAGGGAGAGCAGAATGGGAATGAGGAAATGCTGGAGACAATGACTTTTGTTTCTAAGAAATATTATTAGCTCCCAGAATCACTGGGAAGGATGAGTAAAGGGAGCCTAGCTAAACTTTCAGGAGCAATTCCCAAAACACCAGCCCAACAAGGGAGCTGCTGCTTCTGGCATGAGGAAAAAAATCAGGGTGCTGCTCCATAGCCACCAGCTTCAGGGCAGCCACCGGGCAGTGGCCAGGGATCACCGAGGTCCAGAAAGAGGACTGTGACAGTGGAGGTGGGGAGGAATGAAGAGATGGGCTCTTTAGCAAGAGGAGGGATGAAGACGGGGCGGGAGAGTGACAGGTGATACCCAGGATTCCGCATGATGTATCAGGATGGACAGTTACTGAATCAAATAGGGTAAGAGAAGGGGAAGTGGGGTGGGAAAAATTAATGTGGGGTTTTGGACTTTAGGCGTCAAGAAATGTGAGCCGGGAGCAGGGATGAGGTCATCCAGAGAGAGCACTCAAGCCAGGCGGAAGAGGGCCCGACTTGAGCACCACAACCACCAGCACCTGGGAGCTGGGCTGAGGGGACCGGAAAGAGGGGCAGGGCTACCCAGGAAGTGAAGGAAGCAGAGGTCAGCAGTGCTAAATACTGCAGAGGGAGGGGGCCATCGAGATGATGCCAGAGACAATAAAACTAGTACTATTTCTATCTAACACAAGCAAAATAAAAAATGTAATTAGCATAATTACAGGAGCATAGGTGTAGCTTATTCAGATGATCCAGAATGCCTTTGTATTATTATTAAATTTTTATCTAAACTGTTTAGAAATAAAAGTATGAAACACTGCCAGATCCCTGGGGTCTAGAAAGCTGTTTAAAAGTAGTAGTCATTTATAAACTTCTGTTGTACAGGAACACTTTGCATTCAAAAGCATTATGTGGCATAATGTGAAAAAAAAAAAAAAAAAAAGATGAGGACAGAGACTCACAGGGAAACTGCTGTGACCTTTCAGGGGGCTGACAGGGTGGAAGGTGGACAGAGAGTAAGACAAGAACGCCCACAGACCCTGCTATGTTTAAGGAAGAAGTAGAACCCCTGGCCACCGTTATTTTTCAGATGGAGAAGGAGAAGATAAAAGTAAAGGCAAGGAGAAAGAACAAGAGGAATATTTATTTATATCTTGTGTTTGATATAAACATTCATGTAGAATCACAGGGAGATTCACCAAGAGTCAGAATATTATTAGCAGTAGAAGTAATTAGAGTTTTAGCGAGGTTCATAGATAAAAGATAAACTTTAAAAAAAAAACAATTATTTCTCTATACCAGCAACCAGAAAACGTACCAAAGAGCTACCACTCCTAATAGCAAAAACAAAAACCCAACCCCACCAAGTATTTAATTGAACACTGTTCAGAGTATGAGAGGACCCTGCCCCCATGGAGAAAATTTTAAACTGTTAAAAGAAGTTAAGATCTGAATAAGTTATGCTCTGTTTGGTGGGAATATAAATTGGTGCAGCCACTATGGAAAACACTATGGAGGGTCCTCAAAAAATTAAGAATCAAACTACCCTATGATCCAGCAATCCTACTTCTGGATATTTATCTGAAGAAAATAAAAATACTAACTCAAAAAGATATCTACACCCTCATGTTCACTGCAGCAATAATTACAATAGCCAAAACATGGAAACAACCTAAATGTCTATCGACAGATAAATAATTAAAGAAGATATGGTATGTGTGTGTATATATATATATATATATATATTTTTTTTTTTAATCAACTATAAAAAAGAAGGAAATTCTGCCATTTGTGACAGCACAGATGGACCCTGGGAAAAGCATTATGCTAAGTACAATCAGTCAGACAGAGAAAGACAAATGCTGGATGATATCACTTATATGTGAAATTTAAACAAACAAAACTCAGACTCACAGACAAAGAGAACAGACTGGTGGATGCCAAAGGTGGGGCATGGGGGAAAGCAAAAAGGGTGAAGGGGATGTCAAAAGGTACAAATTCTAGTTATAAAATAAGTCCCAGGAATGTAAAGTACAAATTGGTGACTAGAGTTACTAACATTGTGTTGTATGTTTGGAAGGTACTAAGAGTAAGTCTTAAAGGTCCTCAGCACACACAAAAGAAGTCTGTAACTATACACGGTTAAGTATGTTATAATAAATAGCCTTAACACGGCCATCACTAGCTGTGACTATACAAATGTAGGATCATTATGTTGTACATCTGAAATTAACAAAAATGTTATGTGTCAGGTATACCTCAATAAAAAAAAAGGACTTCAGTTCTCCCTAAGTCAATCGATAAATTAAGTGTAATCTCATCATTGGTTTTCTTACTGTATTATACTATTAGTATTTAGAAATTCAACCTTATTCCCAAAGCATAAGAGAGAACTATAGTTCACAAAAGCGAAAATAGCACTACAAACAAAAAGTTAAAAAGACAAAAAAGGGGCGCTTGTTCTATGACAACAAATGCAGTGTAGTGCTGGCATGCAGCAGCGAGAATGCTGAGACATTTCACAACCGCACAAGGCCTACTTGCTGCACAGTTAAGATGGCGCATAACTGGCTGCATATGTGGAGAGGAAAAAAATAAAAACAGGTTTGCACCCAACGCTACACACAGAGGTGGATCAGAGGTAGATTAACAACGTAATGTGAAAGGTACCATAAAGCTGACAGAATCAATGGAGAAAAACATCCTTTGTGACATATGGAAGAAAAAGACTTGTTAACCACCCGCCCCCCAGCATATATAAGACTTACATGTGTATTACTGATGCACAACACAAAACATTTAAAAAAACTCTCCTTCTTAAAGTAGCAAGTTTTCAGTAGATTTTCCATATTAAAAACAGATAAAAGGAAAAGAAATGAGAGCATTCTTTATGATTTTTCATTTAGGTATAAAGGATTTATGAGTATCAGATAAACAGAATGGGTGCTTTAATTTTATATTTAAAAGAAAACATTAAAGCACTGGGTAAATACTATTGATTTTTTTTAACTCCATAAATATCACCAGTTCAGCTTTTCATACACTTTTATTATACTCCATATAGTGCCCCAAATACTTCAGAGTAAATCTAAATTATCAAGAGACTCATCGATCGTAATCTGCTATTTTCTATACTTGCAAAACTTTCAAACTAAAAGAACTGATGTTACCCCCCACCCTTAAAATTAGTGCAAATAGACCAAGGGGAATTTTTTGAAAGTTACATTGAACACATTATAGTTATTTGAGCACAAGTGAATGAAATAAAAAATACTATATACTTCAATTTTCATTGAAATCTTAGGTTACCCTAAAAACTTAAGGCTATATATCACAACTGCTTCATTTCACTACTCTTAGCTTTCACGAGAGATAGAATAGGTACCTCAGAATTCAAATGTACTAAAAGTGCTCGAAAGAAAGCACAAAATCAGCATTTGTTTTGAAATAAGATGTCTAGAAAGTAGGCTTGAGTTTAGCAACCGGGGAAAAACCCAAATTCAGTGCATTGTGGACTGAATACTTAAGTCTTCTTAAGACTAGGTACTAAAAACATATTCGGTACATTTCTAATCCCCAGAGGAAGAATATTTACTTAAAAACTTCATGTTTCCAACTCCTTTTTTTCCATTGTTACTCTGAATTTAACTTTTCTTTAGAGCCAATAAAATCTGCTAAAAATTGAAAACTATAGTTTATTTAACTTTTGGTTTAGTATGCTAAAATACTTCTCCAAGCCTTTTTAAGTCCTCTCTACCCACTCCCTCCCTCCCCAAATCTACATCCTGCATATTTCAGAGAACTATGAAATCACCACTAAATGGTGTGCTCTAGAAACCCACAGGTATTCTAAACGTATTAGATGAATGACATATACCTTGGACCACCACCTGGCTGCCTGGGACAAAGAACTGCTGTGCACCATCTGCTGACTGTGCTGCGTACTGCACAATTGTAGCACCTGGCGGAGGAGCTCCTGAATTTGTCATTGTTAATGCCTGCAGTCCCTGAACACCATCAGATCCTGGGTTAGAAATCTGGATTGTTCCACCTTGGGCTATAGCAACTTAACAGAAAAAGAAAAGAAGTATTAGAGAATTTCAAGATTTGTTCTTAACTCCATATTGGAAGAATATATACTCTGGACCTATATATGACCAAAGCTTCTCATTCTCAAGTTACCCTTAATTCTCTATGCTAGATTGATCAAGGGACCCTCCTTCATGGGACAACACACTGAAAAAGCTCAAAACACTTGAAAATGTATTATATTCAGAACCGCCTGAAATACACAGAACTCAAGGAGTTCTTCCTCTTCCCTGGCATCCATATATATATATAGTATTTAAGAGGAAGAATGGAGATGCTGGCAGGGATAAAGTCCATGTTTTGACTTTCTCTGTTCTTTCTCATATATTATTAGTTATAAACAACATTCTTCTAAGATTTAAGAAATGGTCAGTTAAATTCCATCGAGCATTATAATTACAATAAATTTGTACCTTCAGCTAACTACTTGTCTAATTTATCATCAAAAGTACCTTTTAATGGAATATACATTTAATATACAGCTTTAAAGCCTATATATATATTTATTAAAATATATGTGTACTTACATATTTAATGAAACATGTGTATATATACATTTAGACATGCGGTTTTAAAGTGCAAGTCTATAAAACTGTAACTTTTTACCATTTTGATTATGTCAGGAGAATCCTGAAATATAAAATGCTACATCGGAAAGAACCTTCAAAGGTAACTGTACGGAAAGAATTTGTGCTACAGTATTTGCCTCTACAAAATATCTTAAATAACTGTAGCTATGGTAAAAGATATGAGGTAGACTTCCCTTAAATATTGAGGCTCACCAACCATGTTTAAAAGCTGACGTATTAACAGAAAGTTTCAAAAGAATAACTGATCAAATGTTATGTTTTAAAATTTCACTCTAATAGACAAAGAAGTACTATTGAAAATATCTGAGAGCTCTATATACTTTAACATAGACACTAGAGGTTAAGTGGAACAAGGGCTAGTCTTTAAAAAAACAAAAATCACATATAAACCAGCTAACTAGACTTTACAATGAAGATAGAAGTTAACACATAATCAGAGTAACATGACCCCTATAATTTAATGTAAGTGCCCTACAGGAATGCTGTGGTAGTGTCTAAGGTATATTCTAAATATTTCAGAGTCATTTTCTAACTTTGTTATGGCATCTAAGCAAAGGTGACAATCTGATCAGATAAACCTGTCAGGACTATTAGTAACAATAACCACCACCACCACCACCAAATCTTCAGTTCTTTGACCTAAAGTTCTAGGGCCAACACAGAAAGATGAGTTAACATTTTAAAAAAAGATTTCAACACAGAGGCACTATCTGGTTTTAGCTCACTGGCAGGCTACCACAAGATTGATAGAAACTGAAGAATCAGTTACCAAAATGTCAATAGTTGAGAAACTCTGAAGCAATCTCACTTTATTTGTCTAATTCATCTACAGCATTATATCTCGTACACATTTTCAAAACAACATTTCACCATGACTGTCCAAAGATTTCAAGGGTCTCAGGACTCACTCTTAATAATAAAAGGGTTTGAGAGAAATCTAAAAAAGAAGAGATATCGCCTCCTTGGATCTTCATGGCTAGACATGAATGAATGTCATATGTTGTTATATATTTGAATCCATATTTTCAGTTGATAGCTGGATGTCAAAGAAACAGTGTTTTATAAAGAACAGGCATGGGCAGTGTACCCACCATGTTAAGAAGCACAGAGCCTAGCACACAGCAGGCACTCAATAAATACGATTGATGACTGAATGGCTATCATTTCCTCAAGACAAGGACAGATAAAAACTTAAGCCACATGTGAGTGTCCAAGAGTTAAAGTATGGTTTCAAATTGTAATTACAGAACTTAATTTTCCACATTGACAATATTATCAAGCTTTTGAACTAGTAACAGATCTGAGTTGTTGCTTCCAAGGATAAGAACCATGAAATAGGTAGATAAAGATCCTTTCTTTCTTCTTTTCATACTTCATTTTTTTTTACTCTTTTAGTTTTCAATATTTTCCCAATAGATCTAACCAAATTTCTTTGCTTTCATGCTGTGAAAAACTGAATCTGTTCTTATCATTTTATTTTTCTGATCATTATATAATTAGACATGAAAAACAAAAAGACAAGTAGGCACACAGAAGCTGGCTCTAGAGAGAAAATGTTTCTACTGATGAGTCTTGTCCTTTAGCCTTTTATTTTTTTTATATCAAAGGCATTCTTGATTTTGGCATAAGCAAATGACAAGAGGGCTCTCCCATTTAAAAATATTCTCTCTCAACTGACAATATCCCCAATGCTGAAAGATTTCTCAGTGCTTCAGGATACCGGAAATAGGCTTTGTGAGCATGTGTGTATATATTCAAAAGATGGGAGGAGGAAACTTTTTAGGTTACAGAAATTTTCAAGGATAGCATAAGATGTTTTCAATACACACATCAATATAAATTAAGTAGTAGGAAAAACAAAAATGAAATTAACTGAGTGAGTTTAGTCATATCTTAATTATTAACTTTATAAACTTATGGAAATTTTCTAGTGAACATAAAAGGTAAAAGAATTTTCTGTCAGTTATTTGCTCTACCCATTTATTCCAAACATTTTTTTTTGTGGGGGTGGGGAGGTCTGGAGTATTTTAAAACCAATCTCAGACATCAGGTCTGGCAAATCATTTTAAAGTAAAATCACTGGCCCATATCAAGGCCATTAGGAACCAATGAAAATAAAATAGCTTTGTATTTCCTACTGATTCCTAGGTCCTTGGGGACCTAAGTTTTACTAATGCTCTTTTGGACTGAAAGGGCTGCCCTGGTGGCTCAGACAGTAAAGACTCCACTTGCAATGCAGGAGACTTAGGTTTGATCCCTGGGTCAGGAAGATCCCCGGGAGAAGGGAATGGCTACCCATCCAGTATTCTTGCCTAAGAATTCCATGAACAGAGCAGCCTGGTGGGCATGCAACTGAGGCATACAAGCTTATACTTATGGCACTTTATTGTTCGTAATGGAGAGCCTACACGGGCCTGTGTATAGTGGTTAGGATGCAAGCAGAGGTAAAGTAGTGTGTTATTTTGGGCCACTTAACACATGCACACTTATTTTCCCCTTCTAAGTAAGCCTTAATAACATTACCATTTGATGAAATAATCTCAACTGAAGGAAAACTGAATGGTTAGATTACATGATCAGTTAAATTCTACTTCACTGTCCTTTCTGAGTTGACTCAAGCCTGATGGTATACTGTCTGCTCATAGTAGTGGCGGGCAGAAGTTAAACTCTGGTATTCCAGTTGCTCTGGGATATGCCTAACTTTCTGTCCCCTAAAGTCTCAGGTGAACTTCACCCCATCATTAAGTAGGTCACTCTACTCTACACCCACAGACTGAATGTTGAACACACTGACCTTACATTAAAAAAAAAAAGTTTGTCTACAGAGAGTTTAATTCATTAGTTAAGAAGTATTTTTCCACTAAGTCAGTTTTAGTGGTTACACAGATGTCTTCATATACATTCTGACATAACCATGATATTTAGTTTCAAATCAGAATTAACAAGTATGGTCTCCCTAACCCCAACTTACCATATCCCATGGTAACCAGGATGATACCATACCAACTAGTCTCAGCAATGAATTCTTTAAAAATTCTTGGTATAAAAAAATGTTTAAAAAAATCTGCTACTACTTCTACTATTCACTGCCATGGCATACTTCTCTTCTTAGAAGAAGTAGTATCACTGAAGCAAGGAAAACACTACTTATAGGATGAAAATTCAAGAACTTTGGTAAAAAAAATTTAATGAAAAATAATATTTTAAAGGCATATATAATCAATAAAGGAGGAAGAGAAAAATAAGGATGAAAACTGAAGAAAAAATTCATGACCAAATGAGGAAGAAGCAAAATTTAAGATTTCATCTGACCTCTTTTCACATGATACATCTTTTTAAATCTAAATCTGTATATATGAGCAAATTCAAACTACAGGATCTTCCCTGTAGCTCAGATGGTAAAGAATCTGCCTGTAATGAAGAAGACCCAGGTTCTATCCCTGGGTTGGAAAGATCCTCTGGAGAAGGGAATGGCAACCCACTCCAGTATTCTTGCCTGGAGAATCCCATGGACAGAGGAGCCTGGAGAGCCAGTCCATGGGGTGCAAAGAGTCGGACACAACCAAGAGACTAACGCTACCACTACTACTATATATGAGCTAATTCACACACATAAACATGTAAATGTTTACTTATAATTTACAATTTAAAACCATCTTTATTCCAATTGCAATGAAAGGATTCATAAATAAAACCTCATTGAATGAACTTTAAAAAGGAATAGCCAAAAAAAAAAAAAAGAAAGAACAGACCTTATTCCAGTGAATTCTCAGACTGAAATTCAAAAAGTGAGCACAACACAGAAACTGTGAGTACCTGAAAGACTAAAACAGCTGGGTGCTACAACAAGAACAGCAACACCAAAGTTAAAGAACCGGATTTACACTAAGCAGATACCACCCAAAGTCTGCTTTGAAAGGTACCTTAGGAGGACAGAAGCAAAGTCATTCCTAACAGCAATAAATGCAACTGCATTTACTTTGGAATTCACAAGCTGATCATGCCAATTCCTCTATGAAGAAATGGAATGGGTGTTTATTCATTCGAGCTTCCTGAGAATTCTGAATTCTTCAAGCAGGCCACAAAGGTCACAGATAACCTTTCTTCATAATGGTGGATTTAGGATGAACTTACTTACCGTTAGCATACAAAGGAGTTAATAGAGACTCACTCTAACAAGATTCCTAGGAAAACAAAGTAGGAGCAAGAAAAGAGACAGAGATATTTAGGAAAAAATAATTTAAAGTCTTGGATGATAGCCCTTAACTGGTAAGGGAAGAAGTAGGGTTAGCTCAACAATGGATTAAAAAAAATTATCTTTAGAGAAAATTTAATGAAGGAACATCAAACATTTAAATTTCTTTACCTGTAACAGCACAAATAGAATAACCACAACTTCTGTTCATGAATTCATTCCCACTCAATGCATGTCATGCAGCAAGTAACGTTCTTTGCTAATTCTAAGACAGTCTGAACCACCATTGTTCAGAAATAGTCTCTTGAGACAAATCACAGTTTCTTTGACCAGAATGACTTAATTGGCATACAGCAAACCTGTCACTAACATCAGTACTTGCAGTAAAGTTTCACAAGTGTAGCTCACTTTCTTGGTGTTGCAATAATGAATCCCTGCCTATTTTAAGTTATTTTCCCTACTCCTGGAAATAGCCTATTCTAACTTTCACTTCTTGCTTTTGTCATTCAAAAAATAAGTTGAAATAATAAGGCCAATATCTCACTTTCAACTACTAAAAATGCAACTACTTGTATATGAGAAAACTTAAGCATACTTCATTTTTTTATTTTTTATTTTATTTTCTCAACTTTTACAGTTCCTTTGTTTTTAACACCAATGAACTCACTATATCAAATTAAAATAAATAATAATTATTATAATAAATAATAATTATAATTTATATATAATAATTTTTGAATTTTTTTATCCATGGATAAAAGTTGAAGAAAGGATTAAAATCTTTTATAATAAAAGTTTATAAAACAATCTCAAAACTAGGTACACAGAAATACACAGAAAAATCTCCAGAAGTTCTAGTAAAATAAACTAATCTAAAAACCAAAGGATACCAGTAACTCTATTTCTAGATATTTAAGAACATTTAATCATTAATTTCTGTTAAGCTACTGCTAGTAAGAAATGGTTGATGAAAATGGATCTTGTATAAGTATATATTTAAAGCAAGGTCTTCTAAAGAAAAACTTAAATATTAGTATTCACTTGTCAAATGAAAGAATTATCAACATAAACAAGTGTCACTAAGTATCTCAGAAATTTGTTTTTAACATAGGCAATATCCCTTTTTTGAGAACCAATAAAATGGCAGTTTTTAACCTGTGGACAACACATATTGGACAAACACAACTTTTTATTAAAATAACTGCCAGGATCATACTGTATGGGTCCAAATTAAGAAAACTAAGTAACAAACTGTCCATGACATCTTATGGAGAAACTATATGGTAAATAGTAAAAAAAATATGCCTGAAACTTCTATGCTAAGGAAAAGAAAATTGTCCATGACTTCTAATGTGGCAAATAAATATATACCCTAATTTCTAAACATTTGATTTTCTAGTTCTCACCAGAACCCCTGAATCCACTCCCCCACACCCACATACTCCACACCCAAGGGAGTGACAACAATACTGAAGCCCCAGCTCTAAGCGCACGCTAAGAGCTCAAGAAATGCTGCTGGAGAGGACAGTCTGATGACTGAGTGAGACACTGCCACAGCTGGCTTACATTTCTCTGTTTCATGTCAAAAGCAGTATGTCTCTTCTGACATGAGGAGTCAAAAGATTTTACCCCCACAGGTAAAGTCTGTAGTCTCCTTTTGTTCTCACATTAACCCTGAGCTTGGCAATTTAGTGTCAGTCACACTTTAAAGACTAAAACCCTGAAATGTGAAATTATACCAGGCAGTGACTGGCAGGACCACGTACCACCGCCTTCCCCATATCATTGCCAGCCTCAACGTCCTCTCAACCCAACGTGTTCTCACGACTCCAAATTCTCAGCTAATAATCTAGGCAAGTTCACCCACAGCATCCTTGCCATGTCACTTAGAAACAGATCAATTACTGAGCAGAGGCAGGATATGCCAGAGAGATTTGTAAGATGCCAGCATCTTAATCACCCTTCAAACTTTAAGATATCTTAGCATAATTTCAGCAGTAATTTCCAACATTCTCCCTGTCAAGACACAAAAGATATGTGATAAGATGGTAACAGCCCACTGCTCAAGGCCAGAGCTGACTAGCTAGGAGGTTTCAGCATCTCCAAGCCCCACCCAGTCACACTGGTTCTAAATTCCCACCATCTACTCCCATGGGTCAGACAGAAAAAGGCATATAAATCAGAGAAGTGATAAAAGAGAAATGAAGAGGAAAACCTCAATGTCTAATTCTTACAGACCATGGAGAGTTCTCTTTTCCAGACATTGACTTTGGACATGTCCAATCAGCGCTCTGTACAGGATGTGGACAAATTATATTATGGCCCAGTTCTGCCTAGTATCAGGGTAGGAGCTACCCAAAGAACCAGAATCACCAAAGCAGAATTTGCTTAATACTGCAGATCTACCACCACTAAAAGAAAAACTAATGACTGTATAAGGCTTTCCCACAGATTACAGCAGCCAGGTCTTAAGACTTGAGATTTTTTTTTAGGTATTATTACTTTTTAAAGGGAAAACAGAAAATATATCTAAAATATTAACACTGTACTTGGATCAACACAGTCATTAACATCACACATATTTCTGTACCTAACTAGCTTTTTTAAAAAAACTTTTTTCCTGCTCTTTTCTCCCTTTTCCTCCCCACTTTTCTTTCTTTTTTTTACTAAAGTATTTTTTATATCAAATGTTCTTGATTTAGGGAAAGACTAGTGCTTTAACTGGAGCACAAAGCACAGAACTAACAGCCCATTAAAATGCACAAGACTAAATGTGAATGTATCTGTTTATTTACAGCTTTTGGTGCTTAAAATTTCAAATAAAATGATCTGTCCAATTGCATTAGTTTAAAAAATAAGTCATTTTTCCATTCTCTTCTAGAAGAAGCTGCAGCACAAATCAACACAGTAGAGAGCAGTGAAAACAGAATTACATTTAAAACATAGTTTAGAAAACATAAGCACCTCTTTTAGATTAGTAAGTATAAGATGTAATTGTTGGTGACAAAGGTCAAGAATGAAATACAGACATTTATATCTTATTGTGTTCACATGCATCATAGAGACAAAAACAGTAAGTTTTAAGTGTTTACTAGATGTGAATACAAACATATAAATTAGAAAAACCTTCCCTTTATTTTGACCCCAAAGTTTTCTTCACTTAGTAAACAAATTTTTTTTTGTTATTTTTCAAAAGTATACAACAACTGTCAGTACAAATCTCTCACTTCTTTAACATGTACTTTTCACACTGTGATACACAATTTAGGTATTATGATGCAGTTTTTAAATGGAACAGTTTAGTGCCAAAACCCAAGCTGCTTCAGGGAAACAAGAGCCTGAAAGCTAGCACTACGTCATATGGGATTGCCGTATACATACTGTATTGCCCCGTGCTAGTCTGATATATGCTAGTCGGCACTGCCATAGCGGCAATGTTAGGCGGTGCTCCCTCTTCTTCTGATTTTTCTTCTTCAATCTTGGGTACACCAGGCACATCAGAGGAAAGTTCATTCAGTATTTTTCTAAAATATAATTCAACAATACAAAGAATTAAGATACATGAGTGAGATTTAAAACAGAAAAGCTATCACGGGAGAATCTAAGGTATCTTTATTTCTCCCTTTTTGGAAAAACTTTTCATGACTGTAGGAAACTTAACTTACCTGTAAGAGGGTCTTCGTGAAAGGATTTCTCTACATTTATGAGAATCAATTACACCTTCTGATTCTGCAGACTCATCTGTTTCTGCAATGGTTGCTACCTATAACACAAGAATTCCTGAGATGCATCATAAAACCCATGGTATCTCCTTCATTCACAACTCAGTGTCTGAAGGGCTCTGCGTGCAGCACAAAGCCGGCCCTGCCAACAGGCCACGCTGAGCCGGGCTAGCCGTGCTCACAGCCTGGCTCAGGACAGAAGTGCAGACACTGACACTTGGCTGTAACCCAGCCTGTGCGCCAAGGATGACACAGACAACACGTGCTACAGCAACACACACGTGCCAGTCAGGCCTCAGGAAAACACTCAGTGTGAGACACACACGGCCTAAGCCCCGGCCCGGAAAACGTCTCACAAATCCAGCACAGGGTGAGCTAGCAAGTGACAGAGGAGCAAACAATACCACTGCTGACTTAGGCTGGGTCTTCAAATTACACACTAGATAGACCCAAACAAGAAAGAATATTAAGTAGGTAAATACTTGTGTTAACAAGCCTGGTTAAAGTTATGATTTATATTACAAGTAGGTTGGGCTTGATGTCAGTAGGTCTTGTCAAAATAAGGAATTACTCCTTAAAAGAAAGAGCAGTTTTAAATACAATCTCATTTTTTGAAGGAATAGTATAATAACATGAGTATTAAAGAAAGGAAACTAAAATAATAAATCTCTCCCCAACATGACTGTTCTCAATATATTCAGCCATCTATCATAGGTTCTGAGTTTACAAAACTACCTATTAATATCATCTATCATCTAGTTCTGAGCTTACAAAACTCCTCTAATGAATATGATAAGGACATGGGATTTGATCTGGGTATAATCAAAAAACCATATTAAAATACCAACAATGTAAGCAGGAACATATACTTCCCAAGGACAGGATGTGCATGTATGTTTACCCAGACGTATGATCATGCATCTTTGGTCATGGATATCTTATACATAAGCACACTCAGGCATGAAGAGAATCTTTAGAGAAACTATTGTTGCAGTCAGACAACCATACTTCATCACAAACTATTTATCACTTTCCATTGTGCTTTCACACATCTCTTGTATAATCATAACCGCCTCTTTGTGCAAGGTCAGCTATTACTGTAGAAAGTGAAAACTGAAGTTCATCACTCACCAGGTTGGAATTCTAAGACAAGATCCACAGGCACCTACCTCTGTAAAGATAATTAAGTCACCCATTTAACAAAATCCAAAACAGCCTATTGAAAATGAGATAATACTCTCTCTTCCAGTGCCAGCGAGGTTAAAGCTAAATAGAAATATCTGCATCCTAATAAAAGCCACAAAAAGGAGAGTGAAAGTCTTGTTTTATAATCAGAGTCGGAAAGAGTCAGAAGCTCCTAGAATTAAGGTCCTCACAAGAAAGGAAAAAAAAAAAGACACTACTGAGAATCACTCAAACTTTTGAACAACTTGGAAGAGACTTCTGTGCCACAAAGATAAACAGACTTTTATTGCACATGGATTTATTACTTCAAGTATCGTGATGCAACCCTAATCCTTATTTTGCAACAAACTGGATTCAAATACACAGGAAAAGGACAAGACCGATTAAGTATAAGCAACTACATTTTCTTCACAGATCTTTTTGTCATCAGATAGGTTCAAATAATTTCAATATTTAAAAGATAAAGACAAACTGACTTTAAAAAGGAACAGAAATAAATTTAGTAAAAGAGAAAAGTATGCTTTAAAATGCATACTTAATCATTTATATCTGTTGGTGCAAAAAAGAATGTTTTTGCTTAAGAAATGTTAAGAATTTATGACCAACTTTGGTGACAATAAATAACAAAACACATCTCTGGATCACAACTGCAATACTAACCACATCTAAAAAAAACAAAGTTTAATCTGATGTATAAATGCAACAGCAATTAACAATGATATCATGGCACACATACTGAATGAACAATAAACCTAAATTTCTACACTTTACTGTGAGTTTGGTGAAAACAGTGTCAGTACTAGAATATTTACATTATGATGTTTATCAGACATCTCCAAAGAAGCCTCAAAGTACTTTTAAGCGTTTTTGGAGAGCTTTGCTAAATGAATCTGAGTTTGAGCAAAGAGCAACCTTATTTAAAGGAGACTGACTGGACCTGCAAATTAGGAGCTGACGACAAAACTGCAGCCCGGGTCAATCTCTGTATCCAACAGGGCACCAAGCACTTCACAAAGAAAAAGGAATCTGCCTGCAATGTGGGAGACCTGGGTTCAAAGCCTAGGGTGGGAAGATCCCCTGGAGAAGCGAACAGCTACCCACTCCAGTATTCTGGCCTGAATTCATGGATAGAGGAGCCTGGCGTGCTACAGTCCATGGGGTAGCAAAGAGTCAGACATGACTGAGGGACTTTCAAAAAAATAAAACTTCTACAGAAATAAAAAGGAAATTCTTACAAATGTTTAATAACAAGAGTTGAACATCACTCTTTTCCATGCCCACCAGTTCAACCACTTAGAATTTATCCTGAAGAAATTTTTAGGCAAATGCACAAATATAGCTTATGTACATATATTTAGATAACCACAGGATGTGTATAAATAACACTTCTCAAGGTGTTAAAAACTTAAAATTACTTTAAAATATGGAAACTGTTACATTATGTTTAATTATATTAAAATAATTTATATTGGGTCATCTATGACTAAAAAAAGACACTACATATAATTAGTAACATTACTACATTATAATTTGGTAATAATATAGTACATATAAATAATAGAATACTAGCATGCCATTAAAATATGTTTATGTATGCACATAGAAAACATATATGGAAGACTTTCAACCAAATGTTAATAGTACTTATATCTGAGTGCTGAGATTATTTTTACTTTCTTCTTTTCTGTATTTTATAATTTTTCTCTCAATGAACACAGGCAAATGTGCAATTTCAAATTAAATAAAGAAGCCAGTGTTGACATAACAAAAAGAAATTACCACCATACTAATAGATTGTTCCTTATATGGTTAAAAAAAAAGAGAGAGAGAGCATCAAATCTACAGGGAAAAAAAAAGATAAATGAATTAGTAAAAAGCTCAAGAAAGTCAAAGAGAAGTTATTTAGGAAGGAGGCTAACCTGAACAGTTTGTATTTGTGGTGACTGAATAACGGATGGCTGTGGTGTCTGAATTACTCCCTGGACATGGACGGTCTGGCCGGAAGGTAAATGTACTAGAGTTACAGCTGGGGAGGCTCTTCTGGTGCTGGATCCAGCTATAGAAACCTGCAAAAACCAGCATCATTGAGGATTAAGGCTGAACAATTTTTTTTCTCCCACTGTTAGAATCTGCCTATTTTCCCTGCTTTTAAGAAATGACCAGCAAGCCAGGGTACTCACCATTAGGAGATGGTTACTGTGCTGGAACAGTCATTCTCTGATGTGACAGATATTAAAGAACCCATGCGTCTCACTTTCAGTTCCCATGCTTCAGTGGCTAAGAATGTTCCAAGCACAGTTCTAAAGCAGTTAAACTACCTCACTACGACCTCAAGACTACTAACAGTGAAGCCTTCTTTAGGCTAGAGTATAAACCACTCTAACTTAAGAGCAATCGGAGACAGAACTTAAATATGGTTAATTTTTTTTCAATAAGTGCAACTTCTGACGTGATATTAGAGTATTATTCCAGATACAAGTTAATGCCTGTCTCTATACTGATGAAAATTGCAGTTACTTTTATGCCCCAATAGTCACAAAAAAAGGCATAGGTCAAAGAAATCCCAGGACCTCTCAGGCCCTTAGCATCTCCAAACCAGAGAAAGCTCATCCCCTGGAGACTGTGTGGTCCTTGCACACTCCCCTCCCCACAGCTTGAGCATGCAGAACCATCCACTTGGTTTGCACAGAGAGGAGATATAGCTGTTTCTCACCACCTTGGGTGCTTGCAACAAAGAGCCCTGCCAGCAAAACACATTGAAACGTGTTTTGTTCTGTTCACTTCTCTAGACTCAAAACCTGCTCAGTTTCTAATTGGTAAACAACTCAGTCCTCAAAGCCAGCATAATCTTACAAACTTTGCCTCATTTTACTAAGTTTCACTATTCATTATGACTTCCTTGGAACAGACAGAGACTTTGATCGTGAAAGAACCTACTAGTTTCTATCATGAGTGGTGGCAGACCACAGATTCTAAAAAAAAATTTTGAAGAAAGCCTCTGTGGGCCCTCACTTGAAGGAAAAACCAATCATTTCCAACCAACTTACACAAATACTTTTTAAGAATTACTAAGAACTGGGTTTATAACAAATAATCAGATGTGTTTACATCATTCCCTTGGAAGGCAAACTTCTTTGGCAACCTAGAAGTAGTCTTCTATCCACGCAAGAGAACCTACATGGAGCGCACTGAACTAGGTGCACCCGGGTGGAAAGCAGAATTGCTAAAACCAACACCTACGAAACAATAGCACACAAACAGTAGAGGACTAATTGCTCCATTGTCCAGGTCATGAAAATCACAGGAGTACAAAACAGACAGATCAGCAGGAGTGTGAACAAGTGGAGGTGTTGTGTAGAAGCTGCCCCTTGAGCCGGGCCTTGCTATGGTCTGGATAACAGCTGGACAGAAAAGAGAGAAACTAGGGCAGAGACCACCCGACATGGAGCCCCATGGGCCAATTCAGCCCACCTGCCCTTGGAGTGTTATTGCCAACTTTAGATTTCAGGGGAAAGAAAAAGGACATCCCATAATGGAGCCCTCAGATTTAACATCCAGAAGTTTAAAAGCCACTAGATTTATTCTACAAATGTTCCCTGCATGAACTATATAAAGGGATCCTTCTCTTTGTGAACCAGTTACCCCCACCCCCAAAAAAAAAAGTATTCCTCTGCCAAATGACTAAGGCTCAGACTTTTAGTCTCAGGACACCTTTACACTCCTGAAAATGACTGATGACCTCAAATAACTTTTGTTTATGTTACATCCAGCAAGATCCTGTAAATGTACAGCCAGCTCCTGGGAAGGGAAAATGCTATGGGTAACTTTTGCGGATTTCTGTAATGAAGATACTCCTACTATGCAGATTTAAGTTGCCAATGGGTGACATTGAAGATAAAGCTGGAAAAAGATGTGTGCAACTGGCTATGACAAGCAGCTCAGCTCTTATATATATATATATATATATATATAAGCTGTTATATGTTTATATATATAATATTGATATTTACTAAATAGAAATTAAACCAGAAATTTTTAAAAATACTTAGTAATTAATTTAAAAACAACAATAATTCTATCATATGCTAACATAAATAGCATTTTCTGAAGACTGTTTTCAAAGACATAATAATTAGTGACAAGAATGTTTTGCATTTTTACAAATTCTTTTAATGTCTGATTTAACTTAAAACAAGCTGGATTTTCATACCTATTTCTGCACTGAATCTATTGTAATAAGTTATTTTAATTGTATATGAATGTGCCTTATACAGATATATGATTAGAAAAGGTAGAGTGTATTAATAGCTTTTTCAGAAAAATGTGGGTATTCTTCTTGGATACTACCCCAAAACTCAGCAAGTGGTTGTTTTTCTCAAAGGTTAGTGGCCATGTGGAATCTGAAAACTTAGTTAGGTTAAAATCGATTGATCTGGGACTTCCCTGGGTGTCCAATGGCTAACACAACGCACTCCCAGTGCAGGGAATCCAGATTCAATCCCTGGTCAGGGAACTGGATCCCACACACTGCAACTAAAGATCCTGCATGCTACAACTAAGACCTGATGCAGCCAAATAAATAAATGCTAAAAAAAAAAAAAAAAAAATCTACTGCTCTGTCTTATACTTCAGATGGTTCTTTAGCCAGGCATGATTTTGTAATGTCATGTAGTAGCTACTTGGAAAATACTGAGTTATTGAATTAAGTAGATCTCCCAAATGCTGATAAATTTCATGATACTCTATCAGAAAACTACATTCATTAAAATCAAGATCAACTTCATCAGAAAACTATAAAATATTGGCATGTTATCAAGCTCAAAATGGCAGATGAAGAATTTCCACAATTTGAAACTTCTGCTAAAAGCCTGAATTTTATCATTAGCAATAAACACTGTTAACTGTTTTCCTTGATGTGACAAGCTTACTTCATTTGCTTTTGAGAAAATTTTTCAAATACTCAAGTTTGAACAGACATAGATATAATTTAGTTACTTGCCACTGCTTTAAGAAAAATTATATCCTGTGGCAGGGGCGGGTGTGTGTGTGCGTGTGTGAATGCAGCTAGTTCATCTTGTCCCTCAGACAATAACTTGTGTTTTTTCTCAAGATCACCACTGCTTTTCAGTAAGTGGCAAAAATGCTTTCAATGAATGTTCCACTTCCAGAACACAGAATATTAAAACAACATGTACTTGAGGGTCAAGATTTAGTATAACTGGTAATGTTTACTGCTTCATCAGGGACTGTCTTAAGTGGAATAGACTTTTTTTTAAAAACTACAAGTGAATGCAGTGAAGACTGTAATGACCACTAACAAAGCTTGGCGCCACGTCCGTGACTGGGATGAGGCACTAACACTTTTAACCCTCCACTGTTTTTGTGCCGTCAGGGCAAATGCCAATACAGAGAAAAAAAATACATCTTAGTATTATTATGAAAATAGGTTTGTCCTCCAAAACGTCCAGGCATGATTGTGTAACATCATGTAGTAGTTATTTGAAAAATACTGGGTCCTTGGAGTCTCCTCCAGGGTTCCCTGAATCACACTTTGAAAACTGCTGCTTTGTCCTCACACAGCCTCTGGGCCCTGCTCATAGCTCAAAGCGCAGAGTGCTGAACCGGGCTGCGATTTTAGCTCCACCACAGCAGGATGGCCAAAATCACCACCCACAGTAATTTTGATAGAACATTCCTATGTCAGAGATTGAGCAAAACAGAAGGTACATTATACCCAAGAGCATCACCAGCATTCCTACAGATGAGACCTGTGCCTTGAGATGCAGTTAGTGCTATACACACTTTCATGGAAATGACCTGCTGTAGAAAAATTAGATATTCTGAAGAACAACTCAAGAAAGATTCATGGGGGTTTTGATAAGTATAAATCATGCTTAGAGTCACTCTAAATGTCTTTCAAGTGTAATTTTCAGGACTTTCCATTATTAAACAATGCTCCATCAAAATGGCTTAGTGAAAAGAAACTCTGTTGTAGAAAAGAGAGCTATACCCACTAGAACAAAACTGAATTCCCAGAATTCTAGAGATGAGTTATATGAATCTGTATCTGCAGTGAAAACTCAATGCCCAAACTCTGGGCAGTGAAGGAGGTAATGTGTGCCTGTGCTCAGTTGTATCCAACTCTTTGTGACCTCAGGGACTGTAATCCACCAGACTCCTCTATCCATGGAATTCTCCAGGCAAGAATACTGGAGTGGGTTGCCATTTCCTCCTCCAGGGGATCTTCCCAAACCAGGGTTCGAACCCAAGTCTCCTGTGTCTCCTGCATTGCAGGTGGAGTCTTTGCCCATTGAGGCACCTGGGAAGCCCCATTTTTCTTATAAACATCATATATTCATTCCAAGAATTTTTAATAAGTCAATCTCACAGAAACAAGTCATACTTACAAATTAACTCATTTTGTTCCCTCAACAAATGTTGGAAGCCTGCCTTGTGGACCAGTCTAGATCCGCAGAGATAAAGTAGTAAACAAGAAAAGTCTGTTCTCCTAAATCAGGAGACAGAAAAGAGATAAAGAGACTAAAACATAATTTGGGAGAGAGGCCAAATTCTTAGAAGAAAATTAAAGAAGGGTAACTAGTGAAGTGGGCTTCCTTGGTGTCTCAGGGATAAAGAGTCCACTTGCCAATGCAGGAGACATGAGTTTGATCCCTGGGTCAGGAAGATCCCCGGGAGAAGGAAATGGCAACCTACTCCAGTATTCTTGCCTGGGAAAATCCCACAGAGGAAACTGGTGGGCTACAGTCCATGGGGAATTGGACACAACTAAGAGACTAATCAACAACAGCTAATGAGGTAGAGGGAGGGTGGAAGGAAGCTACGTTAAGGTATACCTACTGCGGAAAGCTTCTCAGAGGAGGGAACTTCTGTGCAAAAAAATAGTCTAAAAGAAAAGTAGGAAAGAAGGCCAAGGGAAGATCTATCAATATACTCATCACATTCCAACAATCAAGCAGGCAACTGCCCAAAAAACAAACACATAAAATGGGTGTATTTTATATTTTATAATTTTACACCTCTATTTATGAGGCTCTAAAAAGTGTAAAAATGAACTCATGCCAGACAGTTTACCTTTTTCTCCAGATCCCCTGAAGAATAATCGTCTTCTATAGGATGCCTGAAACATAGATTATGCTGAGGCCACCACATCCACCAAAAACCCCACTACAGAGAGGAGTTAACGTGATGAAATAAATGAAGATGATGCAGCTGACAGCCTAACTTGGCTTTGCAATTAAAAAAAAAATCTCCTAATAATGACACTTATAACTGGTAAAACCTCACAATGTTGTAACACAGCATTTGATTAGCACCTAGTGGACTGGCACCAATCCGTAGCTAGGTTCCCTTATGATGGGGTTTATGATGTCACAGTGCAGCTGAACGTGTCACACAGCCACTGAGCCCGCATTCGAGACAGTTAATAAAGGATGAGAAGAGGTGAATGCATGGTCTAGCAGACTTCACTATCAACTCTGCTGCCTTAAAAATCAAATCTATACATTATCTATTTTAATTCCAAGGACTCCAGTGAAAACCCAGTAACACCCTATGGGAGAAGGTGGAAAATTATCTTGATTTCTGTGTATTAAGACAAGATTCTCAAAAACAGTCTGTTTCTTCTACAGGGAAAAAAGAAATGTTTAAAGAATAAGGCTGAAAACAGGAAAATAATATTATAAATGTGTATACTTTAAAAAAGACGTAAAATATTTCACTTCACTTTTTAAAAAGTTGTACTCAGGGACTTCCCTGGTGGTCCAGTGGCTAAGACTCCATGCTCCCAATGCAGGGGCTCAGGTTTGCTCTCTGGTCAGGGAACTAAATCTCACATGCCACTACTAAGACCTGGTGCAGCCAAATAAATAAATAAACATGGTTTAAAAAGTTGTTTTTAATTGCATTAAATGAAGACAAACACAACATGAAAAATATAGAATTGGTATCACTGTAGTGTCTTTACTGTTTTTCTTTCCCATATTGAGGTTCTGGTTTTTTTAAACAATGTGATTAACAAACTGCAAAAATCAATGGAGTTAAATTTTACCTTGTAAATATCAACTGAAAGCACTGATAACAGAGTTGGACACATAAGACTGATATTTTTATATCTATGTTAAAATTATAAGGAGAACTACAACATGATCTTTGAATCCTTTCTGTGTATAGGGAATAAACAAAAACTATCTAAAATTTATAATCTGAATTTAAAAAGGAAGTAATTCTGCTTCTGTAATTATAAATGGCCAAATACGTCTCTTTTTAAAAATTCCCCTTTTGAAAGCAAAGCAAGTATCAGGATCAAGTCATTCTTAATTATATCATCTATTCTGATAATACCTCCAATAAGCAGTGGTGATCACTGTGGCAACTGGTGATGACAAAATTAGGGTTTCTTTATGCTTTGAAAACCAATGCTCTAGCGAATTTTTTTCCCTAGCTCCTAGCTGATCCTTATCATTTCCTATTAATAGTACTTGGACTATCATTTTATATCCTAATATGATATGTGTTTTACTTATATTTATAAAGACTATGAACATGATCTTTAGGGAAGTCAAAATTGTTTTAGCTCTAGACTTTTAAAAATCAATCTTATATATTGATTTCAATAAGACTGAAACCAAAACTGATCATAATTTTCTAGCCAACTCCATTACAAAGTAATAAATGCACGTAGTGAAGTAGGTTGCTATGAGATCCTGAGCCCAAAATGACATTTACCCAACAGATGGCTTATATGGGCAAACAGTGGATATTAAAACTACTCTTAACAATGATACAGATTAGATTCATTTTAACGACTGAGGAAGAAATGTACATGCCAAAAGCCTGAAGCTACAGAATGAATGCCTAAAACCATTTACCTTTATTTCTGACCAGTATCAACTTATTGGGATCTTCTCTCATAGCTCAGTGGGTAAACAATCTGCCTGAAAGGCAGGAGACCTGGGTTCGATTCCTGGATCAGGAAGATCCCTTGGAGAAGGAAATGGCAATCCACTCCAGTATTCTTGTCTGGAGAATTCCATGGATAGAGGAGCCTGGCAGGCTATTGCCCATGAAGGTGCACGAATTGGAAACAACTTAGCAACCAAACCATCACCACAGCATCAATTCATAGGAATGCCTATGAAGGAAACTTCAATTCACTTGAACTATTCTACATTAATTTTTGTACCAATCACTTGGTATATAAGCCCTAAAGATTACTGACTTAACAAAAACAACTTAAAAAAACAGTAATAATAAACAAAATGTGGTGTGTACATACAGAGAGGAAGGAATTCCTATCACATACAATACAGATAAAACTTCAGGACATTATGTGAAGTGTAATAAGCCAATCACAAAAAGACAAGGAAAAGAAATGCAAAAAGTCAAAATGGTTGTCTGAGGATGCCTTACAAATAGCTGTGCAAGAAGAGAAGTGAAAGGCAAAGGAGAAAAGGAAAGACAGGCCCATTTGAATGCAGAGTTCAAAGAACAGCAAGGAGATAAGAAAGCCTTCCTCAGTAATCAGTGCAAAGAAATAGAGGAAAACAATAGAATGGGAAAGTCTAGAGATCTCGTCAAGAAGATGAGAGATACCAAGGGAACATTTCATGCAAAGATAGGCTCAGTAAAGGACAGAAATGGTATGGATCTAACAGAAGCAGAAGATATTAAGAAGAGGTGGCAAGAATACACAGAAGAACTGTACAAAAAAGAGCTTCATGACCCAGATAATCACGATAGTGTAATCACCAACCTAGAGCCAGACAGGCTGGAATGTGAAGTCAAGTGGGCCTTAGGAAGCATCACTACAAACAAAGCTAGTGGATGTGATGGAACTCTATGTGAGCTATTTCAAATCCTAAAAGATGATGCTGTGAAAGTGCTGCACTCAATATGCCAGCAAATTTGAAAAACTTAGCAGTGGCCACAGGACTGGAAAAGGTTCGTTTTCATTCTAATCCCAAAGAAAGGCAATGCCAAAGAATGCTCAAACTACTGCACAATTGCACTCATCTCACATGCTAGTAAAGTAATGCTCAAAATTCTCCAAGCCAGGCTTCAACAGTACGTGAATCACGAACTTCCAGACGTTCAAGCTGGATTTAGAAAAGGCAGAGGAACCAGAGATCAAATGGCCAACATCCACTGGATCATCGAAAAAGCAAGAGAGTTCCAAAAAAATATCCATTTCTGCTTTATTGACTATGCCAAAGTGTCTGACTGTGTGGACCACAACAAACTCTGGAAAATTCTTACAGAGATGGGACTACCAGACTATCTGACCTTCCTCTTGAGAAATCTGTATGCAGGTCAGGAAGCAACAGTTAGAACTGGACATGGAACAACAAACCGGTTCCAAATAGGGGAAGGAGTACATCAAGGCTGTATATTGTCACCCTGCTTATTTAACTTATATGCAGAGTACATCATGAAAAACACTGGGCTGGAGGAAGCATAAGATGGAATCAAGATTGCCAGGAGAAATGTCAATAACCTCAGATGTGCAGATGACACAACCCTTATGGCAGACAGTGAAGAAGAAATAAAGAGCCTCTTGATGAAAGTGAAAGAGGAGAGTGAAAAAGTTGGCGTAAATCTCAACATTGAGAAAACTAAGATTGTGGCATCCAGTTCCATCACTTCATGGGAAATAGATGGGGAAACAGTGGAAGCAGTGACATACTTTATTTGTGGGGGGGCTCCAGAATCACTGCAGATGATGACTGCAGCCATGAAATTAAAAGACACCTACTCCTTGGAAGGAAAGTTATGACCAATCTAGACAGCATATTAAAAACCAGAGACATTACTTTACCAACAAAGGTCTGTCTAGTCAAAGCTATGGTTTTTCCAGTGGTCATGTATGGATGTGAGAGTTGGACTATAAAGAAAGCTGAGTGCCAAAGAATTGATGCTTTTGAACTGTGGTGTTGGAGAAGACTCTTGAGAGTCCCTTGGACTGCAGGGAGATCCAACCAGTCCATCCTCAAGGAGTTCAGTCCTAAATATTCACTGGAAGGACTGATACTGAAGCTGAAAGTCCAATACTTTGGCCACATGATATGAAGAGCTGACTTATTTGAAAATACCCTGATGCTGGAAAAGATTGAGGGCAGGGGGAGAATGGAACAACAGAGGATGAGATGGTTGGATGGGCTCACTGACTCAATGGACATGAGTTTGGTTGAACTCTGGGAGTTGGTGATGGACAGGGAGGCCTGGCGTGCTGCAGTCCACGAGGTTGCAAAGAGTCAGACACGACTGAGTGAACTGAACTGAAAAGACAAATATTGATGATCCTCTTATATGAGGTATATCAGATCAGATCAGATCAGTCGCTCAGTCGTGTCCGACTCTGCGACCCCATGAACCACAGCACGCCAGGCCTCCCTGTCCATCACCAGCTCTCGGAGGTCACTCAGACTCACATTCATCGAGTCACTGATGCCATCCAGCCATCTCATCCTCTGTCGTCCCCTTCTCCTCCTGCCCTCAATCCCTCCCAGCATCAGAGTCTTCTCCAATGAGTCAACTCTTCGCATGAGGTGGCCAAAATACTGGAGTTTCAGCTTGAGCATCATTCCCTCCAAAGAAATCCCAGGTCTGATCTCCTTCAGAATGGACCGGTTGGATCTTCTTGCAGTCCAAGGGACTCTCAGAGTCTTCTCCAACACCACAGTTCAAAAGCATCTATTCTTCGGCGCTCAGCCTTCTTCACAGTCCAGCTCTCACATCCATACATGACCACAGGAAAGACCATAGCCTTGACTAGGCGAACCTTTGTTGGCAAAGTGATGTCTCTGCTTTTGAATATGCTATCTAGGTTGGCCATAACCTTCCTTCCAAGGAGTAAGCGTCTTTTAATTTCATGGCTGCAGTCACCATCTGCAGTGATTTTGGAGCCCAGAAAAATAAAGTCTGACACTGTTTCCACTGTTTCTCCATCTATTTTCCATGTAGTGATGGGACCAGATGCCATGATCTTCGTTTTCTGAATGTTGAGTTTTAAGCCAACCTTTTCACTCTCCACTTTCACTTTCATCAAAGTAGGCAAATTCATAGAAAGCAAACATAGAATGGTAGTTACAGGAGGTTGGGGGGTGTGTAAAAAGGAGTTGTTTAATAGGTACAGAGTGTTAGATCTGTAAGATGAAAAAGATCTGGAGATCTGTGTCACAACAATGCAAGTACATTACAGCGAACACTACTGAACTATAAACTGGAACTTGTTAAGACTGTGGATTTTATTTTCTTTAACCATATACAAAAATAGCAATAATGAATTGCCCCACATTTGCTGTAGATGATAATTAGCTGGCTCATTGCCAAGAAGAAAATCAATCCATTGATTTTACCAAAGGCAATGAGACTGACTTCCCCATCATTTTGTAAAACATAATTCTAAAGCTGTGGGCGCTCTCACGCTCCTGACCCCAGAGTTACTGCTCAATACTTAGATTGGTTATTGGTGCCAGGATTTATATGGACCAGTTACTAAAACATCAAAATGGATAACGTTTAAATCTTCTACGCTCTTCATATGTCCAAGATCAGAAGCTGAACTGGGACATAAACATGAAACTATCTTGAAAGTGAAAAGTGTTAGTCGCTCAGTCTGTTGTCCGACTCTTCGACCCCATGGACTGTAGCCTGCTAGGCTCTTCTGTCCATAGAATTCTCCAGGGAAGAATACTGGAGTGGGTAGCCATTCCCTTCTCCAGGGGATCTTCCTGACTCGGGGACTGAACTTGGGTTTCCTGCACAGGAGGCAGATTCTTTACCATCTGAGCCACCAGGGAAGCCCCAAAATACTGGGGTGGGTAGCCTATCCCTTCTCCAGTGGAACTTCCCAACCCAGGAATCAAACCAGGGTCTCTTGAATTGTAGGCAGGTTCTTTACCAGCTAAGCCAACAGGGAAGCCCCATAGTAACTATATGTAGCATATAATTATGATTACTCTTTGCTGATCATGCATGTTCCCAGGTAATGTCCTCTGAGATAATCTGGTTCAACACTGAGTACCTATGTATTATCACAGAAGTAATAGAAATGTTTAAATCCCATGGACAGAGGACCCTGGTAGGCTGCAGTCCATGGGGTCGCGAAGAGTCGGACAGGACTGAGCGACTTCAGGTTCACTTTTCACTTTCATGCACTGGAGAAGGAAATGGCAACCCACTCCAGTATTCTTGCCTGGAGAATCCCAGGGACGGGGGAGCCTGGTGGGCTGCTGTCTATGGGGTTGCATAGAGTCGGACATGACTGAAGCGACTTAGCAATAGAAATGTTTAATGCTATCTAAAGCCAGGTTTCCTGGGCTCTGCCTTTTACTAGCTATGTGACCTGTGACAAATTACTCAGCCTCTCTGTACCAAATTTTCCTCAACTGCAAAAGATAATGATAACAGTACCTTTCTACAGAGTTGTTATGAGAACTGAGCTATGTGTAAAACAATTCAAACTGAATATTGGTATAAGTTAGGGCTCTTTTTCCTTATACCAAGTACAAAGCAGGAAACAAGCCCCTAGAAAAGGTAAAACTAGAAAGTTCTGGGGAACTGGGAGGCCAACTTATACTGGCAGTACCTATCATGGTATATTAACATATCTGATATCAAATAAATTACCATTAATTTTCAAAAGGTATTTAAAAAGAGGTCTAAGGCTGTATAGAACCTACCTACTTAAAGGCAAGTGCTTTTCCTGAACTATTTCTGCTTGCACTATTTTCACCTTATATTGTCTTTACTTAGCATTGGGTTTTGCAGTAAAACCTAACAAACATTTTTGGCCAACCCCATATTTTCGACCTCACAAGCAGGCTTTTCTCTCCTACGCCTTTTTGGAGACCACACGTCGTACCTGGCGGGGATGTGGGGGAGAAGGCTCAGAAAGCTCACATTTCTGAAGATCATTACTAAGATGCTGTCATCACAATTAATCAATGAGTGAAAATTTCCCAAAACCTCTGTGCTTTCCAATGTAATTTCTTTAATAGTTTGGGGCTTACAGAGGTTGTAGCAGCAAAAATTGAAGTGAGGCAAAGTAAACAAACTGAATCTTACTCAAGGAAGAAACTATAAAAATTAACATCTCTAATATTAAAAAATTTCAGTGTCTAGTCTATTTTTGCTTTTGCTGTTCTTTTATTGTGGTAAAAAAAATACATAATATAAAATTAATCATCTTAACCACTTTTAAGTGTACTGTTCATCATATTCATACTTTTGTAAAAGATCTCCAGAACATTTTTATCCTTCAAATAGGAATCTATAGCCCTTTATCAACAGCACCTCCTGTATTCCCTCCCCACAATCTACTCTTTAACTGGGAAAAATCAGAGAAAGGGTTAAAAAAAGTAACTGTTTATACTCAGTTATTTTTCCATTACTGTTAATGACAAACTATCTGCTACTAAAACCAAGACTTGAGCATCAAACAAAAAGTACCTAAATTCATTACAAATAACAGAATATCTCTAACAATCTCTTAAACAATAAAACAGATTTGTATGCAGTATTTTTTTCTGATTATAAGAAGTGAAAAAACAAAATCTTATTCTGAAATTTGACTTTGCTTTATACCTGCTGAAATTATCTTTGAGACATCAATTTTCTTATTTTTTAAAAAATATTTATTTGGCTGCATCAGGTCTTAGTTGTGTGGCACATGAGCTAAGTTGCTCCTCGGTCTGTGGGATCTTAGTTCCCTGACCAGGGATCAAATCTGCATCCCCTAAACTAGGAAGTGGATTCTTAATCACTGGGGTACCAGGGAAGTTCCTAAAACATCAATTTTCATTCAAAGCAAAGTATTATCACATGTAATACACTGGGATGAAAATACAGAGTGCATTTTAAAGCCAAAAATTAACCTTTAAAGAAGCAGAAGGTGAATAAGAACTAAAGAGCCTCTTGATGAAAGTGAAAGAGGAGAGTGAAAAAGTTGGCTTAAAGCTCAACATTCAGAAAACTAAGATCATGGCATCTGGTCCCATCACTTCATGGGAAATAGATGGGGAAACAGTGGAAACAGTGGCAGACTTTATTTGTGGGCCTCCAAAATCACTGCAGATGATGATTGCAGCCATGAAATTAAAAGACACTTACTCCTTGGAAGGAAAGTTATGACCAACCTAGATCAGATCAGATCAGTCGCTCAGTCGTGTCCGACTCTTTGCGACCCCATGAACCGCAACACGCCAGGCCTCCCTGTCCATCACCAGCTCCCGGAGGTCACTCAGACTCCCATCCATCGAGTCAGTGATGCCATCCAGCCATCTCATCCTCTGTCGTCCCCTTCTCCTCCTGCCCTCAATCCCTCCCAGCATCAGAGTCTTCTCCAATGAGTCAACTCTTCGCATGAGGTGGCCAAAATACTGGAGTTTCAGCTTTAGCATCATTCCTTCTAAAGAAATTCCAGGATTGATCTCCTTCAGAATGGACTGGTTGGATCTTCTCGCAGTCCAAGGGACTCTCAAGAGTCTTCTCCAACACCACAGTTCAAAAGCATCAATTCTTCGGCGCTCAGCCTTCTTCACAGTCCAGCTCTCACATCCATACATGACCACAGGAAAGACCATAGCCTTGACTAGGTGAACCTTTGTTGGCAAAGTGATGTCTCTGCTTTTGAATATGCTATCTAGGTTGGTCATAACTTTCCTTCCAAGGAGCAAGCGTCTTTTAATTTCATGGCTGCAGTCACCATCTGCAGTGATTTTGGAGCCCAGAAAAACAAAGTCTGACACTGTTTCCACTGTTTCTCCATCTATTTCCCATGTAGTGATGGGACCAGATGCCATGATCTTCGTTTTCTGAATGTTGAGCTTTAAGCCAACCTTTTCACTCTCCACTTTCACTTTCATCAAGAGGCTTTTTAGCCCCTCTTCACTTTCTGCCATAAGAGTCGTGTCATCTGCATATCTGAGGTTATTGATATTTCTCCCGGCAATCTTGATTCCAACTTGTGTGTGACCAACCTAGACAGCATATTAAAAAAAAGCAGAGACATTACTTTGTCAACAAAGGTCCATCTAGTCAAGGCTATACTTTTTCCAGTGGTCATGTATGGATGTGAGAGTTGGACTATAAAGAAAGCTGAGTGCCGAAGAATTGATGCTTTTGAACTGTGGTGTTGGAGAAGACTCTTGAGAGTCCCTTGGACTGCAAGGAGATCCAACCAGTTCATCCTAAAGGAGATCGGTCCTGAGTGTTCATTGGAAAGACTGATGCTGAAGCTGAAAGTCCAATACTTTGGCCATGTGATATGAAGAGCTGACTCATTTGAAAATACCCTGATGCTGGGAAAGATTGAGGGCAGGAAGAGAAGGGGACGATAGAGGATGAGATGGCTGGATGGCATCACCGACTCAACGGACATGAGTTTGGTTGAACTCTGGGAGTTGGTGATGGACAAGGAGGCCTGGTGTGCTGCAGTTCATGGGGTTGCAAAGAGTCAGACACGAACTGAGCAACTGAACTGAACTGAAAGAAATATACTGGCAAAATATACTAGCTATTATTATTAGGAAAGAAGGGGGTGACAGAGGATGAGATGGTTGGATGGCGTCACCAACTCAATGGACAAGAATTTGAGCAAACTCTGGGAGATATTGGAGGACAGGGAAGCCTGGCATGCCGCAGTCCCTGGGGTTGCAAAGAGTCAGACCTGACTTAGAGACTGAATAACAATACAACTAGCTATTATATACATAGTTATCAAAATATGAGTACAGATTATATAAAAAATTATTCAAATCAAACAAAATGGTCACTAATATTAATAGTTCACAAATTATTTCTACTTATGTCCCTTAAACCCTAAATTAACTTCAAGAATGAGTTACATGTCAAAGTAGTATATTTTCTTGAATTAGCTAAGAAACAATGAAGATTTAGCATTTATTGAAAAAAAAGAATCAGTGTTCTATTTTCTCCTCCTAATTTATGTTAATTTTTAGAGCTAAATGAATACAAATATTATGATCAAAAAATTAAATTATGGCACTTAAAAATAACCAGGAGAACGAATACATAAAATTAAAGAGCAATAGAAACAAAGTCAACAATAAAATGAAACTTTTTATTTTACAATCTTAAGAGGAATATTTCCTCCAGTAAGAGCCTCTCAAGTCACGGAATCAGCATCAGTTCAGTTCAGTTCAGTCGCTCAGTCATGTCTGACTCTGCGACCCCATGAATCACAGCACACCAGGCCTCCCTGTCCATCACCAACTCCCAGGGTTCACCCAGACTCACGTCCATCGAGTTGGTGATGCCATCCAGCCATCTCATCCTCTGGCGTTCCCTTCTCCTCCTGCCCCTAATCCCTCCCAGCATCAGAGTCTTCTCCAATGAGTCAAATCTTCGCATGAGGTGGCCAAAGTACTGGAGTTTCAGCTTTAGCATCATTCCCTCCAAAGAATACCCAGGGCCGATCTCCTTCAGAATGGACTGGTTGGATCTCCTTGAAGTCCATGGGACTCTCAAGAGTCTTCTCCAACACCACAGTTCAAAAGCATCAATTCTTCAGTGCTCAGCCTTCTTCACAGTCCAGCTCTCACATCCATACATGACCACAGGAAAGACCATAGCCTTGACTAGGCGAACCTTTGTTGGCAAAGTAATGTCTCTGCTTTTGAATATGCTATCTAGGTCGGTCATAACTTTTCTTCCAAGGAGTAAGCATCTTTTAACTTCATCATACTGAGGTTTAAAAAACAAGATTCAATTAAACACTGAGCTTGAGCTAGACGTACTCAGCCAATAATAAATATAACAAATCGACCTAACATGATACAGATCATCATATACAAATATGATGTTGCTGGCCAATTAGCAAAAACAAACATTGCTTGTTTTGTTTTCTGACAGCTATTCATATTATTCCTGGTCCTACTTAGGACAGAGGAGATAGACTTCTGGCACAGCTGGCAAAACAATGAGAAATGCCATCCCAATTTTCCACCAGTTTGAAAAAGCAAACATGTAAGTCATACACTGAAACCTATCCCTTGTTAAATCAATCATTTCTACTCCAATCCCTCACTGCAAGCCAGGCCTGCTTTCCTCTAAGGTGCTTCTTTAACACGCCGTTGGTATCTACAGCAGACACGATAAGGAAGGAGTTAGCAGAGTGCAATCCCTGAACAACACTCCCTAGTGGCCTCCTCTGCTCCACAGAGTCCTCTTGTTCCAAAACTAAAGAGGGTATTGGAAAGGTAGAATTTTATATTAGAACTAAGTCTCTCAAGGCACTATGCTGACCTTGATGCTCTCGAATTTCCTTCCAGCACTATGACCCCTGTGGTTCTGCTCCTTGCATCTTTCCTTCCTAATCTTGGCTGAAACTTTGAGAATTGGTCATTTACACAGCAGAGTTATTGACCTGAGTCAGGCCTTGGGCTGCACCAGGAGCTGTAAGGCATGAAACCCCAGACAGCACACCCTCTCCCAGGGCTCCATCCAGGTTCCCTCACTCAGCCAAGAGCTTCATGGCAGCATTATCAATTCCCAAGAGACATGGGATAAAGAAAGGGCAGGGGGCCATCACTGCTGCCTTCAGAGCAGATTATACATTGTGAGATAAATGGGAAAACATGAGTATGGTGAGCATATTATGCCAAGGAATTACGCTCAATTTTATTAGGTATCATCATGACATGTGGTTATTTTAGACAATATGCATAAGTGTTGCATACCCAGAAGAAAGGAGGAATGAGATGATGTGATGTCTGAGATCTGTAGAGCTGCTTAAAATCCTTCCACAAAAAGGGAAAAAGAAAAATTTTTAAATATAAATTTTGTAGCAAGTGCTACAAAATCTTAATTTTAGGTTTCTGTAAATGTCAAAGTCTTATTCTACTCTTGCTACTGCTACTGCTGCTAAGTCGCTTCAGTCGTATCCGACTCTGTGCGACCCCATGACGGCAGCCCAACAGGCTCCCCCCGTCCCTGGGATTCTCCAGGCAAGAATACTGGAGTAGGTTGCCATTTCCTTCTCCAATGCATGAAAGTGAGAAGTGAAAGTGAAGTTGCTAAGTAGTGTCTGACTCTTGGCGACCCCATGGACTACAGCCTACCAGGCTCCTCCATCCATGGGATTTTCCAGGCAAGAGTACTGGAGTAGGGTGCCATTGCATTCTACTCTTACATATGTTTAAAATCTTTCATCACAAAAGTAATGATAAGTTCCCATTACCCATTTAAGGATTATATTACTTCCAAAGGCTGTATGTGTAACTTTTAAGACTACCTGTATATACAGTAATTTTGCTTGTTACTATTTTGGCTTTGGGAAAGGGTTTTCTCCTGGCTTGGTGATATAAAATAGCCTCTCTTAATTTATCACCCACAGTTTTTCCAGGGGGAGAGGAGAGTAGACTCTAGTCTTATACACGTATCAACATATACACTTAGACAAGATTCCAGCTTCAATTTAAAAAAAAATCAACATAAAAAGTAATTCAAAGCAGAAAAATACACAAATCACAGTACTCAAACCTCAACAATCTTCCATGCCAGCCGCTAGCCCTTGGATACTGTTACCATGTGATCTCTATTTGCTTTTGGATACAGACAGAAGGGGCAGGCTCCACTGATACTTGGGAAGTTATAAAACAGAAAAACTGCAAACTGAGAACTCTAGCCTCCCTCCATCAGTCAGCAGAGCAGAGGTGTGAGGGCCAAGAGCAAGCTCAAGTTTTCACATCTTTATAACTGGGATGATTTGCAGCGTTAACTTGATTAGCAGACGCCCTGGATAGACAATATCGAATGACCAGAGGCAAAGGATCAGACCCACTCAAACTTTGGGTTATATCTTTTGTTCTCACACTATTTAATGATAAATAGACCATGTGAAAAGGAAAGTAAGTGTCATAAATTCCATTTTATACAAGACTGAATTTAAGTCTAAAACATCTTGGAATTCACAATCCTCTAGTTTAAAATAAGTGTCAAGAATGTACAAAATATCAGGAATTATTCAGAAGAGTCAGTCACATTTAGCATACATTATAGGCTTAATGAATGAAGATTTCAGCTTGATTTCCTAATCCTTCTATCATATAATATTGCATAATAATGAATGCTCAAATGAACTGCTTCAGGCATCACAAGAATCTAAATTGATAATAATGTTTAGAAAATTTTGACTCTTAAGAATTGTGTCCTAATTCTACAAAACATCATGATCCATTAAGGATTTATGGCCTCACATCCATGGAGGATAACTCTTATTTAATAAAAAGAATCAATGAATCAGCATACAAATTTCTTCTTAATCTCTCAACATTCCTCGTATGTGAAAGATAAACACCATGATATATTTTTTGATCACGTATTTTAAATATATGGAAAACAGAATAGATAGCAGGTCTATGAACTTGCTATCCAGATGTAATGACTATCAACATTTGATGTACTTGAGATTTTTAAGGAAGTAAACATTATGAATGTAAACCATAGCCTTTTCCTTGCTCTGTGGTGCCGTCTTCTCACAAGTCTCTATCTCTGAGCCCTTCTGCTTTATTTAACTCTTCAAACTTCCCCACACTCCTATTTAACACATCAAACTTACCCAGCTCACACTCCTTTGTCTCCCAGACCCATCTTTCTCTTTCACAGGAAAATTTCTTGAAGAATCTATACTTCCAATTTCTACTTTCTCTCTCTCTTAATTATTCTGTAACCTACTCAAGCCTGGTTTCTGTTAACTGGACTCCTATGAGATTTCAAAAACCTCATTAATCCAAGGTTATTTTTCAGACTACATTACTTGACCTCTTCAGCAACTTTTGACGGAGGCTCACAGAGCTGGGTGTCACCCAGGCTGAAGGCTGGGGTAAAAGGATGTGTAGAGGACAGGGAAGCAGTACCTACAGGGAGAGAAGTGGGTGCAGGAGGAAAAGCTGCTCTCAACTAGCACTTCAGCAAAAGGTGAACTACAGATCTGGAATCACAGTTATAAAAACTCTAGTTGCCATTTTTGTCTTTTCTGAAATTTTGTCACCAAGGAAGGCAGGACTGGACTTCCCCGGTAGCTCAGACAGTAAAGAATCTGCCTGCAATGCAGGAGACCCAGATTCAATCCCTAGGTTGGGAAGACCCCCTGGAGAAGGAAATGGCAACCCATTCCAGTGTTCTCGCCCAGAGAATCCCATAGACAGAAGAGCCTGGCAGGCTACAGTCCATGGGGTGGCAGAGAGTCAGACATGACTAGGTGACTAACAACACACTTGGGACTTTGAAATGGTAAATATCTGTGATGTGTGAAAAAGCATGATACATAACTGTATGACCTTAATTACATAAAAATGGACGCTTGGTTGTGTAAATACACAAATGAGACCTAAAAGGATGCATCAGATGGTAAAGTGCTTATGATTCTGGATGACTTTGCTTTTTGTTTTGGTTTCCTATTATGCACCGGTTAACTTTTAAGAAATAAATGTGATTTTAAAAACCTTAAAAGAAAACTCTAAAAGACCTCAGATTAATCAAAAGATATATGTATACTCTATTAATATTCTTTTTGCAGACAAAAAGACAATAGGATAAACATCAAGATGCTAACAACAATTAAACTTCTGCATGTAAAGACTACAGCTCCCAAGTGAAAGACACGTGGCTTTAATTTTCTTCTTCATTTAATAATACACATTTTGCCAATTTTCTACAATGAACTTTTTTTTTTTTTAATGAGAAAACGGCTGCTTTCTTGAAAAATAGCATGGTCTGCATGCCTGTTTTCCAGGGTAACAAAGAAGGGTGTTGCCAGGGAGATGCAGCTCCACAGAGCACTTGTGAGGAGGAAACCCCAGGGAACAAGTGGGTGTTGGGAGCCTGAAAGAGGAAAGAAGGGCAGGCTGAGTGCAGGGCGTTTTGGAAAAGTCCAGACCATGCAGCAACCAGGCTGGCCGGAGACAACCCAGGAATTGCCTGGCACTGCCACGGGCTTTCCAGGCAGCCATCGGTCTCTTCCAGATACTGCAAAGTCTCTCTACTGCTCGAACTCACGTCACTGTGATGCCACCCAAATGGGGTCCCACTCCCGGCTTGCTGATGTCCCACCCAATACCACGTGGCCACAGGTATCCTGCTTTGGTGAACACTTAGAACACGGGATGGTCCATTCTCTCAGATGCATACCACCCTCCACTTAACCGTGACCAGCTCCACTTCCCATCCCAGACACAGGGCCACTTGGCCTCAACATCAGCAGTTCCTGCCCCCATCCTCTGCCTTCTGTATACTCTTCCCTGGCCTAGAGAATACGCTTCCCTCTCCTTATATACCTAGTGACCTCTACTCACCTTTCATAATAAAACCCTCTACAGAGCACTCCAAATATTCAGGAAATCAACCCTGAATAGTCATTGGAAGGACTGATGCTCAAGCCAAAGCTCCAATACTTTGGCCCTTGATAGCGAAGAACTGGTTCACTGGAAAAGACCTTGATGCTGGGAAAGATAGAAGGCAGGAGGAGAAGGGGACAACAGAAGATGAGATGGTTGGATGGCATCACCAACTCAATGGACATGAGTCTGAACAAGCTCTGGGAGATGGTGAAGGACAGGGAAGCCTGGCGTGTTGCAGTCCATGGCGTCACAAAGAGTCGGACACGACTGAGCGACTGTACAACAGAGTGCTCCTGGTCAACCAGCTGCTTCCCCTCTGCATAACTCAGTCATTTCTATGTAACATCTTACAGCACTTCTTACATGGCAAGAGTTATCCCTTAAACACCCCTCCCCACTAAACCGTGAGATGTCAAGTCCAGGAAATCCAGAGCCTCATGCATCCAAAACACCACCTAGATATGGAAGGGGCTCAGTAAGTAGTTAATGAGCTAAATAAATATATCTGTTTTTACTATATATTTTTATAGATATTTCAGAAATGAGGTTTAAGAGCTGAAAAACAGCTAACTCATATTGGTACTCTCTAAATGAAACCAATTCAAAGTTTACGGCCTAAGTAAAGATTAAACCAAATATATACCCAGCAAATGGCAAGATTTCTGTCATCTTTAGAGCTGAGAATATAAAACTACATCAATCTGGAATTACCTACCTGACCAAATAGTAATCTGAGGACTATACACGATGCAGGGGGTTTTGTTTCTCCTTTACATAGTGTCTGTTACAATGCAAAAATAATTCAAACACATATCTTCTCTTTGAAGGCAAATCAGTAAGAATGGCTGATACCCAGGGAACAGGGGAAACTTATGATCAATGGCAAGAATACAGAATCTGCATGTAATTCTCATACTGCGTGTAATTCTCATTTCCACACAGGCTGACTTTCATGGGTGCCTGCCTAATGCCTACGTTGAGTTTACCTGAACTAAAGTGGGGATTGAATTTTGACCAGTCTGCGTCTGCATGTGAGCAGATGCGCTCTCTGCCACAGAATTTGGTAAACTTCCATCCTGCTGAGAGTCAATTGTTTCCATGGTCATTTGTCTGAAAAGACAATAAAAAGGAAGAATTAAGGCCCTATCTGAAATACCTGTTTTCACCTGGCTTTCTGGTTGATATTCATTTCTATCATCCAATTATTCTACCTTGTTTTTCAAGAAACAGATTCAGTGGCAAAGCTCTAACTCTCTAAATATAAAGGCACCTTCTCTGCTCACTGGATATGAACACCATACCAAGGGAGCAATGTCCCATGGGAATTAGTTTATTTGAAAATTTTTAAATCTTACAATAAAGTCTTCCTGATAATTATTTTAAGCTCTCTACCATAAATTAGTGATAAAGTTAGGTTTTATATTTTACATGAAGTTTAAATATCCTACGACTCTCATGGCCTAATAAATCTGCTTTATACTATGATTTAGTATGAAAGAATGTCCACATTACCTACATTAAATGTGTTACAATATAAAGATGTGTCTGGCTTTGTCAGCACTAAATAGTTTCTGATTTAAAAAAACCTGTTAAATTGAATCACTGAGTGGACCACTTATCCTGCAGCTCCTCCTTCACCTAAAGAGGAGAATCTAATTTTTCCAGAAAAAACTTGTAAATATTTATCTTATAATTTCAACTTAAGTTAATGATTTCTATATAGGCTCTTTCTAGACAGAAGGTAAGCCACATTTTAATGTTACCCTACTACGAGAACATGTAAAATGCAAACAAAATCAACAAAAAAAAAACATGTTTTAAACTTATAGGAACTACTCCCTGCAGTTGTGTATCTTTTCGATCATTAATAATATAGTGTGTTTTTTTCACCTCAGTAGCCTAAATATATATCCCGAAAGTATGCAGGCAACTTAGAACTTTAAATTGAAATGTCCAGACGTTTTTTCCAGATTGAATTCTTCTGCATTTCAAGAGGCATCACCTGAATCCAAGTCTTCTGTTCTCAAAGCTGTCTGCTGTACCCTGCACTACACCTAGATTTACTTCTCTCTATTCAGACAGTTTAATAGTTAGAACTGACCGTGACAGTTTAGAGCAATTATGAAAATCTAGAGTCTACTATGAAAAGATGTCTTTCCCTCAACATTCCCCAGTTCTTTTATCTCTTATTATTTCCCAGCATGGACTTTCTAATTCTAGGTAAGCAGAGGCCATCCCCCTGCAAAAACTGCCAATTCCTGAGGTTCCACTTTTGCTTGTGAGCAGTTTCCAAGGAGAATACGTAGAACATTTGATTCTGCAGGATATGAAAAGGTATTATCTGGGCAAAGAGTGTAAAAGGAAAAATGCTTGGTCTGAGTTTAAAATAGCTGGGATTAAAAGGGTTTCTTGACAGCAGAACTTTCTCTGAAGCTTGACTATTCCAGTTTGACTTGGGAAGGATGATGCAGATCCAGTCAATAGCATTTTCCGAAAGAACCATCCCAGACGCTTTTCCCACAAAGTGAGTCCTAGCAGAAATGGTTTGGAAAGAGTGTGAGAAATGTTGTCTTATGCTTCTTCTTATACCTTTATCAAAAGCTCTCCAGGTTCTGTCAAGAACTTGAGTCTCCACTCAAACATTACCCTCTGAAAGGCCTTCCCCCTTTCAGAAACGTTCCTTTAGGACCATCTACATGGCAGACCCTGAGAATACAAAAGTCACAATCCTTGCTCTCAAGGACACTGTTCTCCACTTGGGCCTTAGTTTCTCCAAGAGTCCTCGGACAACCTGTCTTAGAATTGACACACACACTTGCAAAGGAAAAAAAAGCAGATTCACAGGCTCGACCCCAAACCCACTGATTCAAACTTTCTAAGGGGTCTAATTTTTATATCTAAGAGATTCTGATAGCTATTAAAATTTGAGAACAACTTAGCTTATTGGTAAATGCTATTGGTTAGACCTGTAATGAACACAAATTGTGTGAAGGGTGCTACGTATGAAATGTTAGGGGAAACACAGGAAAACTGAAATAGGACTGAGGATGGGGCCATATGAGTTGTATGCTGAAGGAGAGGGTAGAAAAGATGAGGACAACCAAGAGAGGAAGGAAAATACAGAGCATGTTTGGAAGACAGAGTAGCTGACTGGAGCAGACAATCTGGTGAGGCATGCAGGAGCCTGCTAGTTTTCATCCTTAACAACTTCTAAAGGGCAATATAGTTAGTTCTTCTTATAGAGGTGAGGAAAAGGAGACATAAAGAGGTTTAGAATCTGATTTTCAACAAAGGGATTGAGTGGCAAAGCCAAGTTTCGAACCAAGGTCTTTTCCCAAAGCATATTCTCAATGACCAAACCTAACTGCCATTCAATCTCTCTCACAACATGAGCTCACTTTATCTTCACAGCCTAATCTCCAGTCACTCCATTCCTTTCCACATTCTGCAATCCAAACTCCTTACAAGCCATGTCTTTGGTCGAATACACATTTTAGTTCCCCAACTCTAATTTTCTATGTCTGTACTTCTCTCTTCCTCGGATGCCCTTCAGTCTTTCTTTGTCCAACAGGCACATTTCTACTCATTCTTCAAAGTCTGGATCAAAGACACCATCTTTAAAGTCTATTCTGATAGCCTTGGGCAGAATGATTCTGTCCTGAGTTCCCAAAGCATCTTGTGCAATCCCTCCATTTCAGCACTTGTCTAGGATATTCATCTGTCCACAAAGTTCTAGCAATAGTGTGAGAAACAGACACAACATCTTAGATTTCAGTGTATTCCCAGTGCCTAGAATAGAATCTACCATAATCATTAAGTGAGGGAATTAATTAATCAACTATTCCAGAAGACTATAGGACTGTTAGGTGTTATTAAATAATAAGAAGAAGGTTCAGAGAGATTCGGTGTCTTTCTCCAGGACTCACAGAAGACTGCATGATAGGGGGTAAACAGGAGGTCTGGTGTTTGTGACTCCAGGGTTCCTCCCACAGCTGGTACCCTGAGCAGTATTCCTGTCTAGACACGTCTTACAAAAACAGTGTGCTTCTCAGTATGCTGCCACTGCTGTCACAGTATTCACTCAGATGGGATGTACAGACTCTAATTTTATCCCATATGATTCTCCTGGAGTGCCTTGTACAGGGCCCGGTATATGTCATTCAGTCCAAGTTTGTTACTAAATCAATTTATTTAAAGTAAAAATCTACAGAAGAGCAGGTCAGTACTACCAATTTACACAGCCTGTCATCTTCAAATAAGTTCATTCTGCTGATCTATACCCAACTCCTCTCCAGTACAACCTCCTAAACCCACTAAAAGCCAACCCCAGACCAAGAATTGGGGCAGAGATTCAACTAACATTGGAGTGTTCAACAAGGATCAGGCACTGTACTGAGCATTTTCAGACACTAACCCAGCAGGAAATAAAGGGCCCAGACCTCAGATGGAAATGACACATATCAACACTAATATCTGTAAATCAGTCTCAGCTAGGTCCAAAGGAATTTGTTTACCAAGTGTAAGAGAAAGACCCATTTAAATCTTGCACTGTTCACTTACCTACTTTACAGCAAAAATTAAAGAGGTGAAGCATACAATATTTTCCCCCAAATCTCACTTTCTATACCAAATTTTAAACATAGTCGTAAAAAAAAAAAAAAATAAAAAAGTAAACATAGTTGTATTAGTATTAATAATCTGTATATTAATTAATTATATAACATTTCAATCTTAAATACAAATGAGAAAAAGACCAATTAGGAAATAGAAATTACAGAATATTTAAAAATAAACACATACAAAATGATAAAAACAAAAAGTTAAAAGTCCATTAACCACTATAATCTACAAGTAAGCAAAATACTGGCAAACATTTGCTTCTACAATTCTAAAGAACAGATAAGGATTTGCTAACACAGGCATATTTAAACTTATAAATGATTAATGGTAGTAGCAACATTCTTATGAAAGTTAAATATTTCTTCCAAAATCTTTATTATTGCAAACCATTCTCTTCTTCAGTAGAAAACTAAATGTTATCCCAACATGTTTTGAAAAATTGGAACTCATTTTAATAAATGTTAATATAATCATTGTCTTAAAAGAACAGGATCCACCCAGTTGCACAATTTTCAAAGTCTTCTAGGGTGAACTGCCTTTAGTGCAGGTAGCATTGCATTTGTGGATTACTCTGTTATTTTCTAGGCTTTTAGTAGAACATCTATATCATATTTCAAAAACTCCCCAAAATACTAAATTACAGCAAACAGTACAGTACTGTTTAGATATGATTTATATAACACACTTTGAAGAAATGAATACAAAGCAGTATATTTGTAAAAATTATGTTTTTATAATTATAGAAATATTGAGATAATTAATGACCAAAGTTATTTTGGCACACCTATGTACCAAGCACACCACACACAAGATATTTAAAAAGAAGGAAAAATGAAAGAAAAAGGAAAAACATTTTTGAAAAATTCTATCCTAGGTACCCAAGAAGATATTCTTAAAAGAAAGGAAGAAAAAAAAAAGAAACAAAGAAAAGACACACAAGCCAAAAATATCTACATGAAAAATAAAAGTAGTTTCCTAGTTATAATTAAAGTGTACAATTAATAATTTTGAAAATCTTAGTTGTATCCAATTTGCAAGGACAAATTATACTGTGGAGCAACTATATTTATCCATGCAAAACTTTTTCAGCTGCTTAAAAAACAGAATCCAGCAACAAAAGGAAAAATGATTAAAGTTGTTTTTATTACCTTTTTAAATAGTTTTATTTAAACTGTCATGAAAAATTCATTTTCTTTTTGCTGCTAGACCCAATTGATGAACCAGACTGTCTCTGAAAATCACTAAAAGAGAATTTGAAAAATAATATTTGGATTTCCAGAAAACATTGGTAGAGATGTAACTGTCATGAAAAATTCATTTTCTTTTTGCTGCTAGATCCAACTGATGAACCAGAATGTCTCTGAAAATCACTAAAACAGAATTTGAAAATAATATTTGGATTTCCAGAAAACATTGGTAGAGATGTGCTCTTTTACAACTTTAGGTACAGGTGTTGACTAAAGTGGGGAGGGCAATGGCACCCCACCCCAGTACTCTTGCCTGGAAAATCCCATGGACGGAGGAGCCTGATAGGCTCCAATCCATGGGATCACTAAGAGTTGGACACGACTGAGCGACTTCACTTTCACTTTTCACTTTCATGCATTGGAGAAGGAAATGGCAACCCACTCTAGTATTCTTGCCTGGAGAATCCCGGGGACGGAGGAGCCTGGTGGGCTGCCGTCTATGGGATCACACAGAGTTGGACACAACTGAAGCGACTTAGCAGTTGACTAAAGGCAAAAATGAAAATGAAAACTCTTCTCTACTTCCATATATATCATCTCCTTTTTAACTGAAAAGGCCAGCACTTAGAACAAGCTGACCATGAATGACCACTCAACTCCTACGTTGCCTAGCACAACTCACAATAGAAGACAAACTCCCTAACTGAACAGCTGAGTAATCTGGGTACATACTATTATAGTTTTATTTAAAATATATATACATACACATATATATATACACACATCCATATACACACACAAACACATATACATATATAAATACACCATTAATTTATCCATTTTAACTTTAAGCTAAGTAGAACTTTCAAAAGAAGAGAAAAATAACATATCCACCTACCTTAGATTTGTCTTCATATATTTTTTCCTGCCACATTTGCTCATTATTAAGACATTTATAATCAATGCTTTGCTCCTTCTTGTTTTCTTCTTTATTTATCCTGCAGTAAAATTATAATGTTGAATTGGGGGATCATAAGCTTTTATTTTAAAAAAATTAAAATATCTCACAACTACAGCAAAATACCCTAGTTTCATAAAACTAACAAAAAAAAGCATAGAAAGCTGAAATGATTGTATTTTTTTTTTCAAACTTACTCCTACCCAATTTTCTTATCTTTGGAGGAAAAAAAAATTTCAGAAAAATTAAATTCTATGCTATTTACCAGATGATTTTCTATTGAACAGAGCAGTGCTGCTTGAAACATTTAATACACACTGCAATGTGCTTCTATCAGCTCTATTTTACAATGATAATAAACACTTAATGAACTGAAGGAATTATTGTTTTCTCAAATTTCATTTCACTGAAACAAATTTGTCAACTATTTTTCATATACCTTAACTTCAAAACTGGGTTTTGTTAAAAAAAATTTAACTCCAAACAAAATAGTAATTTTTCCTTTAAAATCTCCTCTGACAGCCTTCAATCTATTTTAAAAAGCTTAGACACTGTAGAAATTAAACTCCATTTTTTTTTTTTTTTACTAGTATCTCTTTAAAATGCACATTTGACATGCTACTGCTGCTGTGCTGTGCTCAGTTGTGTGTCTGACTTTTTGCAACCCCATGGACTGTAGCCTGCCAGGCTCCTCTGTCCATGGAATGCTCCAAGCAAAAATACTAGAGTGGGTTGCCATTTCCTCCTCCAGGGGATCTTCCTCACTCAGGGATCGAACCTGCATCTTTTGTGTCTCCTGCACTGGCAGATGGGTTCTCTACCACTGCGCCACCAGGGAAGCCCTCGACATGCTAAATGAAATAAAATCGACAAAGAAAAAGACCAAAGGAGAGCAGTGAGCTCTCAATTTATTTTAGATTTGAAAGGACAAACACTGGCATTCCTGTTTCTTCTGGGCGTCTATGCCAGCAGTGGGTGCTCTGCCACAAACAGGCTATTTTCAGGGCTCCCCCATAATGGCCCCTTTATAATGATGTTACACTGTCTCACCCAATTTGGAAACTGAGTTGGCAGTCAGGTGTGCTACCCCTCACTAGGGGCACTAGGACAATGATTATTGCTGCCACCTGCCCCCAATCTACAACAGGGATGAGAAAAGGTAGGGCATTTGAACCAAACCCCCCGTGCCCGCCTCTGCCCTGACCCAAACCAGGCTTCTCTGGTGGCTCAGTTGGTAAAAAATCCGCCTGCAGTGCAGGAGATTGCCTGCAATACAGAAAACCAAAGTTCGATCCCAAAGGGTCGGGAAGATCCTCCTGGAAAAGGAAATGGCAACCCACTCCAGCACTTTTATTTTTAATTTATTTTTTAATTGAAGGATAACTGCTTTACAGAATTCTGTCGTTTTCTGTCAAACCTCAACATGAATCAGCCATCAGTTCAGTTCAGTTGCTCAGTCATGTCTGACTCTCTGCGACTCCATGAATCGCAGCACGCCATGCCTCCCTGTCCATCACCAAGTCCCGGAGTTCACCCAGACTCTTGTCCATCGAGTCGGTGATGCCATCCAGGCATCTCATCCTCTGTCATCCCCTTCTCCTCCTGCCCCCAATCCCTCCCACCAGCATCAGAGTCTTTTCCAATGAGTCAACTCTTTGCATGAGGTGGCCAAAGTATTGGAGTTTCAGCTTTAGCATCATCAGTCCTTCCAAAGAACACCCGATCTCCTTTAGAATGGACTGGTTGGATCTCCTTGCAGTCCAAGGGACTCTCAAGAGTCTTCGCCAACACCACAGTTCAAAAGCATCAATTCTTCAGGGCTCAGCTTTCTTCACAGTCCAACTCTCACATCCATACATGACCACTGGAAAAGCACAGCCTTGACTAGAGGGACCTTTGTTGGCAAAGTAATGTCTCTGCTTTTGAGTATGCTATCTAGGTTGGTCATAACTTTCCTTCCAAGGAGTAAGCGTCTTTTAATTTCATGGCTGCAGTCACCATCTGCACTGATTTTGGAGCCCCCAAAAATATAGTCTGACACTGTGTCCACTGTTTCCCCATCTATTTCCCATGAAGTGATGGGACCAGATGCCATGATCTTTGTTTTCTGAGTGTTGAGCTTTAAGCCAACTTTTTCACTCTCCTCTTTCACTTTCATCAAGAGGCTCTTTTGTTCCTCTTCACTTTCTGCATAAGGGTGGTGTCATCTGCGTATCTGAGGTTACTGATATTTCTCCCGGCAATCTTGATTCCAGCTTATGCTTCTTCCTGCCCAGCATTTCTCATGATGTACTCTGCATAGAAGTTAAATAAGCAGGGTGACAATATACAGCCTTGACATGCTCCTTTTCCTCTTTGGAACCAGTCTGTTGTTTAATGTCCAGTTCTAACTGTTGCTTCCTGACCTGCAAATAGGTTTCTCAAGAGGCAGGTCAGGTGGGGTCTGGTATTCCCATCTCTTTCAGAATTTTCCAGTTTATTGTGATCCACATAGTCAAAGGCTTTGGCATAGTCCATAAAGCAGAAATAGATTATATAAAACCCATTCTTTTGATCAATTGAAGCAATGTAGCAAGAAGCAAGCACTGTATGGATTCACCTTGTTTCCCAGGAGTTTGTAGACGACCTACCCCATGCCGGAGGTCGGCGGCGGGGGCTCCCCACACCTGAGGCCAGGGGGCGGCCGGGAGCCCCCGCCTGAGGCCAGGGGCGGCAGCCAGGAGGAGCTACCCCATGCCCAAGGCCAGGGGCCGCAGCGGAGAAGAGCAACTCCATGTGCAAGGAGCGGTGGCTGCGTGGGCACAGGAGGGCTGAGAGGAGCCACTCCACATTCAAGGTCAGGAGGGGCGGCTGAGAGAGGCATCACACAACAACACAAACCATAATCACAGAAAACTAGTCAATCTAATCACACAGACCACAGCCTTGTCTAACTCAATGAAACTAAGCCATGCCGTGTGGGGCCACCCAAGTCAGGCAGGTCATGGTGGAGAGGTCTGACAGAATGTGGTCCACTGGAGAAGAGAATGGCAAACCACTTCAGTATCTTGCCCTGATAACCCTATGAACAGTATGAATCAGCCATAGGTATACATATATCCCCTCCCTTTTGAACCTCCCTCCCATCTCCCTCCCATCCCACCCCTCTAGGTTGATACAGAGCCCCTGTTTGAGTTTCCTGAGCCATACAGCAAATTCCCCTTGGCTATCTATTTTACATATGGTAATATAAGTTTCCATGTTACTGTTTCCCTACATCTCACCCTCTCCTCCCCTCTCCCCACTCCAGCATTCTTGCCTGGAAAATCCCATGGACAGAAAAGCCTGGTGGGCTACAGTCCATAGGGTTGCAAAGAGTCAGATATGACTGAAGCGGCTTAGCACAATAAATAAATTGGCACCCAAGGTATGCCAGCCCTTGTGCTAGGCACCCAGACACAGATAATAAGATGTCTCTGATCTCCAGGAACTTGGATTCTAATCAGAAAGATAGACATTAAACAAGGAATAATGATAATATTATCTGAATAATGATGATGGGCATGACACCATCCAGTAGTACTTTGGCCACCTGATGTGAAGAGCCAATTCACTGGAAAAGACCCTGATGGTGGGAAAGATTGAGGACTGGAGAAGGGGATGAGAGAGGATGAGATGGTCGGATGGCATCACCGACTCAGTGGACATGAGTTTGAGCAAACTCTGGGAGATAGTGAAGTACAGGGAAGCCTGGCATGCTGCAGTCCATGATGTTGCAAAGAGTCAGACACGACTGAGCAACTGAACAAAAAATACACCATCTAGGGGAGAAGTAACTCCCAATTTCTCTTGGAAATACCATTTTCTTGAGTTTAATTTCTGAGTAAGTAATACATTATCATTTGAATCTCGAGTAGAAAAAGGCATTTGATCAAGTCCCAGGACCAGCCACCCATTTCCTCTTCCCAGCTTCCTGCCACCCCTGCCACCAGACATCAAGAGAGAAAATTATTAACCTCACAACAGAACAGTGACCATCAGTTAAACCTGATCAGGCTCATCAAAGAATTATTTCATTCCCAATACTCTCTAAGAAGTCATCACTGATTGCCTGCTTGCAACATCTAAAGCAATGATTTTTAGTCTCTATCTTCCTTAATACACCTACAGCATTTCCTACTTGCTAAACTTTGTCCTCCTTGAACTCTTCAGGGCACCACATTCAAGTTTCCCTTCCAAGTTATCCAGTCCTTTGCCCCAGTCTCCTTTGGCCCACTCTTTAAGGGTTGGTGTTTCCATGCTCCCAGTCACAAAAACCACAACACTCTCCCTCAAGACTGCTTCATCCCTGTTTGATCTCACCTCCAGCCTGACCCCTCTCTGGTCGAATGCTCAGGAGTATCCGACTCTTTTGCAACACCATAGAAGCTCCTCTGTGCATGGGATTTCCCAGGCAAGAATCCTGGAGAGGGTAGCTATTTCCTCCTCCAGGGGAATTGTTCTGACCCAGGGATGGAACCTTTGTCTCTTGTATTGGCAGTACCACCAGCGCCATCTGGGCCTGTATGTATCTGCCTATTTGATACCTCTCAACAGTTTGTTCACAGATCCTCAAGCCTGAAATATTTAAAACTAACCTCAACTCCTTTGCTCTACATCTCCCTTCCTGCTATATTTTTTATCTCAGTTGGAGACTGACGTCACCATGGCCTCAGGCACTGTATCTGGGCATCCTGTGCCTTTACTCCCACTTCCTTTGTCTGTCCCCAGTTCCTGAGGAGGCAGTGCGGTCTAATGGTCCTGCGCAGCAGCACAGTGTGCGATATGCACAGAACAGCACTGCAGGCTGATCTGGGTGGCAACTTGAGTTCTAGCCCTTATGGGACTATGGTTTTTGCAAGAAAGACAAAACTGAATTCCCACGACAATTAGCATGGTCAAAATGAAAAGAATGTGGAATAAAGGGCAGTGCAGCTCTAACGGAAGTTTCTATAATGATTCATTCATTAGTGTATAGCCTAGGCTACTGTGCCACTGTCAATGCATGAATCATTATATCTATAAATGAAGCAAAATTTCTTTTCATATTAGCTTTTCACTTTTGATATCCAGTGTTAGGAATACATATAACAGCTACAGTGTTTTGTATCATCTAAGATGGTATTGATGTACTGACAAATGATTCATCTTGTCAATTTATAGTACTGATAAATACAGTACAGTCCTATAAATGTTTCTCTTCCTTATGGTTTTCTTAATAACATTTTCTTTTCTCTAGCTTCTTTATTGTAAGAATATAGTATATAATACATCTAACATACAAAATACATTTCAATTGACCATTTATGTTATTGGTGAGGTTTCTGGTCAATAATAGGCTATTAGCAGTTAAGTTTTAGGGGAGTCACAAAGTATATTGGTATATATAGGTGTTGGTGCCTCTAACCCCTATGTTGTTCAAGAGTCAACTTCAATTACCAAAAGCCATATATGTGAAGTTGACAGGGATGAGCCTATGATTATTATGTATTTTTAGGTGAAGATGAGTACAGGAAAAACAAAACATACAGTAGTAACAGGAAATCATGCCACTTTTAACTTCTTGTAATCTTTGTGAAGCAAAATTAGAATACCTTTCAAAGAATTTTTACACTTCTCTGTAAAAATACAAGTGGTCAGGAATAGTTTTTGTAAATAATTATTTGAAACTTGCAAATACTGTCTTTACTATTTTGAACATGAATCACCCAGAAAATCAAGCAGCATTCTAATACAGATTCAAGGCCACCCAGTTTAGTTGCTTCAGATACCTATTAAGCGTGTATGCATGCTCAGGCACTCAGATGTGTCAGACTCTTTGGGATCCCATGGGCTGCAGGCTGCCAGGCTCCCCCTCTCCATGGAATTTCCCAGGCAAGGATACTGGAGTAGGTTGCCATTTCCTCCTCCAGGGGATCTTCTCAACCCAGGGACTGAACCCATGTCTCCTGCATCTCCTGCATCAGCAGGCAGATTCTTTACCACTGAGCCACCTCAGATACCTATTATTATTTAAGAAATATTAACTCTTTACTTGATGCTGGGAGGGATTGGGGGCAGGAGGAGAAGGGGACCACAGAGGATGAGATGGCTGGATGGCATCACTGACTCGATGGATGTGAGTCTGAGTGACCTCCGGGAGTTGGTGATGGACAGGGAGGCCTGGCGTGCTGCGGTTCATGGGGTCTCAAAGAGTCGGACACAACTGAGCGACTGATCTGATCTGATCTGAAAATCACCAAAGGATTAAAAATTATTCAAGCATCTCATTCTCAATTCATTCCCCCCTGGTGCCTGCTTTTGTCTATTTCAGTCAATGAACAGAAGAATCTGCTGCTAAGGAGGAAATGAAAAATGAAATTCAAGTAGTCATGGCCTATCTCCTCGTCTCCAAGTCCCCCTTCCCTGCCCCAGCCCCAATTCATGAAAGGAAACAAAACTTTCAATCTTTGGGGGAAGTTATCGCTTGACTAACAAACACTGTAGGGTTTTTCAACAGCATGCTCCATTGCTGCACTTTAGGTATATTTCAGAAACACTTACCTACATTTAAAGTACAACTGCACTGACCACTAATTAGTAAATCTGGGAAAGAGTAGGTAAGACACTGGAATTAGCTAAAGTTTATAGAAATGAATTTCAACGTTGTGATACTCAGGTTGGTCCTGTCTTGCGTATACAAACAAAATTAGAGTCCAAGTGCAGACATATGTCTAAATAAGTTACACTTCACTCCTCCGATAATTTTAAGAACTGCAAAAGCATCCCAAGTGTGTATGCATGGTACATAGTGGTCCCAATGCCAGAGCTGGAAACTTCCATGATAATCAGTGCTATGCTATAAATTACTAAATTATTAAATAATTTTTGTGCTACCAGTGGAAAAAAATTCAAGCTGTTTGAGAATGTGAACAAAACTCTATGACATCTGACATTCTGAATTAGGATGTTCTAATTTTAAGTCTGCTGAGTTAAAAACAAAAACAACAAAAACGTTCATTAAGATAACTTTGAAGAAACTGAGTTTACTTTCAGGAATCCTCAAAAGTAAAAACATTAGAATCATATGAACCCCACTGTTAAAATTTAGCAGGATTTCATTTTGACATTTGATTGGTCTGTTCACTGTTCAGAAAGTGTGTATGAAGCTGCTTCTCATCTGGGGAGAGAGATGTCAGAAGAGCCTCACAAAAAGTTGCTAGTAAGGTTTTCTTGGAGGCAAGCCTCCTTCCTCACCAGTGAGACAGTTATTTTAAACAGTTCCAAATAACCTTACCAGCCCATGCTTCTTTTCAAAACTGTTTTGCATGCACCTTGCCAGTAATTTCCTGTAATACTCCTGGGATGGTCAGTCAAGAGATTTACAAAATAGGTATTTTTAAAATTTGCTATAATTGAATTATACCGTAAGACTCAACTTGTCTTCATGAGTAATATTAAGATAAATCTCTAGTAATGTCATCCTTAGGTTATTCTCTTCATTCTCTCTTACTTTCTACTGGATATCCTATAGCATCATTAAAAGAAAACCCATGAACGAAAGATTTAAAAACAGGGCACTGTTTATTGTGCAATTCTCATGGTAAAAAGTATTTTACATACTTTGTGTGCTTTAAAAGGGAATTAAGAAAATGATTTAAAATGTATATCTCAGTTTCTTCTAAGTTATCTACATGTGTATAATGGATGAGAAACACTTCCCCTGAAATCTATATTTTTACAATGTATATACCTGTACTGATAATATTGAAACTAGATTCAATGTAGGATCCTAACTCCTCTCAAAGTTGACTTTTATATGGGTCAATAGCAATCCCATTAAGTAGAAAATTAATAGGATTCAATGACATTTCAGGTTTATTTCCTTAATGACCAATACTGAGTGCCTGTCAAAATATCAATGGTGCAGTTGTTAAGTGTTTGCATTGTTCAGTTTTATTTTTCAAAGTTTATCTAAATAGGCCAAGACATTTAAGTACATTCCCCAGTTGAACTGGCCCAATATTAACTTGTAGAGAACATGAGGCTGGAGAAAACAGGATCAGGAATATATCTCTATACTGATAAAAGATTCAGTCAGGATTCCTTTTGTATGTTAACCTGAAACTCTTCCCTACTATTCATGAAATGTCCATAATTCTAAACATGATTTCATATTTTAAACATACAATGATTTGCCTCAGTAGGAAACTAATCTATGGAGTCTGGAATTTGTTAAATTCACCAGATTTCAGGAAAGCTTCTGGGGCAATAGGGAAATAGAAAGACTCAAGCATTCTTCTTTGTTTACACATTCAATAAAAATTTATTCATACACTCTTACAAAATGTGTACACAAAACATCCATGGAATTACAACTTCACACTCACCAAAGGAACTCCAGGTTGAAGAGCAAGTCATTGTGCAAGCATTAGCTTATTCTTAACTATTTTACAGATGCATCAAAAATGTCTGTGTCATTACCATCACTTAACATGACAGTTTTCATTCCAATCCCAAAGAAAGGCAATGCCAAAGAATGCTCAAACTACCACACAATTGCACTCATCTGACACGCTAGTAAAGTAATGCTCAAAATTCTCCAAGCCAGGAGAACTGGACATGGAACAACAGACTGGTTCCAAAGAGGAAAAGGAGTACGTCGAGGCTGTATCTTGTCACCCTGCTTATTTAACTTCTATGCAGAGTACATCATGAGAAACTCTGGTCTGGAAGAAGCACAAGCTGGAATTAAGGTTGCCAGGAGAAATATCAATAACCTCAGATATGCAGATAACACCACCCTTATGGCAGAAAGTGAAGAGGAACTAAAGAGCCTCTTGATGAAGGTGAAAGAGGAGAGTGAAAAAGTTGGCTTAAAGCTCAACATTCAGAAAACGAAAATCATGGCATCTGGTCCCATCACTTCACGGGAAATACATGGGGAAACAGTGGACACAGTGTCAGACTTTATTTTTCTGGGCTCCGAAAGTCACTGCAGATGGTGACTGCAGCCATGAAATTAAAAGACGCTTACTCCTTGGAAGGAAAGTTATGACCAACCTAGATAGCATATTCAAAAGCAGAGACATTACTTTGTCAACAAAGGTCTGTCTACTCAAGGCTATGGTTTTTCCAGTGGTCATGTATGGATGTGAGAGTTGGACTGTGAAGAAAGCTGAGTGCAGAAGAATTGATGCTTTTGAACTGTGATGTTAGCAAAGACTCTTGAGAGTCCCTTGGACTGCAAGGAGATCCAACCAGTCCATTCTAAAGGGGATCAGTCCTGGGTGTTCTTTGGAAGGACTGATGCATACTTTGGCCACCTCATGCGAAGAGTTGACTCACTGGAGAAAACTCTGATGCTGGGAGGATTGGGGGCAGGAGGAGAAGGATGACAGAGGATGAGATGGCTGGATGGCATCACCAACTCAATGGACATGAGTTTGGGTGAACTCAAGGAGTTGGTGATGGACAGGGAGGCCTGGTGTGCTGTGATTTATGGGGTCGCAAAGAGTCGGACATGACTGAGCAACTCAACTGAACACGACAGTGGTCTCAATGTTTACTTATCCAGGATCAAACCCATTGAAATATCTTCTCAAAAACTATGTCTGGATCACTAGGTAGCTCTTTGCTACTGCTACTGCTAAGTCACTTCAGTCGTGTCCGACTCTGTGCGACCCCATAGACAGTAGCCCACCAGGCTCCCCCGTCCCTAGGATTCTCCAGGCAACAACACTGGAGTGGGTTGCCATTTCCTTCTCCAATGCATGAAAGTGAAATTGCTCAGTCGTGTCCGACCCTCAGTGACCCCATAGACTGCAGCCTTCCAGGCTCCTCCATCCATGGGATTTTCCAGGCAAGAGTACTGGAGTGGGGTAGCTCTTTAGACATCAGTATTTTTACTACTTCTTATAAAAAGGCCAAAACACATTGTTTGCAGATTGCCTTTCTTTAGTGTAAAGATGAGCACTGAAGAATTGATGCTTTTGAACTGTGGTGTTGAAGAAGACTCTTGAGAGTCCCTTGGACTGCAAGGAGATCCAATCAGTCCATCCTAAAGAAAATCACCCCTAAATATTCATTGGAAGGACTGATGCTGAAACTGAAACTACAATACTTTGACCACCTGATGCGAAGAACTGACTTCACTGGAAAAGACCCTGATGCTGGGGAAGATTGAAGGCGGGAGGACAAGGGGACGAAAGAGGATGAGATGGTTGGATGGCATCATCGACTCAATGGACATGAATTTGAGTAGGCTCCGGGAGTTGGTGATGGGACAGGGAAGCCTGGCCTGCTGCAGTCCATGGGGTTGCAAAGAGTCGGACACGACTGAGCGACTGAACTGAAGTGAGTGGGGAAAAGTTTCTTTTAAGTTCAAAGATTCAAAGACTGTGACTTATGAGGGGAAAGCAGCTTGTTATTCAAAAGTAGCATGGTGACTAGGCCAAAAATGTGGTACCCACAGGGGAACAACCAGAGAACACAACCTTCCTGTCTTCTAACACAGTCTTCACCTTGGACCTCCAGCCCTGCGCATCCCAGTTTGTGTTTATTTCCAGGGAGGGTGGATGCACTCCCAGGAGCCCAGCGAATGAGGCGGGGAAGCCAGAGGTGTTCGGAAGCCTTTTGATGAGCCGCTCGGTTACTGGGCCTCCGGTGTGGGCCGAACTGGTTCCGCCGGGCAGCATCGCTCACCCCGGGGCCGCCAGGCCGCCGCTACCCGAGCCGCGCAGGGAGGGAAGAGGCTCACACTAGGGGATCCGGGTCCGGTGGAGGGATCAGTGAAGACGTCCGACGACGCTCGTCCCTCTGAGTCCGCGGTCGGGACCGCGGTCGCCTGGCTGGCTGGTCCCGGCGCCAGCGGGGCACGGGAAGGAAGGTGGCGCGCCTTCCAGAACCACCTCTCGGTCTGTCATGGGTCGCAAGGACCGGGGACGGCGGCTCCGGCGAGCGAGCGAAGCCGACCGACCCGTGTCGCCCGCCAGCCATCCCCTCCCAGGAGCCGGAGCGGCGGCCCCTCGGAAAAAGCCCTTGAGGTGCGCGGGGCAAACGGCCCCCGGCTACCCGCTCCGCCCCGCCCCGCCCCCGCTCCGGCGCCGCCGCCCCTCAGGCCCCGTGGGTCCAGCCGGCAGGCGTGCCACTTACCGCAGCGAAGCGATTTACGTAGCGGACCTCGTCACCGCTTACGGACGCGAGGAGGTGGGACGACGAGCCCCACCGGGACCGCCGCCGGCCCACGTTGCCCCACGTCAGCGCTGATGCGGCCGTGGCCTCCCCGCCGAGCGCGATCCAACGCGGCGTCGCAGCCGCCCGCCCGCTCGCGGCCTGAAGTCCGCGCGTCCACCCGCCTGCCCCGCTCCGCGCCTGTCCCTGCCCAGTGGACGCCGAGGAAATCCACGCTCGAACCCCGCCCCCTGCCGGTCGCCAGTGGGAGTGCGGCGCCGACAATCCAACAATTGAATGGAACGAGGCAGGGGGGATGAGGGGCGGGGCCTGAGGGCGGGCTGGGAGGAGGGGGTCTGAGATGGGGAAGAGGGGGCCAGGGGCGGGGCCTGGAGAAGGAAGTAGGCTGGGCTGGGAAGAGGACCGTGTTGCGGGCGGGAAAGAGGACCGTGTTGCAGGCGGGTTCTGAGGCGGTGCGAAAGAAACCAGAAGCTGCCTGGTGGCACCTGCTCTAGGAAGTCAATCCTTAGAAAACTGCTAACCCAGGTGGTGCCGTTGTGTGTGCCGAAGCGGCTTCCCTTTGGATTCTCCCCAGCTGCCAGGCAAGGCCCGGGAGCGCATCCTACCGACACCACCCCGCCGCCGCCCCGGAGGCCCCCCCCCGCCCGCCGATCCTCGGCGACCTTTTCAGGGTCCCGTGGTCCCCATTTGGTGATTTCACGGAGGACAGGAAGGCTTTTTGGTAACAACCAAAACCCTCGCCTGGAAGAGGGGAGAGTTTCGTTTTCGTCTAGCTGGAAACCCGGGGTTTTCTAGTAATAGGGGCGGTCCCGGCCGATAAACCTGTTGTGTACCAGGAACCCTGTTATAACGGTGACCCAACGCCCGACCTTACGTTCTCAGGAGTGGGTCTCACCGAGAACTGCCGTCAAGGACACTATTTGAAAAGTTGCTGAGTAAAGAAAATAAGAGCATAAGCCACGTAGTGCAGGTGGAGAAGGGCAGCTTTGAGAAATATAGGATCCCAGTGCGATTCTCCCAGAAGGGGAGAATCCTGAACTGTTCAGTGCTAGATTATTGCCATTCCGACGTCCTGTCAGCAGTAAATGCTTGCTAGCAGCGATGAGAGGGTAATAACCTGTTCGGTTCACGTCCTCCTTTCCACATTAGCAGAGCTTTGAAATTCTTCTAGGACAATAGTCGATGCCTGTTTCCTCCTCCTGTTAAAAATGAGGGACATTACAAAGCTAATAAAAAAGTTAACCAAATCCTTTTTCTGTGTGTGCTGAGGTAAGGTCCGTTTGTGCTGGCAAACGGTATTTATTTGTAAGTAATCAATGAAGCTCATTTTAGTTCAGAAAAAGAGAGAGCCATTAGAAGGACTGAGAAGGAAAAAAGACCAGAATGCTAAACCTGAAAAGTCATAACCTTTGTTTTGGTCAAGGTTGACCATGTGCTGGAAGAATAGATTTTTAGCTTCCAGTGATTTATGGGGAATTGTGATCACGCTCCTTCTCAAAACATTGTTCTCCACCTACTTGTTTATCACTAAATTTTTTAAAACAAAGTATACGTTCTTTGTAGATAGAATCCATCAGACAGAGGACTTCAAATGCAAATATGAGTCAGAGGGGGCCGAAAGGAATTTGCAGCCTGTTCCAGTGACAACTCAAGACAGAGAACCTGTATCCCTGTTGTTGTTCAGTTGCTAAGTCGTGACCAACTCTTTGGGATCTCGTGGACTCTGCAACTGTAGCACTTCAGGCTCTTCTGTCTTCCACTGTCTCCCGGAATTTGCTCCAAATTCATGTCCATTGAATAGATAATGCTATCCAGCCATCTCATCCTTTGCTGCCCCTTCCTCCTTTTGCCTTCAGTCTTTCCCAGCATCAGGGTCTTTTCCAGTGAGTTGGCTCTTTGAATCAAGTGGCCAAAGTATGGGAGTTTCAGCTTCTTCAGCCTCAGTCCTTCCAGTGAATATTCAGGGTTGATTGCCTTTGGGATTGACTGGTTTGATCTCCTTCCAGTCCAGAGGACTCTCAAGAGTCTTCTCCAGCACCTCAGTCCGAAAGCATCTATTCGTGTATCCTTAGGAGCTTTCATAAGCACCACTTAACATGCCCAAATAGATCCAAGTGACCCAATCCTGCCTTCTGGCTTTTTGTAATTGATCTCTTTCCAGACTCTTCTCAGCGCCATTCAGCCCCTCCCTGTTCTTCCATTCTCCTTTAAAACAATCGCCTCTCTAAAGTTAATTTGAATTCAGTTCATGCTAGACTCTTTTTGTCTATTGCTATAGTAGATAGGGGGTTTCCCTGGTGGCTGAGTGGTAAAGAATCTGCCTGCCAATGTTGGAGACGTAAGAGACACAGTTTCGATCCCTGGATCAGGAAGATTCCCTGGTGGAGGGCATGGCAACCCACTCCAGTGTTCTTGCCTGGAGAATCCCACGGACACAGGAGCCTGGCAGGCTACAGTGGATAGAATCACAATGCGTTGGGCACAACTGAAGCAATTTAGCACACAGGTGCATAGTAGATAGGGGATTAAAACCACTTTACTAGTGTTAGCTTTGTTTATCTGACAAGTCACAGGAAGCCATTAAATCATTAAATATCCAATATCCTTTCAGTCAAGGATGCAAGGATATTTCCCACCCATGAAGGCAGGAAACAGTGATTGCCCTTCCTTTTCTTCTCTGACTTTTCTTCATTGGAGAGATTTGTTTTATACCGGCCACACTCCCTTTCCCAACAGATAGGTCCACCATGGGTACAGTGTTCTCCCTCTGTCATGCTGTGCTTTCCTCATAAATCCCACATGTATGCCTTTTTCTTCCACATCCACACCTGTGCCTTCCTCATACACCCCTACATCTCTGCCTTCCTCTTGCACCCCACACCTATGGCTTCCTGTTATTCCTCCTACCCCACATCTTTGCCCATACTCTCTTTAGTTTCTCCTTTTTTCCTTTTTGACTACCATTTAGTTGCTAGAGGAGAAAATCAAAAGCACCTCTCTTCCTTACTTGCTCTGATTCTATTTCATTTAGAAAGCCAGAACACCTATCTAATCATATTCATTATGGATTTTTGCATTAAATATTATTTTAAAGTATTACATTCAAATGTCATTTATTTTGATTACTGAGTTCTTGTGCCATCATAATAAATTCTGTGCCCAAGATGGGTGGCTCTCTCCTATCATGGTATCCCAGGCTTGATCTGTGACTTATATTCAAATTTTATCAATTTTCCCAATGTTATTCTCAATAACTGTCTTCTCCCATCCATGATCCCATTGGAGTCACGCATTGCACTTATCTGTTTATATCTCTTTATTCTGGAACTATTCTTCAACCTTTTTTTTTTCCTTAACCTTGATATTTTAAATAGAATAGTCCAGTTATTTTGTAAAAGGGCAATTAAAAAAAAACTATGGAGAACAGACGTCAAGGAGAACAGTCAATAGAAATTACCTTATGGGTTAAATAGGCTTCATGGTACTATTATTTCTACTATTTTTGCCATGGAAAAGTATTTTTTATTCTACACAGTTTCTCATCAAACTTTTAGATTATAAGTTCAGTTCAGTCGTCTCTCAGTCGTGTCCAACTCTTTGTGAACCCATGAATCGCAGCACGCCAGGCCTCCCTGTCCATCACCAACTCCCGGAGTTCACCCAGACTCACGTCCATCGAGTCGGTGATGCCATCCAGCCATCTCATCCTCTGTCGTCCCCTTCTCTTCCTGCCCCCAATCCCTCCCAGCATCAGAGTGTTTTCCAATGAGTCAACTCTTCGCATGAGGTGGCCAAAGTACTGGAGTTTCAGCTTTAGCATCTTTCCTTCCAAAGAAATCCCAGGGCTGATCTTCAGAATGGACTGCTTGGATCTCCTTGCAGTCCAAGGAACTCTAAAAATGTCTTCTCCAACACCACAGTTCAAAAGCATCAATTCTTCGGCACTCAGCCTTCTTCACAGTCCAACTCTCACATCCATACATGACCACAGGACAAACCATAGCCTTGACTAGATGAACCTTTGTTGGCAAAGTAATGTCTCTGCTTTTGAATATACTATCTAGGTTGGTCATAACTTTCCTTCCAAGGAGTAAGCGTCATTTAATTTCATGGCTGCAGTCACCATCTGCAGTGATTTTGGAGCCCAAAAATATAAAATCTGACACTGTGTCCACTGTTTCCCCATCTATTTCCCATGAAGTGATGGGACTATATGCCATGATCTTTGTTTTCTGAATGTTGAGCTTTAAGCCAACCTTTTCACTCTCCACTTTCACTTTCACCAAGAGGCTTTTTAGTTCCTCTTCACTTTCTGCCATAAGGGTGGTGTCATCTGCATATCTGAGGTTATTGATATTTCTCCTGGCAACCTTGATTCCAGCTTGTGCTTCTTCCAGTCCAGCGTTTTTCATGATGTACTCTGCATAGAAGTTAAATAAACAGGGTGACAATATACAGCCTTGACGTACTCCTTTTCCTATTTGGAACCTGTCTGTTGTTCCATGTCCAATTCTAACTGTTGCTTCCTGACCTGCATACAAATTTCTCAAGAGGCAGATCAGGTGGTCTGGTATTCCCATCTCTTTCAGAATTTTTCAGTTTATTGTGATCCACACAGTCAAAGGCTTTGGCATAGTCAATAAAGCAGAAATAGATGTTTTTCTGGAACTCTCTTGCTTTTTCCATGATCCAGGGGATGTTGGCAATTTGATCTCTGGTTCCTCTGCCTTTTCTAAAACCAGCTTGAACATCAGGAAGCTCACGGTTCACATATTGCTGAAGACTGGCTTGGAGAATTTTGAGCATTACTTTACTAGCGTGTGAGATGAGTGCAATTGTGCGGTAGTTTGAGCATTCTTTGGCATTGCCTTTCTTTGGGATTGGAATGAAAACTGACCTTTTCCAGTCCTGTGGCCACTGCTGAGTTTTCCAAGTTTGCTGGCATATTGAGTGCAGCACTTTCACAGCATCATCTTTCAGGATTTGAAATAGCTCAACTGGAATTCTATCACTTCCACTAGCTTTGTTCGTAGTGATGCTTTCTAAGGCCCACTTGACTTCACATTCCAGGATGTCTGGCTCTAGGTCAGTGATCACACCATCATGATTATCTGGGTCATGAAGCTCTTTTTTGTACAGTTCTTCTGTGTATTCTTGCCACCTCTTCTTAATATCTTCTGCTTCTGTTAGGTCCATACCATTTCTCTCCTTTATTGAGCCCATCTTTGCATGAAATGTTCCCTTGGTATCTCTTTAGACTATAGTTCATCTATAAATTTGATGTTATGTTCAAATTCAGAGATTAATGAATTGGTGATGAAATGTCCCTAACTGACTCTTGACTGATGATAATCAAGATAGGATGGATTTTTTTTCATGCTCTTAATTCCTGGAACAGGCCACTACAGGCCCTTTGCACATGCCCATTCCCTCTGACTGTTTTGCTTTTCCCTTTTTTCTTTTCCTGGTTAATGTCTATTCATCCCTCAGAGCTTAGCTCACTGTGTCTTGTTCAATGAAGCTTCCGTTTACTTGGCAGACTGAATTCAGCCCCTTTAACCATTTATGTATCCTCATTCTATTAAATTTATCTTTTGTAGCACTTATCATAAGTTTAATTAAGTAATTATGTCATCATGTATTTAAAGCCCATCTCCCTTGCCAGAATGTAAACTCCATGATGACATCTGTCTTATCCAATGCAGTCTGCCTGATAACTTCTGAGTTATTCCTTAATTCAATAATAGGGAAAAATGATATTATGGGTAACATCAATACAGTTGCATCCTCATATTAGGCTCTTACATAGCTGTTCACCTGCTTTTGTTCTACTTATCCAGTTCAGGGCCATGTGCTAGAGATGATTAATAACTGTTTTCTAAAAAGATGAGGAATAAGATTCTGTTATCAAATGAACCATGTGAAAAATGAACGTGAAATGAAAGATTAGCCAGTGCCTCTCTATAAGACACAAGGGAAATGATACCCATATTATTTTGTATATAAAATGCCTTATTTTAAAATATATATCTATTTAATTGACTGAGTTGGCTCTTACTCGCGGCATGGGGAAATTTTGGTTTCCCTCAGGGCTCTCTGGCTCAGTAGTTATGGCATGCAGGTTTAGTTACCCTGAGGCATGTGGGATCTTAGTTCCCCAACCAGGGATGGTTGGAAGGCATATTCTTAAACACTGGACCACCAGGGAGGTCTCTAAAATGCCTTATATATATATATATATGCATGCTCCATCAATAGTAAGTATTTTAACTAGAATTTAAAATTAAAAATTTTAAGGATATGACAAACCTAGACAGTTTATTAAAATACAGAGACATTACTTTGCTGACAAATGTCTGTATAGGCAAAGCTATGGTTTTTATGGTAGTTATGTATGGATGTGAAAGTTGGACCATAAAGAAGGCTGAGCACCAGAGAATTTGTTTTTGAATTGTGATACTAGAGAAGACTCGCGGGTCCCTTGGACTGCAAGGAGATCAAACCAGTCAATCCTAAAGGAAATCAATCCTGAATATTCATTGGAAGGACTGATGCTGAAGCTGAAGCTCTAATACTTTGGCCACCTGATGCGAAGAGCCAACTCATAGAAAAGACCCTGATGCTGGGAAAGATTGAGGGCAGGAAGAGAAGGGGGACAGAGAATGAGATGGTTGGGTGGCATCACTGATTCAGTGGACATAAATTTGAGCAAGCTCCGGGAGATAGTGAGGGATGTGGAAGCCTGGTGTGCTGCAGTCCATGGGGTCACAAAGGAAGGACACGACTTAGCAACTAAACAACAACAACTAGAATTTTCCAAGTCCTTGCTGCTACTGACAAGTACTAAGTTGTGTCTGACACTTTTGCACCCCATAGACTACAACCTGCCAGGCTCCTCTGTCCATGGGATTTTTCCAGGCAAGCAAGCATACTGGAGTGGGTTGCCATTTCCTTCTCCAGGAGATCTTCCTGACCCAGGAATCAAACCCAGGTCTCTTGGTCTGCTGCACTGGCAGGCAGATTCTTTACGACTAATGCCACCTGGGAAGCCCTTGATCTTCATCAACTGACAGCCTCTTATTTTGTAGGTTATAGTGCCATCATGTGGATACTTGCTTTTCCTAAGATAAAATATAACATTTTTGTCATAGAGACTAGAACACTATGACTGGAAACCCAGCCATCCCACACCTAGGCACTACTTATAATTCATACTAGTTACCATGTCTGGCTGAGTGAAGGTTCATTTGGGGACTTCTGAATCTTCGTTGTAAGCATGCAGTATTTGGAAACATTCATTTAAATGATAAAAGAAACCTTACAAAATACGATAGCTTGAAGATGCCCGCAATCCCTATGGTCATCAGGTTATTTTGTGTGTCTAAGAATCCACCTGCCAATGCAGGAGACATGGGTTCAATCTCTGATCTGGGAGGATCCCACATGCCTCAGAGCGGCTGGGCCCCGGCGCCACAACTATTGAACCTGTGATCTAGAGCCCAGGAGCTGCAAGTACGGAAGTCTACAAACCCTGGACCCTGTGCTCCACAGCAAGTGAAGCCACCGTAGTGAGAAGCCAGCACACTACAACTAGCGAGTAGCCCCCACTCGCCATAGCTAGAGAAGAGTGCTCACAGCAGTGAAGACATAGCACAGCCATAACTAAATAAATTTTAAAAATTGAAAAAATAATAAAGCATACAGATGATAAGCTAGATGAAGAGCCACATAGGTCTGGAAGGGTCCCAGTGCACGAGCTTCTTCTGTACCTTGGAGTTGGCGTATTCCAGAATGAAGCAGGGCAAAGGCTAACAGAGTTTTGCCAAGAGAACTCACTGGTCATAGCAAACACCCTCTTCTAACAACACAAGAGAAGGCGCTACACATGGACATCACCAGATGGCCAACACCGAAATCAGATTTATTATAGTCTTTGCAGCCAAAGATGGAGAAGCTCTATACAGGTCAGCAAAAACAAGACCGGGAGCTGGCTGTGGCTCAGATCATGAACTTCTTATTGCCAAATTCAGAATTAAATTGAAGAAAGTGGGGAAAGCCACTAGACCATTCAGGTATAACTGAAATCAAATCCCTTATGATTATACAGTGGAAGTGAGAAATAGATTTAAGGGACTAGATCTGATAGACAGAATACCTGAAGAACTATGGATGGAGGTTCATGACATTGTACAGGAGACAGGGTTCAAGACCATCCCCAAGGAAAAAAAAATGCAAAAAGGCAAAACACCTGTCTGAGGAGGTCTTACAAATAGCTGTGAAAAGAAGAGAAACAAAGAGCAAAGGAGAAAAGGAAAGATATACCCATTTGAATACAGAGTTCCAAAGACTAGCAAGGAAAGATAAAACCTTCCTCAGCCATCAATGCAAAGAAATAGAGGAAAACAATAGAGTGGGAAAGACTAGAGATCTCTTCAAGAAAATTTAGAGATAACAAGGGAACATTTCATGCAAAGATGGGCTCAATAAAGGACAGAAATAGTATGGACCTAACAGAAGCAGACCCACTCCAGTGTTCTTGCCTGGAGAATCCCAGGGACAGGGGAGCTGGTGGGCTTCCGTCTATGGGGTCGCACAGAGTCAGACACTACTGAAGCGACTTAGCAGCAGCAGCAGCAGCAACAGGAGCAGAAGATATTAAGAAGAGATGGCAAGAATACACAGAAGAACTGTACAAAAAAGAGCTTCATGACCCAGATAATCACGATGGTGTGATCACTCACCTAGAGCCAGACATCCTGGAATGTGAAGTCAAGTGGGCCTTAGAAAGCATCACTACGAACAAAGCTAGTGGAGGTGATGGAATTCCAGTTGAGCTATTTCAAATCCTGGAAGATGATGCTGTGAAAGTGCTGCACTCAATATGCCAGCAAACTTGGAAAACTCAGCAGTGGCCACAGGACTGGAAAAGGTCAGTTTTCATCCCAATCCCAAAGAAAGGCAATGCCAAAGAACGCTCAAACTACCGCACAATTGCACTCATCTCACACGCTAGTAAAGTACTGCTCAAAATTCTCCAAGCCAGGCTTCAGCAATATGTGAACCATGAGCTTCCAGATGTTCAAGCTGGTTTTAGAAAAGGCAGAGGAACCAGAGATCAAATTGCCAACATCCTCTGGATCATGGAAAAAGCAAGAGAGTTCCAGAAAAACATCTATTTCTGCTTTATTGACTATGCCAAAGCCTTTGACTGTGTGGATCACAACAAACTGTGGAAAATTCTGACAGAGATGGGAATACCAGATCACCTGACCTGCCTCTTGAGAAACCTATATGCAGGTCAAGAAGCAGCAGTTAGAACTGGACATGGAACAACAGACAGGTTCCAAATAGGAAAAGGAGTACATCAAGGCTGAATATTGTCACCCTGCTTATTTAACTTCTATGCAGAGTACATCATGAGAAACGCTGGACTGGAAGAAGCACAAGCTGGAATCAAGATTGCCTGGAGAGATATCAGTAACCTCAGATATGCAGATGACACCACCCTTATGCCAGGAAGCAAAGAACTAAAGAGCCTCTTGATGAAAGAGGAGAGTGAAAAAGTTGGCTTAAAGTTCAACATTCAGAAAACTAAGATCATGGCATCTGGTCCCATCACTTCATGGGAAATAGATGGGGAAACAGTGGACACAGTGGCTGACTTTATTTTTCTGGGCTCCAAAATCACTGCAGATGGTGATTGCAGCCATGAAATTGTAAGTTGCCTACTCCTTAGAAGGAAAGTTATGACCAACCTAGATAGCATATTCAAAAGCAGAGACATTACTTTGTCAACAAAGTTCCGTCTAGCCCAGGCTATGGTTTTTCCAGTAGTCATGTATGGATGTGAAAGTTGGACTATAAAGAAAGCTGAGTGCCGAAGAATTGATGCTTCTGAGCTGTGGTGTTGGAGAAGACTCTTGAGGGTCCTTTGGACTGCAAGGAGATCCAACCAGTCCATTCTAAAGGAGATCAGTCATAGGTGTTCATTGGAAGGACTGATATTGAAGCTGAAACTCCAATACTTTGGCCACCTGATGTGAAGAGCTGACTCATTTGAAAAGACCCTGATGCTGGGAAAGATTGAGGGCAGAAGAAGGGGATGACAGAGGATGAGATGGCTGGATGGCATCACTGACTCAATGGACATGAATTTGAGCAAACTCCAGGAGTTGGTGAAGGACAGGGAAGCCTGGTGTGCTTTAGTTCATGGGGTTGCAAAGAGTCAGACACGACTGGGCAACTGAGCTGAACCACCCCACCAGGCCCATCCTGGTGTTTACCAACCTGGAAACTCTTAGAATCTCACAGTTTAAAGGTTTTTATGGAGACTGCATCATGCAGGTGAACATCAGCTCCCTTCACTCACTGTAAGCTTGAAGTTCCAAGCTTCAAATCTTGGCTTGGTCTTCCTGGGGACCAGCCTCCATCCTGAAGCTATCCAGAGGCCACCAAAGATGCTTCTGTCACTCAGGAAATTCCAAGGGACCATGGAACTTTGTGTCAGGAACCAGGGGCAGTGACCAAATGTATATTTCTTTTTTTTTTGACTGTGCCATGCAGCATGAAGTATCTTAGTTTCCCAACCAGGGAAACCCATGCCCCCTCCAGTGGAAGCATGGAGTCTTAACCATTGGATTGCCAAGGAAGCCCCTGAATACACATTTCTTATTATGTCACAATTAGCCATTCAGCAGTTGTGCAGAGGTATCTCATCATTTTAATTTGCAACTTCTCTAGTGACTAAGGATGTTAAGTTGAGTAACTTTTCATGTGCTCATTTTCCCTCTCTATATCATAGGTGAAGGGCCTTTGTTTATTTAAAATTTTTTTAATAACATTGGTCTATGAGAATTATTTACACATTCCAATAAAAGTCCTTATTATGTACGTGCTTTGCAAGTATTTCCTCCCTGTCTCAGCTTGTCTCTCTATATTCCTAATAATGGACTTTGAAGAGAAGTTTTAAACTTTGATGAAGAAATCCAATCAACTAATTTGTTATTTTATGAATCAAGCCTTCAGTGTCATACCTAGGACATCTTTGCCTGGAGAACAAAGATTTTTCTCATGGGTTTTCTTCCAGAAGAATAATAATTTCAGATTTTACCAACCAGGCTGTTAAAATTTTATTTATGGTTAGGAGACTGTGAAAAAGAAATCAAGGTCCAAAGTCTTTTTTTGCCATGTTCTAGGTATTCCTGCCTGGAAAATCCCATGGACAGAGGAGCCTGATCAGTTACAATCTACCCTTTTTAATGTAAACAGAATCACCTCAACCTGGCTCAGGAGAGCGATACAGTCTAAGGAAAAGAACCTTCTTTATCTCAGCACATGCAGCCTTATTGCTTGGACCAAAAATCTGATAATCCTTGAATCTTTTCTTTCTCTCACTTAGAAATGGCAAACTTGGGAATTTCCTGGTATCCAGTGGATAAGACTCTGCTCTTCCACTATGGGTTGGGGTGGGTGCCTGGGTTTGATCTTAGTCTGGGAACTACAAGCTGTGGTTTTAAAAAAAAAAAAAAGTGGCAAATCCATTCATGCTACCTCTAAAATAATTCCCTAATTCATCCACTTCTATCTTCAATGCTCAAAACCCTAATCCAAAACACTAGTATCTTCTGCTGAAACGCTGCAGTAATATCCTAACTGGTCTCTATTTCCATTCTTCACCATGTTACAGATGGAACTGGATCTCCCTACTCAAATTCATATGTCCCCATAACATCTGAATGTAATCCTATTTGGAGCTAAGGTCTTCAAAGAGGTGATTAAGTTAAAATGAGGCCATTAGCGTGGGCACCTAATCCCATATGACTGGTGTTCTCATAAGAAGAGAAAGAGATCCCAGCAGTGTGTGCTCAGAGGGGTGAACATGTGGAGAGAAAGGAAGCCATCTGCAAGTCAAGGAGAGGGCCCTGGGACAGTTCCTCCTCTTATGTTCCTCAGAGGAAACCAACCCCCTGGCTCCTTGATCTTGGACTTCCGGCCTCTGAAACTGTGAGGAAACAAACTTCTGTTGCTTAAGGGAACCCAGCACATTGTGTTTTTGTTGTGGCCACCCTAGAAAACCAATACATCCTCCTATAGCCCAGGGAATTTTCATTTGCTTATTGTTCCCTATGCGGGTGTGCTAAGTCGCTTCATTGTGTCCATCTCTTTGTGACTCTGTGTACCACATCCTCCCAGCTCCTCTGTCCATGGGATTTTCCAGGCAAGAATACTGGAGTGGGTTGCCATGCCCTCCTCCAGGGGATCTTCCTGACTCAGGGATCAAACCTGCATCTAAGTATCCTGCATCGGCAAGCAGGTTCTTTTCCACCAGTGCCACCTGGGAATCCCTGTGCTTAAACACCTCCAAAGATTTCCCACATGGTTAGAACGAACTCTAAACTTCTCATCATGATATACAGAGTCCTACCCACACAGTTTTTGATTTAGCCTCCAGTCTTCTAACCATTAATTATTTGTTTCAGTAATTGTTGAGGATATTTTTTTGTCTCATCTTTCATAACTCTCTTTATATTTTATAAACTAAAATTTTATTTTAATTTTTATAACTTTATATTTCATAACTCTTTGTATTTTACATATAAAATAGATTGTCACATTTTTTGTGTGTGAAATTTTTTTCTTATTGTGTTTATTGATTTTTTAATTTAAGGAGGCTGCTTTTTTCAGGAGCCAGATTCACTGCTTTTCGTTTAACATGTAACTGACATTAACTGTATTCCCTTTATTGTATATAATTATTTAATTTTGGGGGGAAACCCAAATCCAAGCCATCACATTTAACCCTTGCTGAATGTCATGCTATTTGTTTCCTTTCTGGACCTTGAATATGTCTTTAAGTATCTTCATTCTGCATTGACCTATAAATTTTTTTTCCCAGAGATTTTGATTTAATCTGAGTTACGATCTGGGAAGAATCTTTTAAAAGGTTCCCTAAGTGATTCTAGCTAAAATTGAACCACTGCAAGATCAACAAAGTAGACAGGGTTGGTAGAAGAATCTAGGCTCTCAGGTGATACAATTCTGATGACTTTCTCCTGTCCGTTGTGAGTTCCTTTATTTTTTTTTAATTTGTTTATTTTAACTGGAGGCTAATTAGTTTACAATATTGTAGCTGTTTTTGCCTTGACCTATAAAATGAACTGTTGTTGTTTAACCGCTAAGTCATGTCCAGCTCTTCTGGGACCCCATGGACTGTAGTCTGCCAGCCTCTTCTGTCCATGGGACTTCCCAGGCAAGGATATTGGAATGGATTGCCATTTCCTTCTGCAGGGGATCTTCCTGACACAGGGATCAAACCCATGTCTTTTGCATCACTCATGCAGATTTTTTACCACTGAGCTACCTGGGAAAGCCCATAAATTGAATTAACTTGACATTAATTGAGCACCTAGTATTTGCACATTACTATTTTTTCCTAATATTTCATCTGTCTTTAACACAACTAAGAACCAGAAAAGTGGGCCAGCAGTCCCTTCTTCCCACCACACCAAGTTTCTAGGCAACCAAGAAAAATGAAAAGTCAAAAAGACTGAGAAGGCAGAGGGCAGGAGAAAAAGAGAAAAGAGACCAAAAGTCAAGATACTAAGCTCAATGGGAAAAGTAAAGAAATGTCTTGCACCATCTTCTGTATATGTGTGTGTATGTTGTTAAGTGTGTATGTGTCTCATAGTAACATTGTTTCTGTACAGCTAATACACTGTCTTTGAACTCTTCCAGATGTCAGAGAGAGAAATGATTCACCATAAAGTTAATGCAGCTTTAATTTCCTTTCCAAGGCACTCTGTGGAGTCCTAATATATTTATTTGTTATTTTATATTTTTTTCTTAAGGACAACCTCTCAAATCCTGGATCTGGTGAGGTTACATTTTATTGTAAAAAATTAGATTAAGTATAGAGGGGGAGGGATGAATGGAGGCTAGAATATGAGGTCAATATTAGATCCAAGAAGCTTGAATGAACACATTTTGAGTCAAGTAGATTTTGGGTGGGACTACCTAGAAGGTTCATTGGTCTTTGGTTTAGAGGATTTGCAAAAATCCAACTGATTAGACTTCGAATGAAAAAAATATCAAATTATAGAGCTTTCCCTACTGATTTTATAACTAGCTCTTTCCCTTTAAAGGTAACATTATTCAGTTTAGGTTTTATGTAATTTCAACAATTTGGAATGGAAATAATGTTGAAGGTCACCTAGTTCAAGTTTCTTATTTTATCAGGGAGTCACAGATTTTTTTAAAAAATTTAATTAGTTTGCTGCTGCTAAGTCGCTTCAGTCGTGTCCGACTCTGTGCGACCCCATAGACGGCAGCCCACCAGGCTCCCCTGTCCCTGGGATTCTCCAGGCAAGAACACTGGAGTGGGTTGCCATTTCCTTCTCCAATGCATGAAAGTGGAAAGTGAAAATTGAAAGTGAAGTCGTTCAGTCGTGTCCGACTCCTAGAGACCCCATGGACTGCAGCCTAGCAGGCTCCTCCATCCATGGGATTTTCCAAGCAAGAGTACTGGAGTGGGCTGCCATTGCCTTCTGTATTTTATTGGTTTATTTATTTATTTTTGGCTGTGCTGAGTCTTCACTGCTGTGCAGGCTTTTCTCTAGTTGCAGCGAGCAGGGGCTACTCTTCCTTGTGTTGCACTGGCTTCCCATTGCCGTGGCTTCTCTCGTGGAGCACAGGCTCTAGGGAGCACAAGGTTCAGTAGTTGTGGCACATGGGCTTAGTTGCTCCACAGCATGTGGGATCTTAGTTTCCCCAACCAGGGATTGAACCTGTGACCGCTGCATTGGCAAGCGGATGCTTAACTACTGGACTACCAGAGAAGTCCTGAGGCACAGACATTTCAGATCAGATCAGATCAGTCGCTCAATCGTGTCCGACTCTTTGCGACCCCATGAACTGCAGCACGCCAGGCCTCCCTGTCCATCACCAACTCCCAGAGGTCACTCAGACTCACATCCATCGAGTCAGTGATGCCATCCAGCCATCTCATCCTCTGTCGTCCCCTTCTCCTCTTGCCCTCAATCCCTCCCAGCATCAGAGTCTTTTCCAATGAGTCAACTCTTCGCATGAGGTGGCCAAAATACTGGAGTTTCAGCTTTAGCATCATTCCTTCCAAAGAAATCCCAGGGCTGATCTCCTTCAGAATGGACTGGTTGGATCTCCTTGCAGTCCAAGGGACTCCCAAGAGTCTTCTCCAACACCACAGTTCAAAAGCATCAATTCTTCGGCGCTCAGTCTTATTCACAGTCCAGCTCTCACATCCATACGTGACCACAGGAAAAACCATAGCCTTGACTAGGTGAACCTTTGTTGGTAAAGTAATGTCTCTGCTTTTGAATATGCTATCTAGGTTGGTCATAACTTTCCTTCCAAGGAGTAAGTGTCTTTTAATTTCATGGCTGCAGTCACCATCTGCACTGATTTTGGAGCCCAGAAAAATGAAGTTTAACACTGTTTCCACTGTTTCTCCATCTATTTCCCATGTAGTGATGGGACCAGATGCCATGATCTTCGTTTTCTGAATGTTGAGCTTTAAGCCAACCTTTTCACTCTCCACTTTCACTCTCATCAAGAGGCTTTTGAGTTCCTCTTCACTTTCTGCCATAAGGGTGGTGTCATCTGCATATCTGAGGTTATTGATATTTCTCCCAGCAATCTTGATTCCAGCTTGTGCTTCCTCCAGTCCAGCATTTCTCATGATGTACTCTGCATATAAGTTAACTAAACATGGTGACAATATACAGCCTTGACGTACTCCTTTTCCTATTTGGAACCAGTCTGTTGTTCCATGACCAGTTCTAACTGTTGCTTCCTGACCTGCATACAGATTTCTCAAGAGGCAGATCAGGTGGTCTGGTATTCCCATCTCTTTCAGAATTTTCCACAGTTTGTTGTGATCCACACAGTCAAAGGCTTTGGCATAGTCAATAAAGCAGAAATAGATGTTTTTCTGGAACTCTCTTGCTTTTTCTATGATCCAGAGGATGTTGGCAATTTGATCTCTGGTTCCTCTGCCTTTTCTAAAACCAGCTTGAACATCAGGAAGCTCACGGTTCCCATATTGCTGAAGCCTGGCTTGGAGAATTTTGAGCATTACTTTACTAGCGTGTGAGATGAGTGCAATTGTGCGGTAGTTTGAGCATTCTTTGGCATTGCCTTTCTTTGGGATTGTGATGAAAACTGACCTTTTCCAGTCTTGTGGCCACTGCTGAGTTTTCCAAGTTTGCTGGCATATTGAGTGCAGCACTTTCACAGCATCATCTTTCAGGATTTGGAATAGCTCCACTGGAATTCCATCACCTCCACTAGCTTTGTTCATAGTGATGCTTTCTAAGGCCCACTTGACTTCACATTCCAGGATGTCTGGCTCTAGGTCAGTGATCACACCATCATGATTATCTGGGTCATGAAGCTCTTTTTTGTACAGTTCTGTGTATTCTTGCCACCTCTTCTTAATATCTTCTGCTTCTGTTAGGTCCATACCATTTCTGTCCTTTATCGAGCCCATCTTTGCATGAAATGTTCCTTTGGTATTTCTGATTTTCTTGAAGAGATCTCTAGTCTTTCCCATTCTGTTGTTTTCCTCTATTTCTTTGCATTGATCGCTGAAGAAGGCTTTCTTATCTCTTCTTGCTATTCTTTGGAACTCTGCATTCAGATGTTTATATCTTTCCTTTTCTCCTTTGCTTTTCACTTCTCTTCTTTTCACAGCTATTTGTCAGGCCTCCCCAGACAGAAGAGAGAGAAGGCCTCCTCTTCCAACAACACAAGTGAAGACACTATACATGGACATCACCAGATGGTCAACATCGAAATCAGATCAATTATATTCTTTGCAGCCAAAGATGGAGAAGCTCTATACAATCAGCAAAAACAAGACCAGGAGCTGACTGTGGCTCGGACCATGAACTCCTTATTGCCAAATTCAGACTGAAATTGAAGAAAGTAGGGAAAACCACTAGACCATTCAGGTATGACCTAAATCAAATCCCTTATGATTATACAGTGGAAGTGAGAAATAGATTTAAGGGCCTAGATCTGATAGATGGAGTGCCTGATGAACTATGGAATGAGGTTCGTGACAATGTACAGGAGACAGGGATCAAGACCATCCCCATAGAAAAGAAATGCACAGACATTTAAATGACTTTAAATGTGAGGTTACAGCTACAAAACAGATCTCCTGCTTCTTGTGCTCTATTGTGTCTACTCCCTCTAGTTAGAAACCATTCTGTTTGGTGTGCTAGAATTAGAGCAATAAACTGAACCCTAGCTCTGCTACTTCCAGTGTTAAATGCAGCTGCTCTATTCAACATCCATTTATGATAGAAAGTCTCCAGAGAGTGGGCACAGAGGGAACATATATCGACATAATAAAGGCCATATATGACAAACCCACAGCTAGCATTATACTCAATGTTGAAAAGCTGAAAGCATTCCCCATAAGATCAGGAACAAAACAAGGATGCCCACTCTGACCACTTTTATTCAGCACAGCAAGTGTCTTTTAACTTCATGGCTGTAGTCACCATCCGCAGTGATTGCAGAGCCCAAGAAAGTAAAATCTGTCACTTTTTCCTTTTCTATTTGCCATGAAATGGTGGGACTGGATGCCATAATCTTAGTTTTTTCAATATTGAGTTTTAAGCCAGCTTTTTCACTCTCCTTTTTCACCTTTATCAAGAGGCTCTTTAGTTCCTCTTTGCTTTCTGCTGTTAGAGTGGTATCATCTGCAAATCTGAGGCTGTTGGTATTTCTCCTGGCAATCTTGATTCCATCTTGTGCTTCCTCTAGCCCAGTGTTTCTCATAATGTACTCTGCACATAAGTTAAATAAGCAGGGTGACAACATATAGCCTTGTGCTACTCCTTTCCCAATTTTGATCCAGTCTATTACTTCATGTCTGGTTCTACGTTGCTTCTTGACCTGCATATAGGTTTCTCAGGAGGCAGGTAAGGTGGTCTGGTATTCCCATCTTTTTAATGTATATGTGTATATATATATATATTTCAAACACATTTTAAACTGCTTGAAAAATGTCTTATTTTAAGATCAAGTGCTATAGTTTAAGTTGTCTCTCTTTCCAGCTACCAGTCATCACTTTTATAATTTACATATTCTTCCCTAGCACTGATAGGCAAAGCCTAGACATAGAATTGTAAAATGTGGAACATGGAAGTAGACTTAGGATTCTCCTAGTCAAGTCTAGTCTTTTTATGATGGATTTAAGAATCTGCCTGCAATGCGGGAGACCTGGGTTCGATCCCTGGGTTGGGAAGATCCCCTGGAGAAGGAAAAGGCCACCCAGTCCAGCATTCAGGCCTGGAGAATTCCATGGACTATACAGTCCATGGGGTCACAAACAGTCGGACACGACTGAGTGACTTTCACTTCACCACTAGCTCAGTGGTTAAAAATCCACGTGCAATGCAGGAGATGAAGGTTCAATCCCTGAGTTGAGAGGATCCCCTGGAGAATGAAATAGCAACCCATCCCAGTATTCTTGCCTGGAAATCCCATGGACAGAGAAGCCTGGTGGGCTATAGTCCCTGGGGTCACAAAGAGTTGGAACCAACTTAGTGACTGACACCACACATACACCACTAAAGGTGAAAAATAATTATCTTAATTAGTAAAAGGCATTAGGCTAGGGGACCTAGTATTTCAATTTTCTGTTTTTCTTCCCACAAATTTTTAAACAACTTGTGCTTTCAATTTTTAAAAATAGAATTGAGGAGGCAGTTCAACATGGTGGTGTAGGAAGATCCTGAACTCGCCTCCTCCCACAGACTCACCAAACTCCCAGCTGCTTGTGGAACCATTCCCTTTGAAAAAGGTTTGGAAACTAGCTGAGCAGTTCCTGCACAACAAAGGATAAAAGGGCCACACTGAGATGGGGAGGAGAAAAGGTCTCAACAAATACTCCGCCCACAGCATGGTGACCCACAATCAGGAGGATCTCACAAATATGGAGCTTCTCCCTAAGAAACAAGGGGTTCACACCCCACATCAAACACCGCAGCCACTGGGACCAGTAGCAAAGAGATGAGCCCCCAGAACATCTGGCTTTGAAAACCAATGGGGCTTACCTCCAGGAGACCCAAAAGGCTGGAGGGAGCTGAGCGCACCGCTCTTAAACGGCTCAAGGGCAAACTTATTCACCTCAGGACCCAGTACAAAAGTAGCAATGTGAAAAGTATCTAGACCCCATGAGAAGGAGATTCATTTGCTTATCATAAATCATCTGCCAGTGGGGCAAAGGCCTGTTGGGGGGCCTCTCATGGTGGTCATGCTACCACCCCCAGGGCATGGTGCAGTCAGCAGACTGAAAATTGCCCACAGTCTTCTCATGAAAAAGGCCTATTTACTGGTCCTGTCTTTTATTATTTACTTCAGCCTAAGGGGCAGGCTTCAGGTTTACCACACGTCTGGAGACTCCAGCAATGCTCTCAGGGGACAGAGGTCATCTGTGTGCGCTCCCTTGGCCTCCCTGCAGCTCACCAATATCTCCCAGAAAGAAGTACATACATTCCTCTGGAGCCCTAAATTTTGCAACTTTACCACCTCAGGATCAGCTTGTCTGGAGGCCAGCAGGGTTTACATTGCAGTCCCACACACTATATAATTAAAAAAATTTTTTTGACATGTGCACACAGCTATATTTATTTATTTACCCACTCCAATATTCTTGCCTGGAGAATCCAATGGACAGAGCAGCCTGGCGGGCTACAGTCAATAGGGTGGCAAAGCGTTGGACATGACTGAAGTGACTTAGCAAGGGTGTTTGCTCCACGGCATGTGGAATCTTCCTGGACCGGGGAACAAATATGCATTGGTAGGTGGATTCTTATCCACTGTGCTAACAGGCAAGTCCAGGTTGCTTTTGTGTTGGCTTTTGCTGTACATGAAGTGAATCAGCTATACATGTACCTATGCCCCTTTCTTGAATATCTCTCCCATCCTTCTCCCATCTATCATGAGGTTGAATAGTGAGAAATATTTGTATTTCTTGAGTCAATTGCTTTGCTTCCCTGGTGGCTCAGTGGTGAAAAACTCTCCTGCCAATGCAGGAGATATGGGTTCAATTCCTGGGTTGGGAAGATCCATCCAGTATTCTTGCCTGGGAAATCCCATGGATGAAGGAGCCTGGCGGGCTATAGTCCATTGGATCACAAAAGAGTCAGACAAGACTTTGAGACTAAACAACAAAGTCAATAGTAGGTTCTTAGATGCAGTAACTGTAGGATTTTCTCTGGTATCTCAGATTCTAGAATAAGATCTAAGAAAAAAATAGACTCTCTTGACACTTGTTTAGTTAAATTAATGAATAAATAACATATTTGTGAATAAAAAAGATGCTGCCTGTAGGTGACTTCCAATCAGCCCAAGGTGCTTCCACTGCAGGGGTTGTTGCTTCTATCCTGGTGGGGGAACTAAGATCTCTCAAGCCCCACAGTTCAGTCAATAAAAAGTGATTACACTTAGCAGTTAATCCATTAAGTATTTATGAACTTCCATAATGGGGCTTCCCTGATAGCTCAGTTGGTAAAGAATCCACCTGCAATGCAGGAGACCTGAGTTCGATTCCTGGGTTGGGAAGATCCCCTGGAGAAGGGAAAGACTACCCACTCCAGTATCCTGGTCTGGAGAATTCCATGCAGTGTACAGTCCATGGGGTCACAAAGAGTTGGACACGACTGAGCGACTTTCACTTTCATAATGACCTCAGAATTGTCCTGGCACTATGGCGAGTCTGTGACTATTCACCATCATTCTCCTGAGGATGCTCATCATTCAGATTCAGAAAACTGACCAATACAAACATTTGTGTTGTGTTGACATCACAATCACAAAAGCTATGAAAGCTTACAGGTGAGGAGCTTCAATAGACCTAGAAGGGGAGACTTCCTAGAGGAGATGAGAATATTGCCGAGTCTCTGAAACCAAGCAGGACCCTGTGGAGTTCCCAAGGATTGGGGCCTTTCTGTCCCCCATTTCTTGTAAGCAAGACTCCTCCCCTGACTTCCAAAGAATGGATTGAAACAGTTGCTAATCAAGGAGGAGCAGCCATGAAATCACCCGAGGCATGATTAAAGGGACCAGAGAAGCTTATCAGGATTAGGAGAGGGACCACCTGAGATGAGATTAAGGGAGTGCAAGGAGACACTTTGGAACTGTGGTGCTGAAGACTCTTGAGAGTCCCTTGGACTGCAAGGAGATCAAACTAGTCAATCCTAAAAGAAGTCAACCCTGAATATTCACTGGAATAGATGAATAGACTGATGCTGACGCTGAAACTCCAATATTTTGACTACCTGATGTGAAGAGCCGACTCATTGGAAAAGACCCTGATGCTGGGAAAGATTGAAGGAAGGAAGAGAAGGGGATGACAGAGGATGAGACAGTTGGATGGCATCAATGACTCAATGGACATGAATTTGAGCAAACTCTGGGGATGGTAAAGGACGGGGAAGCCTGGCATGCTGCAGTCCATGGGGTTGCAAAAACTGACATGACTGAACAACCAACAATAACAGAGGTCTGCTCACATCCTGATCTCGTCAGACCCCACCTTTGGCCCACTGTTTTAAAAACCCTCATCAAATTCTTTAGGGTGGATATGCAGTTTTTTGAGGCTGAAGACCAGCATGTCCTCCTTTGCCTGGCAACTATGAAGTTGTCCTTTTCTACTTCACCCAAAATTCTGTCTCTGGGATTTTGATTCAGCAGCAGTGTACAGAGAGGCTGAGCTTTTGGTAACATTTCCATGAGAAAGAAGGAAATCCTGCCATTCATGACAACTTGGATGAAACAAGTAAAATAATAGAGAAAGAAATACTGTGTATTCTCACTTAACATGTGGAATCTAAAAAATCTGATAATCAAGTGGTAGTTCCCAGGGGATATAGGGTGGGGAAATGGGGAGCTGTTGGTTAGAGGGTCATACTTCCAGTTATAAGATGAATATGTTCTGGGGATCAAATGTACAGCCTGGTGATTATAGTTAACACTACTGTCCTATATATCAAAAGTTGCTAAGACAGTAGATCTTAAACATTCTCACTACAAAAAGGAAATGGTAATTTCGTGAGTTCATGGAGGTGTTAGCCAAGCTATGGTGATCACCATTTCACAACATGTAAGTGTATCAAAGCGACAGGTTGTACACTTTAAACTCACATAAGTTTATATGTCACTTCTCTTGACTTGCAGGTCTTGTACCTCTCAAATTTAACTTCTCCAACTCCTGGTTTTCTTGGATGAAAGATCTAAGACTTCCTTGAAGGCTGTGAGAGCTGCTGAGATGGAAGACTGAACACTGTGTTGTAAATACATTCTCTGCTTCCCTACCACCCGGAAGACCTCTCCTGTCATTTTCCCCTCCTCTTCCTTCTCCTGGGTCCTCCAGGTACCCATTTACACAGATAGGCATTGTCCTGCTCCCCTGTTCTTTTATGGGATTGATTGGTCAGAAAAGACTAGGTAAATTGGAGGAAAACGTACATGAGAAAGAACTTGGATGAGAACCCAGAATGACATGGAAAGAAGTAGGATGATATAAATGAGTAGTGAGAGAGAGCTTGTCAGGGTGATGGAGCTCTTTTGAATCCCAGTGGTGGTGGCGGTACCACAGATCTAAACAGTGTTCAGGGACTTCCCTGGCAGTTCAGTGATTAAGACTTTGGCTTCCAGTGAAGGCTCAATCCCTGGTTTGGGAGCTAAGATCTCACATGCCTTGGGAAAATCAAAATGTAACAAAAAACAAAACAGAAACAACAGAAGCAATATTGTAACAAATTCAATAAAGACTTTAAAAATGCTCCACATCAAAAAACTCTTTAACAGTGTTCAAATTCATAAAATATATATATATATATATATATATCTTTCCCCTAATCAATGTTCAGATTAGATCAGATCAGTCGCTCAGTCGTGTCCGACTTTTGTGACCCCATGAACTGCAGCATGCCAGGCCTCCCTATCCATCACCAGCTCTCGGAGGTCAATCAGACTCACATCCATCGAGTCAGTGATGCCATCCAGCCATCTCATCCTCTGGCGTCCCCTTCTCCTCCTGCCCCCAATCCCTCCCAGCATCAGAGTCTTCTCCAATGAGTCAACTCTTCGCATGAGGTGGCCAAAATACTGGAGTTTCAGCTTTAGCATCATTCCTTCCAAGAAATCCCAGGGCTGATCTCCTTCAGAATGGACTGGTTGGATCTCCTTGCAGTCCAAGGGACTCTCAAGAGTCTTCTCCAACACCACAGTTCAAAAGCATCAATTCTTCGGTGCTCAGCCTTCTTCACAGTCCAGCTCTCACATCCATACATGACCACAGGAAAGACCATAGCCTTGACTAGGCGAACCTTTGTTGGCAAAGTAATGTCTCTGCTTTTGAATATGCTATCTAGGTTGGTCATAACTTTCCTTCCAAGGAGTAAGGGTCATTTAATTTCATGGCTGCAGTCACCATCTGCAGTGATTTTGGAGCCCAGAAAAATAAAGTCTGACACTGTTTCCACTGTTTCTCCATCTATTTCCCATGTAGTGATGGGACCAGATGCCATGATCTTCGTTTTCTGAATGTTGAGCTTTAAGCCAACCTTTTCACTCTCCACTTTCACTTTCATCAAGAGGCTTTTTAGTTCCTCTTCACTTTCTGCCATAAGGGTGGTATCATCTGCATATCTGAGGTTATTGATATTTCTCCCAGCAATCTTGATTCCAGCTTGTGTTTCTTCCAGTCCAGCATTTCTCATGATGTACTCTGCATATAAGTTAAATAAACATGGTGACAATATACAGCCTTGACGTATTCCTTTTCCTATTTGGAACCAGTCTGTTGTTCCATGACCAGTTCTAACTGTTGCTTCCTGACCTGCATACAGATTTCTCAAGAGGCAGACCAGGTGGTCTGGTATTCCCATGTCTCTCAGAATTTTCCACAGTTTATTGTGATCTACACAGTCAAAGGCTTTGGCATAGTCAATGAAGCAGAAATAGATGTTTTTCTGGAACTCTCTTGCTTTTTCCATGATCCAGCAGATGTTGGCAATTTGATCTCTGGTTCCTCTGCCTTTTCTAAATCCAGCTTGAACATCAGGAAGTTCATGGTTCACATATTGCTGAAGCCTGGCTTGGAGAATTTTGAGCATTACTTTACTAGCGTGTGAGATGAGTGCAATTGTGCGGTAGTTTGAGCACTCTTTGGCATTGCCTTTCTTTGGGATTGGGATGAAAACTGACCTTTTCCAATCTTGTGGCCACTGCTGAGTTTTCCAAATTTGCTGGCATATTGAGTGCAGCACTTTCACAGCATCATCTTTCAGGATTTGGAATAGCTCCACTGGAATTCCATCACCTCCACTAGCTTTGTTCGTAGTGATGCTTTCTAAGGCCCACTTGACTTCACATTCCAGGATGTCTGGCTCTAGGTCAGTGATCACACCATCATGATTATCTGGGTCGTGAAGCTCTTTTTTGTACAGTTCTTCTGTGTATTCTTGCCACCTCTTCTTAATATCTTCTGCTTCTGTTACGTCCATACCATTTCTGTCCTTTATCGAGCCCATTTTTGCATGAAATGTTCCTTTGGTATCTCTGATTTTCTTGAATAGATCCTTAGTCTTTCCCATTCTGTTGTTTTCCTCTATTTCTTTGCATTGATCGCTGAAGAAGGCTTTCTTATCTCTTCTTGCTATTCTTTGGAACTCTGCATTCAGATGTTTTTATCTTTGCTTTTCTCCTTTGCTTCTCTTCTTTTTTTCACAGTTATTTGCAAGGCCTCCCCAGACAGCCATTTTGCTTTTTTGCATTTCTTTTCCATGGGGATGGTTTTGATCCCTGTCTCCAGTACAATGTCACGAACCTCATTCCATAGTTCATCAGGCACTCTATCAGATCTAGGCCCTTAAATCTATTTCTCACTCCCACTGTTTAATCATAAAGGATTTGATTTAGCTCATACCTGAATGGTCTAGTGGTTTTCCCTACTTTCTTCAGTTTCAGTCTGAATTTGGCAATAAGGAGTTCATGGTCTGAGCCACAGTCAGCTCCTGGTCTTGTTTTTGCTGATTGTATAGAGCTTCTCCATCTTTGGCTGCAAAGAACATAATCAATCTGATTTCGATATTGACCATCTGGTGATGTCCATGTATAGAGTCTTCTCTTGTGTTGTTGGAAGAGGGTATTTGCTATGACCAGTGCATTTTCTTGGCAAAACTCTGTTAGTCTTTGCCCTGCTTCATTCCATATTCCAAGGCCAAATTTGCCTGTTACTCCAGATGTTTCTTGACTTCCTACTTTGGCATTCCAGTCCCCTATAATGAAAAGGACATCTTTTTTGGGTGTTAGTTCTAAAAGGTCTTGTAGGTCTTCATAGAACAGTTCAACTTCAGCTTCTTCAGCATTACTGGTTGGGGCATAGACTTGGATTACTGTGACATTGAATGGTTTGCCTTGGAAACGAACAGAGATCATTCTGTCGTTTTTGAGATTGCATCCAAGTACTGCATTTCGGACTCTTCTGTTGACCATGATGGCCACTCCATTTCTTCTGAGGGATTCCTGCCCGCAGTAGTAGATATAATGGTCCTCTGAGTTAAATTCACCCATTCCAGTCTATTTTAGTTCGCTAATTCCTAGAATGTCAACATTCACTCTTGCCATCTCTTGTTTGACCACTTCCAATTTGCCTTGATTCATGGACATGACATTCCAGGTTCCTATGCAATATTGCTCTTTATAGCATCGGACTTTGCTTCTATCACCAGACACATCTACAGCTGGGTATTCTTTCTGCTTTGGTTCCATCCCTTCATTCTTTCTGGAGTTATTTCTCCACTGATCCCCAGTAGCATATTGGGCCCCTACTGACCTGGGGAGTTTCTCTTTCAGTATCCTATCATTTTGCCTTTTCATACTGTTCATGGGGTTCTCAAGGCAAGAATACTGAAGTGGTTTGCCATTCCCTTCTCCAGCGGACCACACCCTGTTAGATCTCTCCACCATGACCCGCCCATCCTGGGTTGCCCCACGGGCATGGCTTAATTTCATTGAGTTAGACAAGGCTGTGGTCCTGGTGTGATTGAATGATAATTTAAAATTAAATGAAAACAAAGTGTAAAATAGTGCAAAGAGTTAGGCTTCTCATCTTTCCTATCTTCCTAAACAGTCATAAGGGAAATGTGATGTGAATCCAGGTTACAAAGTGGCTCTTTGTTAGAAATAGTATAGGCTGCTGCTGCTGCTAAGTCACTTTGTCCGACAGCCCACCAGGCTCCCCTGTCTCTGGGATTCTCCAGGCAAGAATACTGGAGTGGGTTGTCATTTCCTTCTCCAATGCATGAGAGTGAAAAGTGAAAGTGAAGTCGCTCAGTCGTGTCCGACTCTTCGAGACCCCTATGCTAATTTATAAGACTACTTACACATTGTATGATTATGTGAATGTCACTTTATCCCTCTTTTTTTATTTTTACTAGCATAATACATCTTTTGGGAAGCAAGCAGTTGCTGACTTTTATTTACAGGTTGTTGTGATACATGAATATTTTTATTAAACATTAAACCATCCTGCAGTTCTTAGTATATTGGTCTTACTTGCTCATCCATAGAGATCTTGACAAGCAAACTTGAAGGTTCAGATCAGATCAGATTAGATCAGTTGCTCAGTCGTGTTGGACTCTTTGCGACCCCATGAACTGCAGCACGCCAGGCTTCTCTGTCCATCACCAACTCCCGGAGGTCACTCAGACTCACATCCATCGAGTCAGTGATGCCATCCAGCCATCTCATCCTCTGGTGTCCCCTTCTCCTCCTGCCCCAATCCCTCCCAGCATCAGAGTCTTCTCCAATGAGTCAACTCTTCGCATGAGGTGGCCAAAATACTGGAGTTTCAGCTTTAGCATCATTCCTTCCAAAGAAATCCCAGGGCTGATCTCCTTCAGAATGGACTGGTTGGATCTCCTTGCAGTCCAAGGGACTCCCAAGAGTCTTCTCCAACACCACAGTTCAAAAGCATCAATTCTTGAGTGCTCAGCCTTCTTCACAGTCCAGCTCTCACATCTGTACATGACCACAGGAAAGACCATAGCCTTGACTAGGTGAACCTTTGTTGGCAAAGTGATGTCTCTGCTTTTGAATATGCTATCTAGGTTGGTCATAACTTTCCTTCCAAGGAGTAAGGGTCATTTAATTTCATGGCTGCAGTCACCATCTGCAGTGATTTTGGAGCCCAGAAAAATAAAGTCTGACACTGTTTCCACTGTTTCTCCATCTATTTCCCATGTAGTGATGGGACCAGATGCCATGATCTTCGTTTTCTGAATGTTGAGCTTTAAGCCAACCTTTTCACTCTCCACTTTCACTTTCATCAAGAGGCTTTTTAGTTCCTCTTCACTTTCTGCCATAAAGGTGGTGTCATCTGCAAATCTGAGGTTATTGATATTTCTCCCAGCAATCTTGATTCCAGCTTGTGTTTCTTCCAGTCTAGCATTTCTCATGATATACTCTGCATGATGTACTCTGCATATAAGTTAAATAAACATGGTGACAATATACAGCCTTGATGTACTCCTTTTCCTATTTGGAACCAGCCTGTTGTTCCATCAACTGCTGTTGTTGTTCCAGCAACAGTTCTAACTGTTGCTTCCTGACCTGCATACAGATTTCTCAAGAGGCAGATCAGGTGGTCTGGTATTCCCATGTCTCTCAGAATTTTCCATAGTTTATTGTGATCTACACAGTCAAAGGCTTTGGCATAGTCAATGAAGCAGAAATAGATGTTTTTCTGGATCTCTCTTGCTTTTTCTATGATGCAGCGGATGTTGGCAATTTGATCTCTGGTTCCTCTGCCTTTTCTAAATCCAGCTTGAACATCAGGAAGTTCACGGTTCACATATTGCTGAAGCCTGGCTTGGAGAATTTTGAGCATTACTTTACTAGCGTGTGAGATGAGTGCAATTGTGTGGTAGTTTGAGCACTCTTTGGCATTGCCTTTCTTTGGGATTGGGATGAAAACTGACCTTTTTCCAATCTTGTGGCCACTGCTGAGTTTTCCAAATTTGCTGGCATATTGAGTGCAGCACTTTCACAGCATCATCTTTCAGGATTTGGAATAGCTCCACTGAAATTCCATCACCTCCACTAGCTTTGTTCGCAGTGATGCTTTCTAAGACCCACTTGACTTCACATTCCAGGATGTCTGGCTCTAGGTCAGTGATCACACCATCATGATTATCTGGGTCAGTGAAGCTCTTTTTTACAGTTCTTCTGTGTGTATTCTGAATTTATTTCTCCACTGATCCCCAGTAGCATATTGGGCCCCTACTGACCTGGGGAGTTTCTCTTTCAGTATCCTATCATTTTGCCTTTTCATACTGTTCATGGGGTTCTCAAGGCAAGAATACTGAAGTGGTTTGCCATTCCCTTCTCCAGCGGACCACACCCTGTTAGATCTCTCCACCATGACCCTCCCATCCTGGGTTGCCCCACGGGCATGGCTTAATTTCATTGAGTTAGACAAGGCTGTGGTCCTGGTGTGATTAGATTGACTAGTTTTCTTTGAGTATGGTTTCAGTGTATTTGCCCTCTGATGCCCTCTTGCAAGACTTACCGTCTTACTTGGTTTCTCTTACCCTGGGCGTGGGGTATCTCTTCCCGGCTGCTCCAGCAAAGCACAGCCATCACACCTTACCTTGAACGAGGGGTCTCTCCTCACCGCCGCCCTTCCTGACCTGGGTCGTTGGGTAGCTCCTCTCGGCCGTTCTTAGTGCACCGGTCCTCACCGCCGTCCTTCCTCGGTCGTGGGGTAGCTCCTTTCGGCCGCGCTCTCAGTGCACCGCTTGCGGGTAGCAAAAAGAATACCCAGCTGTAGATGTGTCTGGTGATAGAAGCAAAGTCCAATGCTGTAAAGAGCAATACTGCATAGGAACCTGGAATGTCAGGTCCATGAATCAAGGCAAATTGGAAGTGCTCAAACAAGAGATGGCAAGAGTGAATGTTGGCATTCTAGGAATTAGCAAACTAAAATGGACTGGAATGGGTGAATTTAACTCAGAGGACCATTATATCTACTACTGCGGGCAGGAATCCCTCAGAAGAAATGGAGTGGCCATCATGGTCAACAGAAGAGTCCGAAATGCAGTACTTGGATGCAATCTCAAAAACGACAGAATGATCTCTGTTCGTTTCCAAGGCAAACCATTCAATGTCACAGTAAACCAAGTCTATGCTCCAACCAGTAACGCTGAAGAAGCTGAAGTTGAACAGTTCTATGAAGACCTACAAGACCTTTTTAGAACTAACACCCAAAAAAGATGTCCTTTTCATTATAGGGGACTGGAATGCCAAAGTAGGAAGTCAAGAAACACCTGGAGTAACAGGCAAATTTGGCCTTGGAATATGGAATGAAGCAGGGCAAAGACTAACAGAGTTTTGCCAAGAAAATGCACTGGTCATAGCAAATACCCTCTTCCAACAACACAAGAGAAGACTCTATACATGGACATCACCAGATGGTCAACACCAAAATCAGATCGATTATATTCTTTGTAGCCAAAAATGGAGAAGGTCTATACAGTCAGCAAAACGAGACCAGGAGCTGACTGTGGCTCAGACCATGAACTCCTTATTGCCAAATTCAGACTGAAATTGAAGAAAGTAGGGAAAACCACTAGACCAGTCAGGTATGACCTAAATCAAATCCCTTATGATTATACAGTGGGAGTGAGAAATAGATTTAAGGGCCTAGATCTGATAGATAGAGTGCCTGATGAACTATGAAATGAGGTTCGTGACATTGTACTGGAGACAGGGATCAAGACCATCCCCATGGAAAAGACATGCAAAAAAGCAAAATGGCTGTCTGGGGAGGCCTTGCAAATAGCTGTGAAAAGAAGAGAAGCGAAAAGCAAAGGAGAAAAGGAAAGATAAAAACATCTGAATGCAGAGTTCCAAAGAATAGCAAGAAGAGATAAGAAAGCCTTCTTCAGTGATCAATGCAAAGAAATAGAGGAAAACAACAAAGAAAGGGAAAGAACAAAGGAATCTTTAAAAAAAATAAAAAAAAAAAAGGAAAATTTCATGGAAAAATGGGCTCGATAAAGGACAGAAATGGTATGGACCTAATGGAAGCAGAAGATATTAAGAAGAGGTGGCAAGAATACACAGAAGAACTGTACAAAAAAGAGCTTCAAGACCCAGATAATCATGATGGTGTGATCACTGACCTAGAGCCAGACATCCTGGAATGTGAAGTCAAGTGGGCCTTAGAAAGCATCACTACGAACAAAGCTAGTGGAGGTGATGGAATTCCAGTGGAGCTATTCCAAATCCTGAAAGATGATGCTGTGAAAGTGCTGCACTCAATATGCCAGCAAACTTGGAAAACTCAGCAGTGGCCACAAGATTGAAAAAGGTCAGTTTTCATCCCAATCCCAAAGAAAGGCAATGCCAAAGAGTGCTCAAACTACCGCACAATTGCACTCATCTCACACGCTAGTAAAGTAATGCTCAAAATTCTCCAAGCCAGGCTTCAGCAATATGTGAACCGTGAACTTCCTGATGTTCAAGCTGGATTTAGAAAAGGCAGAGGAACCAGAGATCAAATTGCGGACATCCACTGGATCATAGACAAAGCAAGAGAGTTCCAGAAAAACATCTATTTCTGCTTCATGGACTATGCCAAAGCCTTTGACTGTGTAGATCACAATAAACTGTGGAAAATTCTGAGAGACATGGGAATACCAGACCACCTGATCTGCCTCTTGAGAAATCTGTATGCAGGTCAGGAAGCGACAGTTAAAACTGGTCATGGAACAACAGACTGGTTCCAAATAGGAAAAGGAGTACATCAAGGCTGTATATTGTCACCATGTTTATTTAACTTATATGCAGAGTACATCATGAGAAATGCTGGACTGGAAGAAACACAAGTTGGAATCAAGATTGCTGGGAGAAATATCAATAACCTCAGATATGCAGTTGATAGCACCCTTATGGCAGAAAGTGAAGAGGAACTAAAAAGCCTCTTGATGAAAGTGAAAGTGGAGAGGAAAAGGTTGGCTTAAAGCTCAACATTCAGAAAACGAAGATCATGGCATCTGGTCCCATCACTACATGGGAAATAGATGGAGAAACAGTGGAAACAGTGTCAGACTTTATTTTTCTGGGCTCCAAAATCACTGCAGATGGTGACTGCAGCCATGAAATTAAATGACCCTTACTCCTTGGAAGGAAAGTTATGACCAACCTAGATAGCATATTCAAAAGCAGAGACATCACTTTGCCAACAAAGGTTCGCCTAGTCAAGGCTATGGTCTTTCCTGTGGTCATGTAAGGATGTGAGAGTGGGTGTAGGAGGGTGGAGGGGGGGGGGGGAGGAAAGATTTAAGGTTGTGGGGGAGAAGATTGTTAGAGGCCTTGCGGGACAGGAAGGAGATCAAAAAAATCAATTCGGAAGGAGATCAGCCCTGGATTTTTTTTGAAGAGAAAATGCAAAAAATGAAAATCCGTTATTTTGGTCACCTCATGCGAAGAGTTGACTCACTGGAGAAGACTCTGATGCTGGGAGGGATTGGGGGCAAGAGGAGAAGGGGACGCCAGAGGATGAGATGGCTGGATGGCATCACTGACTCGATGGATGTGAGTCTGAGTGACCTCCGGGAGTTGGTGATGGACAGGGAGGCCTGGCGTGCTGGGGTTCATGGGGTCGCAAAGAGTCGGACAAGACTGAGCAACTGATCTGATCTGTGTATTCTTGCCACCTCTTCTTAATATCTTCTGCTTCTGTTAGGTCCATACCATTTCTGTCCTTTATCGAGCCCATTTTTGCATGAAATGTTCCTTTGATATCTCTGATTTTCTTGAATAGATCCCTAGTCTTTCCCATTCTGTTGTTTTCCTCTATTTCTTTGCACTGATCGCTGAAGAAGGCTTTCTTATCTCTTCTTGCTATTCTTTGGAACTCTGCATTCAGATGTTTATATCTTTCCCTTTGGTTAAAAGGGTCAAATTCTTTTTTTTTGTTTGTTTTCTTACTTGACTTGCATTCTATTTACTGTCATGGAACAACAGACTGGTTCCAAATAGGAAAAGGAGTACGTCAAGGCTGCATATTGTCACCATGTTTATTTAACTTATATGCAGAATACATCATGAGAAATGCTGGACTGGAAGAAACACAAGTTGGAATCAAGATTGCCGGGAGAAATATCAATAACCTCAGATATGCAGATGACACCACTCTTATGGCAGAAAGTGAAGAGGGGCTAAAAAGCCTCTTGATGAACGTGAAAGTGGAGAGTGAAAAGGTTGGCTTAAAGCTCAACATTCAGAAAACGAAGATCATGGCATCTGGCCCCATCACTGCATGGGAAATAGATGGGGAAACTGTGGAAACAGTGTCAGACTTTGTTTTTCTGGGCTCCAAAATCACTGCAGATGGTGACTGCAGCCATGAAATTAAAAGACGCTTACTCCTTGGAAGGAAAGTTATGACCAACCTAGATAGCATATTCAAAAGTAGAGACATTACTTTACCAACAAAGGTTCGCCTAGTCAAGGCTATGGTCTTTCCTGTGGTCATGTATGGATGTGAGAGCTGGACTGTGAAGAAGGCTGAGCGCCGAAGAATTGATGCTTTTGAACTGTGGTGTTGGAGAAGACTCTTGAGAGTCCCTTGGACTGCAAGAAGATCCAACCAGTCCATTCTGAAGATCATCAATCCTGGAATTTCTTTAGAAGGAATGATGCTAAAGCTGAAACTCCAGTATTTTGGCCACCTCATGCGAAGAGTTGACTCATTGGAGAAGACTCTGATGCTGGGAGGGATTGAGGGCAGGAGGAGAAGGGGACGACAGAGGATGAGATGGCTGGATGGCATCACTGACTCGATGGATGCGAGTCTAAGTGACCTCCGGGAGCTGGTGATGGACAAGGAGGCCTGGCGTGCTGCGGTTCATGGGGTTGCAAAGAGTCGGACAAGACTGAGCGACTGATCTGATCTGATCTGATCTGATCCTTGCCATGGGGTTCTCTGGTGGCTCAGACTGTAAAGAATTTGCCTGCAATTTGGGAGACTGGAGTTCGAACCTGGGAGGATTGGGAGGATCCCCTAGAGAAGGGAATGGCTACCCACTCCAGTATTCTTGCCTGGAGAATTCCATAGGCAGAAGACCTGGTGGGCTAGAGTCCATGGAGTCACAAAGAGCTGGACATGACCTTGCCATACCTATCAACAAATATGCTACTTTAGAAATCCAGTTGAATAATGGTGCACAGTTCTTATCTTCAAGTTTGGTGTTGAGCAGATGAAGCACTTAGGACCCATTCTGCACAACTTGACTTTATTAATTGACCTTGTTCTTTTGCTCAGAGATTGTGTCTTTGCCATTTGTTGTGGTGGTTATTCAGTCGCTAAGTTGTGTCCGACTCTTTGCGACCCCATGGACTGCAGTGTGCCAGGCTCCTCTGTCCTCCACTATCTCCTCGAGTTTGCTCAAATTCATGTCCATTGAGTTGGTGATGCTTTGCCATTTATTCTTTCACACAATTAGCTTCCTTCCTTCCTTCCAGATGTGCCACATTTGATTTGCTCTGCTTCTTTGATCCCTTTCTCCTAGAATGGGATGGACCACATTTCTTATTTTCATTAAGTTACAAGTTTTTTCATCTTCTCTCATCACACTTCTCTGGGTGGATCATGATTCATTTCCATTCTAGTGACACACATATTTTTAATATGATATACCTGTTGAGAAAAATATCATCTCTCTTTCTTTCATATATCACGTATTATTTATTGTAATCCATTACTCAGAGTCACTCTTGACTCCCAATTCTGGGAAATCACCTTCTAAATGCATTATCTCGGACAGTGAACTTTATGGATATTTCATTTTTTCTTTCTTGTTTAAAAAAATTTTTATTGAATAGTTGATTTACAGTGCTGTGGGTATATTTCTTTGAAATGAGCTCTCTTTTGACACAGCTTTGATTTTGTTAAATTACCTGTCTGAATGTGACTGCAAAGAAATATAAAGGATTTGGAGGTATTTTTTTTAATTAAAGCAATTTTTTTTCTAATTTAAAAGAGGATACTTTTCCTTTTCTTTTTACATAACTTTCAACCAGAATTATCTACATGTAAACTTGGTGTCAGGTTCCACTTCTCCATAGGGAAAAATCTTAGGTGCTTTTAGCTTTTCTGATTAGAGATCCTAGACTTTTTCTTTATTTAAGTGTACATTAAGATGAGGTTTTTATTTTTATTTTTAATTAACAGACTTTATTTTTTAGAATAGCTTTAGATTTACACAGAAACTGAGCACATAATAGTTCCCACCTCCTTTCTTTCCCCATCCCCGGTTTTCCCTATTAACATCTTACATTGAGATGGCACATTTGTTACAATTAGTGAATGTATTTTGATATATTATTATTAATATATGGTTGAAATTTTCCTTAGTTTTTACCTAATGTCTTTTTTTTTTTTTTTGACCCAGGATCCTCTCCAGAAACCCCATTACATTCAGCAGTCATGTTTCATCTTGCCTGTGACAGTTTCTCATACTTATCTTGTTGCTGTTTTTGTTTTCTGTTCAGGTTTACTGAGATACAACTTATCTTGTTTTTGATGACCTTGACAGTTTTGAGTTGTACTGGGCAGGTATTTTGCAGAATGTTCCTCTCTGTATTAGAATTTTTCTCGTGATTAGACTGAAATTTGGGGTTTGGGGTAGGATGATCACAGTAAAAGGGCCAGTCCCATCCCCATCACATCAAGGGGACATAGGATGAGCAGTGAGTTGTCATTATCAATGTTGACTATCATCTGGCTAATGTGACATTTGTCATGTTTCTCCACTATAAAGTTTCTCTTTTAAATTCCCTTTTTGTACTGTATTCTTTGGAAGGAAATCACTTTTCCTAGCCTATACTTATGGTCTCTTTATTATACCTACATAATTTATTTGGGATTCTCCTGCCTGAGATTGTTTTTTTCCCCCTCATATAAGGCTTATTCAGTCATTCCTTTATATTAGTATGGACCCATGGATACTTCAGGCTTCCCTCGTTGCTCAGCTGGTAAAGTATCCGCCTGCAATGGGAGACATGGGTTTTATCCCTGAGTTGGGCAAATCCCCTGGAGAAGGGAAAGGCTACCCACTCTAGTATTCTGGCCTCAAGAATTCCATGGACTATATAGTCCACGGGATCGAAAAGAGTAAGACATGACTAAGCGACTTTCACTCTCATTTCTCATGGATATTTACTTTCTACTTTGAGTTATCATCTTTGACTTGTTATTTTCTTGCTTACATTGTTCTAGTTCTGACTCATGGGAGCTTTTTCAGGTGGCTTCTGTGTCCTTTGATCTACTCCTATCAATGTGGATGCTTTTATTTTTGAGTACTTCCTTACTTTTTCACACTACAAGATGTTCCAGACTCATGTTGTGTAATTCTTGCCCTGGCCCTGCAGTTAGATGTTTCTCCAAAGAGGAGCCTTGTACTTTTTACAAGCATAAAACTGCTCCTTAATCAGCTACTCCAAACATGAAAACAGTTCTTCAATCTCTGTTTTTTTTAGTTTACTAGAAACAAAAGATAGAAAAATGTTTTAATAAATGATGTAACTATGAAATGCAAATTTCCAGTAAAGGTTTAAGAAAAGATGATTCAATTTTAGTATATAGATTATAAAAAGGATAAAATTATTTGAAATCATAAGTCCCAGAAAAATCAGGGCTCCTTGGGTTTCACATCTATAAAGGATGCTTAGAAGCACATAAAATGGTTCTGGTTGGGCTCCTTGAATGGTGATATTATTTGTAGATTATAAAATGAAAAGAGAAAACTATGTACACTCTTAAGTGGAAAATGAATAGAAATAGATATACTTGGTTTACTGAGTTATGTAATGACATTTTAATATATTCTATTTAAAAAGTTTTTTATTAATTTACTTTAAATATAAATTTATAAATTACTATGCCTGTCTGCAAAGAGTTGGACACGACTGAGCGACTGATCTGATCTGATCTGATGCCTGTCTGATAATTACTTAAATAGTCTCATAAAGACCAAAACCAGAAAGATTCAGAAGTAAAAACAGCTGGCTACAAAGTGGTATATCTATAATATGTTCAGAGTTGTGTAAACGTATTTAATCATATTCATAGAAAAATATTGAGGAATATTTATCAACCTAAACATGGTTATCTATTTCTGTAATATTGGTCTTTTTAAAAAATGTGTTTGATTTTTTTTTTTAACAAAAAACATTTATTACTTTTGAAATTGGAAAAAAATAAAGGAATTCAATAAACATTACACAAAGCCAAAACACATTTCCAAGTCATATATGTAGCTTTTGCTAAGAAGTAAAACAAGAAGAGGACTCAGAGATGAACTAGAGTTTAAGGTTTGGTTTGAAGGTAAAGACCAAATATTGCTTAAAGCAGTGGCTTGAAGGGTTGATTAGAAAGGATGACTTTGTTTTTCTAAAAACTCTATGATAGGGTGAATGATGACCTATATGAGGACTCATGGTGTAGGACACTGCTGCTGCCAGAGTCCGTGTCCCCACAGAGAGCTACTGTGGACCCAGGCCTCTGCAAGAGACCCTCCAACACTAGCAGGTAGGCCTGGTTCAGTCTCCTGTGGAGTTACCGCTCCTTTGCCCTGGGTATTGGTATGCACAGGGTTTTGTCTGTGCCCTCCAAAAGTGGAGTCTCTGTTTTCCCCAGACCTGCGGAAGTCCTGCAGTCAAATCCCACTGGCCTTCACAGTCAGATTCCCCAGAGATTTCCTGTCCCTTTGCCAGATCCCCAGGCTGGGAAGCCTGATGTGGGGCTCAGAATCTTCCCAGTGGGAGAATTTCTCTGGTATTACTGTTCTCCAGATTGTGGATCGCCCACCCAGTAGGTATGGGATTTGATTTTATCGTGATGGCCCCCTCCTACTGTCTTCTTGTGGCTTCTCCTTTGCTTTTGGATATGGAGTATTTTTTTTTTGGTACGTTCCAGCTTCCTCCCGTTGATGGTTGTTCAATAGCTAGTTGTGATTTTGGTGCTCTCACAGGAGGAGATGAGTGTACCTCCTTCTACTCTGCCATCTTAAACCAACCTCTCATATTTCCAAAATAAAAAGATTCCATGAGTTTTCATTTTTTTAGTGAGAAGTAAGGCATTGCTTTCTTTTTTTGTGTATCTCTTTAATATTTGGCTTAATAAAAGACAGCTAGATTCTCTATGATTGAAGTATAGGAAGAAAATAGAAAGCCTTGGGTGGAGAATTCAATTGTCTTTTGGGGTGATTGTGGATATTCTTATCTGATACAGAAAATTTGACAGGTGGATGTTTCTTAAGGGTTAGTTGCAATGAAAATCTGCACCCATATCAGGTAATCTTTTGTGCTCTGTGTTTTATGTGTATGTGCACACACACACTCCCACACCTATCTATCCTCTGATCTTTCACTTGATATTTTATCCATGGGTGATTTTGAAGTGGCCTGCATCGGTTATTTGGAAAATATTGGTTCACTGTGTTATGTAGATCTTCCATGTATTGAGATAGCTTATCATCCAATATCAAAAAATTGCAGTCATTAATAGCACTACAGTTTCATAAGAAAAGTCTGATGGAAAATGGAAGACATTTTCACATCTGAAGTATGGTGAAGTCATTCTGGCTTGAACTTTAGGCTAACTGGAACAGCCTGTCTTATGGCTTATTGAAGGTACAGTGTATCTCTACTTTAACCCTTAAAAAAAAGAATTATTTAAAAAATGAAAATGGAGAAATTGTGGTTCAGGCATTCAAAAGGGAGCCAGGTTGCCATTATGGATATAGTTTCACACTTGTTACTCCATCACTGAGAACTTGAATTTTCTGAATTCAAGGACAGCAGTTCTCAAACACAATTATCTGTTAGTAGCTGATGGCTGCAACCTTATGGTCTCAAGGTCTTCCCTTTTAACTATGGAACCATTTTGGATCCCAACCAATCCTTACCTAACAAGCATCCTTACTTTTTGCTATTTCTAATCCTAAGTCCTGACAACTTAGGTTAACTTTGTGGTTTTTACCCATATAGGCCTCCCTCATTTTTGAGCCTGAATCTGTGTCTCTCGGGCTATCATTCTCAGTTAGCCTGAAATAAAACTCTTTTCTATTCCTGTTATAGATTGTTCATTGATTATCTCAGTTGACAGTATTGACACAAATTTCCCACATTTTCAAATTTCACTTGCAAGTGAAATTTTATCATTGGCAACAAATACTGTCAGTTATTTTGCTTGAAGTGTTCGGCTCGTGTTACTCATTTTGTAGAAATGTCCAAGACAGAGTAATGTTAACATTTCTATCAATTGTTCTTTCAACGAAAAATGGCACTCCATGAAAAAATGGTTCAGCTGGCAACTCAGCCACTCAAGTGTTTTGCTTCAAGACCACAGTCCTACTGTGGTATTCAGCAAGAGTAGGTGTGTGCTTCCCGTTTCTTCCCTCACAATGTTAGAAGACCTGTACTCAGGGTTGAAATTTATAAAATTAGTACTTTTTACTACTTCACCAAGGATATTCCTAATACAAAACAAGAACAAAGTACCAAACTGGGAGTGCATGGCATCAATGCAATGACCAACAGGACAGATTTGTGCCACCCTCTTTTTTTTTTTTTTTTGGCCTTGCCAGGCAGCTTGTGACATCTTAGTTTCCCCACCAGGAATCAAACCCAGGCCCAGGCAGTAAAAGTGCAGAGGCCTAACCACTGGTTGGCTAGGGAATGTCTCTTGCCACCCTCTTGATTGCGCCTGAGGAGGTGTCAGCTGGGTTTTGTGAACTCAGAAAAAAATAACAAAGAACGCGCCATTTACAAAGAAGATTGTTTTTAACATCGGGACCCCTGAAAAGATCTCAGATTTCCAGAGGTTTGAGGGCCATACTTTGAGAATTGCTAGATTAAAAGAAAGAGACCATGTGAGAAAAAAGGTCATATAGTGGAATTGATTTTAACATATGATAGCTTTCTTAAAATAAGTACTGCAGACTTCAAGTGCTGTGAAAGGGAGATTAGAAGAGGAGAAAGATCGGTGGGATTTACCAGGTCGGGAGATTTTACATGGACCCTGAAGGAACGGAACCCACTCCAGTATTCTTGCCTGGAAAATCCCATGGACAGTAGAGCCTGGAGGGCTACAGTCCGTGGGGTCCCAAAGAGTCGGACACGATGAAGGGACTAAGCCTACATGCATGCACTGAAGGAATGGTACAGAGTTTTAAGAAAGGGTGTTGGATGGGAAAAGCTCAAAACGCACGGACAAGACTGACTTCTGAGATTTTTGGATACCAAAGGCTGATAAAAGAATAAAGCCAGGCTTTTGTTCCCTGGGGCGCTGTGCGTACTAGGGAGGAGATGGGTACTGTCTGAACTTTTGTCAACATCACCCTGAGCATTTGTAGGCGAAGGACACCCTTGGATTGACAGGTGCAGGAGGCGGGGAGTTGGGGTCACAGGCTGTGAAGGGACGGGCCTCTATTGAAAATACATATTTATGGCTCAGAATCTCTACAGATAAAAAACCCACTAGAAAAGGAGTATGTCCGAGGAAACTAATTTTGCTAATACCTGTCAATCCTTTGAAAAGCCCATAGAAGTAAGTAGGTGGCAAGGAGATGGTGGTGTATCAGAATGTTCACATAGTTCTTAAAGAACTTTAGGGGGAAATCCTGTGTTGAAACCACTTTTCTAACATATTGTTATCAGCAGCCCGCAGACTTAGGGGGTCCTCAGTCGCCAGCTCAGCGAATCGTGAGCGCTAGTGGGCAGCTGGGGCCGCTCGGAGTGCCTTGGAGCAAGGTTCCCTCGGACTTCCGCGACCGCACAAGAGTGGCCCTCGGCCCTCGCCGTACTCGGACTCTACCAACGCCGGCGCAGGAGGGGGGTGTTTGGTGGTGGCGGAAGAGGAACCCCGAGGGTGTCCCGGGAAAGCACGGCCTCGGAGAACGGTGGTTTCATCGCTCGCGTGGCTCGCCCGCCCTTCTGCCCTGTCCGCTCCCCCCACTGCGCAGTTCCATCCGGGAGCTCTCCCGTGTTCACGCGACGGCAGGTTAGCGCCCTGGTCCCCGGCCCCGGGCAGGCCCCCCCCCCGCGCTTCTCGGCGGTGGTGGCGGCCGGCGGGGAGGCGCCTGCGCGCAATAATGGCAGCGCGGTGAGCAGGGACGGAGCTGACAACCGCCGCCGCCCACCCTCCTCGCCGGGCACCGTCCTGCGCGCCCTCGGATTGTCTCCCTCCCCTGCTCCCTGCCCCGCGTCCCGCCTGTGCAGCAGGTAACCCGCTGAAGGCCCGGAGCCAGCTGTGGGCTCCGGGAAACTTCCTCTCCCGGTTAGTGGGTGGCGGGGCTGGGGCGGGGAGAGGAGTTGGGGGCGCGGAGGGGGAGGGGAGACAGAGGGGGAGGCCGGGGACCGGGTGTCCTGAGGGTGACCCCGGCTCCAGGAGCGCCGGCCCAGGAGCCTGGCCGCCCCCGGACTGTATCGCGGGCCTCCAGCCGGCCTTGGCCGCCCCTCCCTCGGCCCCATTTTGCTCCCAGGAAGGGAAGGTGCGAGTGCATGTTCTCTTTTATTTACGCTCTCACGCGGTTACACAGCTCTGTGTGTTTGCGATGTGAGGGGTGGGGGGCGGGGGGCATCAATCTCCTACATCCTTACCACGAGTGTCTTCACTTTTGTTTCCGCAGACAGCGAAGATTGATAACTCTGGGGGAGGAGTGCCCTGCGTGCATGCTAGACCTGTCTCAACCCTTGGGGTCTGGTGAAATAAGATCCTTAGACTTTTAAGAGCACTTAGTTACACACCAGGGAGTCTGGACCATTCCCTACCACCCTGCAAATACGTGCATGTACAGAAAACATTTATGAGTTGCACACTGTTTTGTCGTTAAATCCTCTCCTTTCCCCAGGGAGTACTAATACCTAGTTGTAAGGGAGAACCTTGGAAGTTAACATTTTGATAATAAGATTAAAGACTATTAACATTCACGACAGACTTTGGCTTCACAGTGTAAGCATCTTTGAACTAGACCAGTCCCAGATCTGTACATAGTAAGATAGGGGAAATAATCACAGTTCTGACTTATCACCGACTACATAATAGGCATTTAAGAACACTCCAAAGACTGCTCCCTCCTCTTTACTATCTCACGTTTCTTTCCAAGGCAGACAATCGAACAGATTGTTTATATTTTGCCTCTTTTGCCCAAATACGGTGTTGGAAGACCCTTCCGAAAGAGTCAGAGATGAAATAGCAGATGTACACTGTGTTCTCAGTTACTCTTCCCTACCCCAGATACTGTTTATAAGTTGGAAGGACATGTCTAGTATGAAAAAATACCCTCTTCTATGTCTGAATGCTCACATGCATCTGAAATACTTCACTCTCCATCCTCTGGTGATTTTTAAGTGTTTTCTGTGGGAAGGTAGTTTATTCATGTTTTTTTATTTTCACAAGTGTGTCACTAAATGAAATGTTGTAGCCCTTCTTCAAAGTCCGTTTTGCCTTGCCTTTGTCAGTTCACTATTTATTAAGCACCTGGTTTGTATGACAAGCATTACCTGAGGACATCACAGGACATGTGAAATTTCTGCTCTTCTGCAGCTTCAGTTCTGGGAGGTAAGGGAAAGTCAGAAAGTAAGAAATAGAAAAAGTTTCAGCCAATCCTAAGTGCTATAAAAGAAGTAAAATAGGAAGTCGTGGTAGTGATGAGGAGAGAGTGCTTCAGATGCTGTGGTCAGGAAAGACCTGTCTGAGGAGACTTTTGACCTGATATCTGAAAAGTGGGAAGGATATGGCCTCTGGAAGTCTGAGGGAACAGCAGATGGATATGTCCAAAGGTAGTTTCAAGCTTAGGTTCAGCAAACTGAAAGCAACCCACTGAAGTTGGGCTGAGACCCTTGTGAGAAAGAAAAGGTTAGGTGGTCGCCATGGGTCAGGTCATGTGAGGTCTGTTATCAGAGAAGTTTGTTTGGCTTTTATTCTTAAGGAACATTGAAAAGCTGTTCCCTTTTTGCAAAGCTGGGAGTGATATGGTCTGGTTTACAGTCTGACTGTGAAGGAGATTGGATAAGAAGCAGGGCTACTGGTAAGAAGGCTGGGGCAGATCTGAGTAGTGACCAGAGTCAAAGAAAAAAGATGCTGAGGTATATATATTTTGGAGTTGAAAGTAGTGATCTGGCCTGGTTTGGATGGGAATGCAGTTGGCTGGGATGGGGGGTGACTCCTGGGTTTGAGGCTTCACCTGGAACGTGGTGATGTCATGAATTGAGATGGTGAAGTGAGGGAAGCAGGTTGTTGTATGGATGTAGGGTTGGATGGGACATTTAAAGTAGGACCTATTCACTATTCATGTAGAGATGAGAAGCAGGTGGTTGGATACATGAGTCTGAAATTCAGTGGAGAGATTAGGGAGGCATTCATTCATTCAACAAGTATTTTTTAAACACCAGCTACCCACTCCAGTATTCTTGCCTGGAGAATCCCAGGGACGGGGGAGCCTGGTGGGCTTCCATCTCAGGGGTTGCACAAGTCGGACACAACTGAAGCGAGTTAGCAGCAGCAGCATGGACTAGGCAGTGGGGATACATCATAGTGAAAAAATAGACAAAAAATCTCTGCCTTCATAGGATTTAACTTGTAGTCAGAGAAAGATATGGGGAGTCATCTGACATTTTCTATTGGTTATTATGTTAATTTTTTTAAACAATTTAAAAAAAAATTCCTGTTTTGCTTCTTGTTATAATTATCTTTAGATACAAACTATATTCATGTGATTCAGAATTTGAAATATTTGATGGAATATAGAATGAGAGTCTCTATTTCTTGTCCCAACGTATTTGAGACCACATATTTTGACGGTCTCTCAACACATCTTTCCAAAGATACATTTTGTGGACATGTAGACAAATGTGTGTAGGTTTCTTCTCCCCACTTCGCAAAAGTGGTAGCATACTTGCTTTGATTTGACACCTTGTATTTTTTAGAGTATTAAATAATATTTAAAAGGTTATGAAGCAGTATGAGACCATCTGAAATAAGAAAGTACTAAAGAAGAGGAGACGGTCCTGGGGCAGTGCAGCATTTTCTGATTTGGTCCCTATCTTCTGTGAGTTTGCTGCTGCTGCTGCTAAGTCGCTTCAGTCGTGTCCGACTCTGTGCGATCCCATAGACGGCAGCCCACCAGGCTCCTCTGTCCCTGGGATTCTCCAGGCAAGAATACTGGAGTGGGTTGCCATTTCCTTCTCCAATGCATGAAAGTGAAAAGTGAAAGTGAAGTTGCTCAGTCATCTCCCACTCTTAGCGACCCCATGGACTGGAGCCTACCAGGCTCCTCTGTCCATGGGATTTTCCAGGCAAGAGTACTGGGGTGGGGTGCCATTGCCTTCCCCGATGAAGCAGTATGAGACCACCTGAAATAAGAAAGTACGAAAGAAGAGGAGACGGTCCTGGGGTACCGCAGCATTTTCTGATTTGGTCCCTATCTTCTGTGAGTTTAGGACCTGCAGATATGGAGTTTAGTTTAAAGAGCTGTTTTGGTGAGGATTTTTTTTTTTTTAAACAAGAGTGTGCACTGCTTCTTATGTGTTTCATCTTTCTTATCTGCCTGTTTTCTTTATGTGCTAGAAAAATGTTTGATTATGATTGAAAGCAGCATTTCCGTGAATGTACTGTCAGTTAAATTCAAGTAAGTTGATAAAAATGAGAATTGAGTCTTAATGTTTTGAGAAAGTTTAGCTGATGTTAAAGCTTGGAAAAACAAGCAGAAATTTGGAATGTTTTCATGAGACAAAAGTTATTGCTACTTGAGATGTATGACTGAATTCTCTCTGCATAATCAGTTAATAATCAGACTGTCCAGAGTCGTCTGGCCCTTTGCCTGGGTTTGAATCTTAACAGTCAAGTTTCTGTTGTGTTGCACATGTTAGCATAATTCTTATGTTACCATCTTTAGGAACACAGACTGTCCCCAATTTACAATGATGTGCCTTAACAATTTTTCAGCTTTATGGTGATACAAAAGCAATATGCATTCAGTAGAACTCTATTTTGAATTTTGATCTTTTCTTGGTCTAGCAGTATGGAGTATGATAGTCTTGTGATGCTGGGCAGTGGCAGCGAGCCTCAGCTCCCCAGAAAGCCAAGCGGTCGTGAGAGGGAACAACCAGTATACTTAACAGTCATCCTGCACAGGGACAACTGTTTAGTTTTTCATCAGTGTAGTAGTCACAAAATTACATGAGGTAGTCAACATGTTATTCAAAGTAGGCTTTCTGTTAGATGATTTATCCAACCATGGGCTCATGTAGGCGTCCTGAGCACTTTTAAGGTAGGCTAGGCTAAGGTACGATGTTTGGTAGGTGAGGTGTATTAAATGCATCTTGACTTGACGATATTTGTAACTTTTGATGGATTTGGGGAGACATAACCTGATTTTAAGTTGAAGAAGATCTATATAAGATTCAGACTATGTTACCACTTTGTATTTGGGAAGGCCTGTTGAAGATACTGGAACAGTGAAGTTCCTTCAAGTCTTAAAAAGTTTTAAGACAATGATTAGAGTTAAGGTCATGATAGTAGCATCTGCTACAACTTTTGGGGTGCAGTTAATGTTAGCTTCCCCTGTTGATTGACCCAGAGGAGGAAAGATGGAATATTTTCTGTAAGTTGCTTAAGCTTAATTTTTTTTTGAAAAATTAAAAAACTCAGACTTTGTGTTCCCTACTGAATTTACTACTATTTTTTATATTGGTTGACATTTTGATTTTCACTTAGCTGTCTTTAGCCAGACACTTTCTATGTAAATTGATCTCCCTCTTTGTTTGTTTTTTTTCCTTGAGATTGTTCTGGATTTATGAACTGTTTTGTTCAGTTTGATTTTATTTATGTTATTGTTACCTCCCTTTTTTCTTTTTCGTCTGAGATAAGTAAGCATTTAGTTTCTAGGTTGGAGAAATATCTTTAAAAATACTTAGTTTTTCTTTTTTTGCAGCATTAGTAATAATACTATGAAATAATGTGTGCTTAGTGTATTAAGCTTACTTAAACTCTGTAAATGTAGATGTTAATGTTCTATTTGAGGATTTTAGTTATCCAGAGAATTTTCACTTATATACTTTAAAACAGTGTAAATGTTACTGTTGTTATTTAATCATTGAATTACAGCCTGACTGATGAAAAGTTCTGATACATACACAGTCAGGTTAGTAGTTTATCATCTTTGTTTCTCTTATCAGCTATAAGCTTCTTGAAGGCAACATCTTTAATACCTGGTAGAGGTCTGAGTATTGTGAATACTTAATAAATACCTATTAACTCAATGACTTAAGTCTTGTTCTAATGTAGGTTGCTTTTCAAATAATGAAATGTCAGATTTACCATGTGTAAATATTTATTGAATTTCTCACTTTTGCTTTACTTCAGTTGACGGAAAGTATAGGATACTTAAATTTTAATTTTATTTTTGTTTGTTTTTTTGTTGATTTGGCTGTACCACGTAGCAAGTGGGATTTTAGTTCCCCAACCAGGGATCAAATGCATGGCCCCTGCAGTGGAAGCTCTGAGTCTCAGGCAAGCACTGGACGGCCAAGGAAGTCCCCTAAATTTAAATGTTGAAATAATTTCAGACTCTACAGAGAAGTTGCACAAATGGTACAGAAAGCTCAGGTACACCTTTCCCCAGATTTCCCTAGTGTTCACTTTCACTTTTCACTTTCATGCATTGGAGAAGGAAATGGCAACCCACTCCAGTTTTCTTGCCTGGAGAATCCCAGGGGCAGGAGAGCCTGGTGGGCTGACGTCTATGGGGTCACGCAGAGTCGGACACGACTGAAGTGACTTAGCAGTAGCAGCAGCAGCAGCAACAGCTGTATAACCAGGGCACAATGATCAAAACGAGGAAAATTAACATTGGTACCATGCTGTTAATTAAACTACAGACCTTTATGTGAATCCCACTAGTTTGTCCTGTAATATTGTTTACCTTTTCAAGATTCAGTTCAGGATCAGACACAGCATTTAGCGTCTGTCTCCCTAGTCTCGTCTAATCTGTGATGATCTTTTCTTATCTTCCATCATCTTCATGCTTGCAATGAATGGTCAGTTTATTTTGTAGAATGACTCAGTTTGGGTTGCTCTAATGGTTTCTCATAGTTAGATTGAGGTGGTACATTTTTGGCAGGCATACTAAAGAAGTGATGCTGAGTCTACAGCATATCATATTGCAGGATACAGGATGTCAGTATATTGTGTTAGAGGTGATGTTAGCTCTCATTAAGGTCATGTGTTGAATTTCTTTGCTTGTACAAGTTACTATTTTTCTCTCTCTGTAATTGCTGGATATATGGGGAGATTTCTTTGAAACTATGCAGAAATCCTCTTCTCAAATTTTTATCCTTTCATTTCAGCATTCTTTGGTAGTTCTTGCTTATAACAATAATTACAGCAGTGTTCACCTGATGGCAATTTTGTATTTTTCTCATTTCCTTCTACACTTATTAATTGGAATTCTTCTATAAGGGAGAACTGTCCCTTCACCATATTTGTATCCATGTTGAATCAGAGATACTTGTTTTACTCTATGGTTTATAATTTTATTTTATCTTTATTTAATCACTCAGATTGTTCTGCTATGGCTTTCAAGTTTGCTCTTTGTCTTTTTGACATCTTCCAACCTCTTTAAGAAAGCACTTTCTGTTTTCTGACATCTTAACATGTCCAGACTCATTGTATTGCCCCTGCTGCAGCCCTGGAACCAATCACCTCTCCAGTGAGCTCTGGTTCCTTCTCTTGGAGAATGGTTTTTAGAAACCAAGATCTAGATGTTATGTGTGCTGATTGCCACTGGGTGTCATTGCTCCTAGGCCCTCTCAGTGAATGAAGCTAGAAATACATGTATGAATACTAATCCATGCATACACAACATCTGTTTATTTCTATATCTTTTCATCTCTGTGTGTGTGTTAAAAACCATGCTGATAACTCTCATTCCAGTCAAACACTATAGCATTTACACTTGCTGTCCCCTTTTATTTATAACTGCTGTTTTCTGATAGAAATAGAGCATACTTTTCCAATAGTCATAATAATGGTTTGAAGTTACCAAAGTGAGTCCAAGGTTTTTAGGTAATGTGACTTAATTTAGCTCTAAGGATAACAAATATTACAAGTCATTGGGTTGTTAAAAAGGGTAACTAGAATATAATTTGAGTGATCCTTTTTAATATTTGGATAGATGGTCAGGACTAGAAAGAAAATTCAGTCTTAATGTTTATAAAAAGGCTTATTGGTCACAGCTTTGTCTAACCTGTGCGCCAAAGTGGGTGGGCTTGCCTACTCATCAGAAACTCAGATTAATTCAAGTTCTCTAACGCATCCTTGAAACATCTGTAAGAATTTTTTTAAGGCTAGTTGGTCTTACATTCCTGCCTGGCTTATTAAAATTGGAAAAAAGTGAGCAAGTAAGTGAAAAAGACAGAAAGCTTCATTGAGATAGAAGCCACGGAAAGAAATACTGTTTGTAGACATGTGGGAGAGTCTCAAGTCATGGAGGAGAAAGGTCTTTAATTCTGGTCAAGTTGACTTTAGTTTGGAAGCAGATTCTTCTATAATTTTTTTGCTGTATTATAAATATATTTCATACTTCCTACTGTCCCCCCTTCCTCCTAACATTTTCTTCCTGCACTGTACATTTTGTCAGTTGGAGTTACAGACCACTGTGTTTCTCTTGACTTTTTTTCACAAGTGTCTGCCTTTTTTAAAAAAAAAAAAACAAACACTACTAGAAATTCTTTTTATTTTTAATTAAAAAATTATTTATGTATTTATTTGGCTGTACCAGATCTTAGTTGTGACATTGGTAATCTCTAGTTGTTGCCTGTGAACTGTGCATATGGGATCTAGTTCCCTGACCAGGAATTGAGCCACTGCATTGGGAGCATGGACTCTTAGCTACTGGACCACCAGGGAGGTCCCCTAGAAATTCTTAAGTAAGCAAGTCACATGATGGAAATGACATTTGTGGTGTGGAGCTGTGTGTGTCAAGCCTTATTGCAACAGTAAACGTTATACCCTGAGCCTGCAGTTAACAAAGATACCTCTTGGCTGTAGCTAATGGGCCACTCATTCAGTGCAGTAAGGTGAAAGTGTTTAGATGCATACTTGGAGCTTATTTTCCTATGAAATCATGAACACTTTTGGTCAGTGTATACCAGAGACAGTCTTAGAAATGGAAAATATTGAAGAATTAATAACGCTCTTTGATTAGGTATTAAATATTTTCCTTATTTTGTGTATTTAGGCTATAACCTGCTCAATACGCCCCCTGGATGTCATTTTAAAACCTTACTAGGGTATATTGACTTACCTGAAATTTATTTAGGCCCCAGTATTCTTATGATCAATGCAAAGAAATAGAGGAAAACAACAGAATGGAAAAGACTAGATAGAGATCTCAATAAAATTAGAGATACCAAGGAAACATTTCATGCAAAGATGGGCTCGATAAAGGACAGAAATGGTATGGACCTAACAGAAGCAGAAGATATTAAGAAGAGGTGGCAAGAATACACAGAAGAACTGTACAAAAAAGATCTTCATGACCCAGATAATCATGATGGCATGATCACTGACCTAGAGCCAGACATCCTGGAATGTGAAGTCAGTGGGCCTTAGAAAGCATCACTACGAACAAAGCTACTGGAGGTGATGGAATTCCAGTTGAGCTATTCCAAATCCTAAAAGATGATGCTGTGAAAGTGCTATACTCAATATGCCAGCAAATTTGGAAAACTCAGCAGTCCTGAGTGACTGGAAAAGGTCCGTTTTCATTCCAATCCCAAAGAAAGGTAATGCCAAAGAATGCTCAAACTACTGCACAATTGCACTCATCTCATATCAGATCAGTCTCTCAGTCGTGTCCGACTCTTTGCGACCCCATGAACTGCAGCACGCCAAGACTCCCTGTCCATCACCAGCTCCCGGAGGTCACTCAGACTCAAACCCATCAAGTCAGTAATGCCATCCAGCCATCTTATCCTCTGTCGTCCCCTTCTCCTCCTGCCCCCAATCCCTCCCAGCATCAGAGTCTTCTCCAGTGAGTCAACTCTTCGCATGAGGTGACCAAAATACTGGAGCTTCAGCTTTAGCATCATTCCTTCCAAAGAAATTCCAGGGCTGATCTCCTTCAGAATGGACTGGTTGGATCTTCTTGCAGTCCAAGGGACTCTCAAGAGTCTTCTCCAACACCACAGTTCAAAAGCAGCAATTCTTCGGCGCTCAGCCTTCTTCACAGTCCAGCTCTCACATACATACATGACCACAGGAAAGACCATAGCCTTGACTAGGCGAACCTTTGTTGGCAAAGTGATGTCTCTGCTTTTGAATATGCTATCTAGGTTGGACATAACTTTCCTTCCAAGGAGTAAGCGTCTTTTAATTTCATGGCTGCAGTCACCATCTGCAGTGATTTTGGAGCCCAGAAAAATAAAATCTGACACTGTTTCCACTGTTTCTCCATCTATTTCCCATGTAGTGATGGGACCAGATGCCATAATCTTCGTTTTCTGAATGTTGAGCTTTAAGCCAACCTTTTCACTCTCCACTTTCACTTTCATCAAGAGGCTTTTTAGTTCCTCTTCACTTTCTGCCATAAGGGTGGTGTCATCTGCATATCTGAGGTTATTGATATTTCTCCCAGCAATCTAGATTCCAACTTGTGTTTCTTCCAGTCCAGCATTTCTCATGATGTACTCTGCATATAAGTTAAATAAGCAGGGTGACAATATACAGCCTTGACGTACTCCTTTTCCTATTTGGAACCAGTCTGTTGTTCCATGACCAGTTCTAACTGTTGCTTCCTGACCTGCATACAGATTTCTCAAGAGGCAGATCAGGTGATCTGGTATTCCCATCTCTCTCAGAACTTTCCACAGTTTATTGTGATCTACACAGTCAAAGGCTTTTGCATAGTCAATGAAGCAGAAATAGATGTTTTTCTGGAACTCTTGCTTTTTCCATGATCCAGCGGATGCTGGCAATTTGATCTCTGGTTCCTCTGCCTTTTCTAAAACCAGCTTGAACATCAGGAAGTTCACGGTTCATATATTGCTGAAGCCTGGCTTGGAGAATTTTGAGCATTACTTTACTAGCGTGTGAGATGAGTGCAATTGTGCGGTAGTTTGAGCATTCTTTTGCATTGCCTTTCTTTGGGATTGGGATGAAAACTGACCTTTTCCAGTCCTGTGGCCACTGCTGAGTTTTCCAAATTTGCTGGCATATTGAGTGCAGCACTTTCACAGCATCATCTTTCAGGATTTGGAATAGCTCCACTGAAATTCCATCACCTCCACTAGCTTTGTTCGTAGTAATGCTTTCTAAGGCCCACTTGACTTCACATTCTAGGATGTCTGGCTCTAGGTCAGTGATCACACCATCATGATTATCTGGGTCGTGAAGCTCTTTTTTTGTACAGTTCTTCAGTGTATTCTTGCCATCTCTTCTTAATATCTTCTGCTTCCGTTAGGTCCATACCATTTCTGTCCTTTGTATTGAGCCCATCTTTGCATGAAATGTTCCTTTGGTATCTCTGATTTTCTTGAAGAGATCCCTAGTCTTTCCCATTCTGTTGTTTTCCTCTATTTCTTTGCATTGATCGTTGAAGAAGGCTTTCTTATCTCTTGTTGCCATTCTTTGTGCATTCAGATGTTTATATCTTTCCTTTTCTCCTTTGCTTTTTGCTTCTCTTCTTTTCACAGTTATTTGTAAGGCCTCCCCAGACAGCCATTTTGCTTTTTTGCATTTCTTTTCCATGGGGATGGTTTTGATCCCTGTCTCCTGTACAATGTCACGAACCTCATTCCATAGTTCATCAGGCACTCTATCTATCAGATCTAGGCCCTTAAATCTATTTCTCTCTCCCACTGTATAATCATAAGGGATTTGATTTAGGTCATACCTGAATGGTCTAGTAGTTTTTCCCTACTTTCTTCAATTTCAGTCTGAATTTGGCAATAAGGAGTTCATGATCTTAGCCACAGTCAGCTCCTGGTCTTGTTTTTGCTGATTGTATAGAGCTTCTCCATCTTTGGCTGCAAAGAATATAATCAATCTGATTTTGGTGGTGACCATCTTGATGTCCATGTATAGAGTCTTCTCTTGTGTTGTTGGAAGAGGGTATTTGCTATGACCAGTGCATTTTCTTGACAAAACTCTGTTAGTCTTTGCCCTGCTTCATTCCGTGTTCCAAGGCCAAATTTGCCTGTTGCTCCAGGTGTTTCTTGACTTCCTACTTTTGCATTCCAGTCCCCTATAATGAAAAGGACATCCTTTTTGGGTGTTAGTTCTAAAAGGTCTTGTAGGTCTTCATAGAACCGTTCAACTTCAGCTTCTTCGGCATTACTGGTTGGGGCATAGACTTGGATTACTGTGACATTGAATGGTTTGCCTTGGAAACGAACAGAGATCATTCTGTCATTTTTGAGATTGCATCCATGTACTGCATTTCGGACTCTTTTGTTGACCATGATGGCCACTTCATTTCTTCTGAGGGATTCCTGCCCGCAGTAGTAGATATAATGGTCCTCTGAGTTAAATTCACCCATTCCAGTCCATTTTAGTTCACTAATTCCTAGAATGTCGACATTCACTCTCGTCATCTCTTGTTTGACCACCTCCAATTTGCCTTGATTCATGGACCTGACATTCCAGGTTCCTATGCAATAATGCTCTTTACAGCATCGGACTTTGTTTCTATCACCAGACACATCCACAGCTGGGTATTCTTTTTGCTTTGGCTCCATCCCTTCATTCTTTCTGGAGTTATTTCTCCACTGATCTCCAGTAGCATATTGGGCCCCTACTGACCTGGGGAGTTTCTCTTTCAGTATCCTATCATTTTTCCTTTTCATACTGTTCATGGGGTTCTCAAGGCAAGAATACTGAAGTGGTTTGCCATTCCCTTCTCCAGCGGACAACACCCTGTCAGATCTCTCCACCATGACCCGCCCATCCCGGGTTGCCCCACGGGCATGGCTTAATTTCATTGAGTTAGACAAGGCTGTGGTCCTGGTGTGATTAGATTGACTAGTTTTCTGTGAGTATAGTTTCAGTGTATTTGCCCTCTGATGCCCTCTTTCAAGACCTACTGTCTTATTTGGGTTTCTCTTACCTTGGGCATGGGGGTATCTCCTCCCGGCTGCTCCAGCAAAGCACAGCTATCGCACCTTACCTTGGACGAGGGGTCTCTCCTCACCGCTGCCCCTCCTGACCTCAGTCGTGGGGTAGCTCCTCTGGGCTGCGCTCTTAGTGCGCGGCGCAGCCAGCGGGGCGCTCTTTGTGCGCGGGGAAGGCGAGGCGCACACACTAGTAAAGTAATGCTCAAAATTCTCCAAGCCAGGCTTCAGCAGTACATGAACCGTGAACTTCGAGATGCTCCTTTTAGAAAGGGCAGAGGAACCAGAGATCAAATTGCCAACATCCGCTGGATCGTGGAAAAAGCAAGAGAGTTCCAGAGAAACATCTATTTCTGCTTTATTGACTATGCCAAAGCCTTTGACTGTGTGGATTACAATAAACTGTGGAAAATTCTGAAAGAGATGGGAATACCAGACCACCTGACCTGGCTCTTGAGAAACCTATATGCAGGTCAGGAAACAACAGTTAGAACTGGAAATGGAACAACAGACTTCCAAATAGGAAAAGGAGTACATCAAGGCTGTACATTGTCACCCTGCTTATTTAACTTATATGCAGAGTACATCATGAAAAATCCTGGGCTGGAGGAAGCACAAGATGGAATCAAGATTGCCAGGAGAAATGTCAATAACCTCAGATGTGCAGATGACACTACCCTTATGGCAGAAAGTGAAGAGGAACTAAAGAACCTCTTGAAAGTGAAAGAGGAGAGTGAAAAAGTTGCCTTAAAGCTCAAAATTCAGAAAAGTAAGATCATGTCATCTGGTCCCATCACTTCATGGGAAATAGATGGGGAAACAGTGGACACAGTGTCAGACTTTATTTTTTGGGCTCCAAAATCACTGCAGATGGTGACTGCAGCCATGAAATTAAAAGACACTCCTTGGAAGGAAAGTTATGACCAACCTATGCTATGCTAAGTCACTTCAATTGTGTCCGACTCTGTGCGACCCCATAGATGGCAGCCCACCAGGCTCCCCCATCCTTGGGATTCTCCAGGCAAGAACTCTGGAGTGGGTTGCCATTTCCTTCTCCAATGCATGACAGTGAAAAGTGAAGGTAAAGTCGCTCAGTCGTGTCTGACTCTTAGCGACCCCATGGACTGCAGCCTCCCCCCCCCCCCCCCCCCCCCCCCCCCCCCCCCCCCCCCCCGACTGCAGCCTTCCAGGCTCCTCCGTCCATGGGATTTTCCAAGCAAGAGTACTGGACTGGGTTGCCATTGCCTTCTCTGTGACCAACCTAGATAGCATATTAAAAAGCAGAGACATTACTTTGCCAACAAAGGTCCATCTAGTCAAGGCTATGGTTTTTCCATTGGTCCTGTATGGATATGAGAGTCGGACTGTGAAGAAAAGTGAAAGTGAAGTCACTCAGTCATGTCTGACTCTTTGCGACCCCATGGACTGAGCCTACCAGGCTCCTCCCTCTATGGGATTCTCCAGGCAAGAGTACTGGAGTGGGTTGCCATTTCCTCCTCCAGGGGATCTTCCCGAGCCAGGGATCGAACCCAGGTCTCCTGAATTGCAGGCAGACGCATTAACCTCTGAGCCACCAGGGAAGCCTCACTGTGAAGAAAGGTGAGTGCCAAAGAATTGATGCTTATGAAATGTAGTGTTGGAGAAGACTCTTGAGAGTTCCTTGGACTGCAAGGAGATCCAACCAGTCCATTCTAAAGGAGGTCAGTCCTGGGTGTTCATTGGAAGGACTGATGCTAAAGCTGAAACTTCAATACTTTGGCCACCTCATGTGAAGAGTTGACTAATTGGAAAAGAATGGCAGGCAACCCGGTGGTGGGGTGAGAGAGAGGGGGAGGGGGGGGGGGGGGGGGGGTCTGTCGCAGCGCACAGAGCGAACCGACGAAACGACGAAGCAGCAACAGCAGCTGATGGTGGGAGGGATTGGGGGCAGGAGAAAAGGGGACGACAGAGGATGAGATGGCTGGATGGCATCACTCACTTGATGGATGTGAGTTTGCGTAAACTCCAGGAGTTGATGATGGACAGGGAGGCCTGGCTTGCTGAGATTCATGGGGTTGCAAAGAGTCGGACACAACTGAGCGACTGAATTGACCTGATTCTTTTGATAATTTTTGGAATGCCAGAGTTTTATTGCTGGGAATAATCAGTACTGAAATAAAAAGTTAAATTTGATAGGTTTTTTGTTTTATTTTTTTTAATTTTTCTTTTTTTACTAAAAAAGACATTAAGTGTTTAGCCATTTACATTGTTGATAATTATACTTTTGGAAGGCAACTGAAATGTTTATCAGTAATTAAGCTGTAGTCATACTGATCATTATGTTGAACATGGTTATACCTTTTGCTAAAATAGTTTGTGCTTCAAATAAAATATTTAATTATGTACCAGCATCAGTTCTGTTCTTAAAATGAATGTTTTGAGATGCTGTTAGTGCTTTACCTGCTGAAGTGTAATTATCCAAATCACTTCTTTGTATAAAAAATGTCTGAGTGAAAAACAGTATCACTCCATATTAAAATCCATCATCCATCTGATGTTGGCAAAATTATATCTTTTGTATTTCTGATATTGCTAGCAACTTTGTTTTCTTTAAAACATTGTTACGGTGGGAATTTTGTCAGGCTGTGTTAACATATCATAACACATTGTTAGGTTGTGTTAACACCTCGGGACGGTACCATGTTGCTTCAGAGCTCTTTCAGCATCTGTACCTCAAAGTTAAGATTCTCAGGAGAAAGGAAATGTTAGTGTGTTCGTGCATAATCAGTTGCTCAGTCATGTCCAACTCTTCTGTGAGTCTGTGGACCCACCAGGCTTGTCTGTCCATGGGATTCTCCAGGCAAGATTACTGGAGTGAGTTGCTATTTCCTCCTCTGGGGGCTCTCTTTTAGTGTTCTGGGGAGTGAGGTAGGTGTGTGAAGAGAAAAACTTAAAAGGAAAAGAGATTTTAGAACATTGCTATCAGAAATCTAGATAACTTATCAATTTGATTTTTGTCTTTAGCTTGGGTCACCTATCTATTCTTGTAGAGCTAGTAATTGATTAGAAAATGTTTGTTGTCAGAATACTAGTCAAGTATCTGTCCTGAGTCTCTGACAATCAGTGATTTGATGTATGTTTTTGTATTTTTGACTTTTTCAGCAACCATTACAATATGTAGCTTAATGAGCATGTCTGCTTTCACTTGGCATAATGCTTTTGAGAATCATCTGTTGTCCACTTATCGGTGATTTGTCCCACTTTAATACTGAATAGTATACTTTTGTGTAAATTCACCACATTTTGTTTTCCATCCACTAGTTGATGGGATATTTGGGTTTGTACACTTTGGTAGTTACTAATAAAGGTGCTCTAAAAATTTGTGTTTAGGTTTTCCTGTAAATGTATGTCTTCATTTCTCCTATGTAAATACCCAGAAACGGAGTTGCTGGATCCCATGGAAAGTATATGCTTAACTTTAATAGAAACTGCCTAAGTGGTTATTAGGCAGCTTGTCACTGTTTAGTATGTTAGCTGTGTGCTTGCTTGTCTTATATGACCTATATTATGTTGAGGTACATTCCCTCTATGCCCACTTTGTTGAGAGTTTTTGTCATAAATGAATGTTGAATTTTGACAGATGCTTTTTTGCATCTGTTGAGATCATGTGATTTTTCATTCTTCATTTTATTAATATCATTGGTTGATCTGTGGATGTTGAACCTTGTATCCCTGGAATATATCACAGTTGATAATGGTGTATCAATCCTTTTAATGTGTTGTTGAATATGGCTTGCTAAATTTTTTTTTTTTTTTTTTGTAGATGTTTGCATCTATGTTCATCAGGAATATTGGCCTTTAGCTTTCTTTTCTTTTTGGTGTGTGTGTATTTTTTATTTTCATACCCATTTTGTTTATTTATTTTAAAAACTTTGTTATTTTGTATTGAGGTATCAGATAGTCAGTCGCGCGTCGTGTCCTCTCCCGGGGGCCCCCCCCCGGGCTGATAACAAATATAAAAGCTTTAGGCGAACAGCACAGGGAGTCAGCCATACATACATATGTACCTAGATTTTCTTTTCTTGTGGTGTCCTTTGGTAATCATGGTAATGCTGGCCTTGTAACATGAGTTTGAAAGTATCCTTCATTCTTTTTTTCTTGGAAAGAACCCTCCTGGAGCCCTTTGTTTTGTGTCTGTATATACGAGTTGTTTTTAAAATCTGTCAAGCTTCTGTCCTGAAAAATTCCTGTTCCTCTCTTTCTGTGTTAGATCCCTCTGTTTCTGGGATTTCAAGTCTTTTTTGGTTTGTTAATTTCCTCCTGATAGAGGATATCTTCCAATAGATTCCTGAGTGAAATGATTTCATGTACATTATTTGATACCACTCTGGATAGAGAATTCTAGGTGATGAGTCATTTTCCCCTGAGCATTTTGAAGGCATTGCTTTATATTACCTCCAGCATCCAGTGTTGCAATTGTAAATCTAGATATAATTTATAGTCTGTTGTGACTTTTTTCTTTTCTGAAAAATTATAAACTCCTTTCTTTATCCTCAGTGGTTTAGTATGCCAAAAAGTGGTGCCTTGTTATTTTTAAAATAAAATATTCTGGGTACTCAACATGCCCTTCTAAGTTGGAAAACTAATGTTCATTAGTTCTGTAGTATTTTTTCTTTAATAATTACCTCTCATTCTGATTTTATAGAATGCATATTAATTGAATGTTAGATCTTTTGGATTAATAATACTTTAAAAAAAACTTTCTGATTCTGATTTATGTGCTCTCCACTCTTCCTCATATTTATGAAACTGTTGATGGTGGTAAAGATTTTTTTAAACCCTTTTACTTGAACAATTGCAAACATATACAGAGAATGAATAGTTTAATAATGCCTAATGTACTTGTCACTCATTCTCAACAGTTATCAATCAGTACATAAAGAAGCTGTTTAATTTTGAGGTAGGTCTCAGACAGCATTTATTACATTCATAAGTATTTTGGGATGTGTCTTTGGCAGATAAGAACTCTCATTTTTAAAGCTCTCATAATTGTTATAAAAAATATTTTTAAGGTCATGAAATAGCCCCTCAGTGTTTTCAGATTTCCAGGGTTATCATAAATATAAATTTTAAAAAAGAGCATAAATCTAGATCCAATAGGAACAGTCATACTATGGTAGATTAAATGTGCCTTTTCAGTCTATTTTAGTTTAATTTCTACTCCATAAATGTCTCTCACTCTCATTTTCTTTTCTCTGTCTTATGTGTGTGCATAATTTATTGAAGAAATCTGATTATCCAGTAGTTTCCTGTAGTCTGGATTTTACTGACTTGCAGGTTGATGGTTAGTAATGTTTGTATATATAATATGTATCACATAGGAGGAATTCAGAAGGTATTTAATGAACAGTAAGGATAATGATAAATTGTAATTTTCTTATAAGTATTTGTAGCAATTGTAACTTAAGTTGTGTTAACAGTATCTTTAGAAGAAAACTTTGTTGATGTCAATGTGAAAATAACTTACTAATCCATTTAAAAAACTATTTTAACTCAAAAACACTGATATTAAACTAGGTATTTTAATTTTGGAGGACTCATCACGTATCATATCAGACATAATAGAATGAGTCCAAGTACAGCCAAGCAGTGAAATGCTGTTTGCCTAGTCACTCGGTCGTGTCCAACTCTTTGCGATCCATGGACTGTAGCCTGCAAGGCTCCTCAGTCCATGGGATTCTCCAGGCAAAGAATGCTGGAGTGGGTTGCCATTTCCTTCTCCAAGAAATGCTATTAGGATTAAAGAAATCCTTATGTGTTAATATGGAATGCTTTTCCAAATGTACTGTTAAGTGAATATATTGTTAAGTAAGTGGTATGATGCCATTTACATAAAACAGGTGAAGAAAGACCATCTCTATATTCAATTATATAAAAAGGGGAAATAATGACATATATGCATAAAATATTCCCAGACACATATAATAGATTCCTCTAGTGATGGGACCTGGTGACTCTAGCATAGGAGTGAGAAGGAGACTGAGCTTTCAGAATTTGCAGTCATGTAAATATACCTGTTCTCCCCTACATTCCCCTCCACACTAAATTGCTCCAAAATTTTTGGTACGGTTATTTCACCTTAAGTGTCTTAACAGCTTTATTGAGTTATCCTTCGCATACCGTTCAGTGTACTCATTTGAACTGTACAATTCAGTGGTTTTTAGCACATGTGACGGTTGTGCAGACATGATGACAATCAGTTTTAAAACATTTTCATCACCTAATTAGCAGTCACTTCCCATTTTTCTCCAGGTCCTCTAACCCTGTGCAAACACTAAAATACTTCCTGTGTTTTCTGATCTGTCTTTTCTGGATATTTCATGTAAACGGAATAGGCAGTAATAGGCAGTCTTTTATGACCACCTTTATTCACAGAGTATGTTTTTGAGGTTTATCTATATTGTAGCATCTATCAGTACTCCATTCCTTTGTATTACAGAATAATCGTTGTATGGATGTACTACATTTTATTTATCCATTTTTTACTTGATAGACATTTGAGTGATTTCCACTTTTTGGCCTTTATGAATAAATTCTGCTATGAACATTTGTGTCCAAGTTTTTATGTTATTCTGTTTATTTTTGGCCGGCCTGGGTCTGTGTTGCTGTGTGGGCTTTTCTCTAGTTGTGGTGCTTGGGCTTCCCACTGCAGTGGCTTCTTTGTGTTGCAGAGCAAGGCTGTAGGGCACTTGAGCTTCAGTAGTTGTGACAAGTGGGGTCAGTAGTTGTGGCTCCTGGGCTTAAGTTGCTTCGTGGCATGTGGGATCTTCCTGGATTAGGGATCGAACCAGAGTCTCTTGCATTGCCAGGTGGATTCTTTACCACTGTGCCACAGGAAAGCCCCATGTCCAAGTTTTTGTGTGGACATGTTTTCTCTTGCATAGGAGTGAATTACTGAGTCACGTGGTAGCTCTGTGTTTATATAGATCACTTGTGTAATTATTATTAACAGCCATTTGATACTTAGAAATGGTGCTCCTAGTAAAAAAATCTAATCCATGAATCATTTTCAAATGTAATGAAAATTTCATAAATGTTATTGTCATAACATTTCTTTCTTTGCCCTCTCTCTTTTACATCCTTATATAAATTCTCCATGAGTAAATGATCATTTAAACAATTTGAATAAGATGAAGGAGCATACATTTTAATTAAGGAGCTTAAATAAAGGAGCTTTCTATTGGGCAGGCATAGAAGCTAACCAGCTATTTTAGCATACTTCCTGTTACTGGTTTGTTAGTTTTTAGTGTATTTCCCTGGGCTGATGCTTCTCTCACCTTGGTGTTCACATTTTCCATCCATCTAAGATTGGATTATCACTATACATAAACCCATTCTCTCTGTTCTCAACAGAGAAATCAATGCCAGTCTGATTCTGCTAAAACTTGAATAAAGCTAAAAGGTAATCGATGCAACCATTAAAATAATGTATAAGCAGGGTGTGTGGTATGATCCCATTCTTACAGGGGGAGGAATGGGATATGAAGCAAACAGTGACAGCTTTTTGGTACACAGTTACACAGTAGTCTCCCTACCCTGAGGAAGCACTCAGATAATCGTGGCTCAGTTCAGTTCAGTTGCTTAGTCGTGTCCGACTCTTTGTGACTCCATGGACTGCAACATGCCAGGCTTCCCTGTCTGTCACCAGCTCCTGAAGCTTGCTCAAATTCATGTCCATCGAATTGGCTGAGTGTAGTTTAATCCTCTAATAGCGGTTAAAGAGAATTCTCAAGTCATACAGAAGAAGACACCTTACCTAGATTAAATGGGCCCAGGAAGTTTCTTAAAAGCTAATATTCTGGGCCAAGGCTAAAAGATCAGTAGGAGTTAGGTGAATGGATTGAAAGGAGGAGGCATGGAGAAGAGAAGAACTTTAGGTACAGAAAGCAATCACTGTAACACTCAGTGTTTGTGAATCAGCCTATTGTGTTCAGTGACCTCTGAGCAAAGAAGTTTCCAGATTATGATGCCAAGGAAAGGAGTCCCATGAGAAGAGCAAGGTGAGGATGGGCTTCAGTCCAAGGTCACATCATGGAAGCTTGATGATCCTGTTGCCAATGAGCTTAAACCAGATGCTATCCATAGTGGAAAATCTCAAGCTGCTTAAGTACCAGAGTGACGTGGTCAGCTCTGTGGTTTAGGTAGGTTATTTTTGTTGCTGAACGCCAGATCCAAGAGTCTAACTTCCTTGAAAGTCAAGAACTCTGTTTGTTGACCACTGTTATCCTCACCTAGTACAATGCCTGGCATGGATGTTCCTAAGTCTGCTGGAGTAGGACATGGCAACCCACTCCTATTATTCTTGCCTGGGAAATCCCATGGACAGAGAAACCTGGTGGGTTACAGTTCATGGGGTCGCAAGGAGTCAGCCATCACTGAGCACACAGCACGTAGTTGTATATGGCGGTTGAGGGCAGGGGTTCCAGCGCAGGTCTGAATCCTGATGCCATCAATAAATAGCTCTGTGACCTTAAGCAAGTTTGTTAATCACCATGTAATTAGTTTTCTTATCCAGAAAATGGAGGGAACAGTGGGCCCTACTTCAGATTGTTGGGAAGATTAAGTGACTATATAAAGCACTTAGATTTGTGTTTGGCACTTTCACTTTTCACTTTCATGCACTGGAGAAGGAAATGGCAACCCACTCCAGTGTTCTTGCCTGGAGAATCCTAGGGACGGGGGAGCCTGGCGGGCTGCCGTCCATGGGGTCGCACAGAGTCGGACACGACTGAAGCGACTTAGCAGCAGCAGCTGCATAGTAAGTATGGGCTTCCCTGATAGCTCAGTTGGTAAAGAATCTGCCTGCAATGCAGATACGTTTGTTTGGGTCGGAAGATCTGCTGGAGGAGGGATAGGCTACCCATTCCAGTATTCTTGGGCTTCCCTTGTGGCTTAGCGGGTAAAGAATCCGTATGCAATGTGGGAAACCTGGGTTTGATCCCTGGGTTGGGAAGATCCCCTGGAGAAGGGAAAGGCTACCTACTCTAGTATTCTGGCTTGCAGAATTAATTCCATGGACTATATAGGTCCATGGGGTCGCAAAGAGCAGACACGACTGAGTGACTTTCACCTTCATTGTAAGTACAGTATAAGTATTAACAGTTGTTAGTACTTCTTTGATAAATAAAAGATGGATGCAAACTGGAACTGTTGAGGGCCTGACCCCAGAGCTTTCATGAGGTTGCACGAGAATGGAAGGATTTAAGAAATCCCACACAGATAGGATGTGTGAAAAGCATGAGAAGTTAAGGTTAATTTTCTGATTTAAAACTGAAGCTTTAGGTTCCCCTCTTCCCCCCAACACACACACACACACACACACACACACACAACACTCCTAGTTAGAGGAAACTTAAGGTTGGTTTTCTAATTTAAAACTGGAGCTGTAGGTTCCCCTCTTCCCCCCACACACACACACACACACACACACACACACACACACACACACACAGATTACTGCTAGTTAGAGGAAATTAAAGGTTAATTTTCTGATTTAAAACTGGAGCTGTAGGTTCCCCTCTTACCCCCAACACACACACGATACTCCCCCACACACACACACACACACACACGGATTACTGCTAGTTAGAGGAAATTTAAGGCCCCCAACACACACACACACACACACACCGGATTACTGCTAGTTAGTGTGGCCCCCAACACACACACACACACACACGGATTACTGCTTTAGAATTTGGCCCCCACACACACACACACACAAACGATTACTGCTAGTTAGAGGAATTTAAGGCCCCCAACACACACACACACACACACACACACACGGATTACTGCTAGTTAGAGGAATTTAAGGCCTGAGTGATTCATTCCCCCACACACACACACACACACACATGGATTACTGCTAGTTAGAGGAAATTTAAGGCCTGGAGTTGATTCGTGTGGCCCCCAACACACACACACACACACACACACACACACACACACACCCAGGACTTCCTTCTTGGAAAACCCACTCCCACCAACACCCCCTTGGAGTTGATTCGGCCCCCAACACACACACACCCACACACACACACACACACACACACTCTGAGTTGATTCAGTTGGCCCCCAACACACACACACACACACAAAAAAACATTACTCTAGTTAGGATAAGTGGAGTGTTGGGGCCCCCAACACACACACACACACACACACAAAACAAAAAGGATTCTGCTAGTTAGAAGAAATTTAAGGCCTGGAGTTGATTCAGTGTGGCCCACAAAAAAAACGGATTACTGCTAGTTGGGCTTTAGGCCTGAGTTGATTCATGGCCAGATTCTGCTAGTTAGAGGGATTTGGCCTGGAGTTGATTCAGTGCCCCCACACACACACACACACACACACACACACACACACACACACACACGGATTACTGCTAGTTAGAGGAAATTTAAGGCCTGGAGTTGATTCAGTGTGGCCCCCAACACACACACACACACCACCAAAATTCTGCTGGTTTAGCCTGGAGTTGATTCGTTGCCCCCAACACACACACACACACACACAAAACAGGATTACTGCTAGTTAGAGAAATTTAAGCCTGGAGTTGATTCTGTGGCCCCCAACACACACACACACACACACACACAAACACAACGGATTACTGCTAAGAGAACACACACACACACACACACGGATTACTGCTAGTTAGAGGAAATTTAAGGCCTGGAGTTGATTCAGTGTGGCCCCCACACACACACACACACACACACACACACACCCCCACACACACACACACACGGATTACTGCTAGTTAGAGGAAATTACACACACACACACACGCCACCAGAGGGAGATACACGCACACACACACACGGATTACTGCTAGATAGACACACACACACACACACACACACACACACGGATTACTGCTAGTTAGAGGAAATTTAAGGCCTGGAGTTGATTCAGTGTGGCACACTGTCTTTGGGCTTTTGTTTGACCTCTCTGATTCCTTTTCTTCTCTTGAAGTCTGTTCCCTGGACCCCTCTGCAGTTCTTTTCTTAACCATGTGAGAAGGGCCCAGGGCCTCCTCCAGTTCGTGGACCATGCAACTGGTCTCTTGTCTCGTTTCCTTTCTCTCTATGCATTCTGCCTTCTCCCTGCTGTTTCTTTACCTCCTTTTTTTCCCCACAGTGGGACAAAAAGAGGAAGAATGTTTACTCCTTGTTTGGCCCTGGCTACAGACTAACTTGGTGCTTCACAGTCCCGGTAATGAGGGAAAACTTCAGGGAGGTTGTGAAGGCTTGTGCAGGAAAAATGCTTGTGTAATTAAATGTGGCTTTACAAGGTTTTTCTTTTAATTCTGTTCTTCTGCTGTGTTATGGAGAAGAATTTGGAGTCCAGCTAAACTGATTCTTTAAGAAAAGAAACCCTTTAATGGTTTTGTGTTTTCTCATATATGGGCTTGGTCTCCAGTTTAAGGAGTGCAAACCACGAGGATTTGGGGCTGAAGCCTTTTTGTCTTGACCGAGTATCTGCTGTGGATTTCTCATATTGGAGTCTAACTTTTTGGCTCATTGAGCCCCAGCTTCTTTCTGTCAGCACTTGAAGCTTCTCATTCTTTGGACCACCCTGAATTATAAATAATTTGTGTTAAAAGCTCTCTATTTCTTAGAGTTTGTAGTGAATACAAACATTCTGAAGAATTCCTTGTCTGGACAGGCATGAAAAGATGACAGCCAGCGTTGATTGTTCTCACCACGCGCCAGGCTCTGTTCTCATGGAGCCTTCCTGCATCCTGCTGCCTAATGATGCGATTGTTTTAGAGACAAGTGACTGACCCCGTGTAATTCATGCTAATGTTAGCATTGTCTTTAATTAACAGATTTCAACACTAAACTTGCACAATGTCTTTGAAACCAAGAGTAGTGGATTTTGATGAAACCTGGAACAAACTCCTCACGACAATCAAAGCTGTGGTCATGTTGGAGTACGTGGAGAGAGCAACGTGGAACGACCGCTTCTCGTATCCTTTGGTGGCACCTACGCCTGCGCCCTACGTCAGCACTCTGGGTTCATAATCTTGTTGAAAACAGGTTTAATTAAGCTTTCCTAAGTGGAAGAACTTTCCAGTATAACTATTTTCAAATGTATTGTTGTTCACAGTTCCAAGTTAATTGCATGTATGTGGCAGTCAACAATCTTCCATAACCTTTTGTTCAACAAATACTTTCCTAAGATTTAGCATATGTCAGATACCGCTTCAGGCTTTGGGAGTACAGCTGTGAACAAAACAAGCCACGTTCCCTTCATTCTACTGAAGGAGATAGGGATTAAACAGATGTAAAGCAAACCTCATGCCAGTGCTTCTATTAATCATAACAGGTTAAGTATCAGGGCGGTCGGGTAGGGAGGAGTGTGAAGCAGGGCAAGCGTCTGAGTTTGGCTGGAGTGTGTGTGCGACTCTGCAGGTGGTCAGGGAAGGTCTCTCTGAGGATGGTGATAAAACTTGAGCAAAGACTAGGACAGAGGGAGGGAGCAGGTCACACAGAGACCTAGGGGCAGCGTTGCAGGCAGAGAGCACATAGCACATTCAGCGCCTGTGAGGCAGGAACGGTTCCTACCTGGGTTGTCTGCATTTGCGAGTTAGGGGTTGTATATGAAAACATAAATAAGTGGTTTCCCTGTGGTCTAAAACCTGCTGCCCTGCATTCCTACATGAAAGCAATCTTATTTTAAAAAATTTATATACATACACATATATATACTATACCTAATATGGAGAAGCTCTATACAGTCAGCAAAAACAAGTCCGGGAGCTGACTATGGCTCAGATCATGAACTCCTTATTGCCAAATTCAGATTTAAATTGAATAAAGTAGAGAAAACCAGTAGACCATTCCTGTATGACCTAAATCAGATCCCTTACATTATACAGTGGAAGTGACAAATAGATTCAAGGAATTGGGTTCAAGGGATTAGTTCTGATAGAGTGCCTGATGAACTATGTATGGAGGTTTGTGACATTGTACAAGAGGCAGTAATCAAGACCATCCCCAAGGAAAAAAAATGCAAAAAGGCAAAATGGTTGTCTGGGGAGGCCATACAAATAGCTGTGAAAAGAAGAAAAGTGAAAGGCAAAGGAGAAAAGGAAAGATAAACCCATTTGAATGCAGAATTCCAAAGAATAGCAGAATAGCAAGGAGAGATAAGAAAGCCTTCCTCAGTGATCAGTGCAAAGAAATAGAGGAAAACAATAGAATGTGAAAAACTAGTGATCTCTTCAAGAAATTTAGAGATATCAAGGGAACATTTCATGCAAAGATGGGCTCAATAAAGGACAGAAATGGTATGGACAGAAGCAGAAGATATTAAGAGGTGGCAAGAATACACAGGAAGAACTATACAGAAAAGATCTTCATGGCCCAGATAACCATGATGGTGTGATCACTCACCTAGAACCAGACATCCTGGAATGTGAAGTCAAGTGGGCCTTAGGAAGCATCACTGTGACCAAAGGCTAGTGGAGGTGATGGAATTCCAGTTGAACTATTTCAAATCCTAAAAGATGATGCTGTGAAAGTGCTGCACTCAATATGCCAACAAATTTGGAAAACTCAGCAGTGGCCATAGGACTGGAAAAGGTCAATTTTCATTCCATTCCCAAAGAAAAGCAATCGCAAAGAATGCTCAAACTACTGCATAGTTGCACTCATCTCACATGCTAGTAAAGTAATGCTCAAAATTCTTCAAGCCAGGCTTCAACAGTATGTGAACTGTGAACTTCCAGATGTTCAAGCTGGTTTTAGAAAAGGCAGAGGAACCAGAGATCAAATTGCCAACATTCGCTGGATCATTGAAAAAGCAAGAGAGTCCCAGTAAAACATCTATTTCTGCTTTATTGACTATGCAAAAGCCTTTGACTGTATGGATGACAACAAACTTTGGAAAATTCTTAGAAATAGGAATACCAGACCACCTAACCTGCCTCTTGAGAAACCTGTATGCAGGTCAGGAGCAACAGTTAGAACTGGACATGGAACAACAGACTGGTTCCAAATTGGGAAAGGAGTACGTCAGGGCTGTATATTTTCACCCTGCTTATTTAACTTAAATGCAGAGTACATCTTGAGAAATGCTGGACTGTATGAAGCACAAACTGGAATCAAGATTTCTGGGAGAAATATCAATAACCTCAGATAGGCAGATGACACCATGCTTATGGCAGAGAGTGAGAAAGAACTAAAGAGCCTCTTGATGAAAGGGAAAGAAGAGAGTGAAAAAGTCAACTTAAAACTCAACATTCAAAAAACTAAGATCATGACTTCTGGTCCTGTCTCTTCATGGCAAATAGATGGGGAAACAATGGAAACAGTGACAGACTTTATTTTTTGGGGCTCCAAAATCACTGCAGACGGTGACTGCAGCTATGAAATTAAAATATGGTTGCTCCTTGGAAGAAAAGCTATGATCAACCTAGATGGCATATTAAAAAGCAGAGACATTACTTTACTGACAAAGGTCTGTCTAATCAAAGCTATGGTTTTTCCAGTGGTCATGTATGTATGGATGTGAGAGTTGGACTATAAAGAAAGCTGGGAGCGGAAGAATTGATGTATTGAACTGTGGTGTTGGAAAAGACTCTTGAGAGTCCTTTGGACTGGATCAAACCAGTCGATCCTAAGGGAAATCAGTCCTAACTATTCATTGGAAGGACTGATGCTTAAGCTTGAAACTCCAGTACTTTGGCCACCTGATGTGAAGAACTGACTCATTGGAAAGACCCTGATGCTGGGAAAGATTGAAGGCTGGAGGAGAAGGGGACAACAGAGGATTAGGTGGTTGCATGGCATTACCGACGCGATGGACACGAATTTGAGTAAGCTCTGGGAGTTGGTGATGGATGGGGAGGCCTGGAGTGCTGCAGTCCATGGGGTTGCAAAGAGTCGGACACAACTGAGTGACTGAACTGAACTGAATATAATGTATGTATGTGAAAGTGAAAGTTGCTCAGTCATGTCCGACCCTTTGCAACCCCTTGACTTGTACAGTCCATGGAATTCTCCAGGCCAGAATACTGAAGTGGGTAACCTTTCCCTTCTCCAGGGGATCTTCCCAACCCAGGGATTGAACCCAGGTCTCCCACATTGGGAATGGAGTCTACCAGCTGAGCCACAAGGGAAGCCCAAGAATACTGGAGTGGGTAGCCTATCCCTTCTCCAGCAAATCTTTCCAACCCAGGAATCGAACTGGGGTCTTCTGCGTTGCAGGTGGATTCTTTACCACCTGAGCTATCAGGGAAGCCCTAAAAGAATGATCTGCCCTTTCTGAGGTTCAAACTCAGGACATTCAGATTGAGACTGACATGCTGCCTCCTGTCTTAAGAGGGCAGACATGTATATTATATGTATATCATAGCATTAATAATATCATTATATAGGTAAAAACGCAGTGTGACCACCAGCACCCAGGATATATACTCTAGAAAAAACCCATAGCATTCCAGTACTTTAGCTTCTTAGTATTTGGAGGTTAAAGCGGTCTCTAGGAACCCTCAGCCGCTGGTAGCTGGGGAGAGGGGTGGGTGGCTGTCTCACCAGCTCTGCCCAGTGTTTGCCAGGCACCGTGGCTGGGAGGGCCTGGGGGCAGCCCTGGCAGACTGCTGACCTGCTTTCACCTTCTACCATAGGGACATTCCACATGAAGGAAGGGAGTGGGGTTGAGGCCTGGTCTCTGGGTTGAAGGGCCCTATAGGAGGCTTTATGGACAGAGTAGACCCTGCAGGAACCAGAGACTTTCAGTCTAAAGGGAAGATGAGATGTGAAGGTATTAATGTGGGTGAAGGTTCCTGTCGTCTGCTGCTCGCTGCCCCCTCCAGCAGTGCCCTGGGGCTGAAGGATGGCTGCCTCACTGAACAAGGTGTGTGTTCTCTAGAAAGGCTGGGATTTCATAAGAGTGATTCAACTTGTCAATGCCTAACCCAGTTGTTAATATTAAACCTAAAGTTGGTGCAGGAACAGTGAAGTTTTTGAATTCATTACTGTTGGAGTTGTCAGTAAGAAACATTCGATAGGCTATCTGTGTTCTAGTCACTACAGATACAGAAAATGATGGTAACTTTTCTAGAAGGCTTCATAGTTTGCAGAGATCTTTTACATTTTTAGTGTTATTTGGTGCCCCAAACAGGCCTATCAGACCGGTGGGGCAGATATAATAGATGTGGAAACTGGTACTCAGGGATAAAGGGACCCACTGACATTGTGCTGGTAATCATTGATGTAGCACAGACTTTATGCAAGATTTCTAACATCTGATTTCTTGTACTTTCCATTGTATCTAGATGATAATTGATAATGGATTTTGCCTTTGAAGAGCTTATTATTGAAATAGTCTCTTTTAAGTTTTGTGTGTGTGCATGTGGAACATCATGAACTGTTTCTGATTGGAATCTTAGTAAAAACTTTAAAAAGTCTTAAAAGTTACTTGTGCATGAATGAGCTTGGCCTAGGCAAGTACTTAGGTACTTTTAAGGCTATTTTAACTAAAATAATGAGTAAAAAGAGAAGAGAAGGAGTTGGTCATAGAAGATGACAAGAGAAAATGAGCATAATAATTAAATGTGTTCTTATTCTACAGAATATATAGTTACTTGTTAGTTTGGAAATGGGTTTGAGATGGCTAGCTTCCTTGAAAAGTCCCTTCAGTTATTGATATTTCTAAAATGTTTATTGTTTGATCTAAGATGATCCAATTACTCTTCACCTGATCATGAGTTTTCTGCTCCTCCTCTGAAATAAAAAAATGTCTGCGCAAACAGCAAACTTGGAATCTTGGTTTTAAAATTTTATTTTGAAAAATAAAGACCTGTGTTCCTAATTGTTTTACAGCCAGTTTCTCTCCTTTTCCTGTTATTTTGCCCAGGAATATAAGGTTGACTTCTTATACTCAGATATTAGGTAGAAATTTTAGCGGTGATAAATCTTTCATATTTTGAAACTGAAAAAAAGCCCCCACTCTCCTCTGAAAATTGTCCAGCGCCGTATATTAGCACTTAGTTTTTTACAAAGCATTTTTCGGGGTGTGTAACTTCCCTTATGTGGTCCTGTCCTGTCTCATGTTGGGTCAGTGTCCTTCATTCTGTATGTATCTATATAATTCTAAGCTACAAGAGTGAAATAAAGGTCTTCCATTTTTTAACTTGAGTTCAAACTTGAGTTAAATCTCATTTGTTTTAAAGTAATGTGAATATGAAAACCTTAACAATTTAACTAGAGATATCTATGCTTTATGTGTGGCCTATCCTGAACCCCTTGGAGAAAGACTTTATACAGAAACTAAGATTTTTTTGGAAAATCATGTACGGCATTTGCACAAGGTAAGGACTGCTGTATACATGATGTAAGTGTGTTTATGGCTACATAGTTATTTGATTAGTTCACTGTTTTCCAGTGCAGAACTTGTATCAAGTTAAGGTTATTTGTTTTGTTTTCTAAATAGCATTTTTCTAAAATGTATTTAAGAGCTATGAATCAAGCACTGTGTGGTTAGGTTCTCCAAGGGAAATCAGTTTAGTTGCTCAAGGTCATGCTACTAGTGAGCAAGGAGAGTTTCAAATCAAGATTTGTTCAGCTTGAAATCAAGTCCTCACATGTTCTTCGGATGGTGTTTGTAGAACCAGGTTTTTTTGTTTTTACTATCCCTTCCCCACCTCTTGGTGAATCTCTGTAATCAACCTTTTAGCTGCCTCTTAATATCCTATGTCAGGTCTTGAAAATCCTAGGATTAAAAAGGAGAATGGTAAATGAGAAAGTACGACAGGAACTTTCCATGACCAGTTATTTCGGTCACTGTGCCATGCACATGAGGGAAACATCACAGACTTGATGATCTGCGTATACACAGTGAACAGATTTGCAGTATTTGGCTAATGGCAGCATTTCTAACTTATTTCGGATTAGTGATCTTATCAGGAACTGGATGAGATCATTTATTGTTTGAGCTAGAAACTTTTGACCACCTTTTATTAGCCCTGTGACCCTGGGCAACTCACTTAACCTACTTCACTTAACCTGGATTGAACTTTAAGTTCTTTTATCTCTAAAATAGAGATAAAGTAACATAAACTGTGTAGTGTGTCTAACCCTGCACATGACTAGGATGAGGCCTTTTTCAAAGGGTAATAACCTATAAGTAGAGCACAATTGATCCTGTGATATTTCCCTTATAAAAAAGCTAATTTTTCAAAGCCTGTTTTATCTATTTGTTTATTATTATTTCTAAGTAGGGTAAGTCCCTAGACTTAGAATTACTAGGTCTTAGGTCATGAACAATTTTTATTTTTTTGACTTAACGCAGTCGGTCTTCCATGTCTATCTTGGTCATGAACAATTTTTATTTTTTTGACTTAACGCAGTTGGTCTTCCATGTCTATGTCTTCCATATTGGTGGATGTGGAGGCCTGACTGTAGGGGAGTTGAGCCTCTGTGGGTTTTGGTATCCATGGGGCATGCTACAAACAGTCCCTGCTGATACTCAGGAATTACTGTAGTAAGAAGTTGTTTCTGGATTTATATTTTATCCCACCAGCCGTGGAAGTTCCTAAGGGGGCCCTATTCCCTAGCATTGTTAATGCTGTGCCATGTCAGTCTCTCAGTTGTGTCCGTCTCTGCGATGCCATGGACCATAGCCTGCCAGGCTCCTCTGTCCATGGAATTTCCCAGACAAGAATACTGGAGTTGGTTGCCCTTTCCTACTCTAGGGAGTCTTCCTGACCCAGGGATTGAACCTGTGTCTCCTACCTTGGCAGGTGGATTCTGTACCACACTATGCCACCTGGGAAGTGTGGCATTATTAATAGTGGTTGGTATTTTTAATTTATGTACCACATGGTAGGCAAAAAAAGTACTATTTGTCAGCTACTCCTATCATTTTGAGCTTTAATTGTTTAAATCCCAAGTTTAAAAGCATAGCATTTCATCAGAGTTATTAGACAAGCATTGAGGTCAGGACTTGCCCAAGGTCACATGGACAGTTGATGGAAGGACAGTTGAGGTATAAGAAGGGGTGACTTTGAGATTGTCCGTCCTAGCCAGAATTTTTGTTGTTATACTGAATTTCAATTAAAATTAACTTTTTAAATACCAGGCCTCAGATTTCAGCCTGATTTTCATTTTTCAAAAGATAGTAGGCTTTTATTTTTATTTTATTAGGTAAATATACAATAACTTATTTGGAGAATGTGGAAAAATTATCAATTTTCATAGTCTTATTCAGATAAGTGAGTAATGTGAGGTGATGATGTACAACTAGCAGTCTGATCAAAATTGATGGACACGAGGAAAAAGAAAGATACATGGCAGTAGAATTACATTCTGTTTTAATCTGACCTAGTATTCTAGCCCAAGGAACAGCATCAAACCATTACATTTTATTTTTTTATCTTAGGAAACGAAGCATTTACTCTGTAATGTGGATGTTTCATTTTCCTCTCTAAGATTCACATTTTTTTTCCTAACTCTTTCATTGTTACTGAAGGTAGTTAAATTATTATTTTTTTAATTTAAATTTATTTATTTTAATTGGAGGCTAATTACTTTACAATATTGTATTGGTTCTGCCACACATCAACATGAATCCACCACGGGCGTATACGTGTTCCCCATCCTGAACCCTGCTCCCACCTCCATCCCTATACCATCCCTCCGGGTCATCCCAGTGCACCAGCCCCAAGGATCCTGTATCGAACCTGGACTGGCGATTCATTTCTTATATGATATTATACATATTTCCATGCCCTTCCCCCAAATCATCCCACCCTGTCCCTCCCCCGCAGAGTCCAAAGACTGTTCTATACATCTGGGTCTCTTTTGCTGTCTTGCATACAGGGTTATCATTACCATCTTTCTAAAATCCATATATATGTGTTAGTATACTGTATTGGTGTTTTTCTTTCTGGCTTACTTCACTCTGTATAATAGGCTCCAGTTCCATCCACCTCATTAGAACTGATTCAAATGTATTCTTTTTAATGGCTGAGTAATACTCCATTGTGTATATGTACCACAGCTTTCTTATCCATTTGTCTGCTGATGGACATCTAGGTTGCTTCCATGTCCTGGCTAGAAGGTAGTTAAATTAGAATGTAATTTGTAAATATAATATATAATGCTCAAATTATGTCACTTATGTAAGAACATTAGTTTTTGATAAATTTCATCACTTACAAATGAAAATGATCATTGTTTTGTGAGTAAAAAGTGTTTTTCTTCTTTAGAGAGTTCTGGAGTCTGAAGAGCAAGTGCTTGTTATGTATCATAGGTATTGGGAGGAATACAGCAAGGGTGCAGACTATATGGACTGCTTGTACAGGTAAGTGCACTTTCACTTTACCCCTGGTAGTTGAAGGAGTTTTTGCTTTTATGACCTATTAAAATGCACAGAACTGAAGTGTTTCATGATGTATGGACTTTTCTCTGCTAAGGGGAAAGGTCTGTAGTGCGGGTCATGTGGATATTTGGGAGCTAGGCCATGTGTGGAAACTTAGTCTGTGAAAACTGAAGCTGTATTTGATGGCATAGCTCTGTTTCTTCAGTTGTCTGGGACTGGGTAGCACGCATTAAATCTTGACAGATCTGAAGTGAAACTTCAGCTTGGATGAAACTCCTAGTGGATCTGAGCCAGCACCCTCCTCCAGCGTGTTCCTCTTTGACTCCAGGATTCATTATTTTATGTCTCATGGAGGTACTCATCCTCATCTCATCCTGCCATTCCTCATGCCACTCTGTCGGTCTGTCTGGATTGCTTTTCTTCCTTTCCCTGAGTGACTCATCCCTGTTCCCTGCCCTGAATTTCTTGCCTCGGTCTCCTGCTTAGATCTCCTGCCTTAACTGCCCCCCTCCTGCATGTTTCCACGGCCCTCTGGCCTGGTCCTCTCTGACTCATTTATGCCAACACTGGAAATAGGTACTGGGTACACAGGCAAGAATCGCATTTACTGAAGGATCATGGATAAATAAAGGAATGATGCTGGCCCCAGTGGCCTGTGATGGCTGCAGTGAGCACTGTGCCCCCTCTGCATTGTGGCTTGGGCCACAGATGAACCGCTGCCTCAGTTTCTTGAGGAGAAACTGAGAAGCCAAGCTGACTTGCACATTTACATGATGCTTTGCAGGAAGCCACACCGGGGCCAAGGTATGGTCGCTTCCTCATGTTTGTCCTTTGCTTTATGGGTTTTTGTTTCCTTTTGTTTTTATATTACAGTTGGACTTTACTAGATGTAGGTTGCTTATGTTAGAAACTGGAGCTTAGTTCTAAAGAGCCAGTAGCTCTGTTTCTTCTTAGAAGAGCAAAATGTAATAAAACCAAACCAGAAACCAGCAATGGCTAACAAAGGCATGGCTTACTGTGGCTTTGGCTTTTATAAAATGGTGTCTGCCATCCATTAAACATCCTGACCATTTGATTTTTTTTCCCTACCTCATCCACCAAAGTTACCTAGTCATAACTAGAACTTTGAGAATTCCTTAGCTGAACTATGAGGGAGAGCAGAGGGAGGTTTAAGGATCAGAGTGAGGGCGCATGTGTGCCTTTGTATCTGCTAAGAAGCTGGGGCTGCTGGTATACAGATGATGAAAGAAAGCGCTTCACCTGTGTGTGGGCAGTGGGACCCCTCATTAGCTGAGATGTTTCAGCAAAGATCCAAGTTATTTTTCTGTTCTCTTTAGTTTTCTGAGATAGCATTATCTTGGTTCTTCTGCATCTCTCTTGACCAAAATCAGTTTTGTGCTATTGAAATTAGTACTATTAAAGAACTTTTATTAAGTTTTATAATATATATATGTGATGCACACACATATATATGTATGTATGATAAAGCCATATGAGGTGATTTTTTACAGTGGAGGAAAACTGTGGTTCGGAGAGGTTAAATGTCTTTGCTCAAGGTCCCTGAGCTGGAAAAATGACAAAGAGAGAATTTTAACCAAGATCAGCCTGAGTAAGTCCATTCAGTGCCTTCTTTCTGCCTAGTCTCATTCTAGATAGAGACTGTAGTCATGTAGGTTCTATTCTCATTCCTTAGCCACACTCCTTATTCTTTGTAGGATGATCTCAGTTACTCCTGGTTTTAACTACAACCTGTATATCGATTACCACCAAAGTAGACGTTTATTTCAGGTAGCGTCAGTTTCAGAGGAGTGTTCTTACCTGACAGCCTATACCTCTGAGGTGTTCTGTGTGTGCATCGCACTGCTGCAGGTGTGTGCACCTTGTCATCTTTTGTGCACACACTGCCTCCAGTAAGGCTCATCTCAGTTAATGGTAGTAATGGACACCCAGATGTATGCGTCACAAGTCGGTTATCCTTCCCCTGAGGTTATCTTCTCTGCCTGACGCCTCTTGGTCAAATCCTCCAAATGTCTCTTGAATTTATTATTTCCTTTGCATTGCTATTATAGTATGGTAGTTTGACCTTTTTATCATTTCTCACCTGTAGATTAATGATAATGTAACCAGTTTCCCAGCTTTTGATTTCTAATTCAGTAAATTTCTTAAGTGCAAATTTGATCATTTAGTACCTTTCCACTGTCTGTAGCAAAGGCTTAGAGTCAGTGACTCACGGGATTCACTTGGAGTGACCTCCATGTGGTTGGCTTCATGTGATAATCATCATTGCTCAATTATACTGGTAGACTGAGTCATGAGATCTCATGGAGGTACATTTGGCAGTAATTAGATGAAAAGTGTTTGATATTTGTTGGATAGTGGGTTATCCACGCTATCTTGTTAGCAATATCAGTCTATAAGGAAATATATATAAAGAAATGTAAAGGAAAAAAATCAGTTTTGTTTCAAAAGTATTTTTCAGTATTATTTCGAAGTAATTTCTAGCCTCTTCTTTACTCTGGTTGATTTATAAGATGGATGTGCCTTACTTAGCATAGGTGACTTAAGGATTCTGATCTTCAAGGAAAATAATAATGTTCCTGTCCCACTTTTCCTGCTACTCCTTACCTGTTTAGGCCCTGCTGGCCCTTAATGGAACTGCTGGGACACAAGGTTACTACTTGTTCAGTCCTAAGTTGTGTCCGACTCTTTGTGACCTCATGGACTGGAGCACTTAGCTTGAGACCTAACAACTCCTGAAATCTAGCAGGTTTTAGCATGAGAACAGTTCTCGTGATGCAATTCTCTTAAGATAGGTTGAAATGCCTGATTTCTTAGAGGCTTCAAGTTTACCTTTAGGCTCTTAGTTCTTGTTAGTTAATGCTGTTGGGTTACTGCTAGTACTCCAGAAAAGCAAAGGATAATTATTAACCACTTTGAGCCAGGATGAATTATAAAAATGTGTACTACTGCACAAGTTGCACCTGAGCAGTGAGGTATTACCTGTGCAAAAGAGTAAAGACTATTTAAAGAACTTATTGGAAGCTATTTTATGATCTCATAGTATATATATGTTCGTTTAAAAACAAATGTGTGGTTAATAAATTCTATTGTAAAGCGCTACAGTGACTTAGAAATTAAGAATCATGTCTGAATCAAAATGAACAACTACCCTACTTTTTTCAGCTATATCTATAAATTATTTTAAAAGCTTCTCTATCAAGCTTAAGCTGTCAAGCGTAGAATATCTGGAATGAGAAGGATCTAAATAATAAAAGTTTAAAATTTATCCCATGAGGGAAAGGGAGTAGTGACTGGTCCTCTGAAATAACACAGCGTATGAAGCTCCCCTGACACAAAGTACTGGCTCTGAAATAAACACGCAGACCTTGGGAAGGGATCAGTGAATCCAGACTTCTGCAGATCTAGCAGCTTCTCTTCACGTCAGCAGTGCTAAGTTTACATTTAATATAGGAATAAGGGGGCTGCTGTAGGCTTCTGGATAGGAAGTTGGTATCCTGAAAATAGAGTTTTCAGATGAATGAGAGATGCCAGAAATGGGAAACAGAGACCAGTCATGAGAATGTTGATGCACTTGATCCAAACGAAGAATCAACAAATGCATTGGAAGTGAAAAAAGAAAATAATGGGAGGAGGTGATGAATAGTTTAGAACAGGAGGACCAGCTGATGAAAAGGAGATGAAATGGAGCGTGAGGTGAGTGGTGCTAATGTTCTAGGTAGAATTGCTGATGGCCACGGCATGTTGACCAGAAAAGGAGTGGTTTGGAGCAGAGGCTCTTTCAGAAAGGCGCGTGTAGTGCTGCACGTATGACAGTTAAGTTCCCCCTGCTCAGGAATGTTACGTTTCTTCCTGTTGTTATATCCTGCCAGATGGGTAAACTCACCGGGCAGAAACTACATTTTTGTTTTTCTTTTTTCTGTCCCCATTGCCTTGTTGTACCTGGCGTGTAGTACCCATTTGGTCAGTACTCGCTGGATGAGAGAGGGAGCCCTGGTGAATTTTCTGAGTCAGCTCTGCCAGTTAGTAGTGGATGGACCTCTGCCAACCTCTTTAAACTCTCTAAGCTGCAGTTTTCTTAGACATAAAATGGGGATCCTAATGGTACCACAAATGCCTACCTCCTATTATTCAGCCAGCGGCAATGCTTAGGGCTGTCTCTGACGCATAATAGGCACTCCATAAATATTAGTGACTGTTTTTATTTCCTGGCATTCATGGCTTTTATGATCTGGCTCCAGGCTGCTTTTCCGGACTTGTGTTCTACTGTTAGCTTTTGCCATCCATCTTGCTGGAAAGTTACTCGTTTATTCATTTCGTTAATTCGAAGAAGTATTTTTCAAGGACTGCTTGTCTGCCTGCCACTGTTCTGGACATCTTCTGGCAGCCCTCACATTGTAGAGAGTATGTACAGACAAAGAACAGGGTTATTTCACATAGTGGCAAGTACTGTGAAGAAAAGAAGACAGTTGTGTATCAGACACTAACTTCACTGGGGGGTGGGGAGTGAAGGCTGGTTTGGCTTGGGGGTCAGGTCAGGCCTGAGGGGTGTGTGAGCCAAGACCAGGGTGACCTAGGCCAGAGGTGCCTCCCTGACCCAGAGAGTCTGGTTTCAGGTGAAGCAGGCATTTTCTCTCGAGCTGAGGCTTCCTCTCCCTCTCCTGGAGTTCCCCTTTCCTCAGCTGGAAGCATGGTTGGAAACCCAGCAGGAAATTATGGGGGTTGTAGTGAGAATGGAAGGGAAGGTTCAATGGTACTTGGAAGGAAATGACTTTGTAAGCAGTGGACAGAAGAGACTAAAATGTTGAATGAAGCTCCACAGTGTAAGCCCTGGAGGCCAGAGGTTGAAGTGAGTGAAGGAGGGAGGGAATGTGTGTAAACGATTGTGGCCTTGTGCTGTATTATTTCCCATCGTTTTCTAGAATTGGCAGAGGAGGTACGCCGTTGAGATTTCTGTTGTCTTTGCTTTCAGTTTCAGTTGTCTGTGAACACTAAGTAGACCTTTGATTTCGATGCAGCAAACGTGTGTGTTTTAATACAGAGATTTTGTGGTTGTTGCCTAAATACTTGTATCATCAATAGCTGTTTTCACCTTGGCAGAACCTGTCCAACAAATAGTTTTAGGAGGTGAGTATGAAGGGCCTTGTGAAATCTGGGATAGTGGCAAGTGGTACTTGAATATTGCGTACCCTTTGCACACATTTCCTTTAATCTTAGAACTGTGTTCATCTCAGTGATTCTAAGAGTTCATCACAGTTGGTCTTTCTTTATAAAGCTGTTTCCCTCTGGTTGATGCAGTGATCTTAATTCTGTCCATTTTTCCTTCTACCTGTCTGTAACAGTCTATTCCATTTTCTTACCTAGTGATTGTGATTTTGTTTTTGGTTCAAAAATGAAAAGTTACATATTCAATGGTGATAAAATATAAATTAGAGAACTTACTTGAATTTGATCTTTTTAAGCATTTTCTGTTTAAGTCTTTGCAAAGTGAACTCAGCTTATTTAAGGAGAATCTGAGAATGAGCAAATTAACTTGTAGAGGGTTTGACCCTTGGATAGCAGCTGTTGAGCTCTAAGAGTATTAGAAATTTCTGGAGCAAAACCCTTGAGTTTATTTAAATGGGACTGTGGTAATAGGATTTTTTTTCTGCCCTAGAGGTCTTATTTTTTGTCTTTTAGGGCCTTGCAAAGAGAGTTTGGCTGATAATTTTTATCTTTTTTAAAAACTTGTATTTCTCATTTCTTTGGGGTGTATTACTGAACTATTCTGTAGTTGATTATAACTCTAAAGTTATTGTTCTAAAATTCCAAGTTATTTCTTTCCTCCTGATTTTGACATAGCATCTTAATAGTACATTTGTTTTTCAGGTATCTCAACACGCAGTTTATTAAAAAGAATAAACTGACAGAAGCTGACCTTCAGTATGGTTATGGTGGTGTAGATATGAATGAACCACTGATGGAAATAGGAGAGGTAGGACATTCTTTAAAAGACTGGCAAACACAAACCTGCTTTTATATACTGAAGTAATGTGATTCACTGTCTTCTAAGAACACTGATGGACTGTCTTAAAATTGTCAAGATTTAAAACATCCTAAATGTTAAATAAATGAAATACTGTTATGATTTACTAAGACTTTCACATAGATGAGAAGAACAGAAAAGATGTTGGAAAAGTATTATTTTAATAATTAAATTAATGGTGGATGAATGACAGAAGGTTAATAGTTTTGCTATATGAAGAAGCTCATAAAATATATTTAGAAAATGTTGAGACTCTTATAGTTTAAAATTTTAAAAATGTGAAGGACATGGACTTCAAAGAGAACCCAGAAGAGATGAAATAGAAATCTGTGGATACATCAAACTTATTTTAACTAAGGTTTTATGAAAATCATTTATTTCTGTAAGATTTCCAGTTAATGATAAAACCTTAATTCTGTTCCTTATTCAGAATGTCCAACATGTGAGCCAATGTCATTTTAAATTAAGCCATTTATTTTCCTTATGTATATTCAGTTTTTATTTGAGTTTTGAAATAAAGTTAAAAATACTTCTTCTGATGGGTTTACTTTTACAAATGTTTAAAGCAAACACTGAGTAATTCAGCCTTAATGATTTTCATTTTTCCTGGCAGCTAGCATTGGACATGTGGAGGAAATTGATGGTTGAACCACTTCAGGCCATCCTTATCCGAATGTTGCTCCGAGAAATCAAAAAGTGAGTGTTGACATCGATCTTCTTAGGTTGGTTCTGATTTGCTGATTGAAATGGTTTAAAATAGTGAACATTGGCCTGGCTGTCCACTGCACATAGGCCCCATTTTACTGTGATGACCCTCTTTTTCCATTTTAATAAAGCCAGTATTTTAAAGTGGTTTTATAATCTTTTGGTTTTGGGGGGGGGGCGGCAAAACCACAAGATTCTACTATGACATCATATGCTTAGTAAATAAGTAAGTCCCCGAAGGAAGTGACTTCTTCTGAAGTCCCGAAACCTCTTGCATCCTGTAGGCAGTGCTGCTGAGTTCTTTGAACACATTCTCAGTTGAAACCCTGATGACGATAACCTGCTTAGAAAACGAGATGCTTCCAGTTAGTTGGTTACCTTTATAACCAGTTAACCCATGAGGCAAATTTATGAGAAAAAGGCTCTAGAATGGTTGATTGTGCTTGTGGCCCAGAGAGGATGGCTTGTCTAAGCTGCTGTGTGAATAGATTGTGGCACAGTGTAAGTTTTCCTGTGGAGTCCAGACCGGGGCGTCCTTGGCTCAGGTGTGGCCTAAAAGATTCTTAACTAGACCCTAGGTAACTGGAACTGCTATGAAGGGAATTCCCTAGACCAGTGAATTGCCACATCATAATGGCCACTCCCTCTGAAACTGCTTTCTTTCAGTTCAGTTCAGTCGCTCAGTTGTGTCCGACTCTTTGCGACCCCATGAATCACAGCACGCCAGGCCTCCCTGTCCATCACCAACTCCTGGAGTTCACCCAGACTCACGTCCATTGAGTCAGTGATGTCATCCAGCCATCTCATCCTCTGGTGTCCCCTTCTCCTCCTGCCCCCAATCCCTCCCAGCATCAGAGTCTTTTCCAGTGAGTCAACTCTTCACATGAGGTGGCCAAAGTACTGGAGTTTCAGCTTCAGCATCATTCCTTCCAAAGAAATCCCAGGGCTGATCTCCTTCAGAATGGACTGGTTGGATCTCCTTGCAGTCCAAGGGACTCTCAAGAGTCTTCTCCAACACCACTGCTTTCTTTAAGAAGACCCAAATAGGGGTGTTTTTTTTTATGTGAGGGAAAAAAGGAAAGCATTTTTCTTACTGTGTGGCTCCTAATAGGAAATAAAGGGTTATGAAAAAAAAGTTCACCAAAAAGGATAAGACACTATTTTAATAGTTAATGTTAATACCAAATAGGAAGTATGTGGTAGGAATTAATAACTTGGTTTTTAAAAATGGTCACTCACACTTAATAATTCTGCTGTTTCCAAAGAGGATGAGAGAGAAAAGAGGCAGTGGAGCGGTAGGGTGGAATTGTCATCTTCCTTCCTCTTTTCTCTGCTGAACTATGAATGACTGAAAGGGCACTCCCAACAAGGGTTTTAGGCTCTAATATAATTTCCTTTGCTAAAAATATCAACTTTATTCTTGAAATTCAGCTATTTTACAAGTATAATGGAAATATTGTTATAAATTTTCTAAATGCACTTTTAATGAGTATCTCTTTTGTAACAATTTTGATCCAACCTCGTAAATTTTTAAGTCCATGGGGTCGCTAAGAGTTGGACACGACTGAGCGACTTCACTTTCACTTTTCACTTTCACGCATTGGAGAAGGAAATGGCAACCCACTCCAGTGTTCTTGCCTGGAGAATCCCAGGGACAGGGGAGCTTGGTGAGCTTCCGTCTATGGGGTTGCACAGAGTCAGACACGACTGAAGTGACTTAGCAGCAGCAGCAGCAGCAGTTAGCTTGTTAAAAGTGAATTTAATGATAAATTAAGGAAAGCATGACTATGTAAGAAAAACAGTAACAACTGTAGGATACTAATTCTGGAAAAGACATAGAGACCATGGTCAGAGACATTAGGCCAATTCATTTTAGTTTTGTTGTTACAGTCAGTTTCCTTTACAGTATTATTTGACATGCTTTACTAATACCTCATTTATTTTTTTATGTCTGCTTTATTAAGTAGATATTACCTTACATTTTCTAGTGAGGGGTACTAACACTTAGTAATAATAATAAAATATGGAAACTGTGTACCAAGCAGCAATTGAAGTTTTACATGCTAATTCCATTTAATCCTCATCATCCTAGGAGACTGGTATGATTTACCATTTATAATGTGTTAATCTTCTTTGAAGATTTCAGAAAGTTGAGGGCCATCTCAGCCTTGAGGTAAAGTTATCTGTCAGGCTAATGGAGAATTTTTTCGAAAGCGGAATGTAGATTGCAGAATTGTTTTGTTTGCTTAAGAAAGTCAGTGAAACAATTCTTAGTTTAATTTTTGGTTTTTGTGGTATCATTAAATGTGTACACACAAAATTTAATTGATAATCCAAAAGTAAAGTTGCTCCTTCTATATAAGGAAGAAAGAAACAAGGAGGAGTCATAGAGGCAGTATATTTTCATAGTGTCTGCTTTACTGGAAAGATGAAGTAATTCTATTCATTCAATAACTTGTCTTTTATAGTAAAATGGATGCCAACTGGGACTTTCGTGTAGTACAGCCTAACATTGATAATTTTAATAAATAAAAGCTGTATTTCATGGATCTAAATGTTATGGTAAGAAGTGAAATTGGAGAGAAGAAAGCAGATCAGTTTTTTAATGCAAGTAAAAGAAATTGTTTAGATACTTAAGGATACTACTGAAAACACAAACTCTTTAATGGTAAATGGATTCAAAATGCTTTCCTTTTCTCAGTAGCTCTGTAGTTAACTTTCTAGTGTCAATAGTCTTTGAGCAAAAATAAAACTTTAAAAAAATTCTTTGTTCACCTGTGAATTAGGGCGATTTATAACATAGGCTGCTGTGACTGATTTGTATTTTCTCTGACATGTACATAGGCTTTTTATTCTATTTCTAAACTGTTAATATTTCATTGAGGAAAATATAGATTTCATTGAGGAAAAATATAATCATGGATAAAAAAAAATTTAATGTGTGTGATTAGTCACTCATTGTCTCTGACTCTTTGCACTCCATGGACTATAGCCAATCAGACTCCTCTTCTATGGAATTCTCTAGGCAGAATTCTGGAGTCAGTTGTCATTCCATTCTCCAGGGGATCTTCCTGACCCAGGGATGAACCCAGGTCTCCTGCATTACAGGCAGATTCTTTACCATCTAAGCCATCAGGGTCTCATAAAATTTAATGTAATAGAATCAGTACTAATGAGGTGGATGAAACTGGAGCTGATTATACAGAGTGAAGTAAGCCAGAAAGAAAAACACCAATAATACAGTATACTCACGCATATATATGGAATTTAAAGATGGTAATGATAACCCTGTATGCGAGACAGCAAAAGAGACACAGATGTATAGAACAGTCTTTTGGACTCTGTGGGGGGGGGGGGGGATTATTTGGGAGGAGGGCATTGAAACATGTATAATATAATATAAGAAATGAATCGCCAGTCCAGGTTCGATGCAGGATACAGGATGCTTGGGGCTGGTGCACTGGGATGACCCAGAGGGATGGGATGGGAAGGGAGGTGGGAGGGGGGTTCAGGATTGGGAACATGTGTACACCTGTGGCGGATACATGTTGATGTGTGGCAGAACCAATACAATATTGTAAAGTAATTAGCCTGTAATTAAAATAAATAAATTTAAATTTAAAAAAATTAATAGGTTTAATTCTTTCATATCTCAGTTTCTAAGAGAGGTTTAAATTTCCCAGCTCATTTTAGATTTGTTGATTTTCATCCTTGCAGTGGCTATTTTTGCTTTATGAATTTTGGGCCTCTGTTGTTCGTTGTATAAATATGAGGGTTATTCTCTTCATGTTTTTTACTGTTATGTAGTACCTTTATCTGGAGAAGGCAATGGCACCCCACTCCAGTACTCTTGCCTGGAAAACCCCATGGATGGAAGAGCCTGGTAGGCTGCAGTCCATTAAGTCTCTAGGAGTCAGACACGACTGAGCGACTTCACTTTCACTTTTCACTCTCAAGTGTTGGAAAAGGAAATGGCAACCCACTCCAGTGTTCTTGCCTGGAGAATCCCAGGGACGGAGGAGCCTAGTGGGCTGCCGTCTATGGGGTCGCACAGAGTCGGACACGACTGAAGCAACTTAGCAGCAGCAGTACCTTTATCTATTTTGTGTTCTTTTTCCATGTTCTGTCACATGTAATATTATTATAACAGTTCCTTGGATTGGGGGATTTGGGTGGGTTTGTGTTGGGGTGTGTGTGTGTGTGTGTGTGTGTGTGTGTGTGTGTGTATCATTTAACCTTCTTAGTGTAAAACTAAATATAGACAGAGAAGACCATACAACACAAATGTATAGCTGAATGAATTATTGAAAGGCAAATGCGCTTCTAACTGCCACCCAGGTTAAGAACTGGAGCCATGCCAGCCTAGCCTGAAACCCTCTGTGTCCCAGCCCCTGCCTTTCTCCCAGAGACACAGCTGTCCTGATGTTTGCTCACTTTCCTGTTTCTTTATGGTTTTTTCACCCGTGTGTGCATTCCTAGATGCTATAGTTTAGTCCTGTTCATCCTAAAAAACATTTTAATCAACAGATTTCTCCTCCATCCTTCATTTTTTTCCCCCACTTGTAATATATTTGTTCAGGAATCCTGGGCCATTTGATCCTTACACTTTCCCACTGTCTATAGATTTCTCTAGTTGACTGCATGAGGCCCATTTATATGTGTTCCTTTGTCCTCTGTGTTTGCTGTAAATTGGCAGGTAAGTGGCCTACTCAGACTCAGGTCAGTTCTCCCTGGCAAACCAAGATATTTTTTTCTTTCATAATGTATGATTTTTTACTCTTTTTTTAAATTTAAGCAGCTGCTGATGCTAAATGCTGGCATCTTTTAGTTTATTGATATTTGTAAAATAGTGCCACTTTAATCCTGTTGTTTGATTTTCATTTTTTAACTTGAAAAATTTTATAAAAATATACTTACCCTTGTCTATTATTTGGTTATCATATATGAAAGATGAAATAACTGCTTTTTTTCCTTTTCTTTACCCATTTGTCAGGATAATGAATTGGTTTGCTGTCATCGTCAAAAAATGGCCAGTTAGCTTTTTCCACCCAATATATCATGATGAAACGTAAAGACTTAAATATATTTGATTTGTTTCTATTGTCTCGATTTTATTAAAGTTTGACTAGCCTCTCTTTGGTTAGTTGGTGCCAGAGTCTTTTTGCTATGACCATTGTCATCCTTGATAACTTTCTTGCTATCTTGTATGTCAGGATGTTCCAGGTTTATCTTGTACATTTTCTTCCTTAGACCTGGCACCAGCTACTCAGTGAAAAACTTAGTTCCAAATACACAAATGATATGTAAATGCATTCTTGAAAAACACTGAATGCTCCAGATCTTTTCCTCTCGATGGAGGTAATCCGCATTTATCATTTGGTTAACTGTCTTTTCAAACTTTTTCCTATGAATTTTTACATCTGTGTACAGAAATAAATACAATACAGAATACTCTTTGTTTTCTTTTTTCAAGTGTATAATTTTTTCATTTTTTTTCTAACTTTTAAAAACCGTTTATGACATACTGATTTATCTATCTTGATAATTTTTCTGTTTTTGTACATAGAGATCTTACCTTCCTCCTCCTTCCTAAACTCTATATCGAGTATGGTTCTACCTCATTTTATTAAACTCTTCTGCTAGTGATGTATATTAGGTTGTTTCCAGTCTTTCCATTAGTACAACTCTGAGTTCTGTTATGCACATATGCAGCTTTTTAAGAGCCACGGAGTATATGCATTTAGAATTTTGCTGTCTGTAAAGTAACTGTTCTTCCAAAGGCAGAGTATGGAAACCCATTTCTCTACCACTCATCAAGTCTTGATGCTACCAAATCTTGCTACTCCTTGATTTCCCAGTACCACCGGAGGTGCCCTCGAGTGGATACCACAGAGTCTGGGTGCAGTTTCCTTCCTCCTGGGACTACGCTCACTGCTCCTTCAGGGACGCACTGAGCAGCTAGTCTGCCAGTGAGCTCACTGGTTTTGCGCCAGCCCGCTTTCAGTAATGCCGCTCCTTGCCCATCCTCCTTCACGTCTTCCACCCCCTTCTTGTAGCCATCCTTTCTCTTGTGCATTTTTGTTTTTCTGTGCTATCTCATCTTCATTCCATCTTGTTTTCAATTTCTACAGGTCCAAGGGCTACTGCCAACAATGGAATATTAAAAAGTATCCTTCCTTATCACTTCTCAGGTTTGGATTGAGGCAGGAGACTGCATTTAATTTAATCTTCTCATCTTAATCACAGGGGGCAAATGAAGGTTTCACCAAGAGATTAATTTGCCCATTGCCACATAGCAGAATCAGGACTTATGAGAGCTTATGAGAGTTTCAGCCTTTTTTTTTTTTTTGCTGCACTGGGTCTTCGTTGCTGCATGAGGGCTTTCTCCAGTTGCAATGAGCGGGGACTACTCTCTAGTTGGGGTGTGTGGGCTTCTCACCGTGCGGTGGCTTCTCTTGTTGCGGAGCACAGGCTTAGTAGTTGTGACTGATGCACAGGCTTAGTTGCCACCTTGGGCATATGGGATCTTCCCGAACCAGGAATTACACCCATGTCCCCTGCATTGGCAGGCAGACTCTTAACCACTGTTACACCAGGGAAGCCCCTCAGCCTAACTTTTTATGACCATCACAAACCTAGTCTGCCCTCTAAATGCCTTGGTTTTAAAATCACACTCAGTGCATTTTTTTTTTCTTTTTTTTGGTCTCTTAGCTTTCTTCTCCTGCTTCCATTTTGCTCAGTCTGTACTTAAAATGCTAGCTTAGTGATGCTTCACTCATTTACTAGGCACTGTGCTGTATACTTTCTTGGATTATGCTTAATCTTTACCATATCCTCTGAGAGTAGGTGCATTTCTTATCCCCACTTCTTTCCTCCTTCTGTAGAAGGAGAAATCTGAGTACTAAAGGTTAAGCACCTGCACAGGGTGACATAATAATGCGATCAGAACTTGAACCTAGGCAGTCTGACTCCAAAATCTGGGTCTTAAGAACTACAGTAAACAATTCCTATAAGCTCCCAGCCGAATGATTTCATTATGGTTGTTGTAGGCATTTTCCCCTTAGTTCTGTCATGATCAAATAATGAACCACATAATAAAAATTCTTTATATTCTTTTCTCAGGGCTCATCTCTTGGGATCACTGTTCTTAGATAAATCCAGAGTTTATTCACATAACCAGCTTAGTCATTGCTTTTATATAGTACTACCTTATTAGCATCATTTCAGTTTATTTTCATTATCTGTCAACTAAACAGAAATAAATTATAATGATTTTGTTGTACATTTTGTGCAGTTATAAAAGTATGTGGTGATCTTAAAGATTGAATAATTATGCCTAAGGGTTTCTGAGTTCAGATGTTATTCTTACAGTAGAAGACAACTTAGTCATTAAGCACTAGGAATATTGATATGCTTTCTAGGCAGTACCTTACCAGATTCCTGCTTCTCTGGACCTTTTGGGGTCAGAAACAAAGGGCAAGAGTAGGAGTGGGTGTTTTCTGGGTGCTGAGCAGGGACAGTAGAATTTGGTCATGAAAATGACTTTAGGTAACCTGATTTAGATATTTCTCACTTTGTCCCAGACAGAGGCAAAGAGCTATGCACTCCAAATTGATAAATTAAGTCATATAATTTTTTCACCAGATTTAATTTGAGCTTAAGAGGGAAGGTGAGCAGAAGACAGGAGCTCACCTAGTGTCACCTTGTATGTATTTATTGTTCTTATTAGTGATAACAAAATGTAGACTTTGTAACCAAGATTTTGTGACTGTCAGAGGACTGTAGCCATATTAATTGAATCACAAAAAACTCTTCCCACAATATCCAGATAATTAAAGGAAGAAGGAAAGAGGCTTAGAGGGAGGTGGAGACAGGGAAGGATACTAACTTAAAAGCAAAGGTTATTGCCTCAGTAATTTTCCTAAATGTTCAAAAGTCTTTCTATCCCAGTATAAAACCCAGATGATTCTACTAGAAATGATGATAGTATACTTTTTTGTTGCTTTTTTTGTAAATTAATTATTCATTCAAAGAAAAAAAATATTTAAAAGTGAAGTGGAAGATTACCAATAGAAAGGTAAACCTTTGACTGGATAATGGTTTGATTTAGGCATCATAACTGGATTCAGAACCTTCCAGCATAGAGCCAGGCTCTGTTACTGTAGCTTTAGGCAAACCTTTTTTTTTTTTTTCTATGTCTATAATTAGAAAAATAAAAAATTCACCTACATTTCTTATTGTGATTAACACTTGCATCCGGCAAAAAAAAAAAAAAAAATTTTTTTTTTTTTTTTTTTTTTTTTTTTTTTAAGGGAAAAAAAAAAAAAAAAAAAAAAAAGAGGGGGGAGGGAAAAGGGAAAAAGAAGGGGAGGGAGGGGGGGGAGGGGTATATATAATAAAAAATTAAACAAAAAAACACAAAAAAAAATCATGGTGAGTTCATCTTATATTAGGAGGTTTGTTCTCGAAATGAAAAGTTCAGGAAACAAAAAGTCCAGTTTGGGTGTCCTCATCTTTAGGCACATCTTGGTATTTTGTATTGGTAAGTCTATCTTTACCACAATATATTATTTAGGACAGGATCACATTTGTCACCTCTTCCTGCCTACTTCCCAAAGTGGTACAAACCCACAAAATAGTCAATAAACCTCCACAGATGAGCAAATAAGTCTTTTTTTTTTTTTTAGCTCTCCTGAGTGAACTGAATTTTTGGAGGCTCATGGTAAATATGTTTTCCTCTTTACTTTGTCTATTACGCCAGATTATATGAGTGGGGTGTTAAGTCTCCCACTATATTGTATTGCTCTAGAGAATGTCCTTTAGTTTTGTGGAGAAATGTAGTGGTGCAAAATTCTCAACTTTTGCTATCTGGAAGCTTTTGATTTCTCCTTCATATTTGAATGAGATCTTGCTGGTAAATATCTGGCTTGTATTTTCTCATCACTTTTCGTCTTCTCCCTCCTGGCTAGAGTTCTTGATCAGCTGTTTCTTATTCCTTGTGAGTTTGATGTTCTTTTTTCTTTTTTTTTTATGAGGTCTGGGGTGTTGCGGGTTCGGCTCTCTTTCTCTTGGTGGTTTCCTTCTCCATTTTGGGGCACTTCTCATCCTCATATCTTTCTTTTTTCTTCTCTCTCTTTCTGTGCGTGTTCCTGGTCTCCATCTTTGTACGTTTCTTTTTCTTTCATCTCTTCCCTCTTTTCTCGTGATCTCATCTAATGACTCTTAGTCCTTACTCCATCTCTTCTTCTCAATTATCTTTTATACTCTCTCCTGGATCACCTTTACTTCACTCTACTCTTGCGGAGGTCTTCCCTTCAGGGGCGAGATAACACAAATCTCGCCGCCACTCAAATCTCACAACTGGGTCTCGCCTCCATCGTCGAGTGAAGTCGCGGCGCAGGTGCTGCGCGCCTCTCGCCACTCATTCTTCGCACCACTTCGGCTGTGACCTCGGCCCCAACGTGGTCACACTTCCACGTGTCTCTCGGCTGTCCGCCTCTGGCCTGGTTGCCTGTCACCGGAGTGGGATGGCCTGCAGCCGGCCACTCGTGCGCCCCCTTCCGGGTCCTGGTGGTGTCCCGTGGGCTGGCCGGTGTGTACGACAGTCTGGTTTTCGCTCGCGCCCGCCGGCCATCCTCTCCATCGCCTCCCGCTCCTCCTACCGCCCCCACTCCACTCCGTTCTCCGCAAAAGCTTCCCCCCCCCCCCCCCCCCCCCCAACAAAAAAAAAAAACCTTTAGCTTAAAAGAAAATATAGAAATATTAAAGCATATCTCAGTAAATTCTAAGTAGAGAATTACCTTTGTGCTTAGATGAGCACAAAGCAACTCAGTGGCTCTAGCAGATATCTTAGAGAACAATAGCTATTAGTCATTTCAGTGAGCAAAATACTGTATAGAGTGTATGTACTTTTGAGGAATGAGTCCCATCAGATTACTGTAGGCATACTTGTGATGGTTTAAAAACTGGATTCTCAGACCAAATCCTCTAGTAACAGAGTTTGTGGTGAGTGAAATTCAAATATTCTTAACCACTGCTATTGCAAGTGTTAAATTGATGGGTTCATGTGAACTTCGGGAGTTGGTGATGGACCGGGAGGCCTGGCGTGCAGCGATTCATGGGGTCGAAAAGAGTAGGACACGACTGAGCGACTGAACTGAACTCAGCTACTCTATTAAAATTGAAGAATTATCTTAGTATCAACATAGTATCTTTTAATTTTACAATTAAGCTTTTCCGTTGTTTATTGAAATGACATCTAATGGGTACATTAACTGTCATTAATTCAGCTGCAGTATTAAAAATTGCATTTTAAGTATCGTGCATGCATTGACCTTTAAAAATACTTCATAAATAAAGTGATTAGACCAATAGAATAAGCAGCAATATTTTGGCATGCTAAGTCACTTTAGTCGTGTCTGACTCTGTGCGACCCCATAGATGGCAGCCCACCAGGCTCCGCCGTCCCTGGGATTCTCAGGCAAGAATACTGGAGTGGGTTGCCATTTCCTTTTCCAACACTTGAGAGTGAAAAGTGAAAGTCAAGTTGCTCAGTCATGCCCGACCCTCAGTGACCCCATGGACTGCAGCCTTCCAGGCTCCTCTGTCCATGGGATTTTCCAGGCAAGAGTACTAAAGTGGGGTGCCATTGCCTTACTTTGGTATATTTCCATGGATACTTGTATTCTCAAGAATGTTTTTTGTTTTACCTTGTTTTAGTGATCGTGGTGGAGAAGACCCAAACCAGAAAGTAATCCACGGGGTTATTAACTCCTTTGTTCATGTTGAACAGTATAAGAAAAAATTCCCTTTAAAGGTAACAAAGCTTCCTTTAAAACATAAATTATTAGACCTTTAATTTCTTAGGTTGCTTGTTCTGATTTTTAAAATATGATTTAATTTATTTATTTAGTTTTATCAGGAAATCTTTGAGTCTCCCTTTCTGACTGAAACAGGAGAGTATTACAAACAAGAAGCTTCAAATTTATTACAAGAATCAAACTGCTCACAGTATATGGAAAAGGTAGGAAAGCATTATGTTAACTATTGTCATCTATTATATATCAGGTGTGGCTTATTTAATATTAGTTATCTTAGTTAATTTTTTTTTTTTTGGTGGAAAAGGTTCCATTTTTCTTGATCAGTCATTTTTCTTGCTTGACATTTTCCATGAGAAAAAGTGCTGTTCCAGTTTTCATTGTGGTCAGTGCTTTCTGATAATCCTAATTAATCTAAAATTAATATATATCATATTCTTGACAAAATAATAAGCTATATTTTATGCTTAGTAGATAAGAGAATAGGCTAAATACAAAAGCTAGGTATTGGGAGTTCTTATCTTTCTTCCTGTAAAATAGAAGGAAAAAAAATAGTAAAAATATAATAATTCTAGATATTTGGTCTTTTGGTCTGTTAAGTTTGTAGAGACTGAGAAAAACTTGCGTGAGAAATTTTAATCATTAAACCAGCACATTGATAACCATATTTAAAATGGCTGTGTATATTTTCTTAGTCAAAGAATAATCAGATTATAAATTCAGTCTCAGATATGTTAGACATTTTAACTAGTTTTTTTCTTCCACAGTGTTGGATCTCAGGCATTTTATTATCAGATGATTTTTGTTAGTTTGTTCACCTTTAAGAAATGTTTGAAGTGGAAAAGCTGTAGTGAAGCCTCCACAGGACATAGATCAGGAAATATCAGTACTTACTGATATGATACACTGGTGTCTCTTCCACAAATTCAGGTCCAGGAGTTGCTTAATTCTCTTTTGCTTTGTCAGGGATTCGCTCCGGGACCTTGAGTAAGTTATCTCAGACATTTTCCTCCATTAAGTGCAGGTTACACTAAGTCAGTGGGTCTTAGCTTTTAGCCCTTTTTATATCTTAGACTCTTACTAAGGTTCTAGATCTAGTCTTGAAAGGTACACACAGAGTATCAGTGATATATAAACTCTCATCATTATATCTGACTCTTCAAAAACAGGCTGTTGGCAAACACTGAAAACAACTCAAATGTCTTTCAAGAGTTTAAAAGTCAAGCAAAATGTATATACGTACAATGAACTATTATTCAGACTTAGAAAACAAAGTCTGACACATGCTGCAGCATGGATTAACTTTGAAGACATTATGCTGAATTAAAGAAGCCAGACACAAAAGAACAAATATCTTAGGGTTTAACTTATACAAAATGTCTAGAATAGATAAAGTCAGAGAGGCAGAAAGTAGATTAAAAAAGTTTTTGGGAGGGGAGAATAGGGAATTATAGCTTAATGGTTTCTGAGCTTCTGTTTGGTGTAATGAAAAAGTTTTGGGACTAGACAGTTGTGCAACATTGTAAATGCAATTAATGCTACTAGATTGTATACTTAAAGATGGTTAAAATGACAAATTTGATGTTACACATATTTGGCTACAATTTAAAAACACTAATAATATACCAGAAATCATTGAATTGTACATATAGGACAATTGGAGTCAATAAATAAGGGAAAAATGCAGACCAGTTAACTTTTGTTCTTTTTCATAAGGCAGTGCTGAAGTGTAGCTTAAATAAGATTTTGAAATGATTTATGGAATGGAACTTTGAATTGTGAATAGAATTATATAAATAATTCTATTTGTTAATTTGTCACGTAAGTTGCTTACTGATATTTCAGGTGTTTTCTCATAGTAGTTCATGACTGTAAGAATATATTTCTAAAGGTTCTAGGTAGATTAAAAGATGAAGAAATTCGGTGTCGAAAATACTTACATCCAAGTTCATATACTAAAGTGATTCACGAATGTCAACAACGAATGGTAGCAGACCACTTACAGTTCTTACACGCAGAATGTCATAATATCATCCGACAAGAAAAAAAAAATGGTAAGTGATACCAAACATCAATAGGAATAGGAGTGAAATTATAAACCCACTTTTTATATCATCTTCCAAGCCTCCTTAGGCTTCAAACATATTTAAGTAGTATGTCGATACATTTTTCAGTATGCCTTTTACAGATTATTAGTTATCTATTTTAAAAGACTGTTTGGAAAAGTATATTTTCAAACTATTTTCTAAAGTCAAAAGAAAAACTGGGAAAGTGTGTTTGCACATTTTAAAAAATCACAGAGACTACTTTCTTTAATACATTAAGAGTTTCTAGAAGGAGAAAAAACAAAAAACATGAAAGGGAAATAAAAGTAGATTTTCAACATCTAAAGATGCTCAGCCTCAGTCAAAATAGAAATACAAAGTGAAGATGGGAGATGTTAATAATAAGCAGTGAAAAAATGGATTTTTTTTAGAAAAAAGCAATGAGAATTTTTCAATAATAGAGAATAAATGTAACAAGATATGTGCCAGACTTGCACAGAAAACTGAACATCATTGAAAGCAGCATTGATAGATCCAGGGCAAGCTTTGCAAAACCCAAGATTATTTTTTTAAACTCTGAAAGTTACACTGATAGCCTGAATGGTCAAGACAGTTTTGAAGAGCACAGTGAGAAACCTTTTGCAGGATAGCATGACTTCTAAAAATTACAGTAATTAAGAAAAGGAAATGGCACAAGGGTAGTCAAAGTGACCAGTGGAATAAAATAAAAAAGCCAGGAAATAACTAATGCATACAAAGATACTTACTTCATTTAAGACCAAGGCGGCCTGCAGAGCAGTGGGTGAAAGACAGTTTTTTGAACACACAATGCCAGGTCCATTGAATAACCAGTTAGGGAAAAAGTGAAATTTGATCGCTCCTTCAAACACTGTATACAGAGTCAGTCAATTCACCTTGGGCTTTTGATCTCAGTATAAAGCAGTAATGCTTCCAGAAGATAACATAGAATAACTTCAGGACTTAGGGGTAGAGAAAGATAATTTAAATGAGACACAGAAAGCACTAACCACAGGGAAAGATGATCAAGTTTATTGCTTTATCATTAAAAGCTTAAACTCAATACAAAACCGTAAGACCATTGGATCATCAAAAGAGCATCACGATAACAGTCATAGGACAAAGGAGCCAAGAATACACAGTGTGGAAAGGACAGTCTCTTTAATAAATGTTTTTGAAGAAACTAGATGACTGACTTAATACCATACACAAAAATTAACTCAAAATGAATTAAACACTTTAAGACCTGAAGCCATAAAACTCCTAGAAGAAAGCAAAGGTGATAAGCTTCTTGATACTTGTCTTAGTGATGATATTTTGAATCTGACACTAAAGTGAAAGTGAAAGCTGCTCGGTTGTGTTCTACTCTTTGTGACCCCATGGACTATCCATGGATTCTCCAGGACAGAATACTGGAGTGGGTAGCGTTTCCCTTTTCCCGGTGATTTTCCCAACCCAGGGATCGAACCCACGTCTCCCGAATTGCAGGCAGATTCTTTACCAGCTGAGCCACAAGGAAAACGAAAATAAACACATGGTTCTGCATCAAACTAAAAAGCTTCTGCCCAGCAAAGGGAACTATTAACAAAATGAAAAAGCGACCTACTGAATGGGAAAAAAATCACGTATCTGATAAAGGACTCATACAACTCAATAGCAAAAACAATTGATTGAAAAATGAGCAGAAGACCTGAATAGGCATTTTTCTAAAGAAGACCTCCAAATGGCCAACAGGTACATGAAAAGGTGCTCACCATCATTAATCATCAGGGAAATACAAATCCAACCACAGTGAGGTATCACCTGGCACCTGTTAGCATGGCTATTATCCAAAAGACTAGAAATAACAGATGCTGACAAGGATATAAAGAAAAGGGAGTTCCCGTGTACTGTTGGTGAGAATGAAAATTGGTGGAGCCACTATGAAGAACAGTATGGAGGTTTCTCAGAAATTAAAAAGTAAAACTTTCATGTGACCTAGCAATTCTACCTCTGGGTATTTATCTCAAAAGAAAAAGAAAAACATGCTAAAAAAGATACAGGCATCCCAGTGTTCATTGCAGCATTATTTACAAGAGCCAAAATAAGGAAACAAGTGTCTGTCAATAGGTGAGTGGATGAAAATAAACACACAAACACATAGAGAAATATCATTCAGCTATGTAAACAAAATCAAGTATTGGTATTTTGTAACAATATGGAAGGATCTCCAGGGCATTGTGCTAAGTGAATTGTCAGACAAAGACAAATACCATGAGATCTCACTTACATATGGACTCTAAAAAGCAAAACAAGTGAGTTCATTAATACAGAGAACAGATACGGTGGTTGCTGAAGTCAAGGTGGATGGGTGAAGGAAGTCAAGAAGTTTAGTAACTTCCAGTTCTTGCCTGGAAAATCCCATGGATGGAAGAGCCTGGAGGCTGCAGTCCATGGGGTCGCTAGGAGTCGGACTCGACTGAGCGACTTCACTTTCCCTTTTCACTTTCATGCATTGGAGAAGGAAATGGCAACCCACTCTAGTGTCCTTTCCTGGAGAATCCCAGGGACGGGGGAGCCTGGTGGGCTGCCATCTCTAGGGTCACACAGAGTTGGACATGACTAAAGTGACTTAGCATAGCATAGTTACTAAAAAGAAAAAAAAAAAGTCATGGGGATATAATAATATGTAGCATGGTGACTAGTTAATAATACTGTGTTACATATTTGAAAGTTGCTAAGAGAATATTTTAAAAGTTCTCATCACAAAAAAAAAGTTATAAATATGTATGGTGCAAAATGTTAACCCGACTGATTGTAATGATCATTTTGCAGTATATAACAATATTGAAAATCATTTTGTTAAAATCCTTAAAACTAATATATGTCAGTTATACTTGAAAAAAAGACAGTCATAGGGTTATATATTTGCAGTTGTTGAAAAAGATTTATGTCCAAAATATAAAATAATTAGGACATTTGAATAGGCACTGCAGAATATATATATATATATATATATCCAGATGGCCAATAAACATATAAAAAAGTCTCAATCTCACTAAAACAGAAATACAAATTAAAATCACACTAAGGTATCAGTAATTAATCACATTTTGATATAAAATGAAAAAGATTGAAAACAATAAGTGTTCGGAAGTGTATAGAGTAATAGGAACTTGTTATACATTGGATGTAGAGTTTAAATTGATGTACAATGGCACCCCACTCCAGTACTCTTCCTGGAAAATCCCTGTGGGGGCCTGGTGGGCTGCGTCCTGGGGTCGCTGGGTCCGCGACTGGCGCTCCCTTTCCTTTTCACTTTCATGCATTGGGAAGGAAATGGCAACCCACTCCACTGTTCTTGCCTGGAGAATCCCAGAGACGGTGGGCCTGGTGGGCCCGCGGGGTCGCACGGTCGGACACGACTGAAGTGACTGCAGCAGCAGCAGCTGCCTTGAAACTCTTGACCATGAGTAGCCACTAACACTGAATAAACATCTCTCTTACGATCCAGCCATTGCTCTCCTAAATTGCATGCATACCTGCACAGAAGAATATGTGCAAGCATGCTCACAACAGCGTTGTTTGTAATAGCCCCAGTCTGGAAGCAGTGCAGATGTCCTGTAACTGTAGAATGAATAAAGTGCCACACAGAAATATGATGGAATGTTAAAGAAGAGTGGAAAGGAGCTCCGAGAGCTGGTACAACTCAGATGAACCTTTTATATTGAACCAAAGAATGAACCAAACCTGAAAGAATTGAATGATCTCGTTCTTCGTTTCAAACAGGCAGATCGAATCTGTGGTGTAGTTGAATAGTATTGTCATGACTGTAATTACCACTGTGGAAGAGCAGGAGTAGGGAAGGCAAGGGGGCTTCCGGGAGGAGGTTGTGTCCATTTCTTACTGTGAGTGGTGAGAACCTGGCCAGGGAGGGGGGTCACTTGTGGTAATTCATTGAGCTATATACACTTAGGGATTGTATACTCTTCCGTATGTGGGTTATACTTCAATAAAAGGTTTAAAATAAAAACCACTACACTGAGATGTCATTTTGCACCTCTCCATGTGAAGATAAAAGCATTTGTTGACAGAGCTCCCGGCTGCTGGGGGCTCTGTCTACAAGTTCGTTCTGTAAGACAGCTTTTGCACAGTAGCCCCACTTTTGGGAATTTATACTATGGATACTCTTGCCCATATGCAGGATTATTCATTGTAACAATGTAAATATCAAAAGATTGGAAACAACCAAATTCTCATGCGTTGTTAAATAATTGTCACATAGCTATCAAATGGAGTGTTGCTGCTGCTAAGTCGCGTCAGTTGTGTCCGACTCTGTGTGACCCCATAGGCGGCAGCCCACCAGGCTCCCCCGTCCCTGGGATTCTCCAGGCAAGAATACTGGAATGGTTTGCCATTTCCTTCTCCAATGCATGAAAGTAAAAAGTGAAAGTGAAGTCGCTTACTCATGTCCAACTCTTAGCAACCCCATGGACTGTAGCCTACCAGGCTTCTCCATCCATGGGATTCTCCAAACAAGAGTACTGGAATGGGTTGCCATTGCCTTCTCCGGTGTGTTAAGCAGTTGTAAAATATGAGGAAAGGCTTTGTGTACTCATATGAAAAGATCTTCAAGTTAAAATGTTGTGTTCCACAGTCGCAAATAGTATATGAAATACACTACACTGTTTATTGAAAAAGGTGGACAGAGGGAAGAATAGTGTTTGAATGGGTAGGAAACAGCTGTGAGAAGATCCTAAATAGCCACAGTGTTGCTTTCCCAGGGGAGGAGTACTGGGGGGATTAGGAGAAAGATTTTGGGGGGGCGGGGGCTTGTCTGCGTATGCTTCTGTAATTCTGCATTTTGAACCATATATTACCTATTGTATTAAAAATATTTTTTAAACTGTTTGTAAATTTCATAATAAATTTCTTTCTCCCCTCAGACATGGCAAATATGTATGTCTTACTCCGTGCTGTGTCCACTGGTTTACCTCATATGATTCAGGAACTGCAAAATCATATCCATGATGAGGGCCTTAGGGCAACCAGTAATCTTACTCAGGAAAATGTGAGTGACATAAGGAATGGGAAGATTTTTCTCTTCAGACATCATGGAGTTTTTCTTTTCACTTTACTGTTTAAAAGCATGAAAGAAAAGTCCTACCGTGCCAATAAATGAGACATCTTATTAAATGTTCAAACCTAGAATTTGTTGGACATGTTTTAGAATTATCAGTGATTAGGAAATCAGTTGAGTAAGACTTCTTACACTACTGTGTTCATTTACCAATTCTTAGTTAATTTCTCACAGAAAAGTATGTTTGCTATTTCAAAACAGTTGTGTTTCTATATAACTAGCATCTATATTTAGTTAGTCGTAGTAATGGTATTAATCACTGATCATATAGACAACTTACAATTTGGTTTCCTTTTACACGTCCTGGGTATGGTAGCCCAGGAAGCAAATTTGGATTAAAACTATCTTCCCTAAATATATGCTTACTACCCAAAATACTCAACAATGACCCTCATGTCCCCAATTCCTGTCTGTCTGAAGAGTTCCTTGACGTTTAAACGACAGTTTACAACAAGGTGTCTTTCCTATCATAGTATGCTCCTGTTGTCAAGTTTTGTTGGACCACCTTCCTTGGTTTTACTAGTAAAGGATGACAACTAAGGTAGACATGACATATGTCACTTGTCTTCCCTAAGTAGAACTATTTGCTCCCCTGTGAAGACTGATCTGTGTATGCTGCTGCTAAGTCGCTTCAGTCGTGTCCGACTCTGTGCGACCCCATAGACCGCAGCCCACCAGGCTCCGCCATCCCTGGGTTTCTCCAGGCAAGAACACTGGAGTGGGTTGCCATTTCCTTCTCCACATTCCTTCTGTGTTTAGACCTTATTTAAAGAAAAGAGATGTCATTCAGTCGTGTCTGACTCTTTGCGACCCCATGGACTATACAATCCATGGAATTCTCCAGGCCAGAATACTGAAGCGGGTAGCCTTTCCCTTCTCCAGGGGATCTTCCCAACCCAAGGCTTAAACCCAGGTCTCCAGCATTGTAGGTGGATTTTTTACCAGCTGAGCCACAAGGGAAGTCCAAGAATACTGGAGTGGGTAGCCTATCCCTTCTCCAGCAGATCTTCCCGACCCAGGAGTCGAACCTGGGTCTCCTGCATTGCATAGGAGTTCTTTACCAACTGAGCTATCAGGGAAGCCCTATAGACCTTATTGACAGGAGCATTTATGAAATGCTGTTCTCCTTAGCCATAGATTTAGATGTCATGTCCTGTCACAGTAATGCATAAACTTTTCTATTTTTGTTAAACTGTTGGTTTATATTGTTTAGATCTAATAGCCTGTATTATTTATTAGTTTTCTTAGTTTATGTTAGTTTTACAGATTCAGTGTTGAATGACATTGGTCATAGAGGCATAGAGTTTAGTGTCACGGCCTGGGAGATGCAAGTACAAGAGAATGTGTTCATAGGAAACTCAGAAAATTTTAGCTGACTTAGAGGTCTTAGGTCTAACTTCATGGTTATCTCCATTAATAGTGAAAACTCAGTTTTGCACTACTAGGTATTTCTTCCCTGTGAGATGTGGACAATGCTACTGCCCAACTCTTGAGAGTCTCAGTGTTCACAGATAATATCTTTTTAACCTCTCTGCTCTCTCAGCTATTAGTGACTTTGAAGGCTGTTTCTGTTTACATAATCCCCTATGAAATTGATAGGCTTGGTAGTTCTGAGATTGTATCTTGTTACCCTTATGATACAGAATCCTAGCACCAGAGAGAAGTGTGTTTTCCATGGGTTCTGGAAGAGGAACCACAGTCCTCCATTTCTGGTGTTGAGTGACAGCTAATTTCAACATAGTAGTTTTGGATTTTGACTGTCTTAGCTAAAAACATTTTTTTAAGATGTGTGTTGTTTGTAACATTGTTGGCTGGGGGAAAACTTTACTCTTAAGCAGTCTTTACTAAGTCTAATTGTTTTATTGTGTTGTTCTGTATTTCTTAATTTTAGATGCCAACACTATTTGTGGAGTCAGTTTTAGAAGTACATGGTAAATTTGTTCAACTTATCAACACTGTTTTGAATGGTGATCAACACTTTATGAGTGCGTTGGATAAGGTAACCTTTCAATACATATATCTTTATCTATATATAATTCTCCTAATTTAACCATTATTCTTTAAGTAGTTTCAGAAATAGGGCTACTAATTGATGAGATTTCTATTCTGTACGTGAAGATTAACCTTAACCAACTTCATAATGAAAGTCAGAAGTATGTAACTTACAATTTTTAAGTAAATAACTGAATTATTAAATTGAGTGCTTGGATTATATGAGAATTGAATTTCCCATAATTTTTCTGTAAAAGGAGACTTGTTAATATACTAGTACCTTCTGAAAATTACATGTATAGTTTTAGTATTATTTAGTGCTCTTTTTTTCCTTTGAATATAATACTTAGGGTATATTGAAAAATACTTGAAAGAAAAATATATTTTACAAACTTGAATTTAAATTTGCTTACATGTTTGTTGTAAGATTTTTTAAAATATAGTTTTATTTTGTCTATGTTCAGATATTAGAAATACGTTATAAAGAGCATCTTTCAGTAGGAACAGGATATATATATATAATCAATATATAATTGTCACGAGGGATACAAGGATAGGAGTTTACTCTGTATTATATATGAAAAGAATATTAACAAACTACCATCAAAATGCCATGTTTGTGTTGGGTGGTAATATTTGGATGTACTGATTACAACATATATTAGGCCAACTGTATTTTTACCCTATTCAGTTTGGTTCAGTCACTCAGACGTATCTGACTCTTTGAGACCCCATGAATCACAGCACACCAGGCCTCCCTGTCCATCACCAACTCCCAGAGTTTACTCAAACTCATGTCCATTGAGTCAGTGATACCATCCAACCGTCTCATCCTCTGTCGTCACCTTCTCCTCCTGTCCTCAATCTTTCACAGCATCAGGGTCCTTTCCAGTGAGTTAGCTTTTTGCATCAGGTGGCCAAAGTATTGGAGTTTCAGCTTCAACATCAGTCCTTTTGATGAACACCCAGGACTGATCTCCTTTAGGATGGACTGGTTGGATCTCCTTGCAGTCCAAGGGACTCTCAAGAGTCTTCTCCAACACCACAGCTCAAAAGCATCAGTTCTTCGGCGCTCAGCTTTCTTCATAGTCCACCTCTCACATCCATACATGACTATTGGAAGAACCATAGCCTTCTTTGTTGGCAAAATAATATCTCTGCTTTGGAATATGCTATCTAGGTTGGTCATAACTTTCCTTCCAAGGAGTAAGCATCTTTTAATTTCATGGCTGAAATCACCATCTGCAGTGATTTTGGAGCCCCAAAAAGTAAAGTATGACACTGATTCCACCATTGCCCCATCTATTTGTCATGAAGTGATGGGACAGGATGCCATGATCTTAGTTTTCTGAATGTTGAGCTTTAAGCCAACTTTTTCACTCTCTTTCACTTTCATCAAGAGACTCTTTAGTTCTTCTTCACTTTCTGCCATATGGGTGGTATCATCTGCATATCTGAGGTTATTGATATTTCTCCCAACAATCTTGATTCTAGCTTGTGCTTCCTTCAGCCCAGCGTTTCTCATGATGTACTCTGCATAGAAGTTAAATAAGCAGGGTGACAATATACAGCCTTGATGTACTCCTTTTCCTATTTGGAACCAGTCTGTTGTTCCATGACCAGTTCTAACTGTTGCTTCCTGACCTGCATACAGATTTCTCAGGAGGCATGTCAGGTGGTTTGGTATTCCCATCTCTTTCAGAATTTTCTAGTTTGTTATGTCCATAGAGTCAAAGGCTTTGGCATAGTCAATAAAGCAGAAATAGATGTTTTTCTGGAGCTCTCTTGCTTTTTCCCCACTTTCTTCAATTTTAATCTGAATATGGCAATAAGGAGTTCATGATCTGAGCCACAGTCAGCTCCTGGTCTTGTTTTTGCTGACTGTATAGAGCTTCTCCATCTTTGGCTGCAAAGAATATAATCAGTCTGATTTCAGTGTTGGCCATTTGGTGATAATCCATGAGTACAGTCTTCTCTTGCGTTGTTGGAAGAGGGTGTTTGCTATGACCAGTACATTCTCTTGGCAAAACTGCATTAGCTTTTGCCCTGCTTCATTCTGTACTCCATGGCCAAATTTGCCTGTTACCCCAGGTGTTTCTTGATTTCTTACTTTTGCATTCCTGTCCCCTATAATGAAAAGGACATCTTTTTTGGGTGTTAGTTCTAAAAGGTCTTTTACCCTATTGCTGGTGACTAATTCCTGTTCTGTTTTCTATTTAGGCCCTTACATCAGTTGTAAATTACAGAGAACCCAAGTCTGTTTGCAAAGCACCCGAATTGGTAAGTTTGATGGTTGCATAAATGTAATTTTATGAAATTGTCATTAGAGAATGCAAGCTGAGATGAATGTCAGATTTTTTTTGGTAGCTTTTTTTTTTGAAAAATTAATGAAATTAATTATTAAAAATAGAAACTGATCAACATTGTATATAATTTGACATTTGTATAAGGGATGCAGTAGGTCATCTCTGTAGCCTTTTCTTAAAAAATAATTGAAGGAGAAAATATTCCATCTTACAAACTTTGGGTTGGAAAGGATGACTGCTTTAAAATAATTTGTATCGCATTTCATAGAGGTTTAATTTTATCTTCAACACTAAAGGGGGAGTTTGATGACAAATGAAAACCTTTAAAGGAAGCTTGCTTATAAAGTTGTTGTACGATTTTTAATAAGTATTTTTTAATGTCAATGATATTACTGCTCAAAACTCACCTAAGTGTTGCATCAAAACCTAGTTACTTGTATTAGTGCTCCATTGGATCATTCAGTGTTGATTAGATTTTACTTGTTTATAGTTTTTTAGAAAAATTTGCCCAGTGACATGTATTTTAAGTTTTAGTGCATAATTAAAAACATAAGCTTGAGGATGACAAAAATCCATGATCCTATTTTGCATTGTTACCATGGTGCCTCCTTTGTGAAGGACCCTTTGTAAGAGTTACTGTCAATTTCTATTTGAGCTCGCTAAGTACTGTGACAACTTGCTGAAGAAATCAGCAAAGGGGATGACAGAGAATGAAGTAGAGGACAAGCTCACGAGCTTTATCACTGTCTTCAAATATATCGACGATAAAGATGTATTTCAAAAGGTAATTTTTGAGTCTGAAAGTTTTATGTGTCAGCTTTGATTAATCTTTGAACTTTAAATCAGAAAGGAAATAATCTTTTTTTTTAATGTAGTTCTACGCAAGAATGTTGGCGAAGCGTTTAATTCATGGGTTATCTATGTCTATGGATTCTGAAGAAGCCATGATCAATAAATTAAAGGTACTGTAGGACTTTGATATGATGTCTTAGAAGTTATTTCACTAGCACACAGAGATGGTCATTTTCACAGTATGAGTAATAACAGGAAATAATTCATTAGCAGTTGACTGGTTAAATGTAAAGTGTAGTTTCATGTTAGCACATGCAAATGCTGTATTAAAAGGACAGAATCTCTCTATATATTGATATAGAATCATCAACAAGGTATGATTTGTATTACTTAGAAATGAGCATACCTAAAATATTCCTTTAAGTACAAGTTTTGTGGAGGGCATTTGAATTTCAGTTCACTTTTATGTGATTTTAGCTTACACAATGATGAGATAAGCAGTTGCTGTTTCATATTTATCCTGAGTTATTCAATAGTTGATAGCTTTCCTGTATAGCAGACATTGACTATGCAATCCTTTTCAAAGATACCAAAAATAACTTTTAATTTTTAAAGATAATGTTAACAAAGCTTTTTATATCCCAAGATTAGAGATCCAGATTTTTTGACCTGATGATCACAGAGTTTGGTATAATTTCAAAGAAATAGATTTCTTCATTATTCAGCTGATAGTATTAAAAATCTGCCTCAGTGTCCTCCTTATGACATTAACCACTGGCTCAAATATTCCCGATTACCTTTCATGTGTATTCGATTCTATCTGTAAACCTTATAAGGTATCTTACAGTAATGAAGCAGTTTTTAGTGTTGAAATGACATACAGATTTATAGAAAAGTTCTTGTTTTAAATGGAAATTTGTTATTTCATGAATACTTGTTTTCATTCACTTACTTAATCTATGTTAAAAAAAAAAGGAGAAAGGAATTTTTGAAATATTTTGAATAACTGCTTTGCGTGATGAATAATATAGGCCTTCGGTGTGAGTGTACAGGCCGGATCTTTGACCAGACACATAGCAGTAGCACAACATTCTTAATAATCAGTATGACTTATTATTTTTGTTTTTAAGTCTTTAAAACTTTCTTCTACAGCAAGCCTGTGGTTATGAATTTACCAGCAAGCTACATCGGATGTATACAGATATGAGTGTCAGTGCAGATCTCAACAATAAGTTCAACAATTTCATCAAAAATCAGGACACAGTAATAGATTTGGGAATTAGTTTTCAAATATATGTTCTACAGGTAGGTGTTTTATTGTGGGCATTTACTACATTTCTGATACAGAGGACTGATTAATAGATGGATGCCTGATTGCCTTTCTTTCAGTCAAAGGGTTATAGCTTCTGAAGTTACATGTTACATTGATATGGAATGAACTGTGCCCTGATAGTCATGCTGATGGGTTTTATCAGCATTTGAAGGGAGGAGAAAAAGTTGTTTTAGTTGTTTGTGGTGGTGGTGTTGGTTGGTTTGTCGTGACCAGCTCTAAGTAGTCTGCCAATGTCCAAGGGATTTCCCAGGTAGGAATACTGGAGTGAGTTGGCATGTCTTCTCCCAGGGATCTTTCTGACCCAGGGATCAAACTCCTGCATTGCAGGCAGATTCTTTACTGCTGAGTCACCAGGGATTCTCACTGTAGTTGCTTGCATCATTTTATAAACATTCATTTTCAAGTGAGAGGTGTATCTATTTAACAATTTACTCTTCTCCTTTTAGGCTGGTGCATGGCCTCTTACTCAGGCTCCTTCATCTACATTTGCAATTCCCCAGGAATTGGAAAAAAGTGTACAGATGGTAAGTGGACAGAAAATATATTGGAAGACCTAAGGAATTATAATAATTGTCTTCATGTTATATCACTTTAAATATTTCTTCAAAGCCTTAAGGGCTCGTGTGATGTAAAAACATAGTCACAAGTTATGATTATTCTGCCTTGTAGGAAGAATGTAAATGATAATAGTTTCTAGTTAACGCGAAACTAAAGCAACTTAGTGGTGTCAGTTCTTTGTCAGAATGTGTCTCTTACTCTTAGTAATAATCGATTATCTGTCATGAGTAATTCTAAATTACAAAAGTGTTGATGTTAGAAGAAAGTTTTAGAATCCAGGGCTTAAAGCAGTCCTCTTCTAACTTTTCACTTGAATGTGGAGCCGTTTTTATAATTCATTTATCCTTTATAATGGTTATTTTTGTTTCTGGACTATAATTTGTGTAAATATATAGCAAATGGGAAATATTCTAGAAAAAAAATGGATTGAAGATGGAAAATAAAAGTATACATGGTCTTAAAATGCAACTGAATAGAAACCTGAGAATTCTAACCTAGAGCGTTTTCAGAGACTATGGAGACTCCATTGTCAGCAGCTGTTGAGCTATAATTCATGTACCATATGGCTTAGTCATATAGTTGTGTAGTCATTCCATAAGGCTGCTGTAACAAAATACCACAGCTTAGGTGGCTTATAAACAACAGATTGATTTCTCATGGTTCTCGAGGCTGGAAGTTCGAGGCCAGGATGACAGCATGGTGGGGCAAAGGCCCTCGAAGGTGACAGACTGTGACCTCACGTGGGAGCAGGAGCTGGTGAGCTCTGTGGGGTTTAATGCCTTAGATGAGGTGATCTAAGCACCTCCCAAAGGCCCTGCCTCCAAAACCATCACTTTGGGCATCAGGATTTCAACACACAAATTTGGGGAGACACATTCAGGCCACAGCACTACACAATTCAGGTAACATGTACACTTTGAGTGGTTTTCAGTGTATTCACAGTATGTTCGTCAGCACCATTAATTTTAGAATATTTTAATTGTTTAATTACCCTGAAAGAAACCGCCTGCCCATTAGCACTCACTCTTCACCTTCACCAGCTCCCTACCTGCTCCCCAGCCCTAGGCAGTCCGCTTTCTTTCTCTGTAGATTTACCCATTCTGGACATCTGTTGTAATGCTACGTCATACGTGGTCTTTTGTGACTGCCTTCATTCACTTTGCAGAATGTCGCGGTTTATCCATGTTTTAGCCTATGCCAAATACAGCCAAATAATGTTCCATTGTATGGAGTCACCACATTTTATTTACTCATCTAACATAAATTGATGGGCGTTTGAGCTGTTTTCATCTTTTGGGTGTATAATTCATGCTACTCTGAACATTCATGTACCAAGTTTTTGAATGGATGGACATGTTTCCATTTCTCTTCCAACTACCCTTTTTGATTCTCTAACTCACCAAACAAGGCTTCTTATTTCTTGATTGGATGGAAGTTTAGGTAGCATTTTTTTTTTCTAGCAAAATCTTTATTATCCTTTTCATTAACTTTTTATTTTATGTTGGAGTATAGCCAACTAACCAGAGCCTCCCTGGTAACTCAGCTCTTAAAGAATACACCTGCAATGCAGGAGACCCTGGTTCAATTTGTAGGTTGGGAAGATCCACTGGAGAAGGGATCGGCTACTCACTCCAGTATTCTTGGGCTTTCCTTGTGGCTCAGCTGGTAAAGAATCTGACTGCAATGCAGGAGACCTGAATTCGATTCCAGAAGAAGAGAAAGGCTACCCACTCCAGTCTTCTGGCCTGGAGAATACATGGACTATATGTATAGTCCTTGGGGTCACAAAGAGTTGGACATGACCAAGCAACTTTCAGTTTCACTGCCAACTAGCAATCTTGTGATAATTTCACCTTCGTAGCTGATTAACAATCTTGTGATAGTTTCAGGTAAACACTGAAGGTGACTCTGTCATACGTATGCATGTATCCAAAAGGCTTTCATAATCTTTTAGTAGTCTTTTATTTGGGCAATAACTTGAGGTTGTGAATCTCAAGGTATGCATATGTTATTTAAAATGAAAATGGAGAGAGTTGCCTGGAAACATATACACTACTATATGTAAAACAGGTAGCCAGTGGGAATTTGCTCTATGACTTAGGGAGCTCAGACCGGTGCCCGGGAGGAGTGCGATGGGGTGAGAAGTGGGAGGGGGGGTTCCAGAGGGAGGGAACATATTTATACTTATAGCTGATTCATGTTGATGTATGGCAGAAACCAACACAATATTGTAAGGCAATTATCCTTCAGTTAAAAATGAATAAATAAAAATAAATTGAAAATGATACTTCATTACACTGTTTCCTAGAGAAGTTCACAATGTGTCATTTGAATCTTTGAATTATGTATGTTTTTGTTTCTTTCAAAATAAGGATTATAAATCAAATAACAGTGTAAGCTTTGGAATCATAAATCCTGGTTTTACATGTTAGTTCTGTCATTTACTGTGCTCTGTGACTCAGGGCAAATAACTTTCTTTCTGTTAACTGATGATACTAATACTCAGAGTGCTGATACGAAGATAAAGTGAGATGTGTAAAGTAAGTACTTAGTAAACGATAGCTGATGTAGCAGTAGTTAATGCTAACACTGATGGTCGTGGTAACAGCAGGCTAGCATAATATGAACAGTCAGGTGTATTTTAAGATACCATGCATAGGGTAGACTTAGAAGACTGACCGGCCCCTCGCCTTTAACAGTCTTAAAACTTATTTCTTCTTAAGAGCCCACTTTGCCAGTTGAAATTAAAGGAGAAGTTGGGGGCAGAAATAGTAATAGTTTCCTTGTAACTTTGTCATTCTTTTCCTTCTCCTTGAAATAATTATTTTCCAGTACTTATTGGAGTACTGGAATAAACCCCTTAAACTTTGTTTATTAACATAGGACCACCCCCAGGTTCCAATGTCCTTATTTACAAACAAAAAGTGGGTTTCTTTCTGACTATAAAATCTTGCTTTCAAGAATCTTGTTTTCTCCATTTGAACTTTCTCTCACTACCAGTAGAGGGAGTTTGTCCTTTTTTTTTTTTCCTAGTAAGTCCAATTTCAGTATCATTTTCTCACTGTAGCTAGCTCTTTATGTACTAGCTCTTTAAAAAGAACTCTCTACTTTTTGGACTGATGCCCCACATTCAGTCAGAGGGAGGAATTTTTTTAATGTCAAAACTATGTTACTAGAATGTTTAATTTTCCACAGTAGTATCAACAAAAGGATTCAGAGTTAAGACTGATGCTTTGCTTGTATTAGTGTTTGACTGTATGTGGAAGTTAAATCATGGTTGTCACTTTTGGAGTAACTGTTGACACTAGTCAACCTGTCCCTTCAACAGGGGTATATGTTATAGGAGACTAGAGATAAAGGTATGATTTTATGATTTATATTTTCATATTGAAATGTGCACACTAATGTTTATTTGCTTAGTGCTTTGTAGTCTTCCCTGGTAGCTCAGCTGGTAAAGAATCCACCTGCAATGCAGGAGACCCCGGTTTGATTCCTAGGTCAGGAAGATCTGTTGGAGAAAGGATAGGTTACCCACTCCAGTATTCTTGGGCTTCCCTTGTGGCTCAGTTCATAAAGAATCTGCCTTCAGTGCAGGAGACCTGGGTTCGATCCCTGGGTTGGGAAGATCCCCTGGAAGAGGGAGCAGCTACCCACTTAAGTATTCTGGCCTGGAGAACTCTGTGGATAGAGGGAGGAGCCTGAAGGCTACAGTCCATGGGGTCACAAGGAGTCTGACATGACTGAGCAACTTTCACTTGTATTTATAAAGTTCAAATTGATATCATTCAAAACAGTAATTTCTGAATTTATACAAAAAGTCAGATTTGCAGGACTGTGGTTTGGCAGTGAAAAAGAGCGGAGTTGTAAGTGAAAAGGGCTGGTCTGATATTTGCATAATCTTTATTAGGAGTTTTAATGTGTTTTGCATTTTCTCATCTATAAAATGAGTAAATATACTCTGTGGGCTCTAATGTCTTTTTCTAACATGAATTTTCGTTTTGCTTTTTTTAGCCAAGTAAGTTGGTTGTCATAGCTGAAAATAATTTGATTCCTTTTTTTCTTTTTTACAGTTTGAATTATTTTACAGCCAGCATTTCAGTGGAAGGAAACTTACATGGTTACACTATCTTTGTACAGGTAAAAGGCATTTAATTATATCTAGTTTAATGAAATGTACCTGATAATGATTATGTTAAAATTTTGGACAGAGATTTCTTAGAACCTAATTATAGATGTCTTTTTTTTTTTTTCTTTTCTAATTATAGTTTTTAACCTTTTCTTCTTCATCTACCTTTCTGGTTACCCTTAAAGCAACAATAAAGAAGTTCACATGCAGCACTTTTAATAGTGTGCTGCTGATAAAGAATTTCTGAATTTTATAATGGTTTCCTACATTTCTGTAACAAACAACTTTTTATAGATATTTGGAATTTTATTGAGAAACCCAGACTTGATGAGTCAGATACTCTTAAAAAAACCTATTCTTTCTAGATATGCCAGACATCCTCAGAAAGTTCATTAATTATTATAGCACCACAAGGAGACCTAACCATTTGATTTTTATTTGTGGTACTGTAGTGAACTGCTGTAGAAAATGCTTTTTCCAAAATGTCCCAATTAACTTCCAGTACTTCCCAGTTTTAGGAAAGTTTAATCAAAATCTAATCATTTCCTTAGCTTCTTCCTGGAACAGTGGGGTCGACTTATTGGAAAGTAGAATTAATATTTTGGGTGGTGAGAGCTTGTATGTAATATTGCTCTGAGCTGCTGGAAGATGTGAGTCAAAGCAAGCACTCAGAATTTTGTCTACTTTTGCTAAAGCTATGCTTTGAAAAGTGCGTTGAATCAACTTTCAGTTTGTATCAGAAGGAAAGGATATCCATGTATGTTAATGTCTCTTAGAAATGATACAGGAAAATCTGATTAGTTGCCATACCTTTGTCAGGAAATTGACTGGAGAAATTTCTGGTGACTCATTGGTAAAAGAATCCACCTGCCAATGCAGGATATGCAGATTGATTCCTGGGTTGGAAAGAGAAACATAAGTACCAATTATTTGATTACTTTATATTTGAAATACGATGTCTCATTATGTTAGTAATGAATATTAGTACGTAATAATAAGCATAATGCGGGAGACCCGGGTTCGATCCTCGGTTGGGAAGATCCCCTGGAGAAGGCAATGGCAACCCACTCCAGTACTCTTGCCTGGAGAATCCCATGGATGGAGGAGCCTGGTGGGCTATAGTCCATGGGGTCGCAAAGAGTCAGACACGACAGCAACCTCACTTTCACCTTCACTTTCAATACATATTTGTACAAGTGTATCTTTAGTGAACAAGCTGAGCATTTTAATTTTTCAGTTGTTTGTGAAATAAAGAGATGTTTGCTGATATTCTTAGTATGTGGTCACTTAGTAGTTGGCTTTTAGTTTTATACCTGTTGTGAGTTTTTATATTCTCATTTAGTAAATTGGTTTTAAGGAACAATACATTGCCGGACCAGTGTTTTAATGTACTTGAATTAAAGTTACTTTTACTTTACCTAAATATCTATCTTGGGGAGTTTAAACTCTATTTGCAGTTACCTCAGCAGTAATCAGTCCATCTCTTCAAGTAGTTTTAATGAGGAACTTAACTTTTTGGTGTTTGGAAACTAGGTGTATTAAGATATTGGTGAGAATATCTCTTCGGGGGTCCTGATCACTCATGGCTGGAGCATCCACTGGTGATCATGGCTTGAATTGGGTATCTTACTCCTGGTTGCAGATCGATGACACTCTGTCATGCACTCAGCAGTTTAGCAGCTGACATTATTCTGTAAGGAAAAACTTTCTGCTAGAGACTAGGTTGCTGATAGGTAACGAGGAGTAACTCAGATGAAAGTGTTTTGAGAGTTCTGCCTACTCTTTATTCTGGCAGCTGTTAATATCACTTGAATTATGGTTGGCTAATTTTTCAAGTATATATGTATCAGAATGTTTTATTCTAGTTTGGAGTCTCTTAGAGTTTGTCAGCCTATTCTAAAGGTTAAATGACCTCTTTGTCATTCTCCTTTCCTGTTTACCCAGCAGTAATTAAGTGAATCATTCAGATTTCGGGTTTTCTTCCTTACTCCACATGCTCCTCACCCTTTCCCCAGGCTTTTCAGCTCTGAGAGGAGTAATAAGAGAATGGTGCTGGAAAAAGTGAGAAGAGGTCCATGTACCCCTGATACTAATAATGTGTGGAAAATAGCAAGAAAACTAACAAGTTTTCATTTTTTTCTCTAAGAGTTGCAGAGTGGATTTGCTATCAGTGAATGATACTTTGAGCCCTTAATTGTGTTGTCTCCTGATGCTCTCTGCGTTCTTGTGCCAGAGACTCACTCTGTTTTCAGACCCTTGGCAGTACATTGCAGCATCTTTGACAGCTGGGTGATGGTCCTAGCTTAATCATCTAGATGCTTGAGGCATTATTTTATACTTTGTTTCTGGGATATGATTGAGCAGTCATTGCACAAATGGTCTAATGCCATTTATGTGGTTTATATTTTTGCCTCTCACCACATTTCCTAAACTTTAATGTTGAGATGAAGGTCTTAAAAATGCTCTTTATACTAATTGTTAGTAGGACAATCCTAATGGTAATATTCTTATACTTAAACTCTATGTGAATTGGATATTCCCATTAAGTATTAAAACCTCCTTTTGTGGAAATTCAGAGATTAGAATTTTTTTTTTTCTCTAGGTGTTCAAATAATTTTGAAAAACATTTCTGAGTGTTAGTTTAAAAAAAAAAAAGTTGAGGCAAAGTGCAAGTTAGAGTAAGCATGTCTATCTGGTGATAGTAAGTTGGAGAATTGACTTATCGCCTTTAAATTCTGTAATTATATAATGAATGAAATATATATTATTAAATAATAAAAGAAGCACAAAATCTTGACCAGAGTTGCTAATTATCACTAACAGAGCCTTTGGGATAAGTTCATGTAAAATTCAACTTCCTTGAGTTAAAATGTAGAACCCAAAAACCAGATCTCATACTGATTTATAAGTCAGTAAAAGTCAAATAATGCAGGATGTGTATGTGAGTGTAAGAGAAAGAGAAGTGCAATCACTAAACTCCAACTTTGTGCTTTAGGAAGAGATTTTTTGACTTGTAGTAACTGTTTCTTACGTTACAAGTGCCTATCTGTTTGACAACAGTGTTGGCTACAAGCTCTTCAGTGAGCTCACCCACCACCCTCTGTGCCCCCAGATGGATAGAACTGTAGTTGACCAAAGCCTGATGTGTTTTTATAGCTCTCAGGGTAGTGTAGGGTCTAGAACATTTTTATTCCATCAACTGTTTGAACAAACTTGTTCAGTTGTGTCTGACTCTTTGTGACCACATGGCCTTTGGTCCATGGAATTCTCCAGGCCAGAATACTGGAGTGAGTAGCCTTTCCCTTCTCCAGGGGATCTTCCCAACTCAAGAGAACCCAGGTCTCCCACATTGCAGGCGGATTCTTTACCAGCTGAGCCACAAGGGAAGCCATATGACAGAAAGCAAAGAAGAACTAAAGAGCCTCTTGTTGAAACTGAAAGAGGAGAGTGAAAAAAGTTAGCTTAAAACTCAACATTCAGAAAACTAAGATCATGGCATCTGGTCCCATCACTTCATAGCAAATAGAGGGGGAAACGATGGAAATAGTAAGAGACTTTATTTGGGGGGCTCCAAAATCACTGCAAATGGTGACTGCAGCCATGAAATTAAAAGACGCTTGCTCCTTGGAAGAAAAGCTATGACTAACCTAAACAGCATATTAAAAAGCAGAGACATTACTTTGCCAACAAAGGTCCATCTAGTCAAAGCTATGGTTTTTCCAGTAGTCACGTATGAATGTGAAAGTCAGACTATAAAGAAAGCTGAGGACTAAAGAATTGATGCTTTTAAACTGTGGTGTTGGAGAAGACTCTTGAGAGTCTCTTGGACTGCAAGGAGATCCAACCAGTCCATCCTAAAGGAAATCAGTCCTGAATATTCATTGGAAGGACTGATGCTGAAGCTGTAACTCCAATACTTTGGCCACCTGATGCAAAGAACTGACTCATTGGAAAAGATCCTGATGCTGGGAAAGATTGAGGGCAGGAGGAGAAGGGGACGACAGAGGATGAGATGGTTGGATGGCATCACTGACTTAATGGACGTGACTTTGAGTAAGCCCTGGGAGTTGGTGATGGACAAAGAGGCCTGGCGTGCTGCAGTCCATGGGGTCGCAAAGAGTCAGACAAACAGTTCAGATCAACTGAACGGAACTCAATTCAACAAAATAATGAATCTGCCTGTTTGTCTCTCCTCACATTTGTGTTTGTTTCTAGAAGATTACTGGGGAGAAAAACTTAATTTATGAGACAAAATAACATTGTTATAGTTTAGCAGAAATTATGCTTTAGCCAGAGCTGCAATAGAGATGTACTCCTGTAGGCACAAACCTTCCCTGGGGTAGACCAAATAGACACACAGGAGGCAGTTGCTGGTAGCAGACTGTCTTCTCTTTTTGTCTGTTTCTCTTCCACCTCCACTTCTTACTGTTTTTTCTACCCAGGTCTTAGCTTTCCTATTAACTATTTGATAGCTTAACTGTGATTATATTAGATACCCCAGACTAATACTCCTCTACTCAATTCTCCCTCCTCCCCCACCCCTCAGCAAACAAATGCTACATCGCTAGCAGGAATAACTTCAATAATTAAGTTCTTGGTTCACTCTTTCAAGAGAAAATATTGGAAATAATTATTTATCAGGTCATTTTGGAATGCTTCTTTGAGTGGTCAGCTTATTGTCACAATTTTGTCTTAATTATAGGTGAAGTTAAAATGAACTATTTGGGCAAACCATACGTAGCTATGGTTACAACATACCAAATGGCAGTTCTTCTTGCCTTCAACAACAGTGAAACCGTCAGCTATAAAGAGCTTCAAGACAGCACTCAGATGAATGAAAAGGAACTGACGAAAACAATCAAATCATTACTCGATGTGAAAATGATTAACCATGATTCAGAAAAGGTATGGGGTAATACTTTAAGAAATTTAAATATTATAAACATTAAAGCTTCATGGGACCTTTGCAGTCTTAAAAGTAAGGTTATAATTGTTAATGCCCTTTGTACTTTGCAGTGCTTGAAAGCTGCGTTACTTCAGGCTCTTTCAGAGTCTCAGAGAAGGCTCTGTCAGTTGGTACTCAAGTGCCCTTTGTAGATCAGTTTTATTTGAAAATTATTTAAGAGTTGACATCAGAAGGATTCTGATTAATTGAGGTTTCAAAACTGTAGTCTGTCATAGACTTTTCTGGGCTCTTCTGTGTGTTAATGTTTGATTACATGGTTCTGTGATAGGAAATGACAGCCTATTGATGTCTATTCTGTGCGTGTTTACAACGTGTGACTCCCATCTCAGGCGCTGTCACTCTCACATTTACTTTACAGTCCTAAACTCTAGGATTCAACTCATCCCCATATGGTTTTAGTGTCTGTCACGGGACTAGCAAGCTGATAGTACATTGCTTTTGTTCTTTATAACTTTTTTCCCCTGCTGCTGCTGCTAAGTCACTTCAGTCGTGCCCAACTCTGTGCGACCCCATAGATGGCAGCCCACCAGGCTCCCCCGTCCCTGGGATTCTCCAGGCAAGAACACTGGAGTGGGTTGCCATTTCCTTCTCCAGTGCATGAAAGTGAAAAGTGAAAGTGAAGTTGCTAAGTCGTGTCGGACTCTTAGCGACCCCATGGACTGGAGCCTACCAGGCTCCTCCCTCCATGGGATTTTCCAGGCAAAAGTACTGGAGTGGGGTGCCATTGCCTTCTCCGTTTTTCCCCTAGTAACATGTTTTTGTTTTTATACTATCTCATAGATATTTGAATAGTTTAAAAAGCAACAGATGTGGATTCAGTCTCCTGTTTCAGATTATTGTGCCTGTAAGGAAAACTTCTTGCAAATGATGTTGTGTTTTTATTTTACTTCATGGCCTACACCAGTTCATCTTGCTAAAGATGACTTTTGTAGCCTCTGAATGGCATGCAAGCTGTAATTCAAATCAAACTTTTCTTAATTTTGAGAAATGATTTTTCTGACTTCAGAAACTTAGCAGAATATTCAATTCTTAATATTAAAGTTTTAATTAATTATGAGTAAAAGCCTTTAAGCTTAAAATTTAAGTTTAAATTTTTAAGCTTAATTAAAATGCTTAAAAAGGTAAGTATTTTTCTAAACATATATTTTTGCTGCTCAGTAATGTACAGAATAAATATTGATAGATTGTATGCACATTAAATGTGAAATACAAAGCTGTCATTTCTTTAATAGACTTTTTGTGATTATTACTGAGGAAGTGCCATCTGCCAAGTGCTCCATGGTCCTGCTGGTGGATAAATTCCAGTGTATGACAAAAGTGGCTTTCTTAAGCTCAATAGAGCTTAAGAGCTGAAGATTGGCTTAACAACTTCCACTTGAGAAAAGACCACTGGCTTCTGGCAGAGTGGATAAAATGTGCATTAGGGGGTAATGTCAGAATTGCACTCGGTGGTAGGGAAGTGAGCTTGTGTGCCATTGAAACCAACTGGCTTCTATCATTAGGTTATTTTTAATTGGTATTTTGTTATTGTAATAGCATTCAAAAAAATTTGGCTCTTCGGTTTTTCAAAATGTAATGGGAAAATTATGAGCCTTGGTATTTAATAAAAATTAAAATTTTAAAATTCTGCTAAACAGTTGGGCCAGAAAAGGTTTTGCTGAATCTAAGCTGATTAAAATTCTATCAGGTGTAAAATTAGGAAAGAATTGTTTTCTCTTTCATGGTTTGACAAAAGACAATTATTTTCTCTTAAATAATATTTATAAGAGATTATGAGAGTTCAGTGTTTTTTGCTTGGTCATTATTTAACTTCATGGCGTGTTATTTGCAGCAATTGTTATTTGATGATTTTATTTTTACAAGTGTAAATGAATTATTTCTACTTATAGGAAGACATCGATGTAGAATCTTCATTTTCATTAAATATGAACTTTAGCAGTAAAAGAACAAAATTTAAAATTACTACATCAATGCAGAAAGACACACCACAGGTAAGTGCTTTCTGATGTCATTTCTTTTGGAAATATATAAGCATTGGACTTCACAAGCAGTAGCATTGAGACCAACGCAGAATTTTGCACATCAAAATTATGATACATCTTTTCTGGTTTATTCTTTCCATTGACTGGCCTCACAAACAGTATTTTAGATTTTAAAAACAGTAGTATAATCTTAGGAAAAAGGTGTCATAGTTTAGTCACATTTGCCCTTTTGTTTTTTCTCCCAGTTGCCATACATCACGGTATAAGTTTAAGCTGTACAGCATAATGACTTGATTTACATACATCATGAGATGATGATCACAGTCGGTTAAGTGAATATTGATCATCTCATATAGAGACAAAATTAAAGAAGTAGAAAAAAAACTTCCTTGTGATGAGAACTCAGGATTTACTCTCTTAACCACTTTCGTATATAACACACAGCAGCATTAATTATATTTATCAAGTTGTACATTACATCTCTAATACTCATTTTATAATTGGGGGTCTGTACCTTCTAACTGCCTTCATCCAATTTTCCTCCCCTCCCCCACCAACTCCTGCCTCTGGTCACACCAGATGTGGTCTCTTTTTCTATGAGTATGTTTGTTTTTGAAGTATAATTGATGCTATGTTAGTTCCTGTTATACAACATAGTGATTTATTTCTGTACATTTCAAAATGATCACCATGAGAAGCCTAGTTACGATACATTACCATACAAAGATACCACATAAATTTCCCCACACTGCACATTTCATACCCAAGACTCATTTATTTTGCTGCTGGAAGTTTATACCTCTTCATCTCCCTCACCGATTTTTCTCTTTCCCCTACCCCCTTCCAACCACCTGTTGATTCTTTGTATCTATAACTCTGTTTTGCTATGTTTGCTCTTTTTTTGTTATTTTTTAGATTTTACATATACATGAAACCATGGAGACATGTCTTTCTCTCTCTGACTTATTTCACTCAGAATAATACTCTCTAGGTCAATCTGTGTTGTCACAAATGACAAGATTTTATTTATTCTTTTTTTATGACTGAGTAATATACCATTCTGTGTGTGTGTGTGTGTGTGTACACCCCCGTCTTTTTTATCCATTCTTCTATTGATGGGCACTTAGATTGCTTCCATATCTTTGCTGTTGTAAGTAATGCTGCAATGAACATGGTCATATTTGCTTTTAAGTTTTATTAAAATGTATGGATTCGTTTTGTATTCTTTTCTACCTTGAAGAAATTTCTACCTTGAAGAATAATGTAATCTCTCATATTTTTCATTCATAAAATAAGGGAAAGTTTTGCAACACATTTCTTTCAAAGAAAAACTGTTGAAAATGCCTTCAGACTTCCCTGTGCAAATAAACTGCATGGAGATCATGTTAATACTCAAACTGTGATGAGCTCATAGGTCTGGAGTAGAGTCCGACCTGGGATGAGCCAGTGTGCACCGTGAACATCCACTGTTGACGTGGTGGTTCTTCTCCGGAAGCCTGTTCATATCACTGGGGATTTCCTTATTGCTTCCCATGTGCTACCCTGACCTTGGGCTTGAGGCAGGTTGTGAAGGTATCAGATATGTCAGGCTCCTCTGGGAACTTAACGACCCCCCAAGGTCAAATGTTAATCAGTTGCTATTCAGTTTGACCCCTAAAATGGTCAAGATCTCATGCCTGTAGGCAATGGTGATATTGTATTTTATCTGCTGTGAGAGCCCTGTTAATGTGGCACTGCCTGCATCTGTGCCTTCCCGCCACTGTCTTCCCTTGAGCTCCTCGGAGAGAGGCCCTTCTGGCCCAGCCTTCCTGGCTTCTCTGCTTGAGTCAAATGGAGCTCTTCCCAGCTCTTGCCCTTGAAGCCTGATCCAGTATCCACTTGGAGCCAGTTGCTAAAGTCCACAAGCTTTGTGGTATAAGTGTTGACTCACTCATAGGTCCATGGTCTTGAGACTTATTACTCTGTGTCACTTAAGTTCTACTTTCTTGACTATTTACACTGAGTACAATGTACAGTAGTGTTCATTTTTTAAAAAATAGCCTCCCCACTTTAACTTGAGAAATTATATATAACTTATAGGTATTCTGTTGGTAATCGTTAAGTTATATTGGGCACATAATCGTATAGTTCGATTCTCAGTATTGATTGGAGATTTATTTAAACTCACAAATAAAAGGAGTTAAAAACAAGTGCAGTGACTAGGGGTCTCCTTTGCTTTTTATGGGCTTCATAAAACAGGAAATGGAGCAGACGAGAAGTGCTGTAGATGAAGACCGGAAAATGTACCTCCAGGCTGCAATAGTTCGTATCATGAAAGCAAGAAAAGTACTACGGCATAACGCCCTTATTCAAGAGGTAAGGGGGAAGTCTTGAAGACTTCTTGGCAGAGGATATTAGAATTAGGCATGTTTCTTTGTGAAGATGATACAGAAACCTGTGACTCCTGTATAGCATAAAGAAATTCTTTTTGTTTCTGAAAAAGAACAGTGCTCATAAATCCAGTATTAAATTCACTTTTAGATTTAGAGGTCTGAGCCTCGTGTCCATTTATTGAAGGAGGTCAACCGTATCCACCATTCACTCATTTCTTGAATTCGCGTCTCCCATTTGCTGGAGCGCTGTGCTGGTCGCCGTGGGGTGCACCCCAGCTCAGGACATGGCTTCTGCCCTTTGGGAGTTCAGTGTCGTAAGGAAGAAATGCATTACTGAAGTAATGTGTCAGTAAATATAAAATTACACTAATGTGCAACAAAGAAAAGGGATATGGTGCAATGAGAGTGTACACAGGTCTTGACTCAGGGGGTGTTAGGGAAAGCTTTCTTGAGCAGGTGTTCCTTCAGCTAAGAGCCAGAAGTTGCGGAGGGATTAAATGGAAGCTTGAGGGCGTGTATGGATAGATTAATTAGTTTGTGATTTGACTTAGTATGTTATTAGGTTTGGCTCGGAGAAGGTGATGGTACCCCACTCCAGTACTCTTGCCTGGCAAACCCCGTGGACGGAGGAGCCTGGTAGGCTGCAGTCCATGGGATCGCTAGGAGTCAGACACGACTGAGCGACTTCACTTTCCCTTTTCACTTTCATGCATTGGAGAAGGAAATGGCAACCCACTCCAGTGTTCTTGCCTGGAGAATCCCAGGGACGGGGAAGCCTGGTGGGCTGCTGTCTCTGGGGTCGCACAGAGTTGGACACGACTGAAGCGACTTAGCAGTTAGCAGCAGTAGGTTTGGCTGTATCTGTGCCCTTCACCATTTAAATTCCTTCACAGCCTCAACGTTAAGACTCTTCCCATAGTTTGCATGAAAAGGTATTTTTGTGCATTGCATCAGAGTTGAAAGAAGTGCTCCTGGTGAGAAGAGCATTTTTATCATCCCCCTCTCTCCCACAGGTGATTAGCCAGTCAAGAGCTCGGTTTAACCCTAGTATCAGCATGATTAAGAAGTGTATTGAAGTCCTGATAGACAAACAGTACATTGAACGCAGCCAGGCGTCCGCAGATGAGTACAGCTACGTTGCGTGACGCAGCGCTCCTCCAGCGTCGGTGTGAGAAGGTCGTTGCCGTCAGCATCCAGTGTGTCCCTGTGGGAGAAGGCAGGCCTGTGCCTCCATAATTTGGTCATTTGGCAGCCCCTGTTTCTCTGCTGTTTACAACATCACCAGTGCCACGTCATGAGCGTCAGAGAAGATGCCTAGAGATATTTCAAGCTCATGTCATTATGACATTTCTTAAAACTTTATTAAAAAAAGGATGAATCAAGTATTGCTGAAATTTGGAAATCTGGCTGGGTATCATGCTTTTTCTCCCCTTCACGTTTGCAGTTGATGTGTTTTTTTTTTTTTTTTAATTGTATCTTAAAGGACATAAGATTTAAAAAAAAAAAAACCCTAAATATTGTAATATGACAGATAACCTAATAATCGTATCTACATTAAAATGACAAACATGATATTGCTGCTTGTCAAATAAAAAAATAAAGAAATAGAATGCCTTTTTTATGTGGATGGAGTATCACAATACAATGCTCAGAAATGTCCGTTGAGTCCTCGTGTCCTGTTTAAATCCTACATGAAAACGTCTCGGTTATTGTTTCTGAATGCCTTCAGCATAAAGGATGCGTTCAGCATAAGTGATGCTTTCTTTTTATGGATTAGAACTACATTGGATATGAGCCTTGTGAGGAGTGAGGCTGTGATTCTGTTCGAATTTCTGGTGGTGTCCTGCTGCAGCGCAGATCCATGAGCGAGGGGACTGCAGTGACCCCGCGTCTGGCTTAGAAAGAGCCGTCATTCCCTGGCTGTGTTACTTCTGTCTCCGCGGTGCATCAGTTCTAATGAGGTCTGACGGCCCTCTGCTCCTTCCCTCCCGCTTCCTCGGGGTTGGAGTTCCTGCGGTACCCGGTGTCTGCCTGTGCGTCCCCCGTACCCCTGCCTGCCTGTTACTCTCCACCTCCTTCCACTTTAACACTAGATTCGCTCATACGTCACAGATACTCTTGGCATGCATAACCTAAATACTTTTTTTTTTTTCTGTATAGTGTATTACACCAGGTGCTGCTTTTATAGACATGAAAGTGCATTATTTATGTGTATCAACAGCAGTATTAGAATACTCTGGTTTATTTCCGTATTTGTTATCTACCTTTCCTCCACCACTACACACACAGTTTTTCTTAAAAGCTGATATTTTAAAGCATATCCTTCGTGGATCATTTCAGTTGCAATACTTCAGTCACAGAAAAGGCCTGTAGAAAAACACAACCACAGTTACTTTACTACACTTAACAAATAAGCAATAATTACTTAATATCATCTCATATATGGCTTGTATTCCAGTTTCTCTTATTGTTACCAAAGTGGCTTTTTCAGTTTTTTTGTTTGATGGTACTTTTTCTAACTCATGTCTCTTAAGTGTTTTAAAAACAAAATCTGCTGAGCTTTCAATGACTCCTCTACTGTATTTCTCATTTTCCCTTTTATCCCCTAGAGAGGAAATAATGGCAGATCATACAATATTGTACATCCACTGTCAAAAAACATACCTTTGTTTTGATAACTTGTTGATAAAGTTTTCCAAATTGATTCCTTTTTTCTTAAATACTTATAAATGTTAAGTCTTATCCTGCTATCTAATTGTCAAGAAAATATATTGAAAAATGGAGAAAATGCTTGTGCCGAGGTTGACAAAAATGACCGACGGGAGTCCCATCTTTTTTCCATTTGACCTGAAAGGAGACATACTGAAGGCACAGTTGTCATCCTCGAGGAAGGAGCCAGGTGCCCTTAACAAGGTGCCTTCCGAGAGGATGGATTTAGTGGGCCTTCTGTTGAGCAGCAAGGAGCTGGGGAAGAGCTGAGGCTGCAGGGTCGGTGCGGTCAGGCAGGCAACGTTGTGGCACCAAGCAAGCCTTGGGACACGGCCATGTGCTTGGTGCCCCAGAGCCATGGGCAGGAGGGTCAGAACGGCAGAAGGGCGAAATGAGGGGCAACAGGAAAGACTGTCAGTGCTTTGCCTCAGAAAACAGAAAGAATGTGACCAAAACTCTGAGCAGTTAAAAAACACACATGCTGGGGTGGTTAACGTGAGTCAGAGCTCGGGCTTAGAGCCGCTCAGCGTATAGCTCTTGTGAGCACTTTGTTTTTTCCCTTGGAAGCCAGATATTTTCATTGCTGCTGTAGGTGCAGGTTTATTCTAGAGTTTGGTCCAGTATTGTATGACAATCGCTCTAATACAAACAATAGGATAGACATTCTGGAGTTTGTGTATTACCTTATAACTTACGGTCTTAATAGGATTTTATAACCTGTATATGCCACAATGCTATAACATTTCTGTTATTTTTTTTTTTTTGACATTTATTGGACGCAGACTGTGGCTGCTGCTTCAACATGTTATTTGTTTGCAATCTTCAGATAATCCTGAAAAATAAGCAGCATTCCTCTCTTTCCATAGGTGAGGAAACCAGAGTGCTTTCCAGGAGTCGTTGCCAGAAACTGCATAACCTGAACTTAAAACCAAGGCAAAACTGTGGACCTAATATAATGTATCCTGTGAATTAGATAGAAATAACTTCATTTTATATGTGAAGAATGATCATTTTTCCTAACTTTTCATAATAAAAGTTTGTGTACAGTTAATTTGTAATTAACACTGCCTATTTTAATTTCTTAAGATACTTATTTAAGCTGTAAATATACATAGTTAAGTGAGTTGGCTCAAAACCTCCTCCATCTACAGGTGGACAGAGTCCTGAACAAAATCAGTTTTAACAGTCAGGCAGAGGGACAGGGTTCTCTGAGGCAGGCCATTGTGTATGATTATAATAACAAAAGCAACAGAAAACAAGTCAAAGAAACTGTTCAAACATGATGTCAGGAGTCAGATTTGGCTCTTCACAGCAAAAAAAGGATATGGGCTTTTAAAACAGTAGTTGTAAGGGCAGCTGTATGTGGGCCATAGCTAAATGGGTGGGAATGAATATGGAAAGGCTTGTTGATTGAGGATTGACATGTTCATGGAGCGTATCTAAGGCCAAATCAGTAAAATCCCCATGTGAGACAGAAGCCCCATCGGTTGGAGTTCATTAAAGGCCGACTTCACTGGTGGCCAGGAATGATTTTCACATTTGGTGACTGTGCTGCCTGGGAAAACGTAAGGTTTACCTCCCTGGCCTCCCTCTAGGGCTCAGGCAAGCCCCCTCGTTTGTCGTCTAACAGCCATGCCTTGGGGCCAGGTCTTGTGTGGGTACCATGGCTCTGACCATCAGCAGCCAAGGTATGATCTGTGCCCAAGTGGGGCATTTAGACTTGTGTTGGTCAGACGTGAACACGGCATTCCAAGTGAAAGTGCAGACAAAGGGGCTTCCTGAGTTCTTGCAGGAGGTCAGGTAGGAGAAGTTAAAGGCAAGAAATGAAGGTGGGAGAGCGCAGGGTAGGCAGCAGCGGCCAGAACACCTGAGCCTGAGCGGCTGGTGTTTACACAGTTTACTTGGGCGAGTTATAGTTGTATCGGAAAAAAAGGGGATGACGATGTCTTTTAAAACATAGCTGGTGAGTGCATGAATATTTCTTTTGCTGATGCCGTATAGTGTACATATTTATATTTTTTCTTTGGTGTTTATGAACTGTTTAACGAGTATTTGCGATTTCAGTGGAAATGGAGGCACTGTGTTTGTGTAGAACGGACTGTGGGGGGAGGGCGGGAGACGTGCACACAGGACGCAGGCGGCCCAGGCGGGAGTGGGCAGTTAGGAGAGGGCCAGTGGCGCCCCCCAGTGGGGGCAGTGGGTAAAGCGACACCACTTGCCAGTGGGATGGGTGAGGGCAGAGGTGAGTCAAAGAGGACCCGAGACTCTTGGCTGTCACAGCAAATACTGTCCAGCGAGATGAGGCACGTGGACAGAGACCAAGGTGGAGAAGGAGCGGGGTGAGCCTGGTTCCAGATACCTGTGGTGTGTGTGTGAGATGACCCGGTGGAGCTGGCAGTTGGTCCCAGGATCCTGATGCTCCTGATGTAGGTGCTCTGATCCTGAACCTCAGAAGCCAGTCGTAGAGGCTTCTGAATCCATCCTCATTCCCCTGACTCTTCAGCCCTTGAATTAATGTCCCAGACAACTGTGACTATGAGTCATAGGTATTTACTCCCACACGAGTACAGTATATAACATCTTAGATCATAAAACTAAGACCCAACAAGAATGAGAATATTTGATCATTGGTACATGGCTTGAGAGTCCCTTGGACTGCAAGGAGATCCAACTAGTCCATCCTAAAGGAAATCAACCCTGAATATTTACTGGAAGGACTGAAGCTGAGGGCTCCAATACTTTGACTACCTGATGTGAAGAGAGCCGACTCATTGGAAAAGACCCTGATGCTGGGAAAGATTGAAGGCAGGAGGAGAAGGGGACGACAGAGAATGAGACGGTTGGATGGCATCATCGACTCAGTGGACATGAGTTTGAGCAAACTCTGGGAGATAGCAAAGGACAGGGAAGCCTGGTGTGCTGCAGTCCATGGGGTTGCAAAGAGTCAGATATGACTGAGCGACTGAACACATGTTCTAGGGTCTGTCTTCCTAGAACTTCAGAGAGTGGTCCTTGTCACCCTACTTGGAGGCAAGGACATGTTTGTAGAAGTAGAGGAATTGAGCCGTAAGTCACTCCGTTATATGATTATTTCTTCTGTTCACAATCTTTGTGAGCATTAAGCAGTAACCTTGAGGCAGGGACATATCAGTGTATTTCATTTTCCTGACAACATGAATGGTACAATTTTTCAGCAAAAGGAAGAAACATTTGAGAACTAGCTTGTGGAAAAGAACTCAAGGCAGGCAGGGTTTGTTCAGTTTTCAATTCTTTATTGTTTTTTCTCTAGTGCTTCCTATTTATAGTTCCAGTAATTGAAGAATTGCAGCCTGTGTCAGAGGTTCACAGTCCAGGGGAGGGTGGGTAAAGTGGATGGGTTGCTAATTTTATCCCGTGTGGTCAGTTCAGTATTTTCCTTGGAAGAACTTTGGGGTTATAGGAAAACGATGGAACTATTCTGTGATTTTTGTAACCGCCCTGTTGAGGTATCACTTGGTTTGTGGGATTGCCCACCTCAGCACTGCGCCGACATCCTGACCTCAGAGTGAGTGGGCTTTATTAGTTTATCCTTTGGGGAAGAAAGGACAAGCTTGAAAGCAAAGATCTACTTTTAGCAGAAATAAGCTGGTTTAGCATCAACTGTACCTAATTTTGGCCACCTGATGCGAAGAACTGACTTGTTGGAAAAGACCCTGATGCTGGGAAGGATTGAGGGCAGGAGGAGAAGGGGACGACAGAGGATGAGATGGTTGGATGGCATCACTAACTCGATGGACCTGAGTTTGAGCAAGCTCCGGGAGCTGGTGATGGACAGGGAGGCCTGGCGTGCTGCCATTCATGGGGTCGCAAAGAGTCGGACATGACTGAACGACTGAACTGAATTGTACCTAACGTGGTCCAAGGAGGTCACCCATCCAGCAGAAGTGCCCTGGTAAAGAAAAAGTTGAATGCTGAGTAGGAAAAAAAGAAAGGCTGTTTTAGCTGTTTATATACTGCTGAGGTGACTAAATTCAAATCTATGCTGTGCATCGGAGACACCTTGTTTAGACTGTATATCTTATAATACCCATCTCTCAATGTTGGCAGCCAAGAAAGATACCAGCCCTCCAGCCCCCTGGTGCAATGGTAAACTGGACGTGCAGTGAGGTAGGAAGGGGCCAGGACGGGTGGGGTGGGAGGACGTGCAGTCCCTGATTGCACAGCACATGCTTCACCCAGCTTGCCCCCCAACCCCCGGCACTGCCCCATGATGCAGGGTGAGAGGAAGAGGTGTCCTCAGCTTAACCCACCGCCTCTGCCCTCTTCCCTGCTGGCATCGGCCCAGGTCCAATTGGAGAGAACCTGTTTGCATTCCCGAGGAGGTGGCACCTCCAGGAGACCAGCCTTGCTCTGGACAAGTCAGGCTCACTGCTGACCCAGTCACTTAAATCCCAGCTGGCTCCATCCAAAGGCTCTGATACCAATTGGAATTCCTTGTAGCCGCCGATCCCAGAAGCAGCACTCAAGGACCAGGCCACTAGCTAATGCATCTTTGTCCCTGTCAGATGGTCACTCCTTCCAGGGGTGACTCTCAAGAAGCAAGAATGGGGCCAACCAGGAAGCTCAGGGAACTCAGTGGAGCACTGTGCTGGGGTTTCTGAGTATACACTGGAGGGATGCGAGGTGTGATGTGAAGTCAGAGGATTGGGGTCAGTCCTTTTCTGCCTGAAGGACTTACTTCATTAACTGCTTTGTTTTGCAGTGGGTGGGTGTGTATGTTCATTTTCATTAAACTCATCTAATACTGTCTTTGGTTGCATACTGATTGTTGTTGAATCGCTCAGCCGTGTCCGACTCCTTTGTGACCTGGTGGACTGTAGCTCGCCAGGCTTCTCTATCCATGGGATTCCTCAGGCAAGAATACTGGAGTGGGTTGCTATTTCCTTCTCCAGGGGATCTTCCCAACTTAGGGATTGAACCTGCACCTCCTACATTGGCAGGCAGATGCTTTACCACTGAGCCACCAGGGAAACCCACGTATTATTCCTACTTACTGCACTGTGTTGGCTAGCGTCCTCCCAAACTGCATGTCCACCTAGAACCTCTGAATGTGACCTTGTTTGGAAATAGGGTCTTTGCAGTTGTAATCAAGCTAAGTTGAGGTCATGCCAGGTTAGTGTGAGCCCTGATACAATGATGGGGGTTGTTCAGGGAAGGGGAAGTTTGGACACAGACACACAGGAGAGACAGCCACGTGAAGACAGAGGCAGAGATCAGAGTGATGCAGCCATGAGCACCAGAAACACCGGCAGAGACCTGGGAGAGGCAAGACCTTACACATGGGTAGTAAAATTTCCAGAAAGATACAGAGCCAGGCAGAGAAGAAGCAATAATAATAAATTCCTCTGTGCTAAAAAAGATTTGAGTGCTCAAAGCAAGTACGTTTACCAAATCCCAGGCTGGATTAATAAAACAGCCACTTAAGGAATATCCTGGTAAAAATTCCTGAATTTTAAGGAAAAAGAAATATCTCTCATACTCTGGACTGAAAGGGAAAGAATCAGCTTGCACCACATTTGTCTTCCAAAACATTGGATAACATTTAAATAACATTGGAATAACATTTAAAACTGCTTAGAGGAAAGAAGCCAAGATTACTGTGCAACCATTAAGGTAAAAGGCGAATATTCTTTCTGCAAAGATTCAGAGAATAAATTGCACATCTACTTCCATTTGATGAAAATACTTGAGAACTCTAAACAGACTATAAATAAAGCAGAAAAAAAAAAAGACCTCAAGTTTGGCGTGATGGGCAAGGAGCTTTGCAGAGTGCGTGTTGTGATACATGTAAAATGATACCATGGTCAGAAATGTGTACCGTGCGTGCTAACTAAGGATCTTAGAATAGAAACAATTCTACGAGCAAAACCATAATAGTAGCCGGGAAATGAAAGCACTGAACTCCCTGGTGGAGCAGTGGCCCGCGTGTCCCGTCTGGGCCTGGGAGCCTGCAGGGTAGCTGTGACGTCCTCAGGGTTTCTTACTGAAGAAGGAGTGGAGTTTAGTGGGAGAGACATCATTTTGCTCTGCGTTTCTGTTGTTACATATAGTGGTAGAGAAATAGGTGTCCGAAATGGAAAATTATGGTAGAATTTCCACGTCTGGATAAGAAAAATTAGTCTAAGTGGTGCCCGAGACTGGAATGGTGATGGACCCTCTTCTGGCTGAAGTGGCCAGGTCAGAGCAGCAGAGGACACACAGACCCGTGGTTTCCAGTTCCTCTCCCTTCCCTGTGCCTCCTGGAGAAACCAGGGCCCAAGTCCATTCCAGGCAAGTACAGGCTCTGGAGGCCCAGTTGCAGGGCTATGCTTTTGTTATGATTTGCAAAAAAGAAAATTAAGAAAATCCATTCTTTGTTTAGGGTTTGCCCTTTTGGTGGTGTGTGTGTCAGGGGCGGTGTGAATATTCTTTTTTTTGGTAATTTCAAACATGCAGAACTGTTGGAAGCATAACACAAAGAACTCTGTGATACCCCTCTCAGATGCACCAATTATTTACAATTTGCTCAGTTTGGTTTATTATTTATCTATGGAAACATTCTTCTTCCTGAACTGATTGAGAATAAGGTGCTGATCCTGTACCTGTGTGTCCTTAAATAGCTGAGTGTGTTCTCTTGTATAACCACAGGGTGATCAGAAGCAGGAGACAGTGTTTATGCCACATCCCTAATGACAACTTCCATTCACATTTCATATTTTTCTCATCTGGAATGGAAGCCCAGATCAGGCAGTATCGTTTCTTCTCGGTCTGTTTCAACGTGGAAACATTTCTCAGTATTTCTTTGTCCTTCGTGAGCTGATGAAAGGCAGGAGGCAGTTCTACAGAATGTCCCTGAGAAGGAGAAGCGCCTGGCACCTAGGCGCTGGCAGCTGCCACCAGTTAGGCACCGGTGGTGCTCTTGGGAGGCCAGCACCCACAGGAAGGGCTCAGTGTCCTCTTGCTGAGCCCCAGCCGTCTCACAGAACCCCAGGGCCACTCTGTGACCACGCTGGATCATGGCAAAGACAAAACCACCCTATAATCATGTCTGAAGACAGACAAAACATGACCATTGCCAAAGCCACAGTGTACCGGATGCCCCCTCTGGCTAGTGAATGATGGCTTCTCTAGTCTGCCCTCCCCATAGATAGGACAGAAACCTCCAGGTTTCCTCTCTCCATGGGATTCTCCAGGCAAGAATACTGGACTCCATGCCCTCCTCCAGAGGATCTTCCCAACCCAGGGATCAAACCCGCGTCTCTTACATTTCCTGCATTGGCAGGCAGGTTCTTTACCACTAGCGCCATCGGGAAAGCCTGTACCAAGTCCCGTCCTCCTAACACGTTAGGTCCTCCTAAGATGCTGTGCTGTGCTGAAGCATAAGGCCAGCCCGTCCAAACACAGGGATGCTCCTGGTCATCTTTTTTATGTTGTTGTTTTTTTTTAATTTCTTTTTAATTGGAGGATAATTGCTTTACAATGTTGTGTTGGTTTCTGCTGTACAACAACGTGAATCAGTCATGAGTATACATAAATCCCCTCCCTCTTGAACCTCTCTCCCACCCTCGCCCACCCCACCCCTCTACCTTGTCACAGGGCAACGGGTGCTTCTGGTCATCTGTGACTGATCCTCTCAACTGAGGCCCCAAAATAACTTTGGACAGCGTTTTGAAACAAATAAGTTCTCTGTGTGTGAACTTTAAAAAATCTGTTGTGTGATCCCAGGCTGATTACTTATTGACATCGCATTCACGTCTCATCATGTGCCTCCCGACGTGCTGGAACAGGTTGACCTGAAAAGGAAGCAATCCGTGGAGCAGAGATTCACTCTGCATGAGAGAGGAGGACGGACAGGTATCCAGAGCGAGCCTGGGCACATTCCTCAGGTCTCCTTTAAGACTCAGTCCTTGAAGAGCAGGTTGAACTCTTGCTCCCAAAGATAAGATCAACTTTGCAGAGGAAATGTCAAAAATGGAAGAAATCAGAACAAAGCCGTTATTAATCATACCTTCACCTCAGGTAGCTGTTTCACATACCTCCTGCGTGCAATGTACCATAGTCAATACTAAGGCTATGAGAAAACAGTTCTTGCCCTCAAGCAACTCACAGTCTAACTGTGTTAAGTTGATAATTAAATATGCCCAGGGTATTGTGGTACGTGAAAGTGCATGTTCAAAGATGACTTCCTGGGGAAATGATGCTACAGCGTAGGAATTAAGCCTCCAGATGGCCCACAGGACATAATAAAGACTGTTTTCAGTAAAGAATAAATGATGGGGGACTTCCCTGGTGGTCCAGGGAGTAACACTCCACGCTCCCAATGCAGGGGGCCTGGGTTCGATCCCTGGGTGGAGAACTAGATGCCACGTGCCACAACAAAAGATCTCGCATGCCAAAACTAAGACCTAGCACAGCCAAGTAAATAAATAGTATTAAAAAAAACAAAACAAAACAAAAAACGAATAGTGGCTCCTATTATAGGTCTGGGCTGAACTACTTAATACCCCAATCGCCTGACTAAAGCCAGGAAAAAGCCAGACAATGTGTTAAAAAAACATAGTCTCCCTAAAAGCCTCAAAGAACCAGACAGGGAAGAGCCACGAGGGACAAGGTCTGGAATGAGATAGGAATCAAGGGAATGAAGTTCCCAGGCAAAAGCAGTCCCGATACTGGACTTCATCCCCAGGCTCCTCCTCTCAGCAGCTCTCCTTACGGTTACCCTCCAGCTAGAGCGCACGCTCCATCAGGGCAGGTACGGGCTGCCTGCATTGCCCACGAGGCTGGAGCTCTGCCGGCCTGGGCCCTCGAAGCGGGGCTCCGTGACCACTGTCTGAGGCCGCACGGTCCCACCTCTGCCTCGACTGGCAAGGTCACAGGGTCCTTCCTCCTTTATGGGGTCCCATCTCTTTGCCCGTGAGCTCCATGGCCTCTCTGATCTCGGGACTGGGCCCTGGGCCCTGCGACCCAGAGTTGCTGTGAAGTGGATAGATAGCGGAGCAGCCTCCCTGCCCTCCTTCCTCCGCCACTTTCTCTGCAGAAGGAGGAAGGTGCAGGGCGGGGGGTGGATTGGCTCAATTATGCTCTGAGCCAGGGTCTGCTTCCTGCATTTCCCTCTGTATTTAAAAAATTTTTATTGATTGATTTTTGGCCTTGCCAAGCAACTTGTGGGATCTTAGTTCCCTAATTAGGGATCGAATCCGTGCCCCTGCAGTGGAAGCACCAGGGAAGTCCCCCTCTCCAGTATTTTAACAATAATTTAAATCTAGAGTCAACCCCCTGAGGTGGTTATCATGAGACCTGTAATATGGGAGAGTGAGCCGAGGTTTAGAACAGGTGAGGTAGGTCTCCCTCCACTCACTCACCTGGCTGCCCTCGAGGGAATACCTGCCAGGACCAGCATCCGCCTCTCTCCCCAGTTGGAAGCTGGCTTCTGCTTCCTGAGGCTCAGGTCTTGAGCAGGTGATTGAGCTTCCCTGGAAGTTAGGGAACTGGGTGGGCCCCACCTCCCTGCCGGCTGCTGTCAACAGGCCCTGGGGAGCCGAAGCTGAGGGCTGTGCTGGCTCAGGGTAGGCTTCAGGGCTGGCAGTTGGGGTGGGTGGCAGCTTCTGTCCTGTCCCCTCACCAGGTTTGAGAGGACCGGGACCAGTGGGGGCCTCTGAGACAGGAGAGCTGGCTGAGGCCCTCACCTACGCTGGGACCTTGGGGAGATGGGAGTCTAAGACCTGCAGAGGGTTTCATAACCCGAGTCCCCAGTCACAGGATACGTGATGTAGGATCTTGCTAAAGGGCGCTGGACATGCCAGAGTCCCCCTGCTCTGACCCTCAGGCCCTTTTCTATGACCTTTTCTAGTTCCACCTCAGGTCATGCCTAGCTCTTGAGTGTTGCTTGGTGCCTCGGTTCAGAAGAGGCTGCACTCATCTCAAGGTCTCTCTCTTTCTCCTGCTTCTCCTCTCATGGCCTCTCAGCTGTCATCTCTTTACTGACTGTGGCTGTTGCCTCCTTACTGTCCCTTCCTTTTCATCTCTGAGCTGATTCAGATCAAAATCCTGCTCTTTCTTCAGAGCCGAAGGGCCTTAATAGGAACTATTCCTGCCCTCAGGGTCTTCTCTCAGGTTTGACCCTATTTGACCCTATTTACCCCATGAGAGTTAGACCATAAAGAAAGCTGAGTGCTGAAGATTTGCTTTTGAACTGTGTATTGGAGAAGACTCTTGAGAGTCCCTTGGACTGCAAAGAGATCAAACCAGTCAGTCGTAAAGGAAATCAATCCTGAATATACATTGGAAGGACTGATGATGAAGCTGAAGCTCCAATACTTTGGACACCTGATGCTAAGAGCTGACTCATTGGAAAAGACCCTGATGCTGGGACACATTGAAGGTAGAAGAAGGGGACGACAGAGAATGAGATGGTTGGATGGCATCACTGACTCGATAGACATGAGTTTAAGCAAGCTTCGGGAGTTGGTGATGGACAGGAAAGGCTGGCATGTTGCAGTCCATGGGGTCGCAAAGAGTAGGACACAACTGAACAAATGAACTGACCCCACTGAGGGCTTCCCAAGTGGTGCTAGTGGTAAAGAACCCACCTGCCGATGCAGGAGACTTAAGAGATGAGGGTTTGATTCTGGGGTTAGGAAGATCCCCTGGAGGAGGGCATGGTGACCCACCCCAGTATTCTTGCCTGGAGAATTTCATGGACAGAGGAGCCTGGTGGATTACAGTCCATAGGGTCACAAAGAGATGGGCACAACTGAAGTGCTTTAGCACGCACACACCATACTGAACCCCCATGCCTACCCGATTTTCCTTTATTTCACAAACCCTCTTGGCTCTGAACTTGGTTTCCCCAGTGAGTGCTCATTTCAACTCAACAAACATTCCTTGAGATTCCAGGAGAGTTTTAGTCTCTGCCTTCAAGAAAACTTGAAGAAAATTTGTAGTGAAAATAAGACACTTCCACGGGAGATCAAAATATGTGATGTGAATATTTCAGCTGATGAAGAAGCAAAGTGCTACTGGAGCCAAGAGGGAGAGACTAGTTCCACATGAGTAGAGGGAAAGGGGTAGGGCAGGTCTGGGAAGGCTTCTTGGAGGAGGTGGCACTGAGCTGGGCTTGAACGCTTCAGAAATTCCAGAAGGGTGGAAGAGGACATTGGACAGAAGGAGAGTGTGCATGGAGAGTCACTAGCTTTCCACTATGGCTCAAGTACAAGTTGAGAGAGAAAGAAGGAGATAGAGATAGGATATTATCAAAGGAAGGTTGAAATGATGTCATTGATGGTCTTCAGGTCAAGTTCAGAAGCTTAAACTTTTATAGAAAAAGAGGAACCAGAGAAGAATTTTGAGTCAAGAAATGCCCAAGATTCAATCTGGAAGGCATTCTTTTCCCCAGTCACCAAGTCTACATCCACAACCGCTTTAAGAACCGAGCAAGTCTCTCCATCCATTAGGTCACCACACTTGTGTTCAGCCGCCACTTGCTCTCACCTGGATGGACACTGCTGCTGCTAAGTCACTTCAGTCGTGTCCGACTCTGTGCGACCCCATAGACGGCAGCCCACCAGGCTCCCCCGTCCCTGGGATTCTCCAGGCAAGAACACTGGAGTGGGCTGCCATTTCCTTCTCCAATGCATGGTGAAAGTGAAGTCGCTCAGTCGTGTCCGACTCTTTGCGACCCCATGGACTGCAGCCTACCAGGCTCCTCCATCCATGGGATTTTCCAGGCCAGAGTACTGGAGTGGGGTGCCATTGCCTTCTCCGTGGATGGACACGGCACTGCCCTAACTAGTTCTCCAGTCTCCAGATGCCCCTCTGGCATGTCCACTCCTAATGTACTCCTCCCCCAGGAGCCACACTGGGTCGTTGTCAAAGTGCAGATGCAATCCTGTCCATTTTCTGGCCTTGTGACTTGCAGAGGTTTCACATTTTTCTCAGGATAAAGCCAACATTCCTTACATATTACACACCTGTCCTTTCCTGTCTCTTGCCATTCCTGCCACCTTACTAACCAGTTTCTAATTCTGCATTCCCTTTCTCCATAGGGATGCCCCCTCCACTCATCAACTGGCTTGATCCCAGGGGTCTCTGGGTCAAAGTTCAGCTCCGGTGCCATTCCCCCACCAGGGACCTGACTCTGCCTCCCACCTTCCCAGGCTTCCTGTTGTTTTAACACTTATCACATAGTGTTGAAATGGGCTGTTGATTTATTATTTTCCCCCTGCTCTCTGATTTATGATCGGATCTGCATTCCCACAGAACAGGTGCTTGGGGCTCAAAAAAAAAAAAAAAGTGTTCTCAAATGTGTGAATAAGTGTTCACTTCCTCCCCAGACTGACTGACCTCTCCTGCCCACACACTCCATGCCCTCTGGACAAATTATTTGCTCCTGTTTCTTTATCTTTTCTCCTTTTCTTTGCCGCTCTGTCCACAGTGATGACTATGGTGCTATAGGAAGAGAACACATACAGTCATTTTCAGATAACATCTCTGTGAAAATTCTGGAGTGAAAAGCCAAATGGCTAACAGCAGTGGCCTCTGGGCAGTGGGGCAGGGGATGATAGTGTATTGGTTCCATTTTCTCTAATTTCTTAAATTGACTATATTTTGTAATGGGAAAATACTCTTTTTTTCTTTTCTCTTTTTTGTTAGAAAGACTGAAAAAGCTTAGTTTTAATATAGTATGTATATTAAATGGTTATCTGTCTAGAAAATCAGAAAAAACATATATTTATAAAATCTCTCTTGAAGGACACGTATATGGGCAATGTCAATCACTTCCTTGGAGGGGAGCTAGGAGGCCAGGGCCTAGGGAGGCAGGCTTTTCACCAAGTCCCTAAGTATGTTTTGGAGCTTCCCAGAGGGCTCGGTGGTAGGGAATCTGCCTGCTAATACAGGAAATGTAGGTTCCATCCCTAGGTTGGAAAGATCCCCTGGAGAAGGAAATGTCTTCAGGGCTTCCCTGATAGCTCAGTTGGTAAAGAATCTGCCTGCAATACAGGAGACCCGTTTGATTACTGGGTTGCGAAGATCCGCTGGGGGAGGGATAGGCTACCCACTCTGGTATTCTTGGGCTTCGCTTGTGGTTCAGCTGGTGAAGAATCTGCCTGCAATGCAGGAGACCTGGGTTTAATCCCTAGGTTGGGAAGATCCCCTGAAGAAGGGAAAGGCTACCTATTCCAGTATTCTGACCTGGAGAATTCCACGGATTACAGTCCATGGGGTAGCAAAGCGTCGGACATTACTCAGTGACAGAAAGAACAATAAGAAAGTACGTTTTGGATTTTGAACCATGGGCAAAAGATAAAGTGTGATTGCAAAGAGCTGAGTTTGACTTTGACCCTCAGATGACCCACGGAACCTCCCTTTGCCCATCTGTGAAATGCAGGAAACATATCCCGGGTCACAGGGTGATGGCGCGGCGGGCTCTGGGGCGCCACCTGGAGGCAGGCCGGGGCCTCTGCTCCCCTAGTGCTGCCTCCGTCTCACCCTTCCTTGTCCTCCAAATGAAGCTGTCAAGGCCGAATTGTGTCTGCCAATACATCTCCCCCGGAGTTGCCCGCCTTGGCTCCCTGCCTGTTGGAACACAGCTAATAGCGTGGAGCAAAAGCCACCCTTGGAGGCGCTGGGCATCTCGGAGCAGCCAGACAGCTCTTTGTGTTTTCTCAGGCTCTCAGCTTGCCAGCTGGTTCCACACATTAGAAATATTTTGGGTCAGCACTGCAGTTTTCAACCACACAGATTCGTTTTGTTTCATGACTGCTGCTGCTGCTAAGTCGCTCTCGTGTCCGACTGCGACCCCACAGACAGAAGCCCACCAGGCTCTCCTGTCCCTGGGATTCTCCAGGCAAAATACTGGAGTGGGTTGCCATTTCCTTCTCCACCATATGAAAGTGGAGCAGTCCTCAGTCGTATCTGATTCTTACGACCCCATGGACGACTACTTCCTTATAATCAAAACTGATGGCCCTCCCCCGTCCCCCTCCCTGGCGTGGCCAGCTACATTCAAGATGGTGTCTTTGGGTAGAATCGTAAAAGAAGCCGAGATTTCCTGCAACTTACTAGGATCTGGTCTGGAAAAAAAGAGTGTTTGGGTTGAGTTTCTCAAAGGCTGTCATCACCACGACCTTCAAGCTGTTTGAGGCAGGAAGAGGAGCTTAATTTGCCATGTTCCTGCCTGTTTAGATATTCCTGCTTTTGTCTGCAGCCCTGTGGATTTCTTTCTCCTGTGCATGGATATTTTTTGAGTGTTGATGAGAAGTACTTTCTTTGTTGACTGGGATAGAGCTGCCAGATTTGGCAGATAAAAATACAGGGCACTGCATCATTTCACATAAAGAACCTATTTTTTTTTTTTTTTTTTAGTATGTCCCATGCAATAACTGGGGCACGTATACATTAAAGATTATTCATCACTTTAGTCTTAGGATGTCCCATGTAATATTTTCATACTTAAGCTAAGAATTGTTCATTGTTGATCTGAAATTCAGATTTAACTGAATGTCCTGTATTCTCTCTGGCATCCTTGCCTATGAAGGGCACGGATGAATCCTCCGTAGCCCTCATGAGTGTAAATGAATTCATCATATTCTTTTCTGAGCATATACACGGGAAAGGTGAGGGGCACGGGCTCAGGGCACTTGAGGTCAGAGATAAGAGCAGATACCTCCTTCTGGGACAGGATGAAGGGAACTCAGCCCCTGGGCACCTGGTGGGTGCTCCTCGTGAAGAGTAGACCTCAGATGCTCCCCGTACAGCCCCAGCAGTGATGCTAACACTCAGAGCAATGCCCTCTCTGCACCACCCTGAGTCCAGCCTCTCAAGTCCCCCTCCTTCTCTGGCAATTTCCTCGGGTACCAGAAAAGGATATTCAAGGGATACATTGGAGATTTTTATCATCTGTCCACGTTTTGGCTAAGAAAGTGTTTGCTGTGACTGCTGGTTACACCTCTTTCCATCTGGTTTCTCATGGTTTCCAGGACTGTCCTCTCTGCAAGGCCAATCAGAGCTTGGGTTTTCAGGAATATGTCTCACCTGCTCGATTCTGCTCCCCTGACAGCCTCTGCTGAGCAGAGTTCCACAGATAGTGTCCTCGTTCATTTTTCTGTTTATAGAGCAGAGCAAGGTCCATGTCCTTGTTCTAAGGCAACACCGTAGCTAAAATCCACCCCTTAGTTTACCCTCAGTTTTTATTTTCCTAGTTGAGAACCATCATTTTCTTAATTTTTTTAATGTTGTTCAATTGCTAAGTCATGTTTGACTCTTTGTGACCCTATGGACACCAGGCTCCTCTGTCCATGGACTTCTCCAGGCAAGAATACTGGAGTGGGTTGCCATGTCCTCCTCCAGGGGACCTTCCTGCCCCAGGGATCGAACCTGAATTGCTTATGTTTCCCACATTGGCAGGTGGGGTTCTTTACCACTAGGTTCCACCTGGGAAGCCAGTCAGCTTTGATCCAGAACCATTTATTACCTTGATAATTCTTAAGAAGCAATGCAATATTAATATCAATCAATTTATCCATACAAATAAATATTTGAAGCCTAAGAGAAAATTAAAGAAATGAGGCTCAGCAAAACAGCATTATGCCACATCATTGTCTTTTATAATCTTTTGCGAATAGCTATAAATCAATAGATGTGGAGAGTCTGTGGCGTTGCCTTGGCCACCATCATCTTGCTGAAACAGAACTCAGCTCTGGATTTCGTCTCCTGTGTATTACTGCTGACTTTATGGCTTTTTCGGGTGTCTTTTATAAATCTGGGTACCTGAGAATGGCAAGCCCCTTCAGAACACAACCCGTGTTCTCATTGCAACTTTTAGCCTTTGTTCTCTGGGGCATCTTGAGCAAGATGCATAAATATTCTTATCCTGGATCTTTTAAAATATTTGGGAGAAAGAGCAATAGATCTTTTTATTTTGCTTAGAAAAGTTAAACTGGAAAACAGTTAAGACATAAAACTCTCATGAGAAGGGAAACCTACTGCTTAACTCAACAGTAAATATTTACATAATTAATATAAAATGGATCGTTAACATATAAATATATTTGGAGAATGAAAGAGGGAAAATAGAAGTAGGTAGTTGTGTGAAAACATTGGAGCTGAAGTTAATATGTACCAGAAGCTAAAACGCTTTCTGTGTTCCTACTCAGAGTGGGGCTTAGGGTGGGGCTGCTGTTTTTCATTATAAACCCATAATCCTTGACTGTCAGGGTTCTTAGTTGAGATAACAATCTACTCTAGCTTTTTTCTTAAGAAGACAGGAGTTTAAGGACTAGCTGGAGCTCCAAGAATCTCAGAGAGATGTGAAGAGGCTGGGTTTGTATGTTGGGTCCCATGCTGGGCTGCAGAAATGGCCACTGCCTGGACACCCACTGCCCTGCTGTCAGCCGCAGCCTCCTCGCTACAACCTGGGCCACAAAATGCAGGTCCCCCCGCCAGGCTCCAGGTCAAAGGTGTTGGAGGTCAAGGGATGGGTAGAACCCACCTCCCACAGTCCAGAGCCATGCTGAGAAGCATCAAGGCTTAAACGCTGCTGGGAAGGCAGGTTTTCATGATGTGGAACTGTTCAAATGGATTTTATTTTTTGAAGCCAAGCGTACATGTTACTTTGGTGAAAATAAAAGGAATAAAAAAAGAAAAGGGCCTTATGAGCTGGAAGTAGAGCCAGTTTCTAGGATCATCAAGCACTCTTAATAGGATGAGTTGGCATTTTCACGTGGTCAGCGGAGAGTTATTTGAAGATGAGTTTTTAGCTCACTTGCTCTTGAAGGATGTGTGTAGCCCTCTTGCTGGCTGCATTCAAGAGCAACTGCATTCATGAGTCTAGTCCTTAGGTAAGAAAGAAAAGCGTTTGCAAAACCAATGCCTTCTTTTCGGTTTTATTCCAGGCTCCTGACCCTCCTCCTTCCCCAGACCCCTCAAGATTGACATTTGAAACCTGATTATCCTAAAGCAGTCATCCTAAACCACACTGTGTCAGGGCAGATGGCTCATTGAGGCATGACAGGACAGGTGTCTGTGAAGGAGGGAGCAAGTGGATCCACCAAGGTGTATATTTATAGCAGCTGGAGTTAAAAATACAAGCAGGCTGGTCCCAAAGCCTGGGCCTGTTGAGATGGTGTGGGGACCTCAATTTGTGATGAGTGAGGCCTGAGGTGCTCAGGTCTGAGTGAGGTGAGGAGGAAGGCCTCTTGCCACAGAAAGCTGGAAGAGATGGGCAACATGGAGTTTGGACCACCGGAGGTGACCAGCCACCTACAGCCTGAGGTCTCTGCCCACCTCCTCGCCAGGTGGAGCTCAGATCATGGAACATAGAGGGGAGTTGCAGGACATGTTTATGAAATCTGCAGCGCAGGGGAGGACTGTCCAAAGAGCTTCACATGTCATCATGGTGTTTACCCCTGAGCTTTACTGAAAGATAATGAACATATGACGTCATCTTAGTTTTAGGTGTACAGCATAAAGACTTGATATTTGTATAGATACGTATATGAGGAATGATCATGGTGATGTTTCATTAACACCCATCACTACCCACACTTACTCTTTTTTTTTAAGTTTTTTTTTTAAATTGTGGACCATTTTTGAAGTCTTTATTGAGTTTGTTACAATACTGCTTCTGTTTTATGTTCTGAGTTTTTGGCTGCGAGGCACATGGGGTCTTATCTCCCCAAACAGGGATCAAACCTGCACCCCCTGCATTGGAAGGCAAAATCTTAACCACTGGACTGCCATTGAAGTCCCCACTGTTCCTCTTTATTCATAATAAGACTTATTGGCAAGTTTGTCACTGATGTACATTGTATTGTATCTATTGAAGTGAACTTCCTGAGAGAGAGGGGACATTAGAGAAAACTGCTTTTGTGATGAAGACACTGTTCTGAAGGAAGAAAAAAGCTGCCAGGAAGACAGGAGGAGGACCTTTGCCCACCCTACGGGGACCCACTGCAGAACAAGTCCCCATGTGGGATGCAGATGCAGAACAGACCTTGGGAGCCCCGGTGCAGGCCTGGACTCACTGGCACATATGATGCCAGCTCCGAGGCACCGCCCACCAGGGTTAGTCATCCAGGGAATGAAGCCAGCGAGCCCCTGATATGCTGCCCTGGGGAGAGGACAAGGCCAACGAGAGGAAAACACACAGGGAGGAGGAGGCCTGATCGAGGAGCGCCTGGAGGGTACCCACACATGAACTCTAAAAAGAGCTGTGTTTTTCAAGGGAGAGAGAGCTGGGAAGAAGCATACTAACAGGAGTCGTGGGAGTGGGCAGACATGAGCCTCGTTCCCTGCATCCCGCACATACCATGGCTGGGCTGTGGGGTCAGGCTTTGCCCTGGAAAGCTGGGCAACCACAGTTCTGAGCATTTAGAAAAATGATCATTGTGCCCATGGGTGCCTCTGAGTGCTCAAAGGAAAGAAGTCAGCAGGGTCCTCCTTGGGAAGCTGCCCAGAGACCCTGACGAAAGCAGAGAGTTGCATGTATCAAACGCCCTGCATCCTCTCCCTGTTTCTTCCTACTCACCCCTACCCTCCCAGCCCCCAAAGCAGAAAACAACACAGGAGTGACAACAGTGGCCAGCTGACAGAGAGCAGTGGAAAAAACGCAAACTCGATTTTCAAGTCTGCCTGGGCACCCAACCCTGTTTATACGACTTTCCAAGTGGTTAAAATCAATGAATACCAGCGCTGGGTTTTAGGACACCCCCAGGTGTCTTTATTCCAAGGGTGATTGTGAAATTCTAAAACAAAAATGATTTTAAGTCCCTGCACTTTCAAATAAGCTCACACCTTGCAGTCTTTACAAGCACACACTTTCAGAGGGAAGGAGATTGTGAAATCCAACAGCAGCCAGATTCTAGCACACCGGCCGCGGCAATCAAAACACCACTTGGTATTTGAGTAACGCTCTGCGGCTTTGAGAGCACTTTCCTGGGTTAGTGACTAAAGCTGTGAATTAAGACAAAAGATGACTGTTCTAGCCTCCACGTTGCGCTTGAGGTAGATACGGAGATAGGCCCTTCCTCTGGCATGAAGCTTCGTAGCTCATCTGTGAAGTTCCAGTTTGTCAACAGCTGGTAGAGGTGCTGTTTGAAAAGAAGCTGGTGGCCCCGGCCTGGGCAGCAGTGAGTTGTTTGGGCCAGGCAGAAAGGGTGATCGATGCAGGGCTTCAGGTCATGGCCAGAGAAGGGGAAGCGAAGGCAGTTCCAGGCCGGCTGTCCCACTGTGCTCCACTTGGCTGGGAGTTCTGGGAAAGCACCCCGAGCAGCTGGCCAAGTTAGCAATGACCCTGTGAGCAGCAAGGCCCAGACTGAAATCTGGGACCATTTCTTCTGGAGCTCACACCCCTGCCAGCCTGGGGAGCTGCCTCTCAGTTGAATTCCTAGAACTGAGCTGTGTTTGAGAGACAAGGGTCTCCTTATGTGGGCCTGCCTGCATCCTAACAGGCTGATGTTTAATTTAAAGCAGCACCATGGAAATTGAAGAATGGAGAACAAACTTGGTTTTAAAGAAAATAAATATGGGAACTTTCCTGGCAGTCCAGTGGTTGAGATCTCACCTTCCAATCCAGAGGGTTTGGTTTTGATCCTGGTCAGGGAGCTAAGATCCCACATGCCTCGGGGCCCAGAAACCAAAACATACAACAGAAGTGATAGGGTAACAAATTCAATGAAGACTTTAAAAATGGCACATGTTCAAAAAAAATCTAAGAAGAAAAAAAATACAGGACAAAAACGTATGTCTCATGGAAACAGTCTGAAGAGGTTCAGGAGGCCTTCTGCTAAATCAAGAAATTGTACCCTGCTCAGGGCTGGCCCACCCATTCACTCCACCCAGAAGGGCTCACATGCTGTCTGCTTGTGGTTTTGACGTCTTTTGGGCAGAACGGCTCAGGGTCCCTCACAGGAGAGGGACAACTCATTGAGAAAATGGCAAAAGGCAGAGCAATGGCTCAAAAGGCCAGTGAGACCATCCAGAAAGAGTTAATGGGGTTGCAATTAGTGGGATTTGGGTATCTGTCTCCAGAAATCTAATCCAACAGGTACACTTGGTGTTTAAAGAATGAACTAACGTTAAGGACATAAAAATGCACGTCATACCAACAGTTGATTTGTGTTGTGAATGACATTCACACACACGATGTGCAGCTGTACTGAACACAGTTTTTCAATCTATATGTGAGACAGTGTGGCCAATCAATAATTTTGGCAATCGTATTAGCTGCAGATATCCAACACATAGACCCACACACTCCTGGAATCTGGCACAGCTTTTCTGTATTTTAGGGAGTTATAACTAAAGCTGCAAAAATATGTTCGGGTTCACTTTATCAATCGAGGGACTGACATATTATTTTCTATTTCACTCTGAAAAAATAAAATTAAAAAAAAAACTTTAGGGTAGAAAAATACATTTCAGAAGAATCTTCACTTCATTTTTAAATTGCCCATCTCTGGCTATATGCTATTCAACTTATTTTAGGGTTTTTACCATGGATAGTTAGATCTAAGAGAAAAAAGAATTATACCCCCGGAAATAAAGAAGAAAATGACTGTCCTTCTGTAGTCACATCGACACAGACAGTTACGAAAGGGATAATCTGGGACCTAATTTATTGTCTGCAGTTGCCATAAAAAGCAAATGTCTATTTTCACTTGGGAAATGAGATACATGATAAAAATCAGACTAAAAGATGCAGATAGTTGATACTGTTTATACGTACTTTAAACCCTCAGAGAATGTTCTTAATGTTTTATTTCCCATTCATTTACTATGTTCTATGATTAGATTTGGGTGCAAGGAAGTTTCTGGAAATTTACCTCACAGAAAAACCATGTACCACATGCTCTTAGTATACACCTTAAAGAGTCAGGCATGGTCTCCAGATTTCAACTTTTCTACTTAAGTCCTGGCAGTTTGCTACACGTCAGTGAATTTGGATCATGCTTTACATTCTATTTTATGATGATTCGGGCAGATTCAGTGTTTAAGTGTCTTTTTAGGAGGATTGCATCCTTTATTACAATATATAGACAACGCTGCATAAATAATTTCTAGCCTAAATGGATGACAACTGAATATTTTTACTTGCTGAGCCCAAATCTTCAGAATCAGTCTTTATTTTTTAAATTTTTATTTATTAATGTATTTGGCTGTGCAAGTCTTCATTTCAGCATGCAATATCTAGTTCCCTGACTAGGAATCAAACCCAGGCCCCTGCATTTGAAGCGTGGGGTCCTAATCACGGGACAGCCAGGAAAGTTCCTGAATTCAACTTCTTCGTGTACTAAGTCCATTGTTAGATTGATCTACTGTTGGGGTGCCAAATGGATCTTAGTTCTGTTCTCCAGGCTAGCCAAGGCTTGCACAAACAGTACCAAGGAGAGGAGCTGGTTGCCGGAGGCAGAGCCAGGGCTTAGGTTAGAAACGGAGTTAACATGTATGACATGTCTATGTAATCTGGACACATGCAACTATAATTTGAAACACACATTGCTACTCTGAAAAAAACTATCTATTTATTATTTTTGGCTGTGCTGGGTCTTCGCTGGTGTTTGAGGTCTTTCTCTAGTTGCGGTGAATGGGGGCTTCTCTCTAGTCGTAGTGTGTGGGCTTCTCATTGCAGTGGCTACTCTTGTTGCAGAGCACAGGCTTTATGCATGCAGGCTTCAGTAACTGTGGTGCACGGGCTTAGCTGCCCCGAGGCACGTGGGATCTTAGTTCCTCAACTAGAGTTCAAACCTTCAACATCTACATCGGAAGGAAAATTCTTTTTTTAAAAAAATTATTTATTTTTAGTTGAAGAATAATTGCTTTACAATATTGAGTTGGTTTCTGCCATACATCAACGTGAATCAGCCACAGGTATACATTTGTCCCCTCCCTCTTGAATCTCCCTCCCACCTCCCACCCCATCCTACCCCTCCAGGTTGTCACAGAGCCCTGGTTTGAGTTCCCTGAGTCATAGAGCAAATTCCCACTGGCTATCTATTTTACAGAAGGCAGATTCTTAACCACTAGACCATCTGGGAAGCCCCCCACACTGTTCTTTTGATTTTAAAAGCTAAATGTAAATATGCCCAACAGTGGGAAAGACCCATTACCTCTAGGAAGATTCAACTGGGGATCAGAGGTCAGGAGGTCAGCGGGCAGGAGAGTTTCTTTGCACAAAATGTCCTTTTATACTGTTAATTTAATATGAGCACATGCTGTCATTAAAAATAAACCAAAAAACCAAAAACAATGACTGCGCCTGGTAAACAGTGGCTTCTACAGACTGAAGGAAATTGGAATTTTCATTGGCTCTGGGAGCCATCCAAGCAGGGTCCAAAGTCAGTGAGAGTTACTTGGTGCACTTACTGTAGATGAGTTTTATATATATATATAAAATTGTATTTGTTTACTTCTGGCTGTGCTGGGTCTTCACTGTGTGTGGACTTCTCTCTTGTTGTGGCAAGTAGGGACTGCTTTCTAGTCGCCATGCTCGGGCCTCTCATTTTTGCAGCTTTTCTTGTTGCAGAGCACGGGCTTTAGGGCCCAAAGCTTCAGTATTTGTGTCTCCTGGGCTCCAGAGCACAGGCATTGTGGCACTCAGGCTTAGTCATTCCTTGGCAAGTGGAATCTTCCCAGATCAGGGATCAAGCCTGTGTCTCCTGCATCACCAGGTGTATTCTTTACCTCTGAGCCACCAGGAAAGCCCTGTAGATGAGATGTAAAGAGCTCACCATTTCCTGGAGACAACGCCTCCTAGCTAGTGTCTGGAGAGGGGCAAAGAGGCTCCCAAGATCCCAGTAAGAAGCAGGCAACCTAAAATGTACCCGACACCAAACAAGCCATGAGTTGTGACATGTTTCAGCTGTAGCTGGGCAAGGGAGAGTGAATCACAGGTGAGAAAATGTGGTCACAAGGAGAATTCCGGTTAAGGGTTTGCCAGGCGACTCCAGGGATGTGTCAGAAGCAGCTGCCCCAGCAGGCTGACCTTGACCTTCAGTTGCAGCAGGACAGCCACGGCCAAAAGGGCCTGATAAGGGGATCATTTAAGGATATCGGGTCTCCTTTGATTTGTCTTTATATCCAGTAAGTAACTTTCTTGGCTTCCTTTGCATTTCAATGTGCATTTTCTTTCTGGGGAGAGACAGGGCTGACTGGTTAAAACACGTCCTGTCACAATGCACCTCTCCATTGGGAGTGAGTGTGTCAACACTCGGCAGTGCCATGAACAAGTCCAGAGTGAGTTTGGATTCAGGAGCCAGTGTCACGTAGGGAGCCCACACAGACTTGGAATGAGAGGAACCAGCTCCCGTTCTCAGCTTTTCCGCTCATTAATGTGGGATCTTGACCTTGTTAACCTAACCTCTGAGCTTCAGTTTCTCCTGTGCAAGATGGAAATGAGCTTGGGTGCAAAACCAAGAAAATACAGGCAAAACCCTTGAGATGATGTCATGTGATCGACATTCAAGAGATGGTTCTCTCTCACTGTCCCATATATAAAGGACCATGTTGTTGTTGAGTCACTAAGTTGTGTCTGACTCTTTGCCATCCCATGGACTGGAGCCCGCCAAGTTCCTCTATCCATAGTGTTTTCTAGGCAAGAATACTGAAGTGGGTTGCCATTTCCTTCTCCAGGGGATTTTCCCAACTTAGGGACTGAACCCACATCTCCTGCATTGGCAGATGGATTCTTTACCATTGAGCCACCAGGAAGCCCACAAATGACCATGTATATCTGTGTGCCTGCTAAGTAAGTCATTTCAGTCATGTTCGACTTTCTGCCAGCCTGTGGACTGTAGCCTGCTGGGCTCCCCTGTCCATGAAGATTCCCCAGGAACAAATACTGGAATGAGTTGCCATGCCCTCCTCCAGGGGATCTTCCCAACCCAAGGATCGAACCTGTATCTCTTATGTCTCCTGCATTGGCAGGCAGGTTCTTTACCACAAATGCCATCTGGGAGCCCTACAAATGACCATATTGAAGATTAAATTAGCGGGGAGCTGTAGATCCCAGCCCTTAGGATTCATGAAGGTCAGCATCGTGCAGAACCAAGCAGTAGAGAAACCAGGTGCAGGATAGGGTGAACCAGATGGCGCCTAAGAGGCCAAGTTCAGTTTTGAACAAGCCCAAACATGGCAGGTGAGGGCAGAACAGCGTCTATGGCTCCATCGGAAAGAGAAGGTTTGGTCAGCAATCACCTAGTGAGAGGAGAGAAACTGTAGCTTTTCCTCATTCCTCCCTTTTCTCAACAAGCAAATGTGATATAGATGATATTGCCCAGAAAGGGATCCCTCTCTGGCCCACATGACCCTTCAGTTACGGCCTCCTCTCTCCTCCGTCTGCTCCCGGCTCCGGGAAGGGCCCTCCCCTTCCCTCCCACGTCCGCAGCAGGGCTCTGGGTGAGGGCGGCCTCTTGCACCATCCTCCTTTGTCTTGTTGCCTCTCCTGCCTGCTCCATTAGCCTTTACTCTGTGAAGGCTGCCAGTGACAGAGTCGCCAGTGGCCTTCGTGGGGTTCCATCAACCCACACATCTCAGTCTTCCTCTTTCTTGACCGGTTTCTGGCTCCGGCCACATTTGACCAATTCCTCCTCATGACATGATTGTTTTCAGTTGGCTTGGGGAACACCATGCTCCCTTGGTTTTCTCCTCTGTCCCTCACCGCTGCTTTGGAGTCTCAAGATCACCCCCAATGCTGCCCATTGGGGTGCTCAGGCATAGTCATGAGTCCTCTTCCTTCCAGGGATCTCATTAGTCTCCCAGTCAGCAGCAGTGTGATGTCTTCCATGTTCATATCTCGGGCCCAGACCTGCCCCCTTATTTCCAAATTCATGGGCAAAACCCTGGGTAATTAGGCATCTCAAACCTCCAACTCTTTTTTTTGACTTATGAACACCAACTTGATTTTGTCCAGGAAGGATATTAAAATAAAGAAAAAAAAAGACCTGACTATTTAAAATCACCTTCATTTCACAAAACAAAGGATGTGTTGACATTTTAAAAATAGAAAGGGCATAGTCTCAGAATCACGCACCCAGGTTTTTCTCCTTCCTTCAAATCTTGCTGCTTCTCATTTTAGTAAATGACAATTTCATGTTTTCAGTTGCTGCTTTGGACTGAATTGTGTCCCCCAAATCCACATATTGAAGCCCAAGTCCCCTGTGTGAGTGTACTGGAGAGAAAACCTTATGGTGAGTTAAATAAGGTAATAAAGGTAGCTCTGATCCCATAGAATCGGTGTCCTTTTAAGAAGACAAGGAGATACAGAGACCTGTCAACAAATTTGTCTTCAAACTACATTCAGCCTTCACCTGCCACTAATCACTGACAGTGATCAGCCTGTTGGGTGATTGCCATAACCCCTTAGCTCATCTTTCTATGTTGGACTTGTCACATCCACACCCCAGTCTGTTCTCTTATCAAAATGAACAAACAAAAACGAAACCAAAGAGCCAGAGTAATGCTTTTATTTTATACACTTATGTATTTATTTATTTTTTATTGAAATATAGTTGATTTAGGCTTCCCTGATGGCTCAGTGGTAAAGAATTTGCCTGCCAGTTGAGGAGACTGGATTCAATCCCTAGTCTGGGAAGATTCCCTGGAGGAGGAAATTGCAACCCACTCCAGTATTCCTTCCTGGAGAACCCCATGGATGGAGGAGCCTGGTGGGCTGCAGTCCATGGGGTTGCTAAGAGTGATACATGACTTAGTGACTGGACAACAAATAGTTGACTTACAGTGTGTTAGTTTCCGGTGTACAGAGAAGTGAAACTATTTTTCGGATTCTTTCCTATTATCAATTATTATAAGATATTGAATATAGTTCCCTGTACTGTACAGTTTTGGTCCTTGTTGTTTATGTTTTATATGTAGTGGTGTGTGCCTGCATGCTCAGTCGTGTCCAACTCTTTACAACCCTGTGGACTGTAGTCTGCCATGCTCCTCTGTTCATGGGATTTTCCAGGGAAAATCCTGGAGTAGGTTGCCATTTCCTCCTACAGGGGATCTTCCTGACCCAGGGATTGAACTGGCTCTCCTGCATTGGCAGGCAGATTCTTTATCATGGAGTCCCGGGAAGCCATGTATATAGTATTGTATATGTTTTAATTACAAACTTTTAATTTATCCCCACCCCCTCCCCTTTAGTAACCATGTTTGCTTTCTATGTCTATGAGTCTGTTTCTGTTTTGTAAATAAGTTCATTTGTATCATGTTTTTAGATTCCACATCTGAATGGTATTATATGTCTTTGTCTTTCTGATTTACTTCACTTAGAATGATCATCTCTAAGTCCATCCATATTTCTGCAAATGGCATTATTGCCAGAGCAATGCTTTTATTGCTGAAAGAGAGTGTGTCTCTTCTGGGCTTGAGAACCTTGAATAGGCTTCTCTTGTTCAGAGAAAAGCCTTCATCTTTAAGAATGGCCTCCAGGGGGACTTCCCTGGCAGTCCGGTGGTTAGAACTTCGTCTTCTAATGTGAGGGGTGTGTGTTCAACCTCTGAGGGGTAGGGAGCTAGGATCCCACGTGCCTCGGAGTCAAAAAACCATAACATAAACAACAGAGGCAATAGTGTAAGAAATCCAAGAAAGACTTTAAAAATGGTTGATATTTTTTTAAAAAAGAACCTATGACTGATTGATGTTGATGTATGGCAGAAATCAACACAATATTGTAAAGCAATTATCATTCAATTAAAAATAAATTAACAGAACACATTTTGCAAGGAAAAAAACAAACAGAACAATGGCCTCCAAGCCTTTACATCTATATCCCCCCTCGGCCACGTGCTATCTGAACTCAGCATCCTTCGATCTAGTCACCCTGCTTTCCAGCTGTTCCTCATGCACCTGTGGCCTCCTCTCTTGCAGGAGGCCTTCCCTGACCACCCTACTGGGGTTGCACCCTTCCTTCCCCCCATACCCCCCTCCATTCACCGGCTCTGATTTCTCCATAGCACTGTCACCATCTAACACTGCGTACGGTTTGCTTGTTTATTGCCCTCTGCCACTAGGCTGTGTCCCGGGAGAAGTAGGAGTTTTTCTCTGTTCGTCACTGTGGCCCCAGACTGAGACCAGGCCTGCTGTAGAGTGGCACCCACTCCATAAAGATTTGTTGAATAGCTGCCCTGATGAATGAGTATCTGTTTCTTTACATCTTTTTCCAGAAAACTCAATCTTTTGAAATAAAGCAGTCTTTAACATTGGTTTACATTACCACCTTTAAGAAAGATTTTTGCCCTTTAGAGAGTAATTAACCGCACAGCTCATGAGCTGGGTGAACCCAGGCAGCCAGAGCCACAGGGCCACCTTGCAGCCACATACGCTTCATTGCAGGGAAAGTCCTGTAAAGAAAAAGAAATGTCTTGAAGGTAGTGTTTGTAAACCTGAAAGAAAAATAACATTCTAGTAGTATTCTTTAAAAAGTAAAGGTTGGGAATTTTTAAGGATGCTTTTAAAGGCAAATTGCTCGGGGTGCTTGGTTCATTTAGAAGAGACTCATCCTTTCCACCATCCATCTGGCACCAGAAAAGCCATCATTCTTGGGGACATGGGGAGTTTCCATTCTTCCAGGGTTGGGATAATCCTTGGAGAAACAGTATGTGGACTCCTTGGAACTTACTGGCAGGAAAAAAGGAAAATTATCTGGAACAACAGTGGTTCCAGTGTCCTGCCAGGGTCCACGTGGATCTGCTAATAGCCCCTGCCCAAGATGCAAGTCACAGGCAGCCTGACCTGGCCCTTCATCCTCCACCAAGCCCTCTCCAGCCCCAGGAGGGAGCCTGCCACTTGCGATGCAGCCAAGAACTGCTAACTGGCACCCCATGTTCTGATGGCTTTTGCAGAGACTGCTGACATGTTTTTCAGAATGTCAGAATCTCCTCTTCCAGAGAAAGCCTTCTAAGGAACAGATTTTAAATCATATCCAGTCATAAAAAATATTATTTCTGATAAAGAGGCAGGAGGAGCCAGGGGCTGCCTGACCTGTCTGCAAATACTTACGGTAATTAATCCTCAAAGACCAGAAAGCCCACAGCACTCAGTGTGCTAAGCTTACTGCCTCCCACATTCCTGGTAGGGGTTGATTATGGGGAGGCCAAGGGTCTTGGAGTTAGGCTCCTGCCACCTTGGATTATGAGGGCTGATTTCCTTCTGAGCACTTCTCTGGTTGAATGTCTGTGCTCATTCCTTAAAACTTCCTGAAACTGGCAGTGAAGAACTGGTGACATCAATGTGAAATGAAACGGGGTAAGAGAAAAGCCTCACTGTTGTTACTGCTTTTCAGTTGCTCAGTCGTGTCCAACTCTTTGCGACACCATGCGCTGCAGCACACCAGGCTTCCCTGTCCATCACCAACTCCCAGATTTTGTTCAAACTCATGTCCACTGAGTCAGTGATGCCATCCAACCATCTCATCCTCTGTTGCCCCTTCTCCTCCTGCCTTCAATCTTATCTCAGCATCTCATTTTCCAATGAGTTAGGTCTTTGCAACAGGTAGCTGAATGTCTGTGCCTATTCCTTAAAACTTCCTGAAACAAGCGGTAAAGCACCGGTGACTTCAATGTGGAATGGAAAGGAGTAAGAGAAAAGCATCATGGGTGTTTGTATAGCCTCCATCTTCAAGAAACACCAAGTACTTCACATCAGGGATGTCTTGAAATACGGTCCCCAGACTCCGAAGGCCCAGGTTGCCTTTTGTCCCTTGCTGTGGGCTGCTGGCTGGACATAAATGATTTGTTTCTCATCTTCAATAAGCTACTGAACATGGTCACAATGGTACATGCATCTGGTTTAAAAGTTCCAACAGTGCAAAGGCTTCATGGAGGACCAGAAGCTTTGCTCCAATTGTCTCTCCCTCTCTCTCTCTCTGCTTTTGTCACGGGACTTTACTTCTTTAAATCTGTTTTTATAATTTCATTTATTTTTGGCTGTCCTGGGTCTGTTGCTGGGGGGTGGTTTCTCTAGTTGTGGCAAGTGGAGGCTGCTCTCTAGTTGCGGTGCTCGAGCCTCTCACTGTGGCGGCTTCTCTTGTTGTGGAGCACGGGCCTTAGGTCTAGCGGGCTTCAGTAACTGCAGCTCCTGGGCTCTAGAACACAGGCTCAATAGTTGCAGAGCACGGCTTAGTTGCTCCGTGGCATGTGGAATCTTCCCGGGTCAGGGATAGAACCTGTGTCTCTCCTGCATTTGGCAGGCAGATTCTTTACTACTGAGCCACCAGGAAGCCCTGAACTAAGTCTTAGAGTAAACTCTTAGTAAATTATTTATTTGGGAAGGGGGAAGCACTTTTCTGATACAGTCGTATAATATAGCATCCTTTGCCGGTTTTACAGTCTGGCCATGAAAAGAACTGTTCTTACACACTAAGACTTTTAGTTTTACGCAATCTCACTTCACATCCACATTTGCCATTAGAAACACAATGAAATCTGGTGCTCCATCTGTAGGTTTATTCCAAATGTTTCAAACACTGGTGTTTGCTATGTAAATGTCAAGGATGTTTAAGATCTTTCGGGTCTAACTCTCTGAGGACTGGGTCCCCTGTATGTAATCACCAAACAAAACTCTGGCATGGCCCAACCAGTTATCTCCTTATCATCCCCTTGGGGGTGGCAAGAGCCACGCAGGCAGCAGCAGATCCCGTCATGCAGACTTCTCAGCCTGCACGTATCTACATGGCTCCCAACCAGCTTTGCAAGGCACCCGCAGACATTGTACAATCACCTGGGAGGTAATTACTGCCTAGTCTTGCTGGCTGCCTCACCATGAAGTCAGGGAGAAGAACTCCGCAGCTCAGCCCCCAGGATCTTCTTCTGAGCCTGAGTTTAGGACAGGAGAACTGGTGAAGGTGGAAATAGTCTTCAGTGCAGCTGTCAGGGCCTTTTGACCTCATCTTGCAAAAGCTGCAAAAATAAAATACAATTAAAGTAAAAGGGAAGTGAAAAGATATCCCAAAGCCTTTGACAGAAGAAGTCCTTTTTTAATCAGATGCAGAAATGCTTCTCAGTAAATGGTGAAGTGCCAATGAAGCAGGATCTGTTCTCAGTGGACCCAGGTGGACCTGGGTTTGGTTCTTGCCTTTGCTTCTTAAGAGCTGTTGGGTTCTGTTAACTTACTTCCTCTCTGCAAGCCTGTTTCCTAAGGTGTAGGGGACCCGCCTAACCCTTCTTGGGAAATGGTGAACCTACACTGCCCAGCAACCAGGCTGTGCACTCTGAGGGATTAAGTAGGCAGCAGGGCACCACCCCCCTGCCTGTTCCTAGGAGATGTTCATGTCTTCACTCTGGTCCATCCTGTTTTAGGCAAGATTGGGCCAACACCTGCACACAGATCTTGTTTTCAGGTGTGCTTTTAGAGTTTATGGAAAGAATTCCAGCTCTCTCTCTACTCTATTAGTAATTTTACCAACTGGACTTTTTAACTTTCAAGATATTTTTGCCTTCTCAGGTGGGCTATAAATAATAGCATACTTTAAAATTTCCTTATGGGCAATACCGTAAGCATTTAAAGTTATATGTCTTCATCTCAGCCAGTGTGAGCCTAAGTGAGTTGCAGAGAGAGAGAGTTGATAAGAATTATGATATTTTATGATTGTCTAATAAGATGGAGATCCCAGAATTTGTGTATGGGTTCCACATGAGGAAGCATAATACCTGCATGGACCTCATTTTAGTGTCGGCATTAATTTCTTGGCCAGGTTTTTAAAAGGTGTTCATAAATAAGAAAACTTTTATAAGATCCTTCCAGTTTCTATTGAGTGTGTATGAACAGAAATGATACCAGAGAAAATACAGGCATCTCAGCTGCTAAAACCTGTGTGTAATGGGAAAGAAATGGTCATATTTTGGTAGGAGCACAGTGGAAAAAGAGTTCTCAACATAAATATCGGACAAGCATGGAACGTGTCCTGTGATTCATTAAGGTTACAATTATCATTATCATTTTCTCCCTCTGCTGCAAATAAGTTCTCCCGTTTTAAAAAGAAACAATTCATTCTCTGCAGTAATCAATCAAGAACCTTCTGTCCCTATATTCAATGTATCTTCTGGCCAAGGACTGCCAAAACTTACCATATTTCCTTTCTTATCTATGGTGTTGGTGACTGGATTACCTGGCGTGGTCCTGTACTCTCACTCTTCAAAGCCCAATAGTTTCTGAGAGTGGAGCCAGGTCAGATCAAAGAAGCAACAGTAAGATATTTGGGAAGTATCTCATGACTGCATCTCATGTCCATACTGTGCAGTTGTGCTTTAAGCAGAAGGTATTTAGTACAGGGTATTGACTGGCTGAAAGGAGCAGGGGGAGGGCAGAAGAAGCAGAGTTGGGCTGAGTGGCCAGCTTCCACATTCCAGCAGCGGGCGCAGGAGGCTGAGCTGAGGGCCCAGCCACATGCGGAAGCTGCCTGCAGACCTGGGAGACCTGCCCTGCAGCGACTGGCCCCAGATCTATAGGATTCGGCTTCCTTTCGGGGAAGGCAATGGCACCCCACCCCGTACTTTTGCCTGGAAAATCCCATGGACGGAGGATCCTGGTGGTTCCAGTCCATGGGGTCGCTAAGGTCGGCCGACTGAGCGACTTCACTTTAACTTTTCACTTTCATGCATTGGAGAGGAATGGCAACCCACTCTAGTATTCTTGCCTGGAGAATCCCAGGGACGGGGCAGCCTGGTGAGCTTCCTCTATGGGGTCGCACAGAGTCGGACACGACTGAAGCGACTTAGCAGCAGCAGCAGCACAGTGCATACCAGCAGGCCTCTCCCCTATATAATTCCCTTCTAAATTCAAGTCTTTCATGAGTGCCTCCAATTAGCAGCAGCTGAACCTCATGTAGAGCCCTAGATGCTCAGGAGCTCAAGAAGCGCCCTTTCTTATCCTAGGTCCCAGGACAGGAGGCACATTAGAGTGAGGCTCGAGCACAAACAGTGAGCAGATCCCCACACACCTCACAGGCCTGCCAGTATTGTTGCTCTGAGGGATAGGGCTGCAGTGGGCCCTATCCCACTGTAGAATAAGACTAAGACTTCCCAGGGCCAGTGGCGGGCGACACTGGTACATTCCAGAAGTCCAGCCCAGAAGACTCCCATTGAGAAATGGAAGGTCAGAGCTGGCAAATGGAGTGAGTGATGCTGCTGAGACCTCAGGTCCCGTCCCAAAGAGCGAAGAGCTGGATGGAGGGCTGAGTGTTTGGGCCCCATGCAGTGAGAATCTAATTCAAGAGAAGGATAGACGATCTGTTTTTGTTCCCATGTTACCTGTGATTAATTCTTAATGGCTTCTTGGAGCACTAAATTAAAATTTTTCAGGTTCAGTGGAGAAGAAAGCTGCAATGTATTAGGAATATCTGCTGTAGGCACAGTTAGGGGCGACTTGAGTGTAAAGAAGGAAGTGTGGGAAACTCAAGCTTGTGCTTGTGTCCAAGAAGAGAGAGAGGGCAGAGGTTGGAGGGCCTAAGAAGTTAGGGGTGCTCTGCTTGGAGAGAAAGAGTGAGCAAAAGGGCAACACGAGGTCCCTCCTTGATGGAGGAGGACTGTACATTGAACTTTACATGGAACACCATGAATACAATACAGAGTAACGCTCGACTATTCATCTTGAAGTTAGCAATGAAGGCTTTCTTTTTTTTGCTCATAGGATAATCAAACAATTTAAGTGCACATAAAAAAGGCTGGTGGTAGTAACTGGTTTATTTAAAAAAAATTTTTTTAATTGATTTGCTTTACAATATCGTGTTAGTTTCTGCTGTGTAGCTAAGTGAATCAGCTATATGTATCCATAGATCCTCTCTTTGTCACTGCAGAGCATTGAGTAGAATTTCCTGTGCTATACAGTAGGTTCTCATTAGTTATCTGTTTTATTCATAATAGTGTATATATCAATCCCAATCTTCCAATCCATCCTACCCTCCTTCCCTGTCTTGGTGTCCATATATTTGTTCTCTATGTCTGTGTCTTATTATTTCTGCTTTGAAAATAGGTTCATCTATTTGTGGTAATTGACTTATATAACGGAAATATCCATTCTGAGTTGATTCCTAGTCTCAAGTGACATCAGCAGATGACGAAGCCATGTGCTCACCATCCTTAAACCCTGAAGGCAGCAGGTGGCTCCACATCGCTCACTCCATACCTTCCTGAACAACCTTAGGCTACGGTGCAGTGAGGCTGGAATTCTGCACACCCCAGTTGGACTTTTCAGTTTCATTAAGAAAAGAACAATATGAATTATAAACTTTTTAGATATCTGTACAAAATGACTGAAACAAAAGTAGCCCAAAAGTGGCTCTGCAGAAATTAACTCTAAATCACTGCTGAGGCCAATTAGTAACCGAATATTTCCAAAGTGTTTTAGAATGCTTGAAAGGTTATTCTCTAAAGTTGCTCAAACAAACTACTATCAACCTTATTTTTACTTTAGATTTTCTTTTTCTCTCCCTTGTCTTCACTTTTTCTGTCTTTCACTCCTACATTATGTGACCATGATTGAAAGGGAAATATACAATATTATTGTCAAAATATCATTTTCATTTCAAAATAGACAATGCTATTTTCAAATGCTTGGGATCAAAAAAATCAAACCATAGAAGTATGTAAAAAACATAAAAAGAAAAACATGGAACTTCCTCCCCATATTCATCCCCAAAGGCACCCTTTGTTAATAGAGGCATATTTGAAAAAATCTTGTCTACCATGAATAGTTTCATGTTCTTTTCTGTGAATATAGAATTTACATTTTCCTCTCAAAATTTCCTTAGTCCATTTGTTATAAGCCAACAAACCAGTAAGTGAGAGAATATTTTTTTAAAAACCAGATTTACTTTTATCTCCAAAATCACTGCAGATGGTGACTGCAGCCATGAAATTAAAAGATGCTTGCTCCTTGGAAGAAAAGCTATGACCAACCTAGACAGCATATTAAAAAGCAGAGACATTACTTTACCAACAAAGGTCCATCTAGCCAAAGCTACAGTTTTTCCAGTAGTCATGTATGGATGTGAGAGTTGGACTATAAAGAAAGCTGAGCACTGAAGAATTGATGCTTTTGAACTGTGGTGTTGGAGAAGACTCTTGAGAGTCCCTTGGACTGCAAGGAGATCAAACCAGTCAATCCAGTCTTGAATATTTATTGGAAAGACTGATGCTGAAGCTAAAACCCCAATACTTTGGCCACCTGATGCGAAGAACCAACTCATTGGAAAAGACCCTGATGCTGGGAAAGATTGAAGGTAGGAGGAGAAGGAGATGACAGAGGACGAGTTGGTTGGATGGCATCACCAACATGATGATGAGTTTGCATCACATGAGTTTGCACAAGATCTGGGAGTTGGTGAAGGACAGGGAGTCCTGGCATGCTGCAGTCCATGGGGTCGCAAAGAATTGGACACGACTGAGGGACTGAACTGACTGATTATGTATGTACTTATCTATCCATCTATCATCTATCTCTCCACATACAATACACATATACACTTACATAGATATGTATTAAATATCATACAACCTTTAGAATGATCTTAATTAAACTTTTTGTGGAGAGAAGCAATGATTAAATCGAAGCATATTATTACAACTATTATTAGCTGTTATACCCAGAGTTCCTCCATCTCTCCCAGGATCCCCATGACTCATGGCATGAGTAAGCACACATCAACTCAGCCTTCTGAGGAAGGTTGTCTGAATCTCTTGACATTGTTATTGATACCTACTCTAATGCATGTGTGAATGCTCGGTCACTCAATCATGTCTGACTCTTTGAGACCACATGGACTGCAGTCCACCAGTCTCCTCTGTCCATGGGATTTCCCAGGCAAGAATACTGGAGTGGCTTGCCATGGCCTTCTCCAGGGGGATCTTCCCAACCCAGGGAACATCTCTTGCATCTCCTGAACTGGCAGATGGATTCTTTACCCTTGACCACCTGGGAAGCCCACATGCTCTAATACCTATCCATTAACAAAGTGTTTATTACTTAAACAAATATGATTTGCATTCAATGGAATATTACTCTTGACTACATTTTAATGATGGCTCCAGGGTATAAGTGATGAGAAATATCAGGCTTCATGTGTTGTCCAGGATGAGCCCTGAAGCTCTGGTGAGGCCGTGAGGAATGTACTCCGTGTGCAGTCTCTCTCATGGCCTGGAGTCTTGTTTGCTTTCTATAAAATTCTGAGTGCATTTCCAAAGCCCTGAAAAATAAATAACCGCACAAGGCAAAATCTTTCGAAGTGTCCCCATAGATCACAAATCTAATTAGAGTCCAGGCAGCCTTCTGGAGTATTTCTCTCCCCACTGACCGAGGGCCTCAGCATTAAAGATGTTTCTCTGGGGTTTCTAGGTGACTTCTGAGCAGGTGCCATAAAAACACCAATGTGTGGCCAGAGGAGGGTCATAGTAAACACAATCTCTTTGTTAGTGTAAATTCTGGAGACGCAGAGGAGGGAGCAGGAACCGGGAAAGCTTAGGCATGTATGTTCCCACGTGAAGAGCGGCCAGAGGAGACAGATAAGGTGTTGGGGAGAAGATACACAGAAAGACCTCATGATGGTGATGGGTCTTCCCAGAGATCACACTCTAGCTTCGCGTTGCCTAAGGTCTCTAAACTCTACACCAGGGAGCTGGCAGACTCCCAAAAGTTGCTGTTCCTGCAATGCGGTTTACTGCCTAAAAGATGCTATTGAGTCTAGTTCTGTTGGAGTAGGACCCAGCCTCACACATCTACTCGCTGTTAATAGTGTCATCTCTGTCCTAATATTCTTCAGCTTGAAGGAAGTAAATTCTGGGTACTAAACATAGATAAACTGGAATGGTTCATGTACAATCGTCTTGGCTCAAGTTCAAATGCATTGTGACTCTTGGCCTAATAAAACCCATGGGTTATTCTCAGCTTCTATAAGAAGATGATGTTGGTTTTCCATTTAGTCTCCTATAAGGAAATTAGAAATGAAACATCTTTATTTTCTCCAGAATTTTTTTGTAAAGTTTAACTACAAGGTGTTCACCATATTTTCAAAGATGGGTCACCATCCTGTCTAGCTGTTGGATTCCTCCAAGTGTAGAAATAAGTAGTGTCAATGTCATTTGCCATTTGTACATTAGCGAGGTATATGCTCTGCTGCTTCCACTGCTGTTGCTAAGTTGCTTCAATTGTGCCTGACTCTGTGTGACCCCATAGACGGCAGCCTACCAGGCTCCCCTGTCCACGGGATTCTCCAGGCAAGAATACTGAAATGGATTGCTATTTCCTTCTCCAAGCTATATGTTCAGTGGGGTTAATAGCAAGGAAATAGACGCAACTGTTCTTTTGGCCAATTTGACGATATTAATCTTGATCTGATGATCTGAAACCACACATGTGAAAACAAATAGAGTCTTGGCTTTGATGCATGGTGCCCAAAGGACAGTGACTGATCAGAAAAATTGCAGCACCCTTTCTTCAACAATACTTTTAAAAGGATTTTTGCAATGAAAGTTTCCATTTTCCTATGGAGGGTGATGCCCTAGGGCCCACTGAGCTCGGCAAGGGCTGAACAGGTCCCTGAGGGCTGGCTCCTGTGGCCGGTTCTCTCTCATCAGCATGTATGGACACAGGCCTTGTGCCCCAGTGGTGTGTGCTCACGGGCAGGAGCACTGAATTTTGGAGTGGAAGTTTCACTCATTCATGGGACAGTTATCATCCAGTGCCTGCGGTCTGTTGTTGAGGGCCAGGCACTCTCTAGGCACCACAGATAGAACAAGAGAGAATGTTCCTGCCTCTTGAAGCTTATATTTTAGTGAGAAGACAAAAAATAAATGAGAGAAGTAAGCAGAAAGGTGTGAGTACTAAGAGGGAAAGAAGATTTATTGAAGGAATGGGGAGCATGGGTATCATTGAGCACGGCAGCTGGAGGGGTTATTTGCTTGAATGTAACCATTTGTCCATCCTAGCTTGTGATGAGCAGGTTAGCCCTTCCAGTCTCAGGTCCGCCACTTGACAGAGTGCTCCGAACTTTGAGTAGGAATCAGTGTCTGTGAGTTGCATGTCATTAACATGAACTGGGGTGCCAGCTGTCACTGGCCATAATTAAAATGGAGCGTTATGGCCTTATAATTTTGTTAATGCAAACCATCTTGCTGGGAGTGGGAACAAATGAAGAATGAATTTTATTAAGTGCAAGTACTTGCTCAGACAATTCCTTAAAACTCCCTCAAATGCCGCACGCAGTGCTCCAGGAGATGCGGGTGGAGATGCATCTCCTTTGATGTGTGGTACAGAGTGGCAGCTGCACAGAGCGGGACAAAGCTTCCACACGTCCATCAGATGTCCAGCACCGGTGGAACATGCGAGGGACGCATGGAAGACACAGCTGTGCTCCGAGCGGTGGGCGTTTAGCAACATCTAAGGGGACGTCTTTGTTAAATTCATTAATCTCTTGATAAGACTGTGCAAGTTCTGACTTCTCAGGAAAAAGCAATGAGAACAAAGTGCTTGGGTGTGGGAGGTGGCTCTTTCCTGGGGCAGCTGTGAAGTCCTACCAGGGGGTGAACTACTGATTACACAAAAGGGGAGCAGCTGCAGGGGAGCCTCCGGGGTGGGGGGTCACTGTCCCAGATAGCGCCACCAACCTGGCAGGCCAGGAAGGCAGGGATCTGGGACTGAGCTGCCAGGTGACAGCTGCTGCCGCAGCCCCAGTGGACCCCACAGGGCCATCCTCCAGGCCGGAAGCTGGGGAAGTGAGGACAGCGACCCCGATTCAGCTGTTTTGGATAATTCCGAACATTTGGCGTCACATCTGGTGTCAGTGATTTGGTTACTGTTTCACATATTTCATTTCACGTTGGGTATTAAGGGATGAAGCCAGCCGTCCACAGAGGCAGGGAGAGTGGAAAAAGAGCCCACTTCTGAGCAAGTCCTCAGGTCACGAGGTTAATCCACTCCTGCGGCTCCTGTAAAAACTGCTAATTGAGGCATGGCTCAAGTCCTGGAGCGCAGGCAGCATCCTTGCTCTGGCTATCACCACATCCTCACGGATGCTCCTTCAGCTCCTGGCCCAACTGCCTTTCCATGGATGCTCTCTGGTACCAGGACTGACATCTCATTTTTTCAGAAACGGCTGTTGGAACATTAAGTTTTTAGTGTCATTTCCCCGTAATTATTGGTTCTGTGAAAAGAGAAGAGAAAATCTATAATGCGACAATTGGGCTGCAGTAATAGACCTGTGATCAGAGTGAACAGCTGGGTGAAAAGTCACACATGTGAGGCGCTGTCCTTATTACTGGATCACAGGTTGGAAAGGGCCTGGCCAGGAATGACTGTTCCTCCTGCGAGCAGCGGGTCTCCGTGCAAAGAACACAGAGCATTTGGGGTTGAATCCGGGTTGTGTAGGTTCTGCCTCTTGCAAACTGTGTGGCTGTGGTCGTGTCCTGGGCTCAGTGTCCCCACCTGCAAATGGGGACAGTACAGGTCTCAGATGGTCATTTGGGGTCGAGAGAGGGGAGTGAGCGAAGTGGACAATCTGCCCACTGTAGTGGGCAGTGCCAACTGTAGGGCAGCCCTTGCACTGGGAACACGGGGCTTCCAGGGATCTCTGCTCCTGCCCAAGCTCCATCCCCCACCCCCACCCCCACCCCGCCCCCACCCCCGCCCTCTCCCCACCCCCATGTGCGTGCGTGCTTGTGCACACACACACACCGCTCTCCTCAGTCATCTTCCTGCCACCTCCACACCTTCCCGCTGTTATCTTGGTCTCCCATTTCCTCATCACCTTTCAGATCCAACTCTCCCTGAGTTTTAGCTGTAATTGTCCCCCAGGTAGGGTGTCGCTGATTTCCTCCGAATTTCACACTCAGGAGTGACAATATGTCTCTAACTGCCTGCCACATGGGTCAGTCTGCCTGAGTAGATTCTTAACCCCAAGGGCAGAAATGCGCCATCTGTTTGTCTGGTGGAAGTAGCCAGTGGGAAGATCTAAGGAACCCCTGAGCACCTGCTTTTTTGGTCAAAAGATAGAAAAGGTCGTGTTGAAGATAGAAAAGGTGGTGTATATATAATAGTTTTGCAGAGTGTCCTGTTAGTCTAACCCAAGTTGGAATTAAAGTGACTGCCTTTGATAAGATGGTGGGACCATCATTCCCTGGACAGAAGTGGAGGAGAACCCCAGACGGAAGATGCAGGGACCAAGGACTGAGGGCAGATGGTCCTTCATGGGCTCAACCTGTCCAGCCCACCATCTGCATCTGGGCATCTCAGAGCCCCCTTGGGGTTGGGGAGGGGAGCTGGCAGAACCCGGAGAGCTTTTGTGTTTCCAGAAACAAAGGACTTATTATGACTTTTCTTCTAATTCTAAAATATCTATTAAGCTTTAAATGAGCCAAATACTATTTATAGGGTATCTAATAAGATGGTTCTTGCTCTCAGAATCAGTTTTGAAAGCACAGTAATCACAGTTTTTTTAGATAGTAAAGAAAAATTTTCCCCCTGATATTCGAATGGCTGAGCCCACCCATGCTGCAGCTGGGTGGACCCACAGGGGCTGCCCTTGGCCAAGTGGGGAAGTGGACAGTGCTGGTCTTTCCCACCCAGGTCCAGCTCTCAGGAACTTCCCTCCAGGACTGAGTGCCCACTGCTCCCAGGAACCCCCGCGGCTATCTGGAACAAGTATTTTCTTCCCTGGGGAGCTTGGCACAGCCATCTTTCTCCAGACCCCTCGTGGATCACGTTCTAAATAAAGTAGCTCTTCACTACTAGGATGATCCATACAAAATTGAGGGCAGCAGTGGTCAAAAATCAGCAGTCTCACAGAGTTCACCTAATAGATGTCAGATTGAAAGAAACAGATAAATTATTTTAACTAATAGCCTAAGGGACCACAGAAGTGATTAGGAATTCAGTTTGAGGAGTCAGAAAGGCCTGAGTTGAAACCCTGATGCTACCCCCTGGCTGTCTAATGTGGGTCACTGTCTCCCTCAGTTCTCAAATGGAAGTAATAATACCAAATTCAACCTTAAAATTCATGATCTGGAAGAATGCTCTTACTAATTGATGGATGTTTACAGGTGAGCTTTGATGATAAGTTGGTAACAGAGCAGATCTTAGGTGGGTGTCCTTTGTTTGGAAGGCCTGCTGAATGCCAAGTGCACCCCAAATGCCCAGGGCTGATCAAAGTGATTGACATGTATTAATGTGTGGAACTCTCATAACAACAACCCTCCAAGGTAGATACTATTATTATTATTCCCATTTTAGAGATAAGGAAATGGAGGCTCAGAGAGGTGAGGAACTTGCTCAAAGACACACAGCTAGAAAGGGCCAGATATGAGTTTCAAATCCATACAATCTTCCTCCAGAGTCTGCACTTGTAATCTCCCTGCACCTGGCTTCTATCTGAGGCCTATAGTCTCCTCTGATTTTATTGTCTGTTGTTATTTTAGTCGCTAAATTGCACCTGACTCTTTCACAGCCTCATGGACTTGTAGCCCTGCCAGGCTCCTCTGTCTGTGAGATTTCCCAGGCAAGAAGACTGGAGTGGGTTGCCATTTCCTCCTCTAGGGAATCTTCATGACCCAGAGATCGAACCCATGACTCCTGCATTAGCAAGCAAATTCTTTACCATTGAGCCACCTGGAAAGCCCAATCTACTCAATTAAGAACTGGATTTTCAAAAGAATGTCTTATTAAAAGGTGGGCAAAGGACCTGAATAGACATCTGACAGATACAGACAGATACAGATGGTATCTATATATCTTCAATATTCGGAAAAAAAAAATTCCCTAACATCAACTCAGAGTTCACCAGACCAAAACAGCATTTTGCCAAAGCTGTGTATGTGTCTGTAAGGGAGAACCCATGTTAACACAGCTCCTCTGAACAAGGAGCTGAGAGGTGAGGGAGTTGTTAGACATTAGACTTACTGGAATGTTTCCCGGTAGTTTGGGTCCAGGGTTTTCAGGACAAGGCTCTTAGTAAATGAGATCTTTGACATATTTGTGAGCAAATGGTGTGTGGGCTCATGTCAATCACCACCTGTGCATGAGTCAGAAGTTTTTTTAAAATTCAAGCTGTTAGTGAAATCACGAAATCCAATACATGCAGAAACATCAACACTATGTCACTCAGAGGCCATTCTCAGACACACGTCACGTGGAACTAATAAATTCAGATGCTGAAATAGTCCTTCTGTCCTTGTTTTCTTTCTTGTGTAACACTATCGAAACTCAGAACATTGTAGGTCTGTGCAACAAATTGATTTTGACTCACTGTTTCAGGGCCTGAACGGAACTGAGCCAAGCCTAAAGGAACTTGGATTGAAAGAAAAATGGAAAATACCATTTTTTATGTAGATGGGGGGATTTCCAGGTGGCATCTCTGCTTGCCGTCAGTGACAAGTGACAACTTCTACTTGGACTGCAGAAGGGAAGAAGTAGCTGGAAGGCTTATAAGCTGAAGCTTCTAAGTTCTGTCTGTAAGAATCTGAGAGGAGTAAGTCTGCTGAGTTAAAGCTCTTTCGTGGTCTGTGTAGGAATCCTGGTCTTCAGTGAGAGTAGAGGAAACTCATTGAGTAGAGGAAACTCATTTTTTTATCCTGTGGACTTCAATTTTCTTTAAAGGGTACATCTTCTGGATCCTTCTTCCCTTGTGAGGTGGTCACACATTTATAGAAATAAACTTACCACTCAGGATCCACCCTTGCTTTTGGCTTAGAGTAGACAAAAGTGTGTCTGCTCAGTCATGTCCGACTCTGCAACCCTATGGACAGTAGCCCACCAGTCCATGGGATTCTCCAGACAAGAATACTGGAATGGTTGCCATTTCCTCCTCCAGGAGATCTTTCCCACCCAGGGATCGAACCTGAGTCTCCTGTGTTGCAGGCGGATTCTTTACTGCTGGGCCACCAGGGAAGCCTCAGACAAAAGAACACCCCCCTTCCCCCACCCCCGCCCCTGCCAAATTCTGAGAGCTTTTTCTGGTTTTATAATTACTTGGCTGTAAATTTACTTGGGGTTTAACTTTTACTTCCGTTATTACCCGTATTATACTAGACGGTTTTTCATGCTGGCAGATTTAGTGCTTCCAAAAGGACCCGTGCAATCTTGTTTCCCTGAATAAATAGTTTTAGAATGGAAAAGAATGGGTAGAAATAACTCAACATCTTTTGACTTCTTCAAAAAGTGCATTTTGTCAGTGGGATTGGCCTTCTGGCATAGATTTGCACCTCAAAGGGTTCATAGCAGGCAGGGTTTTAGTTCTAGAAAATGAAAGCTAGTTTTCAGTCTGCCATAAAGAAGCAAGTAAACATCATTAAGATGACTTTTCTGAAAATGAGTCGTATTTCTCTGTGACTCTACTTCAGAGATGCTCAAGGAAACAGTTACCGTTAGAATTGCTTGATCATCTCCTCAAAAATGGGCTTCCCTGGTGGCTCAAATGGTAAAGAATCTGCCTGCAATGCAGGAGACCTGGGTTCAGTCCCTGGGTTGCAAAGATCTCCTGGAGAAGGAAATGGCCACCCACTCCAGTATTCTTGCCTGGAGAAGTCCATGGAGAGAGGAGCCTGGCAGGCTGTAGTCCATGGGGTCGCAAAGAGTCCGACAGGACTAAGCGACTAGAACTTTCACTATTTTTCACTACTCAAAATGGTCAACAAAACTGATCATTTAAGGGGCCAGGTGATGCTTTCCATGTACATTTCTCTATTATGCTAGTGTAGTTGGACAGATGGAAGCTACTCTGAAAATACATTAAGATGAAGCTAAGGGATGATCATTTTTAATCAAAATGAGACATGCGCGGCCCTTTCTCTACTCCCAAGCATTCCCACAAGCCCGTCTCTCATGTATGAGGCCAGGTGCTCAGCAACTGGGGAGGAAAGGTCTAAATGTCAGCCTGTGATTCATCATGACAATGCCTGTCACTGTTCCTCCAAGTCCACTCGGAGGAGTTAATTAGTTCTCAGCCAAACTGCCTCAGTTGGTGGCTGGAGTGAAACTTGGAAGTTGATCCACCTGGATGGTAGTCTCAGTGGTTGCCTTTCCTGAAAGCTCATACTTGTGGTGTCTGTTCACCAGGGTTCATATATGGATATGACGTAGATCCTACTACTTGGGGACATCGGACAGAGTCCCAGAGTCCCTTCTGGCTGGGACCCGCCTGGAGTGAGGGGCTGGTGGCTGCCAAGCCTGGAGCTCTCGCCCCCTGCCCTGCTAACTCTGGGAAGCGGCTGCCCCAGACACACCACGCTCCCTCCCTGTCATTCTCCTCTGAACTTCCGCCTTCCCTAGAACGTCTTCCTCACATTGCACTGTTTGGTGTTATTTCTGAATTAGGCTGTTGGCTCTGAGTCAGCAAATACTGCTCTTGTTTCCTGGTGATGCAGCGGCCCCTCTTTTTCACTCACTCGTCTTCACCTCCAGGCATGGTGTGCAGAGTGCAAAGAGCTGGGCAGTTGGCAGATGCTCAGTAAACAGAGCGAGCGGTCAATTGATTGAGTGAGTGGGTGACTAATTGGTTGATTGATTGGAGCTCCCTGCTTTTTGCTTAGGTCACGGCAGTGCATCCCCCCAGGGACGGAGTGATGGCAATGTGTTTTTGAGGGATGAGCTTAGCTTCAGAGGCCTCTTCCTCCAAGCCACCCAGCTCCAAGACTCATATTTGCCTGATTAAATCCAGAGGGGCATCAAAGTGCTCAAAGCCTCAGGACTAACAAGCCTTGGTGGAGGTGGGGTAGGGGGCAGGAGAAGAGATTGTACCTGTGGCAAACCCAGGCTTTGATGTCTTCTCTGGTTCAAGGCTCTCTGCAACCAAATAAAAATAAGTTCTAGAGGCCTGCTAGCTTCTGGCAGAATGAACTAATCAGAAATATGGTCAAAATGCCCCCCTCTGAACTTTCTAACTCCTGCTACAAGGGAACTAGTGACTGTGTGCATTCAAACAGCACAGGGAAAGTCTAACTCCCCTGGTAGTTTTGAAGCTGCAATGTTTATCTTTGTCTTTAGGTTTAACCCGGAATGCCAAGGGTCTGAATTTCGTTATAAGCCAGTGACATTTTTAGCTGGCATCTCTTTGCTTGGAGCTGACTCTGTATGTGTATGGGTTTTGATTTTTGGAATAACGGTGCCTGGCAAAAATAATTATACAGAGGAATGTTCTTTATTGTAAACTCTTCTTAGATAGTAAAAGACAATTTGGTCAGATGAATTGCTAAATTGAGGTTGCCCTAATCAAACTCAGCTGATTAATTTAAAGGTTTTTGACAATGGACATTTTAGGAGTGTTTAACCAGGCTAATAAGTGCTCTTAAAATAGCAATTGTATGATAACCACACTGTAAGCTGGATAAGTAAAAATATGCAATGGACACCTCACCCATTAGCCACAAAGGGAAAAATTATAGCCTATACATGTACATACATATATCTTCTTTTAGCTGAAATCCTGTAATTTATTGTATATGATTATAGAATAGGAACAAATACGGAAATGGTTTAGGCACTGATGAAATTTTATCAATAAAATATGTTGGAATGGTTTGTGGTAGCAGAGCATAAATAAAGTTTAAAAGAAACCCCCCATCCCAATATATAAGCAATGCAGACACACACAATTTTACTCTGTTTTTGAATTAATAAAATTTAGATACACAGGGCACCTCTAATAGCCAAGGCCTTCTTTAACTTTGAAAATATGGTCCTTTTCAGGAGATTTCAAAATTCACTCCACATATACCTGAAAAACACAAATGCTCAATTGGCTGGTTTTCTTTGTGTGATAATAAAATGATCTGTTCTCTAACCTCTCATTTTTATTGTTGGCAGAAATGTGACTGTACTGTAACCCAAAAGACATCTGTTAGCAATTTGCAGTCTCCAAGCGGCCCATGGTTTTATAGGAGCTTCATCTGAAACTCTGATTCATTTGGTAAGAAGTGAGCTAACAGCTAACCTAAGCAGAGTGGGGGCAGCCATCCCGCGCTGGGATCTGGGGAGGGGCTGGTTAAGAGTCCAGGCTCTGTCTCACAGCATCTGCCTGATCAGTTCAGTCGCTCAGTTGTGTCTGCCTCTTTGCAACCCCATGGACTGCTGCATACCAGACTTCCCTGTCCATCACCAACTCTACTTTCTCTCACATTGCCTCTTCCGGGCAGCTCAGTCCAGTGAGGAGCCCACTGTTGTGCACTCTCTGGGGCAAACACTTTTGTTTCTTGTGGCTCTTTCTTCCAGTCTTTACCTTCATATTTCTCACTTTCTCTGCTGTTTTTTATTTCATCACATCCGGACATTTTCTGTGGACTTGTTAACAGCTGAGCATTCTCTGTAACATAGCCTCCTTCCTCCCTCCTCCATTCAGTTGTTGTATCTTGAGAGAATTGCGCTGATGCAAACTGTTATGTAGAGGATGCATAAACAAGGTCCTGTTGTATTGCGAGGGAGCTATGTTCAATATCCTGTGTCAAACCATAATGGCAAAGAATATGAAAAATAATGTATATACGTGTATAACTGAGTCATTTTGCTGTACAGTCAAAATTAACACAACCTTGTAAGTCAACTATAGTTCAATAAAATAAATTCTTAAAAAAGAGAAGGCTGTGTTAATAGTGTCAGCATTATTAGGCACTTTTAATTACTGTTCACTGGAGAAGGCGATGGCACCCCACTCCAGTACTCTTGCCTGGAAAATCCCATGGACGGAGGAGCCTGGTGGGCTGCAGTCCTTGGGGTCGCTAAGAGTCGGACACGACTGAGCAACTTCACTTTGACTTTTCACTTTCATGCATTGGAGAAGGACATGGCAACCCACTCCAGTGTTCTTGCCTGGAGAATCCCAGGGACGGGGGAGCCTGGTGGGCTGCCGTCTATGGGGTCGCACAGAGTCGGACACGACTGAAGCGACTTAGCAGCAGCAGCAGCAGCAGCTGAGCCATGGAGTGTGCTGTTTCCCTTCTCGTACAACATTTCCCTTTTTCCTGGAATAAATAATCAGCGTTTTGTTGTTATGTTTTTTGTTGTTTGTTTGTTTGTTTGTTTTGCTTTTTTATAAACTGTTCCCATCTGTACTGGCCTGGACAAAGCTGTCCTCATAGAAAAGACCCTTACTACTTACTGCTGTCCGTATTGAATCCCGCTTCCTGGGTTGCTTTTCTTCTTCATTAATGCTCTTGATTTGCAGGGGGAAATGCTTCATTCTCATGGACGAATGTATGGTAGGTAAATTTGAGTCTGTGCAAAACTTGGAGACTTTTCTCAGGTGCTCTTTGCTCTTTGCCTGTCCGTTTGTACTTGAAAGGGAGGTCCTTGGGATGTTCTTTGGAAGCTCTCTATGTAGATGGAGCTTGTCAGCTCAGGAACTTACACATTGAATGATTGCGTGACCTCTTTGTTGGCTCCTAAGTCAGCATTTTCAGGGTGTTAGGAGAAGATTCCTACAATCCCAACTCTCCCAGCCTCCACTTTCCAAGGGACCAGAGGGCATCCTGCTGGGATTCTGGAAGCAGATTAGGAATGAAGGGAGTCAACTAGAAGAAATTCACTTAAAAACCATGAGTTCAAGCCCCAGGCTTATCCTGCTTTCTCTATCTACTTTTGGTCCCTTGGCATTTGGGGTGTTAAGGAGGGTGCATGGGTGGGGGTGGGGTGGGGAGGGCAGGCTCCTGATTTCTGGGCAGGGGTGGGGGAATGAACTCCACCTCCCACCTGCCTGTCTTCAGTTCTGAGCCTTCCTGAATCCCATGGGAAAAAACTGATGCTTTTTTTAGCATCCCCTCTTCAAACTATATGGGCTTCTCGGTGGCTCAGATGGTAAAGAACTTGCTTCCAGTGTGGGAGACCTGGGTTCTATCCCTGGCTCAGGAAAATCCTGTGGAGAAGGGAATGGCAATCTACTCCAATATTCTTGCCTGGAAAATCCCATGGACAGAGGCGCCTGGAGGGCTACAGTCCATGGGGTTGCAAAAAGTCAGCCATGACTGAGCAACTAATACTTCACTGCAAAGTACTGACCCAGTACTGATCACTATTCCAATGATCTCTGTTCTTTCACTCTGCATGTTAACTGCCTGTAGCTTTCAGAAATGTGTTCAGATCTTTCATCTTCTGATGTCCCCTCTGCCAAAATCTTTGTCCTTGTGGCTTTGTATATATTTTTTTTTTTATTCACTTTTTTTTTTTTTTTTTTTTGGGAAAATGGACAAAGGAAAGGATCAATGAGGGTGGGAGGGAAATGGAAAGAAAGAAGGGGGAGTGATGGTGGGGAGGAGTATATGTAATTTCTTAACCAATGGCTTTCTGTTTTTAATCACAAAGAACACTTAAAAAAAATCATGTTGAATTCATCCTATATTAGGAGGTTTGTTCTCGAAATGAAGAGTTCAGGAAACAAAAAGTCCAGTTTGGGTGTCCTCATCTTTAGGCACATCTTGGTATTTTGTGTTGGTAGGTCTATCTTTACCACAATATATTATTTAGGACAGGATCACATTTGTCACCTCTTCCTCCCTACTACCCAAAGTGGTACCAGACCCATAAAATGTTCAATAAACCTTTACAGAGTGAACAAATAAGTCTTTTTTTTTTTTAAACTCTCCTGAGTGAACTGAATTTTTTGAGGCTCATAAGTAAATATGTTTTGCTCTTTGTCTATTACAGCCAGATTATATGAGTGGGGTATTAAAGTCTCCCACTATTATTGTATTGCTGCATATTTCTTCTATCATATTAATTAATGTTTGTCTTAGATATATCAATGCTCCAATGTTGGGTGCATATATATTTATAATTGTTATAACTTCTTTTTGGATTGTTCCTTTAAATCGTTATGTGTAACCTTCGTTGTCTCCTTTTCAAGATCTTTAAAGTCAATTTTATCTGATATAAGCATTGCTACTCCTGTTTTCTTATGGTCCATATTTGCATAGAAAGTCTTTTTCCAGGCCTTCATTTTCAGTCAGTATATATCCCGTATTTTAAGGTGGTTCTCTTGTAGACAACATATATAGGGGTCTAGTTTTTGTATCCATTTGACCCATTTTAGTCTTTTGGTTGTCTCTTGTAGACAAGGTATGTAGGGGTCTTGTTTTTGTATCGATTCGGCCAGTCTTTGTCTGTTGATTAGGGCATTCAGCCCATAAACGTTTAAAGCAATTATTGATAAATAAGATTTACTTTATTGTTTTGGGTTCGAATTTATACACCCTTTTAGTGATTCCTGTCTAGAGAATGTCCTTTAGTTTTTGTTGGAGAAATGGTTTAGTGGTGCAAAATTCTCTCAACTTTTGCTTATCTGTGAAGCTTTTGATTTCTCCTTCATATTTGAATGAGATCCTTGCTGGATACAATAATCTAGGCTGTAAGTTATTTTTCTTTCATCACTTTAATTACGTCTTGCCATTCCCTCCTGGCTTGGAGAGTTTCTATTGAAAGATCAGCTGTTATCCTTATGGGAATTCCCTTGTGAGTTATTTGATGTTTTTCCCTTGCTGCTTTTAATATTTGTTCTTTATATTTAATCGTTGTTAATTTGATTAATATGTGTCTTGGGGTGTTTCGCCTTGGGTTTATCCTGTTAGGGACTCTCTGGATTTCTTGAATTTGAGTGGTAATTTCCTTCTCCATTTTAGGGAAGTTTTCAACTATTATCTCCTCAAGTATTTCCTCATGATCTTTCTTTTTATCTTCTTCTTCTGGAACTCCTATGATTTTATTTTACTCCTATTTTTTATTTTAAAGGGAAAGGAGATGCATGTATGTGGCTAATTGATCTCATTTAACCAGGAGCCCCAGTTCAGTTCAGAGTCGCTCAGTCATGTCTGACTTTTTGCAACCCCATGAATCGCAGCACACCAGGCCTCCCTGTCCATCACCAACTCCCGGAGCTCACTCAGACTCATGTCCATCAAGTCAGTGATGCCATCCAGCCATCTCATCCTCTGTCGTCCCCTTCTCCTCCTGCCCCCAATCCCTCCCAGCATCAGAGTCTTTTTCAGTGAGTCAGTTTTGCGCATGAGGTGGCCAAAGTACTGGAGTTTCAGCTTTAGTATCATTCCTTCCAAAGAAATCCCAGGGCTGATCTCCTTCAGAATGGACTGGTTGGATCTCCTTGCAGTCCAAGGGACTTTCAAAAGTCTTCTCCAACACCACAGTTCAAAAGCATCAATTCTTTGGCGCTCAGCTTTCTTCACAGTCCAACTCTCACATCCATACATGACCACAGGAAAAACCATAGCCTTGACTAGATGGACCTTTGTTGGCAAAGTAATGTCTCTGCTTTTGAATATGCTATCTAGGTTGGTCATGACTTTTCTTCCAAGGAGTAAGCGTCTTTTAATTTCATGGCTGCAGTCACCATCTGCAGTGATTTTGGAGCCCCCCAAAATAAAGTCTGACACTGTTTTCACTGTTTCCCCAGGAGCCTTCGACATATCAATTTTGCTAAAGTAATTTCACTGGCACAGGTGACGAGGGAGAGAGCAGAGGGTTCCTATTCTTCCAGGTGGTGACCTGTCCAGTGTCCATTCAGCACCCAGCGGGACTGGATGGGTTATTCTCCCAACTGAGGCAGGATGAAATTCTGTTTCTGGAAACTTCCTTTCATCTTTTAGACCTTCCCTAAGTTGGTCAGCCACATTCATGACTTTGGGCAAAAATGATACATCAGAAAGGCAGATAAAAATCTTTTGACTCACACTTTTTTAACTCGGGATCCATGGAATGGTGGTAGTGGGGGGAGTCTGTGGTTAGAATGTGCATGAAGTTGGATGGGAGAAATATCATGTCTTTTTTTTCATATCTGTATTTGCAATAACTTCTAGTTGAAATTCAATCATGAATGCTGCAACAAACCACAGAGGTAAGTAATGGAAATATTCGTAACTTCATTACCAACAGAAATCATTGATGTTTTCATATCACAAAACAGTGGTTGTGGGTACCTCTAATTATGATTTGGAAATTTTGATCACTGGAATTTACAGTACTCATCAGACCTGTTGGTCTTATTTTTTAAATAGAAGCATGAGGTAACAACTTAATTTTTTTTTTTGGTCATAACAATTGACTTGCAGGATCTCAGTTCCCTGATCAGGGATTGAACCTGGACCACAACAATGAAAATGCAGAGTCCTAACCACCAAGTGACTAGGGAACTCCCCTTAAATATTTTAATACATATATTTCCATATATTTGGCTTATTTTGTAGTCCTGTGTATAAATATCATATTTTTGCGATCACAATATTTTCTGAGAACTTCGGGGCTGGTTCATTTAGTCACTGTCAGCGGGGCTCTCCATTCTTTCCTCCCTTGCAGCCTCAGCAAAAACTCTGACTACTCACCCCATGTTCACAAGATCATGACGGTAGACCCAAGCCTCACATCCAGATACGGCCACGTGGGTGGAGGAAAAATGATCATTCCTTCCCTTGTGACACTTTTCATAAACAAGAAAGTGTTTCTTAAAATTCCCTCCTCCTCCAGAAGACCTCCCCTTATGACACGTGCCCAGAAATGGGCACAGGGATGTCCCTAGATAAATCACTGTCCAGGGGATGGAATTGGCTTATGCATGAGTCACAGAGAAGCCCAGACACTGTGGTGACAAAAGTAGGCTCTCTTGAGAGTTCCCTGGTGGTCCAGTGGCTAATACTCTGTGCTTCTGCTGCAGGGAGCCTGGGTTTGATCCCTGGTCAGGCAACTGAGATCCTATAAGCCTTGTGATCAAGAAAAGAAAAGAAAAAAAAGCGGGTAGGGTTCTATTTGCAAAGATGAAATGGGGAGTGGTGCTGGTGGCCAGGCAGCTCTGCGTTACACTCAGGGAGCATTTCCATTCTTGTTAGGATGATGTCAACGGACTTGAATTGCTCCCCTTCCACAGAGAGCCTGAACACCTCAGATTCTGTTACTTCCCAAGTCTCCTGAGGCATGTGCTGAGCCTCTGGTTCCATCTCAGGGGTGAGAGAGCTGCCTTGGGGTCCCTCTGTAGCTCTCAGAAATGTGTTCAAATCTTTCATCTTCTGCTGTCTTCTCTACCAAAATCCTTGCCCTGTGGCTTTGTATATTTTTTATTTTAAAGGGAAAGGAAATGCATGTATGTGGCTAATTGATTGCATTTAACCAGGAGCTGTAGACTTGTCAATTTTTTAAAAGTTAATTTATTTGTTTTAATTCGAGGATAGTTACTTAACAATGTTGTGATGGTTTTTTGCCATACCTCAACATGAATCGACCATAGGTGTGCAAACCTACAAGCCTTGGGGTCTTTAACATGCGGCAGTGTTGCTAGAACTGAAATCACTTATTCAACCAAAGAGTCAAGGAAATCCACCCATGGTTATCATCGAAACCCTGGTACATATGTGTGTGCTCAGTTGCTCAGTCGTGTCCGACTCATTGTGATACCCAGGACTGAGCCCGCCAGGCTCTTCTGTCCATGTCCATGGAATTCTCCAGGCAAGAATACTGTTGTGGGTTGCCATTTCCTACTCCAGGGGATCTTCCCAACCCAGGGATTGAAACTGTGTCTCCAACATGGGCAGGTAGATTCTTTACCACTGAGTTGGACCATAAAGATGGCTGAATGCTGAAGAATTGATGCTTTTGAATGGTGCTGGAGAAGACTCTTGTGAGCCCCTGAACAGCAAGGAAATCAAACCAGTCAATCTGAAAGGAAATCAACCCTGAATATTCACAGGAAGGACTGATGCTGAAGCTCCAATACTTTGGCCACCTGATGTGAAGGGCCGGCTCATTGAAAAAGATTCTGATGCTGGGAAAGACTGAAGCCAAAATCAGAAGGGGGCGACAGAGGATGATATGGTTAGATAGTATCACTGACTCAATGGACATGAATTTGAGCAAACTCTGGGAGTTAGAGGAGGACACATGGCATGCTGCAGTCCCTGGGGTTGCAAAGAGTAAAACATGACTTAGCAAGTGAACAACATCAACCTGATATTCAATAAAAATGTAATCACGCCCCCTCAATAGAAAGAAGATAAGAATACTCTATGTGTAGAGAAGAGAGTTTGATACGTGCATTAATCAGAGCTATCATATTTACTATATGCTATACAAAAGTTCTATATTATTGACTGCATTTTACCTACTTGACTTATAAACCATAGAGACAAGGGAGGAGGCCAGCATGTTTCTCTTTATTTCTCCTTTCCTCTCCTATAATTTCAAGTTTATGGATGCTATTGCTTGGTTATTTGGTGCTTTATAACTATTTTATCTATTTATATTTATACAGGCTAGTAGTTATAAATTTATAGCTATTTTATCTTCACTGTGAATCATGCCCTTTAGCTTTATAAGGTGCTTTTATTGGTTTTGCTTAATCACTTTTTTGGTCTGAATTCTAACTTGCCTGAAAAACCAGGACCCCTGCTTCCTTTGGGTGTGTGTGTGAGCTTAGTCACTCAGTCATGTCCAACTCTTTGTGACCCCATGGACTGTAACCCGCCAGGCTCTTCTGTCCGTGGGGATTCTCCAGGCAAGAATACTAGAGTGGGTTGCCATGCCCTCCCCAGGGGATCTTTCCAACCCAGGGATTGAACCCAGGTTTCCCACATTGCAGGGGGAGTCTTTACCACCTAAGCCACTAGGGAAGACTTTGGGGGTATTTTCCACTAAACTACCTTTACTTACCCTTTTACTTTCAATATTCTGATTTGCTTTAGTTGTATCCCAGGTATATAGAATTCAGCTCTGCTTTATAATCAAATCTGAAAATATTCTTTCTCTTTGAGCATTAACCCTGTTTGTATTTGTTTATTGATGAAACTAGCGTATGTTTAGTCTTAGTTCTGTTATATTATTTATATTATGATTTGCTTTTAGAGTTTCTTTATAAGTCGACCTAATTCCATTTTATTTGTTGGTCTGTTTGTTTGCCTTTGTTTTTTAGTGTCATCTTTGTGATATTTAGGAAATTACTATATTTTCTAGTAGATATCTTTATAATAATAATGTTAACATTCTACTGGGTTGGCCAAAAAGTTCATTTGGGTTTTTCCATCTGATGTGACAGAAAAACTTAAACAAATAAACCCAATATTTGTATAGAAAGTATCTATTAGTTCCCTAAGCAACTTATCACTGTTACTAATCTCTCCTAGACAGCATATTAAAAAGCGGAGACATTACTTTGGCAACAAAGGTCCATCTAGTCAAAGCTATGGTTTTTCCAATAGTCATGTGTGGATGTGAGAGTTGGACTGTAAAGAAAGCTGAGGGCTGAAGAATTGATGCTTTTGAACTATGGTGTTGGAGAAGACTCTTGAGAGTCCCTTGGACTGCAAGGAGATCCAACCAGTCCATCCTAAAGCAAATTAGTCCTGAGTATTCATTGGAAGGACTGATGCTGAAGCTGAAGCTTCAATACTTTGGCCACATGATGTGAAGAACTGACTTATTAGAAAAGACCCTGACGCTGAGAAAGATTGAAGGCAGGAGGAGAAGGAGACAATAGAGGATGAGATAGTTGGATGGCATCACTGACTCAATGGGCATGAGTTTGTGCAATCTCCGGGAGTTGGTGATGGACAGGGAGTCCTGGCACGCTGTAGTCCATGGGATCACAAAAAGTTGGACACGACTGAGCAACTGAACTGAACTGAACTGGTTATTTCCCTACTACAAGCAATGGCAAAATTAATATATTTCCTCTTTGTCGTCATTCTACTACCAGCTCATTTTCAACAATAATTTAATATTTGTTACAATCCATCTTTGTTCTTTAAACAAGTTTCTAGTTTTTTTACTTGAGTTGTCAGGTCTTATGTCAGTCAGGGCCTAGGAAAACAGAAACCATGATAAACCAAAGTGACTGGCTCAGGAAGAACCCCTGAAAGAGGAAATGGCAGCCCACTTCAGTATTCTTGTCTGGAAAATCCCATGGACAGAGGAGCCTTGTGGGTTACAGTCCATAGAGTTGCAAAGAGTTGAACACAACTGAACAACTGAGCGTGCATGACTGTAAACCAAGGAAGTGGGTACACAGGTGGCAGAAATGCTAAGAAGTCCCAGTAAGACTCTGCAGATTAGTAAATGTGGTAAGTTGGTACTTCCCCTCGGGGCTGGGAGGAGGTGGTGTTACTGAGTCAGGGACCAGAGGTACCTTGAGGTGCTGCCCCAGGAGAGATGCAACTGCTATTGCCCAAGGCTTCCTGCCCCCACCCTGCAGCCTCCCACAGGCTCCTTCTAGCAACCCAGCCATGGACATAAGGCCCAGGATCAGATCAGATCAGATCAGATCAGATCAGTCGCTCAGTCGTGTCTCACTCTTTGCGACCCCATGAACTGCAGCACACCAGGCCTCCCTGTCCATCACCAGCTCCCGGAGGTCACTCAGACTCACACCCATCAAGTCAGTGATGCCATCCAGCCATCTCATCCTCTGGCGTCCCCTTCTCCTCCTGCCCTCAATCCCTCCCAGCATCAGAGTCTTCTCCAATGAGTCAACTCTTCGCATGAGGTGGCCAAAATACTGGAGTTTCAGCTTTAGCATCATTCCTTCCAAAGAAATCCCAGGGTTGATCTTCTTCAGAATGGACCAGTTGGATCTCCTTGCAGTCCAAGGGACTCTCAAAAGTCTTCTCCAACACCACAGTTCAAAAGCATCAATTCTTCGGTGCTCAGCCTTCTTCACAGTCCAGCTCTCACATCCATACATGACCACAGGAAAGACCATAGCCTTGACTAGGCGAACCTTTGTTGGTAAAGTGATGTCTCTGCTTTTGAATATGCTATCTAGGTTGGTCATAACTTTCCTTCCAAGGAGTAAGCGTCTTTTAATTTCATGGCTGCAGTCACCATCTGCAGTGATTTTGGAGCCCAGAAAAATAAAGTCTGACACTGTTTCCACTGTTTCCCCGTCTATTTCCCATGTAGTGATGGGACCAGATGCCATGATCTTCGTTTTCTGAATGTTGAGCTTTAAGCCAACCTTTTCACTCTCCACTTTCACTTTCATCAAGAGGCTTTTTAGCCCCTTTTCACTTTCTGCCATAAGGGTGGTGTCATCTGCATATCTGAGGTTATTGATATTTCTCCCAGCAATCTTGATTCCAACTTGTTTTCTTCCAGTCCAGCATTTCTCATGATGTACTCTGCATAGAAGTTAACTAAACATGGTGACAATATACAGCCTTGACGTACTCCTTTTCCTATTTGGAACCAGTCTGTTGTTCCATGACCAGTTCTAACTGTTGCTTCCTGACCTGCATACAGATTTCTCAAGAGGCAGATCAGGTGGTCTGGTATTCCCATCTCTTTCAGAATTTTCCACAGTTTATTGTGATCTACACAGTCAAAGGCTTTGGCATAGTCAATAAAGCAGAAATAGAATTTTTTTCTGGAACTCTCTTGCTTTTTCCATGATCCAGCGGATGTTGGCAATTTGATCTCTGGTTCCTCTGCCTTTTCTAAAACCAGCTTGAACGTCAGGAAGTTCACGGTTCACATATTGCTGAAGCCTGGCTTGGAGAATTTTGAGCATTACTTTACTAGCGTGTGAGATGAGTGCAATTGTGTGGTAGTTTGAGCATTCTTTGGCATTGCCTTTCTTTGGGATTGGGATGAAAACTGACCTTTTCCAATCTTGTGGCCACTGCTGAGTTTTCCAAATTTGCTGGCATACTGAGTGCAGCACTTTCACAGCATCATCTTTCAGGATTTGGAATAGCTCCACTGGAATTCCATCACCTCCACTAGCTTTGTTCGTAGTGATGCTTTCTAAGGCCCATTTGACTTCACATTCCAGGATGTCTGGCTCTAGGTCAGTGATCACATCATCATGATTATCTGGGTCGTGATTAATTGTACAGTTCTTCTGTGTATTCTTGCCACCTCTTCTTAATATCTTCTGCTTCTGTTAGGTCCATACCATTTTTGTCCTTTATCATGCCCATCTTTGCATGAAATGTTCCTTTGGTATCTCTGATTTTCTTGAAGAGATCCCTAGTCTTTCCCATTCTGTTATTTTCCTCTATTTCTTGGCATTGATCGCTGAAGGCGGTTTTCTTATCTCTTCTTGCTATTCTTTGGAACTCTGCATTTAGATGTTTATATCTTTCCTTTTCTCCTTTGCCTTTCGCTTCTCTTCTTTTCACAGCTATTTGCAAGGCCTCCCCAGACAGCCATTTTGCTTTTTTGCATTTCTTTTCCATGGGGATGGTCTTGATCCCTGTCTCCTGTACAATGTCACGAACCTCATTCCATAGTTCATCAGGCACTCTATCTATCAGATCTAGGCCCTTAAATCTATTTCTCACTTCCACTGTATAATCATAAGGGATTTGATTTAGGTCATACCTGAATGGTCTAGTAGTTTTCCCTACTTTCTTCAATTTAAGTCTGAATTTGGCAATAAGGAGTTCATGGTCTGAGCCACAGTCAGCTCCTGGTCTTGTTCTTGCTGATTGTATAGAGCTTCTCCATCTTTGGCTGCAAAGAATGTAATCGATCTGATTTCGGTGTTGACCATCTGGTGATGTCCATGTATAGAGTCTTCTCTTGTGTTGTTGGAAGAGGGTATTTGCTATGACCAGTGCATTTTCTTGGCAAAACTCTATTAGTCTTTGCCCTGCTTCATTCCGTGTTCCAAGGCCAAATTTGCCTGTTACTCCAGGTGTTTCTTGACTTCCTACTTTTGCATTCCAGTCCCCTATAATGAAAAGGACATCTTTTTTGGGTGTTAGTTCTAAAAGATCTTGTAGGTCTTCATAGAACCGTTCAACTTCAGCTTCTTCGGCGTTACTGGTTGGGGCATAGATTTGGATTACTGTGACATTGAATGGTTTGCCTTGGAAACGAACAGAGATCATTCTGTCATTTTTGAGATTGCATCCAAGTACTGCATTTCGGACTCTTTTGTTGACCATGATGGTCACTCCATTTCTTCTGAGGGATTCTTGCCCGCAGTAGTAGATATAATGGTCATCTGAGTTAAATTCACCCATTCCAGTCCATTTTAGTTCGCTAATTCCTAGAATGTCGACATCCCATTCACTCTTGCCATCTCTTGTTTGACCACTTCCAACTTTTGCCTTGATTCATGGACCTGACATTCCATTGTGCCCCCCCCTCGCGGTCCCGGGGGGCGCTCGTGGTGTTGGACCTGGGTCCCTCTGTGTCTCGGGCCGGGGCGCTGTTGCTCCGGTTGACTCATGGGACTCTGCTGGGGGGGGGGGGGGCGAGGGGGGTGGGGCGCGTGGGTCGGGCCCTGGGCTGTGGGGGGGGGGGTTCTTCTGATCTGATGCAATATTGTTCTTTACAGCATCGGACTTTGCTTCTATCACCAGACACATCCACAGCTGGGCGTTCTTTTTGCTTTGGCTCCATCCCTTCATTCTTTCTGGAGTTATTTCTCCACTGATCTCCAGTAGCATATTGGGCCCCTACTGATCTGGGGAGTTTCTCTTTCAGTGTCCTATCATTTTGTCTTTTCATACTGTTCATGGGGTTCTCAAGGCAAGAATACTGAAGTGGTTTGCCATTCCCTTCTCCAGCGGACCACACCCTGTCATATCTCTCCACCATGACCCGCCCATCCCGGGGTTGCCCCTCCGGCATGGCTTAATTTCATTGAGTTAGACAAGGGTGTGGTCCTGGTGTGATTAGATTGACTAGTTTTCTGTGAGAATGGTTTCAGTGTATTTGCCCTCTGATGCCCTCTTTCAAGACCTACTGTCTTACTTGGGTTTCTCTTACCTTGGGCGTGGGGTATCTCGTCCCGGCTGCTCCCGGCCAGCGAAGCACAGCCATCGCACCTTACCTTGGACGAGGGGTCTCTCCTCACCGCCGCCCTTCCTGACCTCGGTCGTGGGGTAGCTCTTCTCGGCCGGCCGTGCTTAGTGCGCTGGCCCTCACCGCCGTCCTTCCTCGGTCGTGGGGTAGCTCCTCTCGGCCGCGCTCTTCGTGCGCGGCGCAGCCGGCGGGGCGCTCTTAGTGCGCGACGCAGCCAGCAGGGCGCTCTTAATTGTGCGCTGGTCGCGGGAAGGCGGGCGCTCTTAATTGTGCGCCGGTCGCGGGAAGGCGCAAGATGCAACCACATCTTGCAACCCAGGATGCAACCACACAACTCGCTGGGATCAGCCTTCTTGTGATATTGGCCAGAGGAGCCAAAGGGCAAGGCTTGTACCTGAGAACAAGCAGGCCAAAGACTGAAGGGCTTTAAATGGTGTCCTTTGTCTACTGGTTGCTGTGGATAAACTGAAATATCCAAATTCTACTCTTTATTCTTGGTTTTTAACAGTTTGACTTGGATGTAACTCATAAGCTTCTTTATGTTTATCCTGTTTGGTGTTTGCTTATCATTTTGCATCTACAAAGTTCTATACTTCATCCAATTTGGGGAAATTTTGGCCTTTATTTCTTCAAAAAATTTTTTTCTGCCCATTCTCTCTTCTCTCCCTTTAGAGTTCCAATGACTCAAGTATTAGACCACTTGGTATCATTTAACTGGTCCTTGAATTTCTGTTCAAACTTTTCAGGATTCTCTCTCCTCTGTATTCTTCATTTTGAATCATTTCAATTGACCTATCTTGCATTTCTTTCATTTATTACTCTGGTGTGTCTATTCCAGCATAAGTCTATTCCTGTGAAATTTTTATTTCAGAAATTTTGAGGGGTTTCAGTTCTAGAATTTCCATTTAGTATTTTTTAAAAATTCTGTCAATATCTCCAATGAGATGTCTTGTTTTCCATTTATTTAAAACATATTTCTATCACTTCACAGACAACAGCTACAATATTCACTTCAAAGTCTTGCCTGTGGGTTCCATCTTGGATTCATATTGAGATACGGCTTCCTTGCTTCTCTTTCCTCTTGAGAACACATATTCCATTTTCTTGATTTTTCAGATGACAGGTCATTTTGGAGTGATCGTGGACATTATGAATGTTAGGTTGTACACATTCTGGATTCTGCTATTGTTCTTCAATGAGTGTGTTTCATATGTTCACAGGAGAGTTTTATGGCAAAATCCAGTTTTTCGATATAAACACTGGTCTCGGTCTAGATCTTATTTCCTTAGCTGAGCTGACTTAGGCCTGTTTTACATACTCAGGGCTCAGGGTCTGTCAGAGACCAATGGAGGATCCCACCTCTGAGTTTCTCCCTCCTGGGATTCCCCTCTCTCTCTTCACCATTTTGGTTTCTTGCCTTCATTTTTCTGGCTTCCTGTCTTTATTTTTTTTGTTTCCCAGGATAGAAAACCTGTGGGGTTTTCCTTGTTTGCCACAGTGCTGCTGTGCGTGCTGCACACACCAGCCTTAGCCCCTGGCAAAACGCCAGAGTTGGGAACTTACTTGCATGGCCCATCTCACCTTCCCCAATAAATGTGTACCCCTCCCCACACCCCCCAGACTATCAGCTTCTGTTCTGTCTCCAGTACTTTTTGTTTCATGTTCAAATTTCCTACAGGGAGGGTGGTTGAGGGCTTGTCTGATTGCGTTTTAGTCCATTAAATCTAGAGATAGAGTCTTTTTTTTTTTTTTTAAGGGAAGAAGATTCTAATGAGATTTTGCTACAGAAATAGCGACAGACAGCTGGGAGTACTGGAGAGAGCAGCTGCATTTCCTCCACGCGGGTCACTGAGGAACTCACGGGAGCCTGGTAATGACCAGAGGGAGAGAGGACCCCTGAATGCCATATGGCTTGAGGGGTCTGATGTGAGAGAGCGAGAAAGAAAGAATGAGAGAAAGAAAGGAGGGAAGGAAGGAGGTAGGGGAGGAAGGAAGGAAAGCAGAATTTTGATTGCAGTTTTGCTACCAGAATGGACATGATTAGACCTTTAATATCCAAAAAAGAGACTTCTGGTTATTAACCGAAAGTTAACTGTGAGATCTGTGTGAACTTGTTGTCTTGGATAGTGAAAAATAATTCAGCTAGAGTGTATTTGAAAAAGGGCAGTGGTTTGATAACAATAAAATTTCTCTGTGCTAATTCATTCAGTACACTGGCTGCCAGTGGAAGAAAGGATTTAATTTCTACTCCACACACATATCACTTCCTATTGACAGCCTCACCTTATCTGTAGGGTTGTATCACAATTTTTATTAAATTCAAATTCATTGTTTATATTTTATGATCATGTGTGATATTATTCACAACAGAGTCGCTGGTCCTACTAGGAATAAATTTTCTTTCTTGTACTATTTTCCCCTAGTGATAATAATTAACTTGGATTTTGTTCCTTGGTTCTTCTGAGTTTTTGTTCACTTTATTTTGCATTTACCTAAAGAAAACACAAGTGAAAAGATTCTGGGAGAAATATCAAACCTCAGATATGCAGATGACACCACTCTTATGGCAGAAAGTGAAGAGGGGCTAAAAAGCCTCTTGATGAAAGTGAAAGTGGAGAGTGAAAAGGTTGGCTTAAAGCTCAACATTCAGAAAACGAAGATCATGGCACCTGGTCCCATCACTGCATGGGAAATAGATGGGGAAACAGTGGAAACAGTGTCAGACTTTGTTTTTCTGGGCTCCAAAATCACTGCAGATGGTGACTGCAGCCATGAAATTAAAAGACGCTTGCTCCTTGGAAGGAAAGTTATGACCAACCTAGATAGCATATTCAAAAGCAGAGATATTACTTTACCAACAAAGGTTCGCCTAGTCAAGGCTATGGTCTTTCCTGTGGTCATGTATGGATGTGAGAGCTGGACTGTGAAGAAGGCTGAGCGACGAAGAATTGATGCTTTTGAACTGTGGTGTTGGAGAAGACTCTTGAGAATCCCTTGGACTGCAAGAAGATCCAACCAGTCCATTCTGAAGAAGATCAATCCTGGAATTTCTTTAGAAGGAATGATGCTAAAGCTGAAACTCCAGTATTTTGGCCACCTCATGCGAAGAGTTGACTCATTGGAGAAGACTCTGATGCTGGGAGGGATTGAGGGCAGGAGGAGAAGGGGACGCCAGAGGATGAGATGGCTGGATGGCATCACTGACTCGATGGGATGCAAGTCTGAGTGACCTCCGGGAGCTGGTGATGGACAGGGAGGCCTGGCGTGCTGCGGTTCATGGGGTCGCAAAGAGTCGAACACGACTAAGCGACTGATCTGATCTGATTGCTGATTCACCTCCTAACTTCCACAATAAATCTCTGATACATTCAGAATCATTAAGTAATCTACTTTTTTTATGTTTGTTTTTTCCCCTTGAGAACATGTCTTCTGAAATCCTCCACTTCAGCCTTCACTCCCTTTTAGCTGTTCTCCCCACAGTTGTCGTCCTGTGATAGCCCTTCTAGAAATTACTTTCTTTCCCTCCCATCCTAGACTTCTTGTGTCCTGAGTCTCATGTCTTCTCTTTTGGTTTATTCCCTCATTTGATGAAGCATATCCCCTAGAATATTACTAAGAAAGTGCATCAGTTCAGTTGCTCAGTCATGTCCGACTCTTTGCAACTCTATGGACTGCAGCACACCAGGCTTCCCTATCTATCACCAACTCCCGGAGCTTGCTCAAACTCGTGTCCATTGAATCTGTGATGCTATCCAACCATCTCATCCTCTGTCGTCCCCTTCTCCTGCCTTCAATCTTTCCCAGCATCAGGGTCTTTTCCAATGAGTCAATTCTTCCCATCTGGTGGCCAAAGTATTGGAGTTTCAGCTTCAGCATCAGTCCTTCCAATGAATATTCAGGACTGATTTCCTTTAGGATTGACTGGTTTGATCTCCTTGCAGTCCAAGGGACTCTAAAGAGTCTTCTCCAACACCACAACAGCATTGAAAGCATCAATTCTTCGGTGCTCAGCTTTCTTTATGGCCCAACTCTCACATCCATTCATGACTACTGGAAAAACCATAGCTTTGACTAGATGGACCTTTGTCAGCAAAGTAATGTGCGTAGAAGGCAAATTTTTTGGAGACTTCACATATCTAAAGTTGTCATGATTCCCCTTTACAAATGATTGACCATTTGTCTGGGTAACTCCCTATTGACTCCCTGCTTTTGTTATGGAATGATACAACGAACAAGAACAAATATATTTATAAAGAAAGGGGTAGAAAGAAGAAAGTTCTAGCAGACTTCTCTATCCATTCAAGCAATGGGCTTTGCTTTCATTGAGACTGAGGTTGTGGGTGTGGGTCTGGAGGGAACATGTGGTATTTGTCCAAAAGCACTTCTTAGGAGAATCGCCTCCCTCTCATTTGTGGGGCTGGTCAATCATGGTGTCCTTCGTCTGACCAAAAAGATAGTCATGGGAGCTCAAGCAAGGCGAGTGTGGTTACTATTAATAGCCCATCCGAGGGGGAAAAACCCCTCTGTGCTGCCTATCTTCCGTTGCCTGTCCAGGTATGTTCTTGTCCTACGTTTGCCTGCTCACTGTCCGGAGAGGCTCCCTGATCTCTCAGCCTCCCACTGGACTGAACCCATGGGGCACTCCCTGGAAACCAGTGAGAAGGCAAGCAAAGGCCAAATAGCCTGGGTTCACTGTGCTCCCCAGAATGCCACGACCCCTGCCAGTAAGCCCTCTCCACACCTCTCCCCACTCCAGCTGCGCCAAACTGCTTCTTTCTCCAGCGTCCTCAGGCCTGGGAATAATATTATATTAATGATAGGTTCTGTGGTTTATAGCACTAAGGACAGCACTCAGTTCAGTTTAGTTCAGTCACTCAGTCGTGTCTGACTCTTTGCAACCCCATGAATCGCAGCACACCAGGCCTCCCTGTCCATCACCAACTCCCGGCGTTACCCAAACTCATGTCCATCGAGTTGGTGATACTATCTAGGCATGTCATCCTCTGTCGTCCCCTTCTCCTCCTGCCCCTCAATCCCTCCCAGCACCAGGGTCTTTTCCAATGAGTCAGCTCTTTGCATGAAGTGGCCAAAGTACTGGAGTTTCAGCTTTAGCATCAGTCCTTCCAAAGAAATCCCGGGGCTGATCTCCTTTAGAATGGACTGGTTGGATCTCCTTGCAGTCCAAGGGACTCTCAAGAGTCTTCTCCAACACCACAGTTCAAAAGCATCAATTCTTCGGCACTCAGCTTTCTTCACAGTTCAACTCTCTCATCCATACATGACCACAGGAAAAACCATAGCCTTGACTAGACGGACCTTTGTTGGCAAAGTAATGTCTCTGCTTTTGAATATGCTATCTAGGTTGGTCATAACTGAGGTTGTGGGTGTGGGTCTGGAGGGACTATGTGGTACTTTCCTTACAAGGAGTAAGCGTCTTTTAATTTCATGGCTGCAATCACCATCTGCAGTGATTTTGGAGCCCAAAAAAATAAAGTATGACACTGTTTCTACTGTTTCCCCATCTATTTCCCATGAAGTGTTGGGACCAGATGCCATGATCTTAGTTTTCTGAATGTTGAGCTTTAAGCCAACTTTTTCACTATCCTCTTTCATAAGCTTGCACTCACCACCATGAATAGCCCCTTCATTAGATAACCCTCACATCACCTAACCATTTATTTCCTGCTAGGACTTCAGTGGAGCTATTCTTTCCCCTTAAAGGACTTAAGGCTGGATTTGTTAGTCAGCACTTGCCGAGCGGGGCTTCCCTTGTAGCTCAGCTATAGAGAATCAGCAGTGTGGGAGACCTGGGATCAATCCCTGGGTTGGGAAGATCCCCTGGAGAAGGGAAAGGCTACCAACTCCAGTATTCTGGCCTGGAGAATTCCATGGACTGTATAGTCCATGAGGTTGCAAAGAGTCACAGAAGACTGAGGGACTTTCACCTGCTGAGCAAGCAGAAACAGAGCCAAGAGGTAGAGATGAGCCTGATAACATCCTCTGAGCATCTGGACTCAGCTTGGTCTGCAGCTAGCTGTAGCCCAGTCTTCTCAGAAGTATCAGCTAACAAACTTTCCTTTAAAGAAATTAATTTAATTGGTCCAGGATCCATGAAATTTAACGGGAGCCTGCTGGCTGTTGGTGATGCACAGGAATGTAGTTCTTAGCTTGACTTGGTGTTGCTTGGCCATGAAAAATCACGTCATTCTTGATTTCATTAACTTTATCACAGCTAAATATTTACTTGCCCCTACTGGCCTATCTCATGGTCTATTGAAATAAGATCTTCAGAGCCATATCAATTCATATTTCATGCCCAAGATATTGGCAATGCAGGTCAAGGTTTAAAAAAACATTATTGGGAGAAATATGTATCATATTCCCTCAAGAGACCTAGAACATGACATAGAAATTGCATATATGCATCCCTATGCTGGTGATTCTGAAGCCTAGGGACAGTGGACCTATTTAAAAAGTAGAAAATGGTTGATATGGGTCATAAAACCCTGCCACATTCTTTTCAGCCTTGTGGGAGCGATTTCCTCCTCACTTACTCTTCTGGGGCCTCTTTTGTCAGGCACATCAAATGGTTTCCTGCCTCAGGACCTTTGCACAAGCAGTGTTCTTTAACACAAGGCTCTCCCCCCACTACTGGTTCTTCAGGCTGTGTTGAAACACCACATTTTTAGAGAGGCCCCTCTAAGCCCCTTATCCGATGGTATCTCCCTATTATCCTGTCTCTTTTTCACCTATCTTTTATAACCATGGCACTTATCACAATTTGAAATTATTTTCCCTTTCTGTGTGTAACTGGTATGACCTGCTTCACCAGCTTGGGGTGAAAATTAAGTCACAGTGCTTAAATCTTCAAGTCAGAACTGGCTCTGTTTCCATGAGCCAGATTTCCAGGAAGCTTACGCCCTTCCTGAGGTTAGGGAGGTTCTTTTCCCATCAAGTTGTCCAATAACTTCAGGGGTTTACTTGCTTCAAAGGGGCCAGTCCTGACCCCAAACATCTCATCAAGAGTACTGTGTGTAAAGTAGATGACTAAGGAGAACCCGCTGTGTAGCACAGGGAACTCTACTCAGTACTTGGTGGTGACCCAAATGGGAAGGAAATCCAAAAAGAGTGGATATAGTGGATTCAATTTTCTGTACAGTAGAAACTAACACAACATTGTAAAGCAGCTATGCTCTGCTAAAAATTAAAAAAAAGAAAGAAAAAGAGTCAGTTGGAGCCTCTGAAGAGTTCAGTAGTTGGCTCCCTTATTTTACTTTTATAAAGTAGTTGACTTATTAAAAAAAATTTTAAACTATTTACTTATTTAAAAACAAATAACTACTTATTTAATATAAACTATTTCGTTGTGGCACGCGGGTTCCAGCAGGTTCAGTAGTTGTGGTGTCCAGGCTTAACTGCTTCTCGGACAGCGTGTGGAAAGTTAGTTCCCCAGTCAGGGATTGAACCCGTGTCCGCTGCATTGCAAGGCAGATTCTTAACCCCTGGACCACCAGGGAAGTCCCTGGTTGTTATTTTAAAGGGCTGTGCTCCTTGTGGAGAGCTGACCCCATGCACCTTGAGGGGTCAGTGTCCACTGCTGCTGGCCCACCTTCATTGGCTGAGCTCACACTTTGGGGCACACCGCATGAGGGGGTGTCTGGTGTGACTCTGGGGCTCAACCCTGGCGTCCCACCCCCGCCCAGTGGCCATGAGTGTCCTGGTTCTATAGCAGGCCCTACAGCTGGCACGGCTGCTTGGAGACATTGGAGAATGGGTTCAGGGGAGATCCCTGAGGACTCCTGCTGGCTGCAGCGTAGACAGCTTACACTCCAATGTCCCTTGTGGGATCCAGCTACTTTCCCTCCCTCTTGGCCTCTTTGTGGTCCTGCCTCCCACACACAAGCCACACCCTGGAAACATGTACTGAGAATGCTTTCACCTCAGGGGCCGTGGCTGCAGGAGGGGACTTGAGACCCTCTTCCCCAAGATGAGCTCCCATCAGCACCCTTGAGATTTTCTCTGCTAGCTGATGGCTGAAACCATCTCATCTTCCAGCCGTACAATCTTCACCCACTATCAGGGTCTCCTTTCCCTTCATCCCAGGAAGGCTTGGCCCCTGTCTGAGTTGCCCTCACCAGCTTGCCTGGAGGAGGAGGAGAGCAGCTGCAGTCAGGCACACAGACATGGGCCTTCCATCCCCTTGCTCTAGAGTAAAGGTGTCGCTCACCTCCTGTGACCAAGAAGGGCCACTCAAGTGAGCCTTTCCAACACAAAGATGATTTATCCCTGAATAACTGAGGGTTTGTCTAGATAGAGACTGTGAGAAACTTTTAAATGGAAGCTCATTTTAGGTTTAAAAAAAAAAAAAAGACTCCATCATACTGCATGGCTGTCTCCTGTTTAAGCCTCAGAACCTCAGCTTCATCTGTGAACCCACTCATGGCACATGGTGGGCGGACAATCAGTTCTTACTGAATGATTATATCAGCAATTCCTGAAAAAACTCATGGACAGGGAGGCCTGGCGGCGCGGTTCGGGGTCGCAAGGTCCCAGCGACTGATCTGATCTGATCATACTAGGGTTTGAGAACCAAAGGATGGGTGCACAATGATCTAATAACCCTGTTAAATGCTGCTGATCAGGGATTTCCCTGGTGGCCCAGTGGTAATGACTCTGAGCTCCCAATGCAGGGGGCAGGGGTTTGATCCCCCTGCTCAGGGAACTAAGATACCACATGTGGCACAGCCTAAAGATAAATAAATGAATAAAAATAAAATAACAACAAAATGCCATCAAAAAATTAATAATAAAGAGAGCAGGAAATGCAAGTAGATACATAAGTAAACATTAAAAACATTAAAAAAAACTGATCATGGGTAGAAATGTCAGTGTCCATATACATGCACTTTTATTCACGTTTTATTCCTTTTAATTTCAAGAAGTGCAATTTTCTTTTCATTTGGGAACTTTCAAGAAGGATTTCAGACATTCAGAATAGTGTGAAAAGAATATAACAAACACCAGGGAACCCAACACAGAATTTAAGAAATAAACCTGAAATAAAGTAGTTACAGTCACTTGGGTACCACTCCTCACTTCTCCCACCAGAGGTACCATTGTCCTAATTTAAAGAAACTTCCACAGCCCTAGAAGCCACAGACCAACACAGGTGTGATCTTGCCCCTCCTCCTCCGGCCACAAGTGATTAAACCAGGTGGACGCCCCACACACCTGGGCCAATCAGCTGCTGCGTCTCAAGAGTTCAGACTTGAAGGCCTGAGCTAGTGTGCTGTGATGAGCAACACTGACAGGTCTTGCTAGTTGCAGGACTTGGACTTACTTTGGGTGTGGCCACAAGGAGTCTTGTGAGAGAAGGTAAGTGAATAGTCAACAGTGTGAAGGGATAAAAAGAGCGGATGTAGAGGGAAAGGAGCGGAAGGCTGAGGGGGAAGGGGAAACACAGGGAGGTAAAGAGAGTGACTGGGGAGAAGTAGGAACACTGCTAATTATCTTGTCTGCCGCTGTGCTCTGTCGTGTCTGACTCTCCGCAACCCTATGGACTGTAGCCTGCCAGTCTCCTCTGCCTACAGAATTTTCCAGGCAAGAATACTGGACTGGGTTGCCATTTCCTTCTCCAGTGGTCTTCCCTACCCAGGGACTGAACAGGAGTTTCCTGTGTCTCCTGCACTGGCAGGCAGATTCTTTAACACTGAGATGCCTGGGAAGCCCTTTCTGCATCTATCTCTGCTCAAAAGACTCAGTTTACACCTGAATTTATTTTAAATTATTTTAACCTATTTTAACTTGGGTTTTTAGCAGACCAGATGTACTTTTCTATAATGTTATTCTATATTATATTAAGATATTACAATTCCTTTAGGGAATGACATCTGCTGTTAAAAAATGCCTAGTTTTTATTTATCCTCATTTTTATTGGTGTCATTTCTTTGTCCAGTTTGCTTGATTATAAATATATATATATATATATATATATATAGCTTTGGCTCATTTTTAGCCCTGTAATCCTCTCCCTGTCCCTGCAGCATAACCGTAATATTAGTCTTAGGGATGTTTTCCTCTTACTCACCATTATTTGTTCATTCAGTCAATCATTTATTCATTCCACAAATCAAGTGTCTGCTATGATAAGAGTAACACAGTAATATAGACAGATTTAAAATAGTGAGCTGTGGAAGAAACTAGGGCAGGGAGGAGGATAGAAGATTGAACTGTCTAGGGTTTCAGTTTAGCACTGGGATGGCTGGGCTAGGAATCCTGAGGAGGTGATATTCTGTATAGATTTGAAGGATCCAGGGGACTGTTCTAGTATCGTGCAGAGCCCCAGTCCAGGAAACAGGGGTGGTAGGTGCAAAGGCCCTGGGGCAGAGAATGAACTGGGGAGCAGGATGAAGGAGAATAGGCAATAAGACGTGGGGTCACAGTCAGTGCAGGGCCTCAGGGCCATTGTCAAGACTCACTGGCAGACATGGAGGCTTCTGGTGAGAGGAACAGCCCAGTCAGACGTCTGCTATAACAGGGTTACCCCAGCTGCTCTGTTGGCAACTGTCTGAAGCAGAGCTGTTCTTCAGCCAGGAGGCACTGGGGCCTGCTGTGTGTTCTTGTGTATTTTCATATCACCATAGTGTGACGGAGGCAAGCATGATGCAAGGTAACCGGGCAGGGGGCTATGATGACCATTCAGGTGAGAAGAGCAGGTGGCTTGGACCTGGGAGGGGACAGCAGAGGAGGTGAGAAAGGGTCAAATTCTGGAAATAGGTGAAGCATAGTCCTTTGCCAATGTTAAAAAATTGTCAGTGATCTACATGGGAAGTGTCATACTACATTGGTAGTTTAAACAATTCCTTTTATGAGAAGGAGGACCCAGGAGGCTGGCATAGATCCTTTCCTCTGATGCTTCATCCCAAATTCCACCCCCTATTTCAACCAAGTCATTCTCTCCTCCATGCATCCTATTGGTTCGCCTTCATAAGTCCATGGACCCATTGCCAGTGAGATGTGTTCTCGTTTTTGAGGCCTGCTTCCAAATGGTCCTCCTTCCTGTGTTCCAGCCTCTGGGATTCAGTTTCAGTTTTCAATACAAACCTATAGAATTTCCAGTATTACTTGGTAATTACCACATGCTAATCACTGTTGAAATTTTTCTTTCCAGCAAACACCAAATGAACATGCCTTTCTGCTATCATGATCACATTGCAAATCTAATTTAACAACCTGTGGAATAAACAAACATGGAGATAAATAGAACATTGTCAAGTGTTTTCAGCAAGTTAGAAATTGGATCAAATCCTTATAGGTGGCAATATTTACTTTGGATTTGCTCTGTCTTCATGGCGCTTTAGTTACTATGATCCTGGGGAACTTTCTAGACGAAAAAAAAGTGCTCCCTGTTTTCAAATTTGTCAATCCATGTCTTAGTAATGGCTGTATTTATACATTTATTGTTGTTGTTGTTGTTCAGTCACCCAGTTGTGTCCGACTCTGGGACTCCATGGACTGCAGCACACCAGGCCTTCCTGTCCCTCATCATCTCTGGAGTTTGCCCAAGTTCATGTTCATTGCACCAGTGATACCATCCAGCCATCTCATCCTCTGATATCCTCTTCTGCCCTCAATCTCCCAGCATCAGGGTCTTTTCCAGTGAGTTGTCTGTTTGCATTAGATGACCAAAATACTGGAGCTTTAACTTCAGCATTCATCAACATTTACATGTTTGCTGCTAAGTCATTTCAGTCATGTTCGACTCTGTGTGACCCCATAGATGGCAGCCCACGAGGCTCCCCCGTCCCTGGGATTCTCCAGGCAAAAACACTGGAGTGGGTTGCCATTTCCTGCTCCAATTTACATGTTTAATTGTCTGTAAATAAAGAATATGGTAAGGGAGAGCATTTGGGACAAGACATGCTTCTATAAAAAAAGAATCAGCTTGAAGCATTCAACTTAAATGAGGGTTAAGCACACAGATAATTGTGTTAAATAGTAATGAAATGTTTTGTTTTATTTTTAAATGTCATTTTGTTACTGCAAACTCAAAGTCCTCCTGTGAAGTACCTCATCAAGCAGAAAACAAGACCAGACGTGAATTAATGTTTTCCTCTGAGCATCTACATTTTCTCTATTCTGAGCTCTTCAAAATTCAAGGTGCTTCCTTTTTTTTTTTCTGTTGATGTATAGTGGATTTACAATGTTGTGTTGGTTTAGGTGCACAGCCAAGTGATTCAATTATTTACATATGCATATATTCTTTTTCAGATTCTTTTCCATTTTAGGTCATTAACAAATATTAAGTATAGTATCCTGTGCTTTACCGTAGGTTCCTATTGATTATCCATTATGTTTATATAGTAGTGTATATAAGTTGATTCAAGGTGCTTCTGAAGCATATAACATTTAGGTTTTTTTTTTAATGTCCATAAAATCAGTAAATTCTTTGCTATTTAGAATTTAACCTTTTGAAAGCAAGTGCTTCTGCTAGGTTTTACTTAACTGCATGAGACTCTTCTTGCATCATTTTTGACACATTTTCGATTGACTTTCATATATGAACCCACTCATGTTCTCTAGATTTTACCCAGCACCTTTTACTGAAGGTGAACTTTTCATGGTGAAGGACTGCATGTAGAATGAGACTCCTACAAGATACTGTCTGTACATATGGCTTTTGGACTAACAGTTTCTGCTGTTTTATGGATAGTTCCTGACAGGGATTGGATTGACTTCCAGATACAGAGAAGAGAGATGCAAAGATACACACTCATTAACATTTACGGGTACTTTTTTCAGAGGAGTTATTCATTTAGATGATAATACAAAGACACTTTCTCTTTAATGGCCAAACTACACAGTAAAAGCAAGTGTTTAGAGAAAAGACACCCTAATGAACCATTTCCTGTAGCATCTTGTCGCTCACATGCTCACACATATTAAGAAGCTCTTTCTTCTACCTACAGACTATCCAGGCTGTTTTTATGGTTTCTGAACCCATCTGTTCCAACCTGTACTGCTGCTATTTAGAATACAGATGTTAATTACCTCCTTAACATCTCCCTGCTCCTTGCTAGAAGCCTCAAATGCCCCCAAGCAGCCATGAGGTTCTCAACACCCAAACCTTGCTTCTGGTTTTTCAGGGCAGCCCAACTCAGACTCTTATCCCCATCAGCCCCTGTTAGAGGGACATGGATATGCCCTCCAGGCAGAAGTACAGACCTGATACTTCATCTGTCTTCACTGAAGGCCCGACTAAGGCAGACCTTCTTGCTCTGAGTTGAATAAAATAATCCTAATTCTAAACATCTTAAACATCTCATTAACAGGATGTGTCCAAACATGTCAGAGGCTCCTTCTCATCCCAGGTCTGTCCAGCTTGTTTGAAAACTACGGTTTCTCTCCATGCTGTGTAACCCTGGCTGGGTTTGTTCCCACTACTGGGCCATCTATAGGTGAAGGCTGGTGCTTTATTATGGTTTGCTTTCATCCTTGGGCCCTATTATCTTTTCCTTCTGATTTTAAATTCCCTAAGGGGGCTAACATTGATTCTGTGATTCCTATTGGTTTGTCAACTGATTTCCCCGCCCTTTGTTTCTGTTGTAAGGTTCAGAAAGTTGCCACTATAATGAATGACATGCAGCTTCCAATGGGCCTCTGAGAACACATAGAAACACCACTTAGAATGAAAACGCCTCTCTATTTATTTTTTATTTTTGGTTGCATGTCACAGTATGTGAGACCTTAGTCCCACCAGGGGTTGAACCCATGCCTCCTGTGCTGAAAGGTAGTCTTAACCACTGGACCACTGGGGAAGTCCCCCAGACAACACTTTAAATGGGTCATGGAGAATGATTCAGTTTTACCCTTTGAAAGTAACACATTTTAGTAGAAATTAAGTATTTGTCATTTGATGAGTGTTCTAGAACTTTGTGCTAATTATAATGCCTCATTTTATCACCAAAAGCTGTAGAAAGAAGAGTGCCTTACAGTTGCTAAGAGTGAAATTTTTTCATGTGAGTTCTTTAAATTTACGACTCTACTCATTCCTTGTGGTTGATAATTGAACGGGAAAGGAAATAAGTCAGAAAACAGAGGAAAAGGAAGAGAGCACAGTGCCAGGCAAGAAGAGATTCTCAACAAATATTTGCTGAATAAATGAATGAAAAGGAGCCTGAAAATTTAAAAACAGTCATGATGTAAGATCTCAGCTCCTGGGATGAAATTCAATTAAAAACATTCAGACCGTTGTGAGCATGAGTATGATTTTTGTCATGGGGAACGCATGTGTTTCTTTTTCTTGAATAAAATTTTAGAGAAAGAAAAGGGGTGAAAAAAAGATGAATGCCAGGAGAAGTTGAACGAGGTGAACAGAAAATAAGGGTGAAAAAAAAAACAAATGAGTTTGGTAAAAGGAAAACAAACAGAAATGTGAGCACATTTCTGTTTTTCTTTTCTTTTTTTTCAGAGATAAATCTCCCACCTTTATTCTTCAAACTTGAGATCGGACATCTGATCTTAAGGTGTCTGATCAAACATATACTGTTTAGTAGTGATAAATATGGGCTTCCCTCAGATGGTAAAGAATCCACCTGAAATGCAGGAGACCTGGGTTCAGTCTCTGGGTTGGGAAGATCCCCTGGAGGAGGGCAGGGCAACCCACTCCAGTATTCTTGCCTGGATATTTTTAATATTACAATGAGCAAATAATTATAGAGGAGTTACTATAGCTGAGTCACTTTAGTTTTTATTTTTTTATAATCTGTTTCTTTTTTTTAATTAAACAATTTTTTACTGGAGTATATTTGCTTGTGTTGTGTTAGTTTCTGGTGTACTACTGATTTTCTTTCTTCTTACTCCCTTTCCTTCCTTCTAGTATTTAATTTGGAAATATGTTAAGACAGCACCAGGTGGCAAATAGCAATTTAATTCTCCTTGCCAACAGAGCTAAAGACTTAGCCTGCTTTTTATTATTAATAGCAGAGCCAGGGGGAGGGAGAGGGGAGGGAGGAAGGAAAAAGCCATTTAGTGTGCAGTGATAGAGGTGGCGCGGAGTTGATAGGACCCAGATAAGAAATCTCTCAATGCACGCATGAATTCTCCTTTTCATTCTGCCACCTGCTAGAAAATTGGGTGAACAGGCATTTGAGACTTTTTTTTTTCCTGCAGCAAATATTTGCATGGGAGCCTTGCGTTGACACTGTGTGCTTTGGATTTCAGGGAGCAGGCTGATGCCTCTTGGGGCATGTAAGTACAGAAGGCAGGGCCACACCCCTGAGAAGGTAGCTGGTTTCAGAGGCAGTTCCAAGAGTCCTATTTGCTCAAACTGAGTCAAGTGTGGTACTCGTCACTTTGAAAAATTGGATGGGGCTCTCCTTTGAAGTCTTCCACGTGATTATGTCCTATTTGATTTTTATCTGATAGAACACTAGATTTTCTGGGCCCCTAAACATATACTATTTCAGCTTAGTTTAGTTGCTCAGTCATGTCCAACTCTTTGTGACCCCATGAACTGCAGCACGCCAGGCCTCCCTGTCCATCACCAACTCCCCGAGCCCACCCAAACTCATGTCCATTGAGTCGGTGATGCCATCCAACCATCTCATCCCCTGTCGTCCCCTTCTCCTCCTGCCCTCAATCTTTCCCAGCATCAGGGTCTTTTCAAATGAGTCAGCTCTTCGCATCGGGTGGCCAAAGTATTGGAGTTTCAGCTTCAACATCAGTCCTTCCAATAAACACCCAGGACTGATCTCCTTTAGGATGGACTGGTTGGATCTCCTTGCAGTCCAAGGGACTCTCAAGAGTCTTCTCCAATACCACAGTCCAAAAGCATCAATTCTTCAGCACTCGGCTTTCTTTATAGTCCAACTCTCACATCCATACATGACCACTGGAAAAACCATAGCATTGACTAGATGGACCTTTGTTGGCAAAGTAATGTCTCTGCTTTTTACTATGCTGTCTAGGTTGGTCATAACTTTCCTTTCAAGGAGTAAGTGTCTTTTAATTTCATGGCTGAAATTACCATCTGCAGTGACTTTGGAACCCCCCAAAATAAAGTCAGCCACTGTTTCCCCATCCATTTCCCATGAAGTGATGGGGCCAGATGCCATGATCTTGGTTTTCTGAATGTACTATACTACTATATACTATTTAGTAGTGATAAATATGGGCTTCCATGATGGCTCAAATGGTAAAGAATCCACCTGCAATGTGGGAGACCTGGGTTCGACCCCTGGGTTGGGAAGATCCCCTGGAGAAGGGCATGGCAACCCACTCCAGTATTCTTGCCTGGAAATTCCCCATGGACAGAGGAGCCTGGCAGGCTACAGTCTATGGGGGTCGCAAAGAGTTGGACATGACTGAGCAACTAAGCACAGCACACTGTGATAAATATATACCATTTAACATAAATTAGTAGATCTGGCCACTGTTATTGCTGTTATTTCAGCATCTGTACCTGGCAGCATCTTCAGCTCCTCTCGCTGCAGAGGTTGCCGAAGTTCTGTCTTCATTCTGGCTGGGAGAGTGGGAGAAGTCCATATTCAGTCTACTGACCTGAATCAGAAGGAAGGAAGGTTTTCTTTCTCTTTCTCTCTTTTTTTTTTCAGTTTTGAGTCACATACTTCTTTTTTGTGAGGTTCCGTAGGTATGAATGGAAGAAGCAGGTAGTGAGCTCTGTTCTCCAAGGGAGCTGAACAGAAAGAAAACCTCATGCAGATGCATCGAGGTCCATGTCAAGAGCTTTTTGGATAGCAGGCCCTCGGTACCCTGTCTGACCAGACTCTTATCATGGAACAGGAAGTGGTGATCCAGGTCAGCTGGACACACCCAGAGAGGCTGGCTGTGCTTTCCCTCTGCCCCATGGACAAACGGGCTGTATGGATATGGTGGTGGGAGGGCACCTTTGAGTGGGGGACTACCCGTCTTGCCAAGGGTTTGTGGGCAGCAGCCTTATCAGGCTTTAGAATTTGAGTGCAGATCTCACACTAATCGGAGTTTCCTTTTAAAAAAAGCAATGCTGTGAGAGACAACATTAAGACTGTAAATTTAGCTCTCAATAGAGAATTTTTTGACTTCTTTGCCTTTTTTGGGGAGTTGGGGAGGTACAGGGTTAAGTTCCAGGGCCCTAACTGGGGATCAGACTTGGGGTTTGTTCAGTTTACTTGTCTGTAAATGGGGTTGTCATGATGATTGCAAGAGCTGAGTTAGTGCATTTTTAAAGCACTTAAAATGCTTCTCTCACAGTCAGTCTCAGATCCACTTTAACATTTATCTATTATTACTACTTTTGTTCACTTGCCATGAGGTTTAAACCCTCTTTCACTGCAGGTCTTGCAACACTCTGTGGAGGACAGCCCACAGCTAGAAAGCACTCCACATTTCCCTAGAGATTTGTTTTCAAGACCCCCATGTTTATTTCTGTAAAACTCTAAAATAGCAGGAACTTTTGCATTTTATTGAGTTAGCCCAGAGGTCTAGATTCACACAGTAGGACAACCTTCCAAGGTTCTATGTAGCTGGCCCTTCCTGTCAGAAGCCCAAGGACCTGCTCCCCCCACACAAAGCCAAGCAGAGAATGAAGGTACCTTCAGATAGGTCAGGTTAGTGAGATTTATCTGGGAACTTCTTTCAAAGCCCTGAGAACCTGCCTTTTGTAAAGAACTATTTTCTACTTTCCCAGAACACAAAGTCCTGGAACTGTGACTTAACCATAAAAAAAAGAAAAGCAAAAACTCCAGCTTTCAGGTTAGATGGCACCACTGACTCAATGGACATGAATTTGAGCAAACTCCTAGAGACAGTAAAGGACAGGGAAGCCTGACATGCTGCAGTCCATGGGGTCGCGAAGAGTCAGACATGCCTTAGAGACTGAACAGCAACACGTATTTGTTGAGAAATTATTATGTTGTTTGCCAGGGGTTGGATATCCAAAGATGAACAAGTTCCTTAACTTTGAGGAGCTTAAAGTTAGTGATGGAAGCATGCTCAGTCGCTCAATTGTGTCCAACTCTTTGAGACCCCTGGGACTGTAGCCCACCAGGGCTCCTCTGTCCATGGAATTTCCCAGGTAAGAACACTCAAATGGGTTGCCATTTCCTACTCCAGTGGGTCTTCCTGACCCAGAGATCAAATCTTAGTCTCCTGCATTGCAGACAGATTCTTTACCACTCTGCCACCTGGGAAACCCCAGGTATGAATATAAGAACAAGGTGATATGAGCAGGTGATATTATTCTTGGAGGAGAAGTAGGAATTTGTCAAGATGAAAATGGGAGAAAGGCCATTCTAGAGAGATGCTGTATAGCATGTGCAAAAGGTTAACAGTCAGCCAAGACTGTGGATTACTGATCAGATGAGTGAGAAGTCTGGGGTGACGGGGGCACAGTACCCTTCTCTCTCTGCTGAGCAGGTACCCCCACCAGCCACACTACTCAGGGCTCAGCAAAAGATAAGAGCAATGATCGCCCATAACTCTGATGCTCAGACTGGGACCAGGCCACTAATTCATTTCCAGGAGGGACCACCAAGCTTATGAGGCCCCAGAAACTTGTGAAATGACTCACCTGAGTGGAGGTCATGGTATAACCCCTGACAGCTGGAGGGGAGGGTAAGCTTGAAGGGACTGGTTTGCAGAAGCCAGGGCAGCACAGGCTGAGAGGTGCAAGCTCAGGGCTCATAAAGTGCCTTTGATGACTATTCTGAGGTGTTGCATTCTGCCTTTCCCTGCAGGTGAGGGTGAGCTGGTAGACTGTCTGCACACATTTGCAGTGTGGAGAACATTCTGGAAGGAAAGGAGCCAAGACAGCAGTTGATGTTTAGTTAGGAGGCTGGAGCGGTGCTTCTGGGGACCCCTAAGGTCTGAAGGAAGATGGTGCTGGTGGTGACAGAAGGGGTCAGTAGAACCTGGAGCTGTTTCTGGACTAGAAATGGCAGGATGTTGTGATGCTGGATGAAGCAAGGAAGGAGGATGATGCTCAGGTCAGAGTCGTCCTGTGGTCACAAGGGTCTGGATGTGGAGCAGTGAGCGCTCCCTCAGCAGGGCTGAGCTGACCCTTCACTGGGTTTGTCCCACTGGCACTTATAGCAGCCCCTGGAGGGGAGGATCCCTCGGTGAGAGGGGAGCCGGGATGCAGAAGGGTGGGGTGGCTGCCCACATTTACACAGGAGGCCAAGCTGCATCTGGCACCTACGTCTGCCCATCTCCTCCCTTCGTCACCATGTATGTTTGATGCCTTTCCAGAAGTAGGAAGTGTAACCTCAGTCTGAAAGTCTGAAGTGTTCCAGCATTTTGGAGAACATGGTGGGCCGATCCCCTCATCTGGGGGACAGAAACGGGCCAGGAAAGGAGGGGATGTGAGTGTCCAGCCCATGCTGCCCCACGGGGCTGGTACAGGAGCACTGAATCAAGCAGGTAGTAAAAATGAAAGGTCTGTTTTCAGGAGGGCTGCTTAGGGGGCTGTGCAGCAGGGGTTGGGAGGCAGAACGCACTGACCATCTTGGGAGGACAGGAGGCCCGAGGTTGGGGAGGATATGTGGGCTGCGCAGCCCTTGTCAGGGTGTTTGGAGATGCAGGATTCACTGGGGATGGCTTCAGGGACCAGGCAGAGGAAAATGGGGTCTCCTTTGTAGCAGCCAAGAGGGTTCAGTTCCCAAACAGACCAATGACACTCCTAGGGCTTCTGCGAACCACTGGGACTTCTGTCCACCAGAGCTGGTTCTTAAATTCTGCCAGAGGACAAGGTCATGGACATATACTTTGTTACCGTGACCCTATTTCCTCCTCGGGCAAGTACACGCAGCTCAGTCCATGCAATAAATAATAACAATGACAGCAACACCTGTGCAACATTGGCCTGCCCCAGGCATGGCACTGAGTGTTTACATGCAGTCTTACTTAACCCCAAAATGATACACAGAAGTTAATGCCATTGCTTCCCATCTTACACATGATTGAATGGGACAAGAGCTATTCCTGTGTCTGTCCTCAGTTAAAAGGTTAGGAACCAAGGATCCTACTTGATCACCAAGGCTTACTGTGATCATCACCCTTTTCTTACTCAATTAAAAAGCCCAGTCTCAGGACTTCCCTGGCAGTCCAGTGGTTAGGACTCTGAGCTTCCAGTGCAGAGGGTGTGGGTTTGATCCCAGGTTGGGGACCTAAGAGCCCACATGCCTTGGGGCCAAAAACCCCCCTAAAACATACAACAGAAGCAATATTGTAATGAATTCAATCAGATCAGATCAGATCAGTCGCTCAGTTGTGTCCGCTCTTGCCCCCACCCGCACGCCGCCTCCCTTCCTCCCCTCCGGGTCCTCCTCCATTCTCGTCATGTCCTCCGCCATCTCCCTCTCGTCCCCTTCTCCTCCCCCTCTCCCTCCCCCGTCTCTCCTGTCCTCCCTGGTGTCTGGTTTCCTCATCCCCTCCTCCCAGGTCTCCCGCGGGCCCGTCCGGCTCTCGTCTCTCCACACCACAGTTCCATCTTTCTTCGCCTCAGCCTCTTCCTCCACTCTCCATCCATCATACCCGACCTGCCTTGACTGGCGCCCGTGTCTCTCTTCTTCTGGGGTCCCTCCTTCCGGGTCTCCTCTGCGTCACCATCTCCTTTGCCCGGTCTACCTTTCCCTGTTTCCCCCTCTTTCCCAGTGTGGGGCCGTCCATATCTTCGTTCTGTGGCTGCCCTTTTCCTCTCCTCTTCCTTCCCTGGTTCCTCTTCCTTTCTCCGGTGTTCATCTCTTCTGAGTTTGTTTTCTCCCGCTCTTTCCCGGTGTTCCCTTTCTCTCTCTCTGTCATGTGACATTCAGCCTTGACGTCTCCTTTTCCTTTTGACCAGTCTGTTGTTCCATACCAGTTCTCTTTCTTCCTGACCTCTCAGATTTCTCGGCAGATCAGGTGGTCTGAATTCAATACAGACTTTTAAAAATGGTCTACATCAAAAGTCCTAAAATGATGAAAATAAAAACCCAAAAAAGTCCAGTCTGTATGCATCTTACACAAATCCTCAAGCCCAAGTGTTCTCTTTTTCTTCTTCAAGTTTGTTTTCTCAGCTGACTAGATTGTGGGCGAAGTGACATCACCATCTGATCAGCATCTAAAAGCATTTCAGCTAAGTTAAAAAAAAAAAAAAAAAAAGAGATCTCAAGCGTGCTCCCTTAATTACATTTGACCATTCGAGCAGCTGCGTGGAAACCCTGGGTAGCCTGCCTGTTCTGCAATTTGTTTTGAAAACAAGCTTTGCAGTCTCTCGGCTGCGAGGATCCTGTGTAAAGGGTGTACACTGTGAATCACAGTTTCAAAGGAAGACGACAAACACAGATCTCAGCCAAGTAATTTGTAAAACTGGATTGCTGACAGAAACTCAGGAAGCAGCTGAAAACAACCAAACACAAAGACACAGTCAAGAGGCTGGATGCGACCTGAAGCAATCAGGGGGAAGAAGCTCCGGGGTGAAGGAAAGAGAGGAGCAGAGACCCTGAGGGGCTGAGAACACGTGGTCTGAATGCAGGACGCCCTGAATTTGCCACCCGAGCTGCCTTCAGCCGTTCCTAACGTGCAGTGTAGTTCCCCGAGGGAACAGGGAATGGAATGTTTCTCCAGTTAGATTCGCAGCTTTCATTATCTTCACGAACTCAGTCAGTCCAAATCTCTTTAATGATTACTTCATGGATTTTGTGGTCTTTTTCTCTAATAATAACTATAACAAAATAAAAATAAGTAACACTTACTGAGCTTTCTACCTTCAACAAGTATCAGAGAGACTTTCCTGGTGGTCCAGTGGTTAGGACTCTGAACTTCCAATGCAGGGGACTCAGGTTCAATCCCTGGTCAGGGAACTAAGATCCCACATGCCATATGACATGAACAAAAAATAAAAAAAAAAAAAGGTCATTTGGATTCAGCCAAAAAATAAACAAACAAGAAAACCACAACAAGTGTCAGAGTCCATTGGGGACTGAGTGGGTAGATAAACAAACACCTGTTGCAGGTCGGCAGGTAGTACTCTTGGGACTTCACTGGTTCATTTAAACTTCGTCACTATCCTATTCAGAAGATATTTGTGATGCTTTCTATCTTACAGATGAGCTAACTGAGTTCCAGAGAGGTGACTTAAGATTGTCCAAGGTTACATAGCTACAGGGGCAGAGGCAGAATCAGACTCAGACAATCCCACCCCAAAGTCCCCTTCTCCATACTACCGGCCTTCAAGCTTCATTCACTCACTTTTAGTTTAAACCTCTCCAATTGACTAGACTTCTGAGATAATACAAATGTGAAGCCTGAGTCATATGAAATGTGTAGAAAATGCACCATGAAATTGTCAGATCCCAAAGCCCATTGCTCCCGTACACACTAAACTAGAAGAACCTCTTCCATGAGAAAGCAGTTCATCTCCTACTTTTATTTTTCAAACAAATATCAGGAAACTTGGTTGAATATTTATGTTTCACATTATGAGAGACTCTTCAGCAGTTTTTTCTTTTTGTAACTGTATAAAATTCTTTCTTTGTAAATGTAGACACTTTGGAAAAACACAAACCTTTTTCTTACCCGATGATTTTAATAAGACTAGTTTTGTCAGGTTTCCTTGTTAAAAACATTAGATTTTTATCTTTGATTTATTTTACACTCCTTTGATTGGGTCTGAGGATATTTGAGTGGATGTAGACCTCAAAGTTTCTAATCCAGATCTCTATATTTTTAGTTTTTATTGGGAAAACCATGTTCCTTTTCTGCATTTCCCCAGTTAATTTAACAGATCATGCCCTCCTCCAAAGACCATTTCCAAATATCTGCTGAGATCTCTTCTCCACATCCTCAGGGTCCTCCCAAAGGCCACCCTATCACTTCCCAAAAGCATATATTTACTGGCCTAAGATTCATCTCTCCTGCCCTTATCTTTCAGCTTTTCTTAGGGAGCTTTTTGATCATTGAAAAGAAATACCTTCAAAGATGTATTACCTCAATAGAGTTTATATGATAACACCATAATGTACAATATTTATATTGAAGTGATACAGTTAAGTTTTAAAAGGAGACCATGATGATGAGGTGACAAAAATATTGTTCATTTATTTTCCAAAATTCCTTGGAAAATGAATCTACATGGTTACACTGAAGGATGTTGTACTTTGCAATCACATAATAAACCCCTGACTACATTGACATCACTCCGAAAAGCTGGTGATGATAAAAGCTAAGGATATGGATCCATTATATAGGTTAAAGCAAGTCTCATTTACCTGTCTGTGTATATTGCTTGTTTTTAATTAATTTAAGGTTTTTTTTCCTTTGTAGCCTTCAGATACAGACACCATCTGCCACCATATAGACTCTAAAGAATCTGGATAGGGAAATATTCTCAATCTTCCCTTTTTTCTAAGCCTTTAATCCAACAAATCTCAGGGCTTTCTGATTAATACTACAAAGTATTTTTTGTCTTTATCCGCCACATGAAGAGTAGAAAGAAAGAAAGAAACCTCTTATTATTTATTGATGATATGCTTGTCTACACAGAAAATCCAAAAGAATATATAGAAAAATTATGAAAACCAATAAGAGCTTGGCTAGGCTGTTGAATACAAAATCAACACACTAATGCCAATTGCCTTTTTATATACCACTGAAAGTAAAAAGTATAATTTTGAAAAAACAAAAACAATTACAGCAGCAGCAAAAGTATGAAGGAGCAAGGGAGAAATCTTGCAAAATGAGTAAGCTCTTTAGGAAAATATTTTAGAACTTTGTGAAAAAAAAAAAAAAAAGAAGAACTTTGTGGACTGACAGTAAAGAAGGGCAAAGTAAGTGGAAAGATATATTATATTCACAGATGGAAAGAGTCAATATCAAGTGTTCTTATAATGGTCATTTTAAATCAAGGTCCCAAAGGTTCTGCCCCATCCCTCCCTAATGGAAACTTGACAAAATGATTCAAAAATGAATGAAGAAGAGCCAAGGGTGAAGAATGGTTAAGAGACTCCTGAAAATGTGTCTTGACTAGTTACATAAGACCCATCATATGGCAGCAATGACTATTGGTATTGGCACAAAGCTAGACAGACAAATGGACTGCTGCTGCTGCTGCTAAGTCGCTTCAGTCGTGTCTGACTCTGTCACGGCAGTCCACCACTCTGCCGTCCCTGGCGGAATGGGTTGCCATTTCCTTCTCCAGACAAATGGACTGCTGCTGCTAAGTCGCTTCAGTCGTGTCTGACTGTGCGACCCCATAGACGGAAGCTCACCAGGCTCCCTCGTCCTTAGGATTCTCCAGGCAAGAATACTGGAGTGGGTTGCCATTTCCTTCTCCAATGCATGAAAGTGAAAAGTGAAAGTGAAGTTGCTCAGTTGTGTCCAACTCTTAGCGACACCATGGACTGGAGCCTACCAGGATCCTCCGTCCATGGGATTTTCCAGGCAAAAGTACTGGGGTGGGGTGCCATTGCCTTACAGACAAATGCAAATATGGAAGCTCTATTTATGACTGGAGAGGCATCAAAGATTTGTGGAAAAAAAGAGTGGACAATTTAACAAATTCTATTGATCCAAACAATTGGCTATCCATATAGAAAAACATGAAGTTGGATTGCTTCCTCTCACATTAAAAATCCATTTTATGTGAATTTAAGGACAAAATCAAAAGGCAAAACTATGAAAAAATTTAAAAGACAATTTAGGAGAATATATAAGGTTGAACTATGTACAGATTTTTACAATAAGATGCAAAAAACAAACTGTGAAGGAAAATAAAGATAAATTGAACTATGTTAAAAATAAAAATGTTTGCTCATTATAAGACAACTTATGAGAGTTAAAAAGAAAGTAACAACCAGGGGTAGGACGTTTGCAATACATACCACTGACAAAGGATCAATATACAAATTAATAAAACAAGTAGGTACAAAAATAAGACAGACCACCCAATAGGGAAACAGACAGAGGCATGAAAATGTACCTCATAGAAAAGACAACATGAATGGTCCATAAATACATGAAAAAGCGCACAATCTCATATAGCAATCAAGGTAAGGAAAATTAAAGGCACCAATTAGATATGATTTCACACTCACCCCCAAGTTAAAAAGTCTAACAATCCTACATACTGCAGAAGATGTAGAGACATGGAAATTTCCACTTGGGAAACAAATTCGGCTGTGACTAGTGAAGCCAACATGTGCAGGACCTGCAGCCAAGATGCCCAACTCCTGAGAAATATATCCTAGTTAGTGCTCACAAAGAATCTGGAGCAAACTGGGCAAATCCAGGGTAGCTCTGCCTGTGGAGGGGATGGCAGGGGAGAACTCTGGGTGATTTTCAGGTTTAGGGCTGGAGCTGATGGTAGTGCCACTACTGAGATTTGGAAGCCTAGAAGAGTGGGGTGGGTATCCAGGGTTCTTTTTAGATTGCAGATGCCTTTTCTGCATCCAGGATGTAGTATCTTATGAGCAGATGGAAAAAGGAGTCTGGGAATCAGAGGAGAGCTAGGGGCTGGATTCCTATGCCCATCCTTCTGTCCTCCCATCTGTTTGTCTCTCCATCAGAATCAAGATCATGAATGCTATTTAAGCCCATGGACTGGATGGGATATCTAGGCAGCCAAGAGAAATGGAGAAGACATTGGGACTGAACCTTGCTTTGCTCCACCATTTAATGATTCTTCAGACTTGAGATATCCAGCCAAGGTCATGGAAAAGGAGTGGCCAGAATGGCAGGAAAAAGATCAAAGTGTGTGATATCCTGGAAGCTCCTGAAAGAAGTGTTTCTAGAGGAAGGGACAGTGCCAAGTACAAGGGTCAAGTAAGAAAAGACCATTGGAAGTGGAAACAAGGAAGGCGTGTGCGACCTTGAGGGATCTCAGTGGAATTGTGGAGACAGGAACATGATTCAGGAAGATTTAAGAGAAAATGGGAATGAGGGTGTGGGTGGCTGGCTGAACCAAGTCAGTCCTTTGCAAAGTCATGCTCTGAAGAGCAGCAGAGAAACAGAAGTCCTTTCTGGGAGATGTGGGGACAAAGAAAGGTGTTGGGGTTTTTGGTTTTTGTTCAAGATATGAGTTTCTGGAACTTGTATGCTAATGGGAATGATTAACAACAGAGGGAAATTCTGATAAAAAATTTGGGGACCAACATTCTCAAGGCAAGAGGATTACATAAGGAACATAGAATTCAGATTATTGTCAACATGCATGTTACTAAAAATGTATTTTGAAAAAAAATAATTCTCCCTAACTCCATGAAATAGACTATAAAATAAATATTAATAATGACAATGTGAAGTAAGAACCATGTTTATCAAGTACCTTCTGTAAGTCAGAGACTCTGCTGCTTTAATCACTGTATTACTCTGACAACACACAGATGAAAAATGTATTAAGATTTTTTTCTGATGTGGACCATTTTTTACAAGTCTTTATTGAATTTGTTATGATATTGCTTCTGTTTTTTTTTTTTTTTTTTGCTGCTGTTTTATGTTTTGGTCATGAGGCATGTGGGATCTTAGCTCTCCAATCAGGGGTCAAACCCACACCCCTTACACTGGAAGATGAAGTCTTAACCACTGGGCCACCAGGGAAGTCCCCAAATTTACTTATTTATTTTTTGAAATGTTTACAAATGAAGAAGTTGAGACTTAGAGCATTTCATGGGCTGGCAGTGAATAAGTGACAGATAGGTGATGAATAGATGGCCGGTGTAGGATCCAAATCCAGACTCTTAGTTAATGCCCAGGTGCTCTGACTGCCCAGTGATGTTCAGATCTGAGTCTGGCAAGCCCCACCACCTCCCTCCACCCTGTGCTTCTGCAAACCCCATAGGCCCTGGGCTGTTGCTCCCATAGAGCAAGATGTATCACAATTGGGAACCTGTCTCACTGTTCTGTTTAGAACATTTTTTCCCATTTGAAATGACTATGTTATCCCTCCCATGACTGAAATGGTTTACCACTGTTAATGCAAGAGCTATATTTACATACAAGCTATTGCCTGAAAACAAAAAGTCCCATGAGAATAAATACAACCTTTTCAGGACAAGTTCTAGCAAGTTGTGTTTAAGGTTATTTGTACTTTCCAAAGGCTCCTTATTTCCAGTTCATAGATAAATGTGCATCTTTGTATGGCAATCTTCTGGAGATCAGGACTTGTGTTTTTCACTGTTTTTATATTTCCTTTATCATTCTCTAAGAGCTTGGCATTCTGAAGAGGTGTTCAATAGTGGAGCTGCTGTCTGGTTGATGGCAAGTGTGTGTGCAAATCTCAGACTTACTGAGTTTCCTCCTATCTAGGTCATGAAGAACTCCAGGGAATGAGAAGCTTATTGGATTTGATCCTTGATTGAACACGTTTTTGACATCAACCTGGGGAATGATCCATCGACTGCTAAACTTTGAAAAAAAAAATTTTTTTTTTGGTGCATGTATGCCATAGAAGAAGCCCCCATTATCTTAGCATAAAAAACTAATACGATGGAATCTACTTCCAACGCAGAACAAAGTTTTCATGTTAGTTAAACTAAAAAAAATTATTGGGGTTAGTAGATTTACAATGTTGTATTAGTTTTAGGTGTACAGCAAAATTATTGTGTTATATCTACTTTTATTTATATTCTTTTGACACATAAGCCTCATATTAATTAAATATTTTAGATTTTTTTTTGATTGGGATTTATATAGAAAAATGAAATTAGATAGCAAAAAAACTAAATTTTAAAAAATGTGTATTAAGAAGGTTTAGATTAGGTCACATTATAATATGAACTATGTCTTTTTAAAAAATAATGTTATTTATCTATGTCTTTTTGCATGTGTTGGGTTTTCGTTACTGCTTGCGCTTTCTCTAGTTTTGGTGAGCCAGGGCTACTCTTTAGTTGCAGTGTCCGGGCTTCTCACTGCAGTGGCTTTTCTTGTTGTGGAGCATGGGCTTTAGCCTGCACCGGCTTCAGGAGTTGTGGCTCCCGGGCTCTAGAGCACACGCTCAATAGTCATGGTGCATGGGCTTAGTTGCTCCGTGGCATGTGGGATCTTCCTGGATCAGGGATCGAACCTGTGTCGCTCCTGCATTGGCAGGCAGATTCTTTACCACTGAGCCACCAGGGAAGCCCTGAACTAAGTCTCAGAATAAACTCTAAGGAAATTAATCTGAGGAGAGAGAGAACCTTTCTGACACAATCGTATAATCCTCTGCTGATTTTACACTCTGACCATGAACAGAACTGTTTCTACAAAAATGTGCCCTAGTGTCACAGTAATCTAAGTCTATGCCCCAACCAGTAACGCTGAAGAAGCTGAAGTTGAACGGTTCTATGAAGACCTACAAGACCTTTTAGAACTAACACCCAAAAAAGACATCCTTTTCATTATAGGGGACTGGAATGCAAAAGTAGGAAGTCAAGAAACACCTGGAGTAACAGGCAAATTTGGCCTTGGAACACGGAATGAAGCAGGGCAAAGACTAATAGAGTTTTGCCAAGAAAATGCACTGGTCATAGCAAATACCCTCTTCCAACAACACAAGAGAAGACTCTACACATGGACATCACCAGATGGTCAATACCGAAATCAGATCGATTATATTCTTTGCAGCCAAAGATGGAGAAGCTCTATACAGTCAGCAAAAACAAGACCATGAGCTGACTGTGGCTCAGATCATGAACTCCTTATTGCCAAATTCAGACTGAAACTGAAGAAAGTAGGGAAAACCACTAGACCATTCAGGTATGACCTAAATCAAATCCCTTATGATTATACAGTGGAAGTGAGAAATAGATTTAAAGGCCTAGATCTGATAGATAGGGTGCCTGATGAACTATGGAATGAGGTTCGTGACATTGTACAGGAGATAGGGATCAAGACCATCCCCATGGAAAAGAAATGCAAAAAAACAAAATGGCTGTCTGGGGAGGCCTTACAAATAGCTATGAAAAGAAGAGAAGCAAAAAGCAAAGGAGAAAAAGAAAGATATAAACATCTGAATGCAGAGTTCCAAAGAATAGCAAGAAGAGATAAGAAAGCCTTCTTCAGCGATCAATGCAAAGAAATAGAGGAAAACAACAGAATGAGAAAGACTAAGGATCTCTTCAAGAAGATCAGAGATACCAAAGGAATATTTCATGCAAAGATGGGCTCGATAAAGGACAGAAATGGTATGGACCTAACAGAAGCAGAAGATATTAAGAAGAGGTGGCAAGAATACACAGAAGAACTGTACAAAAAAGAGCTTCACGACCCAGATAATCATGATGGTGTGATCACTGACCTAGAGCCAGACATCCTGGAATGTGAAGTCAAGTGGGCCTTAGAAAGCATCACTACAAACAAAGCTAGTGGAGGTGATGGAATTCCAGTGGAGCTATTTCAAATCCTGAAAGATGATGCTGTGAAAGTGCCGCACTCAATATGCCAGCAAATTTGGAAAACTCAGCAGTGGCCACAAGATCGGAAAAGGTCAGTTTTCATCCCAATCCCAAAGAAAGGCAATGCCAAAGAGTGCTCAAACTACCGCACAATTGCACTCATCTCACACGCTAGTAAAGTAATGCTCAAAATTCTCCAAGCCAGGCTTCAGCAATATGTGAACCGTGAACTTCCTGATGTTCAAGCTGGTTTTAGAAAAGGCAGAGGAACCAGAGATCAAATTGCCAACATCTGCTGGATCATGGAAAAAGCAAGAGAGTTCCAGAAAAACATCTATTTCTGCTTTATTGACTATGCCAAAGCCTTTGACTGTGTAGATCACAATAAACTGTGGAAAATTCTGAAAGAGATGGGAATACCAGACCACCTGATCTGCCTCTTGAGAAATCTGTATGCAGGTCAGGAAGCAACAGTTAGAACTGGTCATGGAACAACAGACTGGTTCCAAATAGGAAAAGGAGTACGTCAAGGCTGTATATTGTCACCATGTTTATTTAACTTATATGCAGAGTACATCATGAGAAATGCTGGACTGGAAGAAACACAAGTTGGAATCAAGATTGCTGGGAGAAATATCAATAACCTCAGATATGCAGATGATACCACCCTTATGGCAGAAAGTGAAGAGGAACTCAAAAAGCCTCTTGATGAAAGTGAAAGAGGAGAGTGAAAAGGTTGGCTTAAAGCTCAACATTCAGAAAACGAAGATCATGGCATCTGGTCCCATCACTACATGGGAAATAGATGGGGAAACAGTGGAAACAGTGTCAGACTTTATTTTTCTGGGCTCCAAAATCAGTGCAGATGGTGACTGCAGCCATGAAATTAAAAGACGCTTACTCCTTGGAAGGAAAGTTATGACCAACCTAGATAGCATATTCAAAAGCAGAGACATTACTTTACCAACAAAGGTTCGCCTAGTCAAGGCTATGGTCTTTCCTGTGGTCATGTATGGATGTGAGAGCTGGACTGTGAAGAAGGCTGAGCGCCGAAGAATAGATGCTTTTGAACTGTGGTGTTGGATAAGACTCTTGAGAGTCCCTTGGACTGCAAGAAGATCCAACCAGTCCATTCTGAAGGAGATGAGCCCTGGGATTTCTTTGGAAGAAATGATGCTAAAGCTGAAGCTCCAGTATTTTGGCCACCTCATGCAAAGAGTTGACTCATTGGAGAAGACTCTGATGCTGGGAGGGATTGGGGGCAGGAGGAGAAGGGGATGACAGAGGATGAGATGGCTGGATGGCATCACTGACTCGATGGATGCGAGTCTGAGTGACCTCCGGGAGCTGGTGATGGACAGGGAGGCCTGGCGTGCTGCGGTTCATGGGGTCGCAAAGAGTCGGACACGACTGAGCGACTGATCTGATCTGATCTGATCTGATAGGACAGCAAGAATACAGTAGACACTCTGGTGACTACTGATGGACTGGTTGAGGGCAACCTGGACTATTTTGAATGGAGGACTTTCATGCCCATGGTTGGGTATGAAAGTCAACGTCACCCCATAGGAAATCACAAGCTGGTGAGTCAGGTGCCTTTTGGGTTATGGCACCCCACTCCAGTACTCTTGCTTGGAAAATCCCATGGGTGGAGGAGCCTGGTGGGCTGCAGTCCATGGGGTCACGAAGAGTTGGACATGACTGAGTGACTTCACTTTGACTTTTCACTTTCATGCATTGGAGAAGGAAATGGCAACCCACTTCAGTGTTCTTGCCTGGAGAATCCCATGGACAGAGGAGCCTGGTGGGCTGCTATCTATGGGGTTGCACAGAGTCGGACACGACTGAAGTGACTTAGCAGCAGCAGCAGCAGGGTAAAGACAGTGTCAGATGCAAGGGAAAAGGAGATGGGCCAACCTCGTCCCATGAGATTTTCTTCTGATCAGAACCAGGTCAATCCGTTTACTTTTCATGTCTGATGATGGGGGATCATTAAGGCTCCTCCTGTCTCTTGTTCTTTTCCTTTTCTTTCATTGACTTATTACTCTCACCCAAGCAGTTCATATGAGCTCAAACTTCGTTAGAAAAAGCACTGTTTTTAGACTTCTGTTTAATGTTGCACAATAGGAAGATCTGTGGAGTCTAAATGCCATCCTTTTTTTTTTTTTTTTCTGGCTGCGATCCGGCCTTGGATCTTAGTTTGCCAACCAGAGATTGAACCCAGGTTACCTGCAGTGGAAGTGTGGAGTCTTAATCAAAGGACCACCAGGGAAGTCCCTTATGTGCCATTCTAATTTTCCTCAATCTCTGCATTCTATCCTAAACAGCTTTACTTTTACAATATTTGTACATATGTTAAGAAGCCATCTTTCTCACATCCCTCTGTATTCATTCACTCATTCATCACACTTAGAAGCTAGTGTGCAGATAGCCTTGGGAGAACAATTCTGGGGAAGTTCAGAGAGGGCACTTGTAAGTTCCTCAACAGTGCATGTGGCTTCCAGCCATTAGCAGTTCCATCCTGTAGAGCTTTGCTGTTCAATATGGTGGCCACCAGCCACATGCAGCCACTGAGCTTTCACAAGGTCAGACATGTGCTGGTTACTCAGTCTTTGAAGGAAGAGTGAATGCATGAGTGAATGAATGTGGAGGACTGGTTCAAAGGAAGATGTGCTTCATGTTTAAACTATGCACAGGGTCATGAAGAATTAGTAGGCAAAAGAATGTATGAAAAATAGTGGTTAGTAGACATTTGGTTCTGTCCAAAACTTTCACAGGACATTTGGTCTACACCAAAAGGTTCTCAATATTTGGTCACTTTTGGCCCTGTCCAAAACATCCATGGGGACATTTGGTCCATGTCAAAAGGTCCTTGATAGTTGATCCTGTCCCAAACCATCTGGCATGGATCAAATATGCCCATGATGTTTTGTGTGCGTGCGTGCTACATCGATTCAGTCCTGTCTCACTCTTTGTAACTCTATCGACTGTAGCCCACCAGGCTCCTCTGTCCCCGGCATTCTCCAAGCAAGAATACTGGAGTGGGTTGCCATTCCCTCCTCCAGGGGATCTTCTTGACCCAGGGATTGAACTTGACTCTCTTATGTCTCCTGCATTGGCAGGCAGGTTCTTTACCACTAGTGTCACCTGGGAAGCCCTCATGATGTTTTGGACAGGACCAAGTGCCCTGCAAAGAAAATATTCATTAGTATTTTTTAAAAGTTGATTATATGTTGAAATGATAATAGGATATACTGGGTTGAATAAATATATTATTGAAATTAATTTTTTCTGTGGCTACTAGAAGATTTAAAGTTAGGAATATGGTTCGCTTGGTGTTTCTCTTGGACAGTTTCACTCTAGATGGCCTGCTTCTACCCCCTTCACTTTCCTCTCTCCCAGGAAGGAGCATTTCCTCTGGGTACCATCATCATCTCCATATGTGGCACCTCTCATATCCTGCTGCTGCTGCTGCTGCTAAGTCGCTTCAGTCATGTCCGACTCTGTGCGAGCCCATAACGGAGCTCACCAGGCTCCCCGTCCCTGGGATTCTCCAGGCAAGAACACCGGAGTGGTTGCCATCTCCTTCTCTTATCCTAGTGGCTGCCTATTTGTGTCTGAAACCGTTTCCAGTGTCAGAACCTCTTGAAGGAGGAACTGATACCCAACCCACAGTGCTGTGCTTGTTATAAAATAGACAGACAATAATTAATTGGTGAATACTGATCAATTGCTCCTATTAGACTAAACTTGTGTGAGAAAAGGCATTTACGATTGTTAATGTGGTCTTAAGTATAATACTGCATAGGCACTCAGTATGTGTGGGAAACATTTCAGAGATAATTTCTAAAATACATATGAATTTTAAAAATTCCTAGAAATATTTTATTCCTAATTATTGAAACTTTTAAGGGAATGGTGTTAGGTAATTCAGTTCCTACACACATGGGGTGTGTATTTATTTCAGTGTGCATGAATGCTGCTGGATAGAGTTGAATTTATGGTCCATGTGGTCACACTCTGCCCATTTACAAAATAGACACAAAACCTGGCTAGATTCTAATCCATTTTCATAATTCTCTGATGTTTTCAAAACCAATTGAAATCAATCAATTATAAAAGAAAAGTATAAGTTAGGTAAGAGTCATAATTTTTTTTAACCAAAATAAGCAGAATTTAAGACAGTAAACACACTAGAAAATATTTACTTAACGTTTGACCCTTAACTTTGATGAGTTTGCTTCTCAGGGGTCTGGGTTTGCTTTTATGCTCATCTCAGGTCAGAAGCAATATGGTCAAACTGAACATTTTGTAGATGTGAATGCAGCCTGGCCCTAATGCATCTTTATGGTTAGACATTAGATAAGTATATTAGTGAAAACAGATTTATTATTTGTGAGAAAATTTTGTGAATTTGACTCAAGACACCAAAGTGTCTGGTATCTAAAATTAACACAGCATTAGTTTTTCATCAGGTATTAATACAGAGGGAATCACTGTATGTAGATAAACTAGGTAGATTTAAATAAAGACTTAAGGTTTTATCTGGTTAGTTAAATCACATTGTAATTATTAATCTTATGATCATATTTTTGAAAAGCTGTCTAAACTTATTAATGATTTAATAGTGGAAGGAACTGATGTACACAATATGGTACAGGAGTACTTGGATGCTGTCTCTTTTCTGAATTTAGGCCTCCCTCCCCAGTTCGGCTGTGAACACTTTGCTGGCTTGAATTTGTAATGTCTTGAATTACAGTTATTGGAGTAGCTATCTTATTTTAAAATCTAAATTTTTCTTACTTAAAAAAAAATTCTGCTTTCCACATGGAAGTTCTCTAATTGCATGTGGGATCAAATTAAGGGAAGTGAGTACAGGTTTGATTGAAGGTCATGAGTCCTGGTCCAGACACTAAACAGCAGTATCACCAATTCAGCAATTTCTCTGAGCCTTGGACCCCTCCCCCAGGCTATCCCTCCCCCTCAGCATCCTCCTTTGCTATCTGGTCCTGACTTTGTTACCCTTCACCCACATCATGATATGTGCGTGTGTGCTCAGTCCCTTAGTCGTGTCCGACTCTTTGTGACCCCATGAACTGTAGCCTGCCAGGCTCTTCTGTTCATGGAATTTTCTAGGCAAGAATACTGAAGCCAATTGCCATTCCCTTCTCCAGGGGATCTTCCAGACACAGGGATCAAACCTGTCTCCAGCAGTGGCAGGTGGATTCTTTACCACTGCGCAACCTGGGAAGCCCTACATTACAGTAACTGGACTCTACTGAACTACACACTCCCACGTGGCAGCATGCACTAAGTATCTTAACACATTATTTTAATCTTAATAATTTATCTCATAATTTATGGAGATCATCAGCCCCACTTTTCAGCGAATAAAACTGAGGCTGGAGAGAGACTGAGTGGCATGTCTAAAGCACAAGTAAATGGTACAATTACTATTTCTACCTACATCTCAGCATTGTCTGATGTCCTCTGGCTATTCCTGAACTTGCCTTTCAACCAGAACTATTTTGAGAAAGCCCCACTCTGAACTAGTATATTCCTCTCTTCCCAAAGCATTAAAACAGAGACAACATCTATAATTATCAGTAATTGTTGTTGTGGATCCAAGTATTAATACAGAAGCAAGGAGACCTCTGCAAGATTTGTTGTTGTTGCTGTTACAAACTTAATTATTGGGTAGAAATGTTGAAGGCTGCCTCTAAAAAGAAGAGGAGTAAGAGAGCCTTTCCCATGAATGCATGGCAGGAAACTTGGGCTCTCTTTCTGGGTCATCCTCTAGCTTTCTCTAGGTGGCCTTGGGCTAGTGATTTCAACACTCCTTAGCATCCTAGGGTAAGATGGGATGATGACACATGGTGCCTATTCATTGCACTGCTTTGCCAGGATAATTGATTGTACTGGTCAAGGGCTGCAGAGGAATGGAAGTACCTTGTGTATGACAAACCACACTATACCTGGGGCAGTGGAAAGTGCAGGGATCCAAAAAGCAGATTAACCTGTCTTGTTTCCTTAGTTTAAAAAGGGAGGTAGACGCTCACCAACTGTATCTGCTGAAGTTCTCCTCGAGCCAACAGAGCTGTTGATCACTTTCACAAGCCCTAGAGACGCTGGCAAAAATGAATCCACTATCGTTTGGGACAGACCTGGGCCAGCGATGACTCTTTGTTGACACTTGCATTCTCTGAACAGAGAGACACACAGTTGCCAGGAACACTCAGATTCCTGCCCTAACAGAGGAGCCTCAGTTACTTTTCTTTACGTGGTGTCGGTTCCTCTATTAACTGTCGCGGGTCCCCACGCAGGTGACTCCATGCGGCGCTGCTTTCTTCCCCAGGGCTGCGGTGGCCTTCCTAGTGCATTGTTCCTAACTTTGCGTTCAGATTGCTTGGGTTGCAGAATTCTAAGAAATAAAACGATGCGAATTGCTGATGTCGGAGTTGCATACGACAAAGCGGGTGGGTCACCATGGGGTCACAGGAACTTCAAGGTAAGTGGTGGCCTGGGGAGAAAGGCCCCCCCCGCAGAGCAGCCCCTCACTCTGGGGACAAGGTGGGGGCGGGGTTGGGAGTTGGGGGGATCGGGCGGGAACCGCCCCCTCGGACCTTTGGGGCAGTGTGGAGTCAGCCGCGATTCCTCCTGGGCCCCTCCAGCGCCAGGAGGGGGATCCACAGTGACAAAGGAAGGGGGGTGCGGGAGGCGGGGGCCGGGGGCTGCGGCGCCCAGGCTTGCGGGGCGGCGGAGGAGGGAGGCCGCCCCGCGCCCTGCGCCAGGTCTCCGCGTGTGCAGTGTGTTGTGGGCCGGCCGCGCCCCCTCCCCTCCCCCTCCCTCCCGTCTGGTCCCTTCCCCTCCCTCCTTGTCCCTCCCCTCCTCTCCCCTCCCCTCGCCTCCTCCCCGTCCCTCCCCTCGCCGCGTCCCCTCCCCCGCGGCCCGGAGCGAGTGCCGCGCCAGCGCCACACGGCCCGGCCGCCGAGCGCGACGACACACACCGAACAGGTGGCCGGAGGCTGCGGCGCCGCGCGGGCACAGGCGGGCGAGCCCCGGGCCAGGCCGGGCTAGGCGCGGCGAGGGCGGCAGGCCGGGCATGCGAGCCGATCGGGCCCCCGGCCGCGGCCCCTAGCCTCGCGCCGCGCGCCCAGCGCCGCGCGCCCCGCGTGCAGTCGCCTCGGCCCAGGGCGCTCCGGCCCCTCCGGCCGCGGTCACCGAGGGGCGCGGGCCGGCCCGCGGCGGCGGCGGCATGAAAGTGACCGTGTGCTTCGGGAGGACCCGGGTGGTCGTGCCGTGCGGGGACGGCCACATGAAAGTTTTCAGCCTCATCCAGCAAGCGGTGACCCGCTACCGGAAGGCCATCGCCAAGGTGAGGGGCCGGGGGCGCGGGCGGGGGCGGGCGGGCGGCCGAGGGGGGCGGAGGAGGGGCGGAGGAGCGGGAGGAGGGAAGGCGCCGGGATCAATATGGCGCTTCCTGGAAGGGGAGGTGGCGGCGGAGGCGGGGAGAGGGGGGCGCGCGGCGGCCGGCCCGGCCTGCGCCCCCGGGCCCGGCTGCGGGCCGCAAACTTCCCCGCGCACGGCCCCCGGGCCCCAGCCCCCGCTGTTCCTTTGAGGCCTGGCTGCCGGCGCCCCGAGCCTCCGGGGAGCCGAGCCGGAGCCGCGGCGGGGCGTGCGGAGCCTGCTCCCGGCCGCGGGCTGCGGCCCCGGCTCCCCGCCCCCCCCCCCCCCCCCCCCCCCCCCCCCCCCCCCCTGGGCCGCGGGCGGAGGCCAGGCGAGGGAACTTTTCCTGCTGGAGCGGAGTTCGCCCCGCGCGCGGGGAGAGTGGCTCGCTGGTGCCTCTGCGCCCCCCGCCGGGCGGTGGGGGGAGCCCCTCCTGCGTGCCCTGCGGGGCGGGGGTCCCGGGGCGGGTCGGGGCGCGGCGCCGGAGCGACCAGCTCCAGCTGGCTCGCGATGGTCGCTGGAGCCCAGCACTTCGGAGACCGAGAGGCCCGGGAGCACAGCTGGCTCCTGGGAGGAGCACAGCCTGGAGATGGGTCACCGAATTCCGAGTGTTCCTGCCGGCACCTCGCCGTGGACCCGTCTGCACCGAGCTCCCTGCGGAGCCCGGGCCGCGCCCCGGCCTGGAGTGGAGTGGATTTCCCTTTTCCCGGTGGAGTGATAACATTGTCTCCACTTCCCTGCATTCCTCTACAATGTGTCAGAAGTGAAAAGGCTTTTTGTTAAATTGTTTTATCGTCTGTGTCTGTTTGACAACAGCCCACGCCTCCCAAGTTTCTCCCCCCCCCCCAAGCACCTGAGGATATTTCCTTTGCGCCGGAGAAACGTTGGTTGGAAAGCACAGTCACTTTCAGAATTCCGATCTTGGAGTGGTTTGAGCCCTGTCAGTCTGGGGGCCACAGAGGAAAAAAATGTTTTACACTCCTGTTTTGAGGAGAGAGGAAAATTAGCCCACGTTTGGCCTTTTAAAGATAACCTTGGGGACGTTTAAGAACCTGACACTGTATTGGAATATGTTGACTTTATTTCAGGGCTCTAAAATGTTCCTTACAGTTGGTTGAACTTTTATTGAAAATCAAATAAAATTAGTGGAAATTGGGCACCTGCTTATCTTGAACCACTGTCAACCTCTGAACCTACCTTGAACATTTTAAAGGGTTGTTTATGGATGACAGTTTGCGATCTAAATGTTCCGTACCAATAATCAGATTGCACATGTACTCAGGAAACCAACAGAATAAACTGTGAGAGGAAAGAGAATAATATATACTTTGCAGTGTGCCCAGGTTCCGAGTACAGAGGAGTGATGGACGTTTCTTGGCTTACATGCTTAAAATGGACCTGCTTAACATTAGTCATTTACATCCTTAAACATTAACATGCTTAAACATTAACATGCTTAACATTAGTCATATTTCATTATGCACGTGATGCATGTGGGTGGAACAGCTTGTTTGGGAGATAAAAATGTAGTTGTTTGGGTCATTTGTATGCTCCACAGAAATTCTTAAGCATTTACTGTGACTGAGGCATTGTTCTGGGTGCTGGACATCTGTGAGATCCACTGGCTGCTTGTGGAAATTGGACTGTGAGACTCAAGGAGAGAGGCTACACGGTCCTGCAAGTGAGGGTAGCCAGCCTTTGGACTGGCGAGTTACAGTGCAGTGGGGCGAAGACAGGCCTCTGGGATTTTGAGTAGATGGAGTTGAGAGGCCTCGGTGAGAGAGCTGGACTTTGTCTTTAGGTATCGGTGGTGGTTTTGCAATGACTGGGGAGCATGAAGAAGGAAACATAGGTTTCTGCAGGGCACCTGGGAAAGCACCCAAGAGAAGCAGCATCAGAGCTGAGTTTTGAAGGGTAGGCGTGAGACTGATTACTGTTCCTGGTGGAGATGGAAGGAAGGAAGGGTCATGCTCAGAAAGTGACGGTGTTGTTGGAGTTGGATATAAATGACTCAGAGGCTTCCAAAATTGTTTAAATTCTCTTTAAGTACAATTCACAGTTCAGCAGGTAAATTTTAAAATGGGCTTTGTGGTCTACAAAGTTCAGTCATCGGATCACAAGACTGTTGACTCTCCAGTGTTGCGTGAGCTGGAGTTTCTTCCAGATCCATTTGTATTTTTTTCCTCTTAAATGATTAGGTAATGGCTAAGATGAAACTTTAGTGGTTCTTTCCATTTTGTCCACCTCTTTTACAATGGTTATGAAGCAAACACTTATTAACACTTGTTTTAACTTTTATCCTCTTATCTTTTCCTTACCCCTTACTGTTGAATAGAACAAGATAAATTTTGTATGAAGAACTGGGTAACTGGGTAGCTGTAGAGTGGTGTTTGGTTGCTAGGTGACATGTACCATGCCGAACTCCCATCTGGTGGGGAAAAATGGGGGAAGATCATGTTTATGGCTTTGTATAAAAACCAGCTAAGCTGGAAAAAGAAAGAAAGAAATTAAAGGAAAAAGGAAAGAGAAAGAATGATCCCAAGCCACTAAGACTTTCTCTGCAGTGAGCATTTTGTGGTGTGGTGGGGCTAATTTTTGGCATTATATTTAAGCTGTTTTCAGGTTAAACAAATACGTTTTTCTGGGCAGTGGAGTGGTGTGACTGAATACCAGAAATGTCCTCAATAAGCAGATATTTGAAGGTTTACAGTTATTCATAGGACTTTTTCCCCCTCTAGTTAAAAAACTGTTTTTCTGTTTATGATCCTTGATGGGTGAAAATGGGTTGTTCTTCCCCATCCACCCATCCTCATCCAGACCATCTCTGAGGAGGGTGCCCTCCCAGACATGGAGGACCGTGTCATGTGGACTGTTCTGCTCCTACCTGTGGCCTGACTCATCCACAGCCCCCGACGGACACACGGTGCAGAGCACCAACTGCCCGGACACTGTAATGTGCTGACTTGACTTCTCAGGGCTTTGCTTGCTCTTTCTTTATTCTCAGTGGATCAGGGCTGGCCTGACTTCCCATTTTTTCCTGCTGTGCACCTTAACTCTGGTTAGCAGGAAAAAAAAAAAAAACACTCCATTCTTTTTTTAAAAACATTGTTTATTTGTTGAAGGGCTACTGCATGCACAATATCATGCTCTATGAAGAAATGTAAGGCTGAATTCTTGCTTTCAAGAAGAATGTAATCTGGGAAACAGGGTGAATATATTAAACTAGAAATAATGGTAGGCAATAACATTAATTAGCAACAGGGTGGTACATACAGAGAGTAGCTGCTTCTGGATTTCAGAGATGGAAGTGGTCATTATAGCCTGGGGGTGGCAATCTCCTGGAATCACTGGGGTTTGCGAATACTAGGCTTAGTCAGTGGGAAGGCTGGCCTGGATTTAGGACGGCACTTCCTAACTGGGTAGTGGGGTGACCCCCAAATCCACCTGCCTGGCCTAGGTGTCCTGTTTGACAGGTGTTCAGTGGGTCCAGGTGTGTGAATCTGGAGTGTGTTGGCTGCCATGCTGAGGGGTGAAAGGGAGGGCATTGCCAGTGAGCATCAGGGCTGGTTTGGCTCCTGTGCTGCTGTCCTGTCAGATGGTGGGGCAGGACCAAGCGGAGGAGGGCCGGGAACACCAGGATGAGACCCCGAGGCTTCGCACAGTCCGATGGTCCGGGGGGACTAGTTCTCTTCCGGGCAGAGGACCAGGATCACCTTCAGTCCACAGAAATGCTGCTGGCCCTGAGGAGTAATGGGGGGACGACAAAAGTGAGGGAGGGGCGTGACGCGAACCTCTTAGCTCTTCTAGGTCTCAGCCCCTCTAGGGGTTGAGGGGGAGTTTTGGATTGAATTTGGAGACCTGGGTTTTTTCACCATTTAACCTTGGGCAGACCAGCCCTACGGAGCCTCATTTCCTCATCTCTTGAACAGGTTCCTCCCCTGCAGGGTTCCTGTGAGTACTGAGGGGTGATGAATGGGCAACTCCTCAGCTCTGCATCTGGATCCCTAATTGGTTTTACTCACCAAATGGTTTTACTGCCTGCGAGACTTTCCCGAGTAGTCTGCTAGTTCTGTTTGGGTTTTTCCTCTTTGCTCAGGAAGACAGTGTGTAATTTAATTAAAAAATAGGTAGGAATGTTAACATTTGCCTACAAGCAACACCACAATGAAGAGCACATTGTGTGTGTGTGTGTGTGTGTGTGTGTGTAAAGTAGAGAATGTAAAAATCACAGATGTTACAGCTTTACTCTGGGTTGACTTCTGGGCCTCCATTGTTATTTGGGGGTGGGGCACTACTCCTGTTCCTTGAGCATGGAAACCTTGAGTTATTTAATAGCAATTTATTTGTGGCTCAGCTGGTAAAGAATCCACCTGCAATGCGGGAGACCTGGGTTCCATCCCTGGGTTGGAAAGATCCACTGCAGAAGGGAAAGGCTGCCCACTCCAGTATTCTGGCCTGGAGAAAAGAGTCGGACACAACTGAGCAACTTTCACTTTCAGTTTAATGGTATATATAAAAAAAAAACCCACAAACATAAATTTATGGGCAATAACTTTTGAAAATATACTTTCCTTTTTGGGGGCGGGGAGGACTGTTGATTACCAAAACCATGTAAGTTATGGTTTGTATGAAGAATCTTGTGTTTGGTGTGTGATTTCTTATGGACAGATGGATGACTGCATGTTGTTACACATTTACAAGTTTATTGAAACTTTTAGGAAAATAGGAAACTTTTAGGAAATTGTTGCAGAGTTTGAATGACCGCATTTTTGAATAGTGAAATGAAATACATTTTATTATTTTGTTAACATTTTCTCATCTTCCTCTTCAAAAAGAAAAAAGAAGAAACATGTCTGAATAGTTGATCTTTCTAAAATGCACATTTCTATGTACTCTTCTGCTTAAGGACCCCAATATCAGCTTTCCCCAGAGGCCAGGTCCTGCCACCTCATCAGGGCCTGTCCCTTGTAGGACCCCTCCTGCCTCTTCCACCCCAGACCCTCCCACTTCATCCCTACCTGTTTGGCCTTGCTTGGACTTTCCTGCCTTTGCTCTGGCATTTTCAGTTTCCCCCGCCTAGATCACTTGCTTGCTTCACATCTGCTCCTCTCTTGAGCCTCAGCTCAGCTCAGCTCAGGTTGGCCCCGCACCCAAGGCTGTTTGAGGTTCTCCCCGCTTCCCACAGCTCCTGTACTGACCTGGAGGAATGTACCTTGTTGTGGGTGCTTTGGGGTGTTTGTTTTGGAACAGAACTATGCCCCTTCTCCTCCAGGTAAGGTGCCTGAAGGTGATGGTCCTGCCTCAGTCTTACCGGTATCTGCCACGTAGTCATCTTACAAGCTGAGTAGGTGCAAAATTGAGGATAAATATGTGGCACATATTCTCACACAAAAAGTGCACTTTTGCTTGGAAGACTGTATGATTTTGAAGACTTTATAAAGTTTCGTATGTTTGGTATATTGGGACAAAGAGATTGATTGAGTGTGGTTTCAGGGTGCCTGGAAGTTATTCTTTGGTGTCATTTGTTTTCAAGGAGTTTGGTCTGTTTTTCAGCCAGAGCAGAGGAATCATCCTGGGATTTGCTTTGGGCCTGTTTCAAGGCTGGTGGCCAGGGCAGTGCAGGAATCTGGCCCCAAGACACACCTGTGCTGGGTCTGGCGCTTCTGATTCTGTCAGTTGGGATCCGTGGGTAAGTGCCAGGAGTAAACAGAAACGTTTAGGATCTGAGATTCACAGGGAGAAACTGGCAATGCGCGGTGCTTCCTCGCTTGTGGTGAATGTGGTGAATTGGGCACGGGAGGTAACCTGTGCACGTCAAAGGGTTATCTCCATCTGTGCTGGAAGGTTTGTTCAGGCCTTGAGTTGGATGCAGGTGGGTGGTGGTGAACACTTGAAAGATGACCTGAGCCCTCTGCCCTTTTTCAAGGATGGAAAGAAACACATACGATTGGTCTAGGAAAGTGCTTTCCCCAAGTGGAGGTGCTTTTCCATGGAATAGAGGTGGGCAGCCCACACAGGCGACTTTACTCCCACTTGGCTATGCATGTAGCAGTCCAAGGTGCCACCAAGGTCAATGGCAGTGGAACAGGGCTCAGAAAATGTATGCATTTTACCAATTTTTGGTATCTTTTCTGTTTTACATGGAAAAGAGAAAAATCTTAATAAAAAGAAATGCAAAGTTCTATGATCATAGTAGGAAGGTGATTGTTTTTTGTCTTATAGTCATTATTTTATCCAATTGAAATTTTTTTTCCATTTGGAAGGATTATGTAAAAATGCTTTTCCTTCATGGCTCTGTCTTCCTGTATCTGACCTTCCATCTTTATGTGTTCCTGCCATTAAATATTACTTTTGTTTCTTCTTTTCTCCTCCTTCAACTAATATTGGAACTTAGAAATACAATTTCCAGCTTCTTTCCAAATGACTTGAAATGTGAATTATTTAGTTTTTTTACTCTCAATACTAGCTTATATACACACATGAGAAATTGAAAACACATCTATAGAAAAAATATATACATGAATGTCTATGACATGATTCATAACAGCCAAAAAATAGAACAAGTCAAATGTTCATCAACTGAAGAAAATGTGGTATATCTATACATTAGAATATTATTAAACTGTAAAGATGAGTGAAGCTGTGATGCATGCCTCACTAGAGATGCACCTTGCAAATAGTATACTACATAAAGGAAGCCAGTCATAAAGGCCCACAGACTATGAGTCCATATTTACAAAATGACCAGAATAGGCACATCTGTAGATACAGAAAGTAGAGTCGAGTCGCTGGGGCCTGGGGGTTGAAAAATGGTAGGTGACTGTTTATGGGGATGGGGTTGATCTTTGGGATGATGAAAATATTCTCAATTTAGATAGTGATGATGGTTGTATGCCTCTGTAAGTATAGTATAAACATCACTGAATTGTATACTTTAAATGGGTGAATTTTGTAATATATTGTTACGTTTCAATAAAGATGCTAAAAAAAAAAAATAGACTGCATAAGCCACTATGGACAGAACTCCATTTTTAAGGTATTCTATAATTCTGAGAGTCCCATAAAATATGTTTTTCTGTGTCAGAGATATTTAAATGAAGACTGGCTATTTTTAGGAGTTTTCCATACAATGTGTGAACCTGCTTTCTTGAGGTTGCTCGCTCTCTCCTGGTGCTGTCTGCTCAGCCCTTGATTGGTGAGAATCTGCGTTCCCTACTGCCCCCTGGAAAGGCTTAACCAACTGACTGTTCACCTGTTCTGCCTTCTTCTCCCTCAGCCCAGTCCACCAGCTGCCCCGGTGGTTGATTCAGATGACCTAAGATGTCCATCCATGGGGTTGCGAAGAGTCGGACACGACTGAGCGACTTCACTTTCACTTTTCACTTTCATGCATTGGAGAAGGAAATGGCAACCCACTCTAGTGTTCTTGCCTGGAGAATCCCAGGGACAGGGAAGCCTGGTTGGGCTGCTGTGTATGGGGTGGCACAGAGTCAGACATGACTGCAGTGACTTAGCATCAGTAGCAAGATGTCCATCATGGAAGAACTTTTCCAGTTTTTGGGTTTGAGCTTCGGCAGATCTCACAAGCTCTGTGCGCATCAGTTTTCCCATCTTCGTCTCCCTATACTCAGAAGTTCTGGGCTGGGCTTCTGCTTTCTGGCCCTCTGGGCAACAGCCACCCTGAGTCTGCGTGGTTGGTAGTTGTGCCTGTGGGACCATCAGGCATGAGAGGATTTTCAGAGGTGTGAACAGAGTAGATCTCAACTCCTCCGACCCTCCCTGTGAGAATGTTTTGCTTCCTTTACTTTGAAATGATGGGCCTGACCCACATGTCAGACATACGCTGTTTGAAAGTTAGGATGTATTTTGCTTGGACTGTCCCTCAGAATTCCTTACTGTCCCAAGATAAATATCTTTTAAAATAAATTACATGCTCAAAAGTAACTTAATAAGACTGTGTCCTTTGTGAAGTGTTACTAAAGGTATGATTCTGCATGGTTCTAAATGTATGGCATGTGTATACGCACACATGCACAAATGTATTCATGAATTCGGTATTTTTATGGTGATATCAATTTAAGGGGTTTTGGAGATGACTGGTCCCTACTTTTAATGTTCTTTAATATTCAGAAATGATAAGGCAAGTTTTTGGAACTCAGGTTTATTTTTTCCTGGTGTGTAGTTTTTCTTGTTTTTGTACTGCATCCCTGTATGATAGGATTTATGTATCTGAAAAGACCTCTTGAGATATTCTATTATACAAAGCAATGTTTCCTTTTCTCTGTTTATTTTAGAAAACAACTCACTATATATAAAAAAACCTAGGGTTCCTAAATACTAAAACTATGTGGTATTAACAGATGAAAAACACAGAAAGGCTATTTCTGTGTAAGTGCTTGAGATGAGAATGGGCTATTTTGTTCTAGTTCTTTGCAGTATACAATAAAAACTGGGAAATATTTTTTCATGTTCATGATTTAATTTTTTCCAAATCTAATATTGAATCCAGAATTAAAAAATAATCCATTTCCCAGGGAACACAGGAAGGCTTTTAAGATGCACCATTTGTAATTCTGAAGCCTGTTGTGCAAAGTCATATGTGAATAATACTTAGCCAGATTTCTGCCCAACAGGGGTATAGTCTAACTTGAGATTCTCTCATTCCAGCCAGCAGCACCTGCAGAAGAAGGAGGGGAGATGTGCATGTTATTGGTTCCTGGTGAGCCACCATACAGGATATGACTAATCACTAAATCCATGAAAGCTGAATGTAGGATTTGGTATTTTTAAAGTTTTGTTAGAGATCTGGGAAAAAACCTTTCGGACAAATCAAGGGTATTGCTACATGAAAGTGCCTCATTTGGATTGATAACTACTTAAACAACTGCATCTGGAAGGTGGTGGCATTTCTGCATTTGTACTGCCTGAGGAATATGAAATGAGTCATATTTTAAATTATGAAGGCATATACTGTTGGGAATTTTTTTTTCAAGGAAACCTGGAAAGCTAATAAAACCCTGAATTTTTTATAGTGGAGTCAGTTTTATCTTTTGTATTTCATGACCCACTTTTTAAAAACACAGATGTTTGGTAAAACACAATTAGCTGGAGGTGGAAAGTTTGGTGGTGGATTTTTTTTTGTTTGTTTTTCTCCTTCTAGGAGGCAAGCATATCAGTATGACACAGTCTGGGCCAGGATTCAGAAGAACAGATTACATCATTTGTGTATCAGAAAACAAGAACGGTAACCTCTGTCAGCCTAGGATCCATGTTCTTCATGGGATTGTTGTGAACGTTTAAAGAGAGAATGTTATAGAAAGGCATTGCAGGAAGGAAACAGATTTTGAGAGCTATACTGTTCTTTCACTCTTGCTAAGAATGGTCACAAGTGATTAAGGCTCACTTGAATAAATGCTTCTAAATTGTTTCGTCTCATCTTCCTTAGAACTGCTCTAGATGTGGAATATTGAATATTTCAGGGAAAAAAGAGTTCTCCCTTTAAAAGTCTTGAAAGTATTTTGTTGTTTGAAAAATAAAATCCCAGTGACATTGTTATAGATGCTCCAAAGATGTCCATAGAGGAATATCTTTCCTCGTTTTTGGTTTTGGCCATGGTAGTTTTGAACTTTGATAAGTCTCGCCAGCTGTCTGAGCCACAGTTTTCTCATCTGTAATTTGGGAGTGTTTTCTTTAGTTCACAGTCACAGAGATCAAGGGATTTATTATAGATAATTCCCCTGCCATGTTACAGACTCTTAGTCAATTTTAGATCTTTTCCTTTCCTTCAAGTTTCACACAGAAATTAGACACACTTTTAATGGCTAATTCATAAAATCAACTTGATTTTTATTTGATTTGTAATTCTAGTTGTCATTTTTCAAGATGGTTTGTCAAAGAGTTAGCACTTTCTTCTTAAAAGTACTATAGAAATTCCAGTGTTTAGTATTCCAGTTTTGGTACTTTTACTAAATCAGTTGGAAATAGGGAAAAAGAAATGTTCTAATAATCCAGTAGCTGATTCTTTTACAGATCAAGAAGTGTGTTTATCCTAACTGTAGCTTTTTCTGTTATTAGCCTTTTTTTTTTTTTTTAACTTTATTTATTTTTGGCTGTGCTGGGTCTTCATTGCTCCCCGTGGACTTGCTCAAGTTGTGGCAAGCTGGGGCTACTTGTTGTGGTGCTCGGGCTTCTCATTTCGGTGACTTGTTGCAGAACTCAGGCTCTAAGTGAGTGGGTTTTGATAGTTGCACTTGAGCTTAGTTGCTCTGTGGCATATGGGATCCACCTGGGCCAGGATTGAACTCCTGTCCCCTGAATTGTCATGCAGATTCCTAACCACTGGACCACCAGGGAAGTCCTATTAGCCCTTCTTATTTTCTAAAATAATTGAAGCTGCCATACTGCTAGATGAATGGAGATTATGGAACCTTTCTTTGCTATATTTACAATATTTTAAAAGGCACTGATTACGCATTTTTCCTTTAAAGAAATCTTTTGGAAGTTGGAAAAAGTAAAACTAGAAATTGTAAATACTATTGATATTTTAAAAATCCTAAAGATCTTTAAGACAGCTGTTTTAAAGACCTTTAGCATTTATTAAGACTTCCCTGGTGGCTCAGACGGTAAAGCATCTGTCTATGATGCGGGAGACCCAGGTTCGATCCCTGGGTTGGGAGATCCCTTGGGAGCAATCCACTCCAGAACTCTTGCCTGGAAATCCCATGGACGGAGGGCCTGGTAGGTTACGTCTATGGGGTCGCAGGTCGGACACGACTGAGTGACTTCATGTTCACGTTCAGCATTTATTAACTAGTAGTTCTGAGAGTACCCTGGAGCGCAAAGAGGTAATCTGAGTTATAAAAAAAATGGGAAGGTTGACAGTTTTGTGACCCCTCTAATCCTTTATTCTATAGGCCTCTATAATTCACATGCCCATAACACTTCTTCACTCTTTTCTGTGTCTTTAAGATGGTGATTTGGGGCAGCTAAATCAGCAGTAAATGAATACTGAACATCTTTTGCTTGGGTAGATAGTTGTAAAGGTTGACAGATTGATACAACTTTTAATACTTTAGTTCAGCTAAAGGCACCCAATGCTAATCACCTGAAGACACCCAATGTCAATCACCTGAAGACTTCGCCCAAGGGTTGACCTATTTATCATTCTGAACCAGGAGTGGTGCCTGGGAGGCTTCCTCAGGGTTCTGGGTGGGGCTGTGCTAAAATGCCAGACTTGCCAACTCATCAAAACTCAACTGAGTTCATGCCCAAGAGGACCACTTCTTCTTACTTACCTTTTCCCTTGCACAGTATTGAGAGTTGTCTTCCTCTCTTTGAGGACTTTAAACACCTTATTAATTCAAGTTTCCTCCCTCTCTGCATATGTCTTTAGGGAAGTTGCTAGGTAGTGATTAAAATAATAAAGCTTATCTAGTTGTGCAGCATTCATATTTTGACTTTGATTCCTTCCATATTTGTTTATAAACATTGTGTCAGGTGAGTGCATTTGAAATCCAAAGCTTTTGATTCACACAAGGCCTAAAAAGAGATACAGCAACACTGTTGATTGGAATTTATATATATCATTTCCATTCACAATTTCCTGTGTTTTTGTGCTTTGTAATGAAAGTGATAAATAGTGCTTTCAGAACCTTTCCAGAATACCCCAGCATTTTATAACAAAACTGTAGAGAAATAGCTCTGGGGGAGTTTTCTTCTCCCCAGCTTTATTGAGGTGTAATTGACAAATAAAATTGTAAGACATTTAAAAGTGTGCACCGTTATTTGATACACCTGTACATTGTGCAGACTTCATTAATTAACACATTGAGTTAATTAACACATTCATCTTATCTTGAGTATTTCTTTATGTTCTCTGGGAACATTTAAATTGTACTCTTTGACTTGGGAGCATTTTAGACAGATCTGTTCTGATGGGTGATTGGAGTGGAGTTTTAGTCTAAAGCAGAAGAGTTTTTGGTCCTGGGCTGTTTTTCCACCTATGAGGAGGGAAGCCGCCTCCTTTATAGATTCAGGGGAGTGGTATTTTCAGGTCAGTCTTTTGGTGTCAATAACCTTTTTAGGTCAGAATGGATGAAAGAAAGCTCTTGCACAAGAGGTGCTGTATCAAGGGCATTATGTATCTGCCTGTCACATTGGGGAGCTGTTGAGAAAGTACTTTTAATAGTGATACCCATCACATCTCAGTCTCAATTTGCTGAGGAGTTTCTGACAAGTAGGAGGGTAACCAGGACACAGTGGTATCAGGTAAAGAGTAGCAGTGGTAACGCTTATTATCAACAGGCATGGTTAGCACTCTGGGGGCATTTTGTAACATCAGGCCCTAAGTCTGGGCTCATGCTCATTAAACCCATGGAGTGGTAGTGAGGCAACTCTGAGTTTATGGGTGAGGATGCTTGGGCTAAAGAAGATTAAGAAGGTGGCAAACAGTTGTACATCTGATGACCCCTCTGGCTGGAGAGCCTGTACTGTTCTACAGGAAAGAATGAACAGCACCCATTGGAGAAGACAAGTTCTTTTCTGATCTAGGTTTCATCTAGTGGCTCATGAGTGAAGGGAAGAAGTGCACATTTGGGATGATGCAGCTGGTTGGCTCAAGGAGGCTAGACGTTGGAGCCCCTTGCTGCTCAGGTGTGGTCTATGGGTCAGCAGTGCTGGCTTTGCTTGGAAGATTGTTAGGAATGGAGAATCATGGACCCCATCCCCGAGAGATGCTCTCAAAATCTGCATTTTAGTCAGATCCTCAGATGATTCTAAGTTTCCCTGGTAGCTCAGCTGGTAAAGAATCCAAATGGGTACCCTCTCCAGTATTGTGGCCTGGAAAATTCCATGGACAGGGAGCCTGGCAGGCTACAGTCCATGGGGTCACAAAGAGTCGGACACAACTGAGAGACTTTCACTGACTCAGATGATTCCAGGGGCTTCCCTGGTGGTTCAGTGATAAAGAACCTGCCTACCAATGAAGGAGACTTGAGTTTGATCCCTGGGTCAGGAAGATCTCTTGGAGGAGGAAATGGCAACCCACTCTGCGGTTCTTGCCTAGAGAATCCCATGGAAAGAAGAGCCTGGCCATCTATAATCCATGGGATTGCAAAGAGTTGGCCACAACTTTATTGACTAAAACAACAGAAGATTCAGAGCAGTTGCTCTCAACTCTGGCTGCAGGTAGGAACATCTGAAAGGGTTTTAAGAACTGGATGCTCAGGCTCCCCACGAACCAAGGGATTCAAATTTCCAGGTGGGAATTGGTGGATACTGGTATTGCTCTGAAGCTCCTCCAGGGTTTCTCTGTGCTTCCAGGGTGAAGAACCACTGGTTTAGAGCAGCCTCCAGGCCCTTAGGGGTTGTTGTGTTATGTGACCTGGGACCTGCCGCCTCGTAGCTATACATGGAAATTTCCAGAACATTAAAGCTGAGAGGATGAGCCAGGGTTCTCACAGGCTGGTCACTTAAGAGACAATGGCTCCATCTGTACATTTTCATTTCTGACTTTTGAAGTCACTCTCCCCCTAACGGGGCTCCCATTTTTTCTATTTTATATTGGAGTATAGTTGATTAACCTGATGTGAAGAACTGACTCATTTGAAAAGACCCTGATGCTCGGAAGGATTGAAGGTGGGAGGAGAAGGGGATGACAGAGGATGAGATGGTTGGATGGCATCACCGGCTCGATGGACATGAGTTTGTGCAAGCTCCAGGAGTTGGTGATGGACAGGGAAGCCTGACGTGCTGCAATCCATGGGGTTGCAAAGAGTCAGACAAGGCTGAGCGACTGAACTGAACTCACAGTTGATTGATAGTTTTATGTTAGTTTCTAGTGTACAGCAAAAGTGATTCAAGGTATAAATATATAAGAATCTATTCTTTTTCAAAATGAAATCACTCTCTTCTCCTGCCTGTTAATTAATTTTGAGTTTTATTTGTGGATGCAGTTGACAGCATCAGTACTAGGTATTCCTGAGGTTTCAGCCGTTAACTCTTAAGGACATCTAGTCTGAGTTTAATGACAGAAATGGCTTAAAAGGTTCAGAGGAGCAGTAAAACTGACAGCCTAAGAGATAGAAATAAGAGGGGAAAGGAAAGGTCATATTGAGTCAAACATGTGAGATTTGGTGCAAGTCATGTGCTGTCCTCTTGGTGTTTGTGATGTGTAGTGACAGGACAGCTAAGACTTTTGGTTCTGGGTAAAGCAGGCTTGTGAGCAGTGGACTGAGCACTCCTTTTGCTAGAGCTTCTCTTCAGGCTTGTTTGTGGCTGTGCCTGCCTGTGTAGGAGAAGGCACGCCCTCACCAGGCCAAAGGGCATTTCTATCACACACATCCACTCTCAGCTTGTTGGAATGTTCCAGTCAGACAGTCCCCACCCCCACACCAGGGAGCAAGGGCAATGGGTGCCTTTGGCCTGAGGCCTCGGGGACCTGAAGCCTGCCCCCTGGGTCCATTTTATTAACTTGGGCATGAAATGAAAAGATGTTTGCTCCTTGGAAGGAAAGCTATAACAAACCTAGACAGTGTATTTAAAAAGCAAAGACATCACTTTGCCAACAAAGGTGCGTATAGTCAAAGCTATGGTTTTTCCAGTAGTCATGTATGAATGTGAGAGTTGGACCATTAAGAAGGCTTAGCAATGAAGAATTGATGCCTTCAAATTGTTGTGTTGAAGTAGACTCTTGAGAGTCCCTTGGACTGCAAGAAGATCAAACCAGTGGAACCCACAGAAAATCAACCCTGAATATTCATTGGAAGGACGGATGCTGAAGCTGAAATTCCAACACTTTGGCCACCTGATTCGAAGAGCCGACTCATTAGAAAAGACGCCGATGTTGGGAAGGATTGAAGGCAAAGGGAGAAGAGAGTGACAGAGAATGAGATAGTTAGACATCATCACCGACTCAGTGGACATGAATCTTAGCAAACTGCAGGAGATAGTAAAGGGCAGAGGAACATGACATACTGCAGTCCATGGGATCGCAAAGGGTCGGACACGACTTAGTGACTGCACACAACAAAGACAACAACAAATGGCATTGTAGTCTTTGCTTTTCCTGGCATTGTATCTCCTTATACTATCCCTACATTTTTATATGTTTCCTTTGTTACTTGAAGTAGGAAAAAGAGGACAGATGACCAGCTGTCATTCTTCACATGGATTTGCCAACCGACCTTCATTTGGAAAGTTTGCACATGGGATGGGGCTTCCTGCCACTCCCCGCCCACCCCCCAACTCCAGTCATAGTGCCAGGAAGACCCAGTACAGGACTCACCAGCCAGAGATGATAAAGACAGGACATGCTTTCCTCAAGGGAGATTTCAGAGATGCAAAGTGCAATATTTAAAACAGTGTCTTCAAAGGTACTACAGCTATAAGAACTTACTTACAGACCTGTTAGAAATTACTTTAGTTAAAGGTGTAACGTGTTTGGGAGCACTGCCCTTGTGAGAATTTTTTCTTATTTGGCAGTTTCAAATAGCACTTAACCATGAGTTGATTCGTGAAAATGTTGTTTGAAAATTTATGTATGTTAAGGTATTGCTGCTTAACAAACTACCCAGAACTTTATGGCTTAAATCAATAACTAATTATATCTCATGATGTAGTGGGTCAGGATTTGTCCAGGGCTCAGCTGGTGATTCTTCTGCTTCATTTGGAGTTACTTGGGGGTATTCAGCTGGCAGGTGACCTGGTCTGGAAGGTCCTAGATGGCTGCATTCATTCACATGTTTGGTGCTGGTGGGGTTGGTAGAAGCTTGGGCTTCACTGGGACTGTTGACCAGGGCACCTAGTCTTTGCATCTCCAGCATGGAGGTCTCAGGGCTCCTGGAGAGGGTGTCCTATGAGTCAGAAGAGGAAGCTGTCACTTTATAAAGACCCTAATATGGAAGCCAGCACAGAATCACTAACCTTATATTCTCTGTGCCAAACCAGTCACTAAACAGCAGAGATTCCAAGGCAAAGGATGCTGGCTGCACTTCTCAAAGCCATGAGAGTCCAGGAACTTGTGAGCATCTTTATTTTGCTGTCACTATAGAGGGGTGTGTGTGTGTGTATGTGTGTGTGTGTGTATTGCAGATAATATAAAACATTCAGTCTTTTAATTGTTCTGTGTCATGTTGTAAAGTTCTCCTTTTCTTGGTCTTGGCACAGTAATAAAGTGTATATCCTGAACTGTCAACGCTGACAAATCTAAGAAGTCATTGGAGTTCCTAATTCATGAGTCCAGAGATCTGTCAGCTTTCCCAGGCTGTACAGCAGAAAGAGATAAAAATAATAACACGTTGGGTTTACATGGCATCTCCTCTGAGAGGTTCAAAGTGGCTGCACTGCTCAGGATTCCTTTATTGGAATGTCTTGTGAGGTAAATTAGTCATGTATCTTCAAGTTCATGTACCAATGAGGAAATGAAGTAATTCCATCAGTCTGCTAAGCAACAGTGTTCAGAATGCAGCTATTCCAATGTTCCATGTACTAATTAGAACTGGAGTATGGGTTTACCTTTTTTAGAGGAGATTCTGGAAGATGCTGGAGATGGACTTTTGAACATCTGGTAGTATTTTGAATTGTATGTCTCCTGCCAAAACTGGTGTCAAGTTTAAAGAAGAGTCAGTTATTTTTCTAATGTGGATTTTTTTTGAGGCGGGCGGTAGAAGCTTATGGATATTGCATCACTGGGGTGTTTCACTATAATGAGTTAAATTCTGTGGGTTCAGCAGAGATAGGCAGAAGGCCTGGTGAAGGCAGCTGCTCTCTCATGAGTGTGTGCTGTGGATGGAGGGTGCTTTGGAAGTGGGAGAACTTTGTCCCCTGTGTGGTGTCCATTCCCAAGTCCTCTCATTGTGGGAGCATCCCCTGGTGCTTATGGGTAATTCAGTGGAGTTTTCTGGAGGTAGTTTAACCATATGTTAAGCTCACCATGCTATTTAGTGCCTTACTTTTGGGTAATATGCTGCTGCACTGTAATGGTCTAAATGTGGTGCTGGGTGTATTCATTCAGTTTTACTTAAAATGAAATGCTTTACATGTAATTGATACGTATCAGGCTTTGGGAATAAAGTTCTCTAGTCACTACTTGTTAAGGGCATCTCCTGGTTCATGACTCCCTCACCACCACCACCCCTTCCCCGCCAAGTGTGCAGTAACCCACCCTGCATGTTCCCAGCAGGGAAAGTCCCCAAGGACAGCTTCCATCACAACACTCTCCAGCTCAGAGAAGTCCATGAGGCTTGGCAGGGCCTTCCAGGCAAAAACAACCTGTATCAGCCTGAAAACAGCCCCTGCCTACCTTTCCCCCTTGACTCCTACCACCTCTCTTCACCTGCCCATCTTAATAGAATGGACTCTTCTATTTCCCCAAAGCTATGCTGTTTGCTGGTTCCCTAGCCTGGAATCCTCTTGCCCTCATTTCTTTTCTCACTTGGGTTCTCCCATTCTTTCCTCTGTGTTGTTGACAGAGCTGTGCCTTTATGTTCAGATAGATTCAGGGCTTCCCTGTTGCCCCCAGGACAGTCTTCCTCCCACCTTCCCAGGGAGGATTCAAGGCTCTGCCCCGGTCTCTGTTTCTCCTTGCCTGGCCCATGTGCCATTGCCTAAACCACTCAGGGTCATCTATGCCACAGACCAGGTGTGGCCCAAAAGGTACCTTCTGCTCCTCCCCACCCACAAACTAGAGAGATCCCAAAATAGACACATCTGGTTATAAGGATATAAAGCGTCGCTAACACATGGCACCCCACTCCAGTACTCTTGCCTGGAAAATCCCATGGACGGAGGAGCCTGGTGGGCTGCAGTCCATGGGGTCGCTAGGAGTCTGACACGACTGAGTGACTTCACTTTCACTTTTCACTTTCATGCACTGGAGAAGGAAATGGCAACCTACTTCAGTGTTCTTGCCTGGAGAATCCCAGGGATGGGGGAGCCTGTTGGGCTACCGTCTATGGAGTCACACAGAGTCAGACACGACTGAAGTGACTTAGCATAGCAACACATTTTCTTTTTGAAAGGAAGTTACCCCAGTAATTTCGACTGTGTTATTATGTGTTTTATTAGTTGTAAATAATTAGAAGAGGATGAACTTTTAAGGGGCTTCCCAGGTGGCTCAGTGATAAGAATCTGCCTGCCAATGCAGGAGACACAGGAGACGTGGGTTCAATCTCTGGGTCGGGATGATCTCCTGGAAAAGGAAATGGCAACCCACTCCAGTATTCTTACCTGGGAACAGAGGAACCTAGTGGGCTACAGTCCATGGGTTGCAAAGAGACATGACTAAGTGACTGAGCATGCATGAACGAATTTTTAAGAGATAGTGTGCTGATACAATCAAGAAGGACCTTTTGAATGTTCCTTCTGCAGCATGGTGCTGCTTCTCCACTGGGAATCCTTGGTGCTGTCCAGCTTCCCCTGCTGACAACTGTGGCTTGACATGTTGGATTTACTGTGCTCAGATGTTGCTGTAAAGATTGTGGGTGGATATGCACGTTCCAGGGGGTGGATGACTTTTCCATAAAGTAGCTAAAAGAGGGGGAGGTATGTCCTTAGTGGAAAAACAGTGTCCTTGGAAACTGCACCACAGCTATGACTAATGCTTGGAATTGATTAAGAAATACTCCTCTGGCAGTGAGGAGCCACTTTTTTTTACGTGTCTGTGTCTTTATCGGGGCTTCCCTGGTAGCTCAGCTGGTAAAGAATCTGCCTGCAATGCAGGAGACCCTGGTTTGATTCCAGGGAAGATCCCCTGGAGAAGGGATAGGTTACACACTCCAGTATTCTTGCCTGGAGAATCTCACGGACAGAGGAGCTTGGCGGGCTACAGTCCATGGGATCGCAAAGAGTCGGACTTGACTGAGCGACTAAGCACAGCACAGCATTAAACCTGAATGAATGTTAAGGTGTGTTTTTTTTTTTTTTTGCATTTGCTGGAGGAGTGGAGTCTGTGAAGCGTCAAGAGAGGGGAACAGGTGCTGCTTGATTAATGACCATTTTTGAATTGAGGGAGGAAAGTGAACTGGTAGCCTTAGCCGGGTGTTTGAAATGTTCATCTCTTCTTACCTCAGAGAATTGGCAAGACCCTTTGGACTCTGTTCTATTATCACCCATCTCCTTAGCCCTAGGGTTGGGCAGAGCAGGAAGTCCATGCAGAGTGAGTGGTGCAAACTCACCTTCCAGAATGCTGTGGCTGCATCCCGATGGATCGGAGCAGTTAGACAGTGGGTCAGGGACAGGTAGATGATGGATCAGGGCAGTTAGACGATGAATCAGGGGCTGTTAGATGATGGTGTAATAGAGCGTGGCTGGGCGCAGATGTTAGCACTGGCCATTGCTGTGCTGCCATTAACATGTACCCCATTAACTGCATGACTGTTAGTGGTCCGGCTCAGCCATTGATTGGCACAGCTGCGGACCCCTCCCCCAAGCAATCAACTGTCAATGAGTGACCAGTAGAGGTCCCGCTCAGCCATTGGTTGGTGCTAGACCCCACCCCCAAGCAACCAACTGTCAGTGAGGGACTGTTAGTGGTCTTGCTCAGCCATTGGTTGGCGTTAGGCCCCACCCACAAGCGACCAGCGGTCAGTGAGGGCCCATTAGTGAGGCGTTCAGTCAACACCCTGTAGAGTAGTGGTAATCAGGCAGCGGGAGAAGTAAGAGGCAGATCCTGGCCTTCTCCCTCGGGCCCTCAAGCTTACCTGGCCTGAGCTGGGGGCCCAGGGAACAGGCTGGGGGCCATGTCCTGCAAGCTCCAGAGCCCTCACTAAGGACACCCACTAGCTGTGCCTAGGCCTTGAGGTGGTGATGACCCTCTCCCCCATCCCCACCTCTGCAACCTCATGGTATGGGTCACCATCTGTGGGACCTGCTCTTTCTTCCACCATTGTGTGGGTGGCCTGAAGAGCTTGAGGACTGGTTGGATCCAGTGCCCTTGCTCCTTCAGTGATGATGGCTGGAGAGGGTCTGGGGACCTGGCCCTGAGGGAGCTGGAGCTGAGATCTGCTCATCTCAGCCAGGACTGGACCTCGGAGGTGACAGTTGTGCCTAGGGACCGTGTCCTTTCTTGTCAGAACAGAGAATAACATTCAGTTGGTGGAGGTTTACAGGAGCATCGTTCCCTCACTGTGTGTGACCTGACCTCAGGAACACAGGCTCTGCCACCAAGACATTTGCAACAACTTGCTCACCCTTCCCTCTCCTCTAGGAAAGGGCTTTGCTGAGAGTTCTTGGGGGATATTGGGGTTTTTGAGGGCATGAGCCACTCATCTCCTTGCGTGACCCTGAAGTAAACCTTTCTCTGCTCCAAACTCTGACCATTTGGTGTTGTTTGGCCTCACTGTGCATTGGGCCCACAGACTGGTGTTTTGGTAACAATGGTTCAGGGACAGTGAAATGATGGGTTGGAGCAGTTAGATGATGGAACGTTGTACAGGAGAGTTCAGTTCAGTCGCTCAGTTGTCAGTTCAGTCGCTCAGTTGTGTCCAACTCTTTGCGACCCCATGGACTGCAGCCCACCAGGCTTCCCTGTCCTTCACCAACTCCCGGAGCTTGCTCAAACTCATGTCTATTGAGTCAGCGATGCCATCCAACCATCTCATCCTCTGTCGTCCCCTTCTCCTCCTGCCTTCAATCTTTCTAGGCCTTCAGTTTGGTTTCTTTTTCTCCCAGTGGGGTGATTGTCTATTTTGTGATGCTCTTAAACTATCAACCAGAGTGTGGGTGCATCATGTATGTGTGTCTGTGTGAGAGGCTGGGGTGGAAGGTGGTTACTGCACTGTGTGAGTTCTTTGGCTAGAGACTTGGGATTTATTTCACAGGCATTAGACGGGCTTTTTTTGTCTTCCAGGGAATAAATACCTCTCATGTAATTCCATGGATTAAAGAAATGCAGTCAGTTTTTGTATGGCTCATTAAATCTTTTTAAAATCCATTTATACTGGGGTACATTGCTGAAATATTTAGAAAACAATTCACAAAAAGCTTCATACCCCACCCCTCCCCCCAGTTTGTATTAGCTCAGCTGTAACTTGATTTTCCCTGCTTCATTTGCAAACTTCTCATCTACTTACAAGTGCTGTGTTGCATGAATGCCAGTTCCACACAGGGCAGAGCCTCCAAGGCCCCCTCTGCCTCTCTGTTCGTGTGCGTGGGTGCTTGGTGTGCCTGTGAAGTCATTTCAGCATCTTCCCCACCTCTTTTATGCATCAGCATCACTGTTGTGCCTGCCTCTTTGGGGATCTGACTGATTGGTAAATTAGAGCTGGCAGAGGAAGTGGAAGACAATGCACAAGTGTTTTACTTAAACAAACACACTCTACAATTTATTTTATTGGATTTTGTCCTTTGAATGGGAATGCCACAAGTAATCCTATTACAGACTAGAAACTGCTTGCTCACACCAGATTACAAGCCTCAAAATGTGTTGCTTTGCCTTTGGAAGCACATAAGTCTTTAATAAATGAGGCAATTTCCACATTCATCAATAATTAACCAGGAATTTGAGAAGTTTTATCCCAATCCAAAGCTGCAGAGAGTTAGCGACAGTCTGCCTGTGCAGATGAAATCTCTCTGAAGCATCTGTGAACACTGAATTCTTCTTCAGAGATGCTGGTTTGAGAGGTGTGATGAATGCTTTCTTGAAAAATGTTTGTTTGCATTAATTATAAGAACATAAATACTTATTATAGGGAGTTTGCAATGTACATATGTTTTTGTAGAGCAAATTACCTCAACGTACAGTCTCACCACCCAGAATAATCTAAAATTTGAGTATTTTCAGTCTGAATTTCTGTATGTTTGTGTGTATATAAATACAGATGCTTTTTAAAAATAAGTTAAAATCATGGTGTATGATTGTTCCGACTTTGTTTACTTGATATGTTTACGTTTTCCCGTGTCTTTTTCTTTTTTTTTTTTGGCCTTGTTGTGTGGCATGCAGGATCTTAGTTCCCTGACTAGGGACTGAACATGGTCCCCTTCAGTCCTTCTCATGTCTTTAAAAAATTGTCATAACAAAATTTAAAGGCTATATAGTGCTTCACTGTGTGAATATATACATATTTGCCTATTGTTGGAAATTTGTTGCCCCATTTTGCACCATTTAAAGATATTCTAACAATCCTGGTGCATAAAATTTGGTCAGTGGTTTGGATTATTTATTTAAATTGGGTGTATAATTTTTTTGGGGGGTGAGGAAGTCATGAACTTTTTTTAAGGCTCTCAGTTTATGCATTTTGCCAGTTTGCTTTCCAGAAGTTGCACCAGTGTTTGCTTGGCTGGCCTGGGAGGTTCTTCCTGCCTCCTCTGGGGAGACCTCGTGGCTTAGTAGGTAGTACACCACCTCACAGCTGTGAGCCCCTGGGCCCAGGAATGAATTCTGCAGCCTCATTTTGATCATCTGTTAGCTGGGCTGTAATACATCTGCACCTTCTCTTTGAAGATTAAAGAGAGACACTTATGTAAAGGGTGTGACCTTGAGCTTTTCCAGTGCAGGCATCTGGTGCTTGGTTGTTGTGGAGAAGATGGCTGATCTAATGTGCAGCATTTAGATTCTTCCCTGTTACTAGAGCAAGGCAGTGACTTTGGAGATGAATGGTAACTGTATCAACTTGTCTTTCAGGAAGAGGCACAAGTGCTTTTCTGAACTGGGATTCTGTGTAAAACAGTTTGACAACCAAAATTTAATATTAACAAACAGAAAAAAAATAGCTTTTTTTTCCTGAGGATGCTCTGCATGAAATGCAAAGGTGTCCCCATGTCTAGATCATCTGCCACCTGTCCACATGGACCCCATGCATTTTAGGGACCCTGCGGTGCTTCATCAGTGCACTACGGTGCCCCTCTGTCCTGTGCTTTGGGTGTGGAATGACATTTTCCACAACTTTCTTGCTAGTCTGACTGGGTTATGACTGTACAGTGTCTGTTTTCCACTTTAAGACTTAAAACATTTCCTTTGCCATTATGGTTTTCTAGGATTCCTTCCATCTTGCCTGAGATACAGAAACTCTCCATATCTTCACCATTGTTCATCCAGCTTATATGCTCCCAGACCTTAGTGAATTGTAAAGCACATCTGGTTTTAGCATTTCCATGACAGCTCTAAGCCCACTCACCTCACTGAGGTGTTATGTGATCAGCATTCCATCTTTTGTTCAGATTCTGCTGTTGTAATCATACTTGTTTCATTCTTCTAGGTGTGTCCCAGCTCCCCATGATATGGAAAGGGTGTGTCCTTGTTATTTACTGGGTTTGGATCTGTACTACCTTAGTACTGTTCATATGAACTGTGTTTTATCTTTGTATTCTTGAGGTACATAATAGATCTATGAGGATTTTTGTAAAATTTCCCAGGACTGAGAAAAGTTGGCAAACACCCAGTAGTTTTTGAGTTACTTGACTCTGAACTGGATGTGGTGCTAGTTTTTAGACTAATTGCTTTGGAGAACTCTTTACAAGCCTTGAAGCTGTGTGTCCCACTTCTGGGTGTTTGATTCTCCTGATATAATGATGCACACCAGTCACATTTTCACTGAAGTCTGCATGACATCTTTGGACTTCTGAAAGCAAATCTATATGTACATATTGGAAAAGAAATAGACATAGAATCCTAAAGCCCATTTTTAAGTTTCTAACGAGGCAGTGAGTGTCTGAAGTGGGTAGATTTTAAGTGGATCTTTTAGGCTTGTTACTTGAATGAATGTGTGGCTCTCCTGTACCATTTGACACTGGCAGGTCGCCTCTGTTCCTTTCTAATCCCCAGATGTAACAGGATGCCTCTGACTCTAGTTACTTCCAACTGCCATTCATAAAACTGGTGGCCAGTCCTCTCAGGTGGTGGTGGTTCTAGTGCCTTTCAGACTGTCAGAGCCCACTTGCCCTTCCCTCGTGAGACTCACATCACTCATACCATTGGGGTGTTATGTGTTGACTTGGGCTCTTCCAGCATACAATGCTCTAGCATCACTTGGCCACTTTCAGTCAGTGATTATGGGTCAAAACTTTGGCCAGAATTAAAAAATCATTGCCAGAAAGAGTGGGTTGGGTTACCCCAAACTGCTGCGTGCATGCGTGCTAAGTCGCTTCAGTCGTGTCTGACTCTTTGCAACCCTAAGGACTGTAGTCCGCTGGGTTCCCCTGTCCATGGGAATTCTCCAGGCAAGAATACTGGAGTGGGTTACCATTTCCTCTCCCAGGGGTTTTTCCTGACCCAAGGATTGAATCTGCGCCTCTTCCAACTCCTGCATTGCAAGTGGATTCCTTACCACTGAACCACTGGGGAAGTCTCATCCCAAGCTGCTACTGGAGTATGAATTTCAAAGTGCAAAGTTAAGGAAATAAGAAGAAAACTGTTAAAATCATAGATTTAGATGTCTGGGTTTCAAAATATGACTATGTGATACTTGTGCTAGTTTGGGAGATTGAGGTCATTTGAGATTAGAAAAAACATTTTTTAAACTTTTTTTTTTTTTTGGTTGGAGGATAATTGCTTTACAATGTTGTGTTAGTTTCTCTGTACAAAACCATGAATCAGTTACAAGTATTCATTTATCCGCTAAAACCATTCATTTTTAAAAGTATGAAATCATTTTTCTATTGTGTATTTAAGTAAAAATGTCACCTAATGTCCCAGGTAGCTTCACTGTGTGGACTGAATGATTAGTGACATTTTTATGAAGCTCTAGCAATTATTTTCAAGTATGAAGCACTTTAATATTCCCATAAATGAATTTAAATAAACTCCAATATCCACTTAAACTATTTCCAACAGTTTTAGGGCAGTGAAGAAGCTTAGTTGGTGATTGGGTTTCTGGTACCAGTTTTTCAAAGAGGACGTTGAATTGAAGATTGAGAAGAATAAATACTAGGAATTATTACTACTGAAATGCATCGATTAAGAGGGTTCCAATGCCCATGAATGTTTATGTTCACGTGTGGGAAAGTTCAAGATACATTTTCAGTTCCACAAGGTTAGATAGAGACATAGAAAAAGAAAAGGGAAGAAAATCTTTTAAAAAAATATTTGAAAATAGCAGGAGAATGCTCATCTCCACTTACACTTGCTCCTTTGTTATTCAGATCTTAGGACAAAGCGAAACATCCTAAAACACTTGAGTCATTTTCTCCTGCCATCTCGCAGGGAACTAGTGTTTTATTTAATTTTTATTTATTTATTGCCTACTTTAAATATTAGAATGATGGTTATAAAAACTGTAACTGTTTCAGAAACTACTTATAAGATGCACATTTTATACAGAGTTTGTTTGCAAATAGTTAAAAGAAGACGTTAGATGATTTGGAAACCTACTAGACCAACAGCAGTATTTGTTTTAGAGTGATGAAATAGGGTGGTTTTCCCTTTTTTTATTCTAAAATTTTTATAATGTGGTTATATATATTTGTGATAAATGAAAACTGTATACTCTCTTGTTTTTATTTTAAATCTGCTGCTGCTGCTGCTGCTGGTAAGTTGCTTCAGTCGTGTCCGACTCTGTGAGACCCTATAGATGGCAGCCCACCAGGTTTCCCCATCCCTAGGATTCTCTAGGCAAGAATACTGGAGTGGGTTGCCATTTCCTTCTCTTCTCAAATGTGCTAGAGGACTTATTATAGTCTCAAATAGTATACACCCTGAGGCAATTATTCCACATTAAAACTGAAATCAAATATCTGAAAGTTCAAATAAATGTACCTTACAGAATATATTTAGAAACCAAAATTTCTAGGTGGGAGTTACATCAGACCCAGATTAATGCTTTTTAACTATTGTTGCTTGGATGAAAATAAATTCAACTTGACCCAATCAAGGTTTCAGTTTTAGCACATTGATAAAAATGGTATTTTAAAAATGTTTTAAGCTAAAGTTTAAATGTACAAGCTTCTATATTTGAAATAGATAACCAACAAGGACCTACTGTATAGCACAGGGAACTCTTCTCAGTACTCTGTAATAACCTAAAACCTAGTAAAACCTAAAAAAAATTTGAAACCTATATGTATAACTGAGGGCTTCCCTGGTGGCTCAGTGGTAAAGAATCCACCTGCGATGCAGGAGTTGGGGATTCAATCCCTGTGTTGGGAAGAACCCTTGGAGGAGGGCATAGCTACCTCCTCTAGTATTCTTGCCTGGAGACTCCAGTGGACAGAGGAGCATGATGGGCTACAGTCCATAAGGTTGAAAAGAGCACAGCTTGCAAAGAGCACAGCTGAAGTGACTGAGCATGCACACACATGTATAACAGAATCACTTTGCTGTACACCTGAAACTAACACAACATTGTTAGGCATCTATACTCCAATATAAAACGTTTAAAATAATGCTTACTGGAAGTCCTTCTTGGAATATAGTTGGCATGTAGGAGGAAACCTTTGTATGTAAGTCATTGGGTAAAAGTGGCAGGACTGAAGTGTTGGGGGCATAATTGCTAGTAATGAAGGTCTGAGTATCTGGAAGTGGAGTGGCCAGCTCATAGGTATGTGGACATCATTGTGAGAATTGCAGTTAGTTATAAAGAACAGATGTAGAGCTCATCTCAACTCTGGAGATTATGGAAGATGGAGCTCCTCAAAGAAGACCTTTCTCTGTGCCCCAGTGTTGGTTGAGTACCTCAGAGGGTACTGGGGATTCCAGACTCCATCGCAGCCTTTCTAAAACTTAACTCTAGCACCCAGTGAAGGAGGCTGGGTGTTGCCTCTCCTCCCCTAGGGCCTCTCAGGATCTTCAGATGGGCGGGTCTTCTCAAGCTGCTTGATCAGAGTGGGCTTGGGTTACACTCTGACCTTAAATCAGGCCTCTGCAATTTGTAGGAACAACAGACTGGTTCCAAATAGGAAAAGGAGTACGTCAAGGCTGCATATTGTCACCATGTTTAGTTAACTTATATGCAGGTACATCATAGAAATGCTGGACTGGAAGAAACACAAGTTGGAATCAAGATTGCCGGGAGAAATATCAATAACCTCAGATATGCAGATGACACGACTCTTATGGCAGAAAGTGAAGAGGGGCTAAAAAGCCTCTTGATGAAAGTGAAAGTGGAGAGTGAAAAGGTTGGCTTAAGCTCAACATTCAGAAAACGAAGATCATGGCATCTGGTCCCATCACTGCATGGGAAATAGATGGGGAAACAGTGGAAACAGTGTCAGACTTTGTTTTTCTGGGCTCCAAAATCACTGCAGATGGTGACTGCAGCCTGAAATTAAAAGACGCTTGCTCCTTGGAAGGAAAGTTATGAGCAACCTAGATAGCATATTCAAAAGCAGAGACATTACTTTACCAACAAAGGTTCGCCTAGTCAGGCTATGGTCTTTCCTGTGGTCATGTTGGATGTGAGAGTTGGACTATGAGAAGGCTGGCGCCGAGATTGATGCTTTTGAACTGTGGTGTTGGAGAAGACTCTTGAGAATCCCTTGGACTGCAAGAGATCAACAGTCCTTCGAGGGATCAGCCCTGGTTTCTTTGGGGATGATGCTAAAGCTGAAACTCCAGTATTTTGGCCACCTCATGCGAAGAGTTGACTCATTGGAGAAGACTCTGATGCTGGGAGGGATTGGGGGCAGGAGGAGAAGGGGACGACAGAGGATGAGATGGCTGGATGGCATCACTGACTCGATGGATGCGAGTCTGAGTGACCTCCGGGAGCTGGTGATGGACAGGGAGGCCTGGCGTGCTGCGGTTCATGGGGTTGCAAAGAGTCGGACACGACTGAGCGACTGATCTGATCTGATCTGCTAGGATGCAGTTGGGTCCAGAAGCAAGTTAGGATGATATATGAAGGACAATTATGTGGTAAATAGTGGAGTTAAAGTGCATTCCCTTACTCTGCGTTTTATAAGTTAAAAATATCTAAAAAGTATGGCAGGCATTTCACAATTTCTCATAGGTGCCAGATTTAGGTATCACCTTTTAGAGTGCTTAAGCACTGTGAAGAGAGAATTCCATTAATCATAAAGTTCTGTTTTTCTAATAAGTTAAAAAACATCCCTACTGCTGTCTTGCTGGGACCGTGTAGTTTGGTCCTAGGTGTTTAGAGTGGCTCGTGTGCTCCCCTGGGTTCAGGAGCCCTCTTTCCTCCACAGAACCGTGAGCTCCAGGCCAGGGGTGATATTTTGTGTCTTTTATACACTGAGTATGGACTGTGCTGAGAAATCATTAATTTCTGTCCTACTTTTACTCCCAGAAAGCCTTATTTATTCAAAGAACTAAAGTTAAATGTCGTATAGGAAAAGGCATGATGAATTTACAGAATCAGATCTAACTTTGTTTAAACATTCTGTTGTAGGATCTTGGTTTTAGGGGTCTTCACCTACCAGTTTTCCTTTCGCATCAAGTACTAGGTGCGAAAGAAAGCCAAAATCTGGTGGGGCTCTATCCCCGCCCCCTTTTTTTTCCGCCTCACCCCCACCCAATGTGAAAACCACCAGAAACCAATAAAAAAGAATGGGAAGTGACTGGAGAGCAGACAGGAAATACCAGTTTTCCCAGCGAAGCACCGCAACTCATCCTGAGCCCGAGGTCAGAGGGGGAGGGAGCAGCACAGCTGTCTCTGCAGGGGGTGTTCTGCCCCGACCCGCAGCGTCTGGAGCTGGACAGCCTCGCGGTGTCACCCAGATTCCTAGGTTGATGCTCCTGTGAGCCTCTGCAGATGCAGGCACTCAGGGAGCTGGGGGGAGGGGGTGCCCCCGGTCCCCGAAGGGGCAGAGCTTCACTTGGATGCTGTGCTGGGACCGGGAAGCCTGGGATGGGAGAGGCATCTGCCCCACCAAGTTCAAGAAAAGTACAGAGTAAACGGAAGTACTTCCCTTCAAATACAGGAAATCCCCAGTCGCTTTTATGTTTCCCCTCACAGCTGTGTGAAATATATTGCAATTTAGCCGACATTGAACTTCAGCTCCTTTTACTGTGTGGCATCCTACGGGTTGATTTTCAGTATTTCCTTGTTACAGTATTGTATTTCTCACCTGCACGGATGATTGTTCTTGGTTAGTTTAGAAGTCCTGTTTTACTCAGAGAAGGAGAACAGAAAAATAACAGCGATTTTGGATTGCAGCTCTCTCCGTTTTTATTTTTAAAAGATAACACTTTTGTAAAATCTGCGGCAGGAGAAAAGAAGGGGTGTTCTGTTTCTGGGGATAAACTAGGCAGGGGACCAAAGGCAACTCCGTTTCCACTTAGCAATGATTTTATTAATGAATCCCAGTAGAGTTTTAACAGCAGAGCAGGATTTCCTCCTATTATGATTCTTGATGACCTCCAAGATAACAATTCTTTAGGAAAGTACTCATATGACCTCTTTCTGATTATAGGTTTGTAATAATTAGATGTTTATCTCCAGAAAAAAAAATGCCATAAAATTTTATTAGTAGTGCAAGGGAAATGCTTGTGTACCTTATCATGTAAATTGTTATCTTACAGTCTCCATCATTTTAAAAAATGTACTGAGAAGGCTGTTGACCAAGAGTTCTCCCATAGAGCAGTACTTGGACTTATAGACAGTATCCATCATGTCCACCAAGCATCTAACAAGTTGTACCCACACTCCTATTGCTGAATAGCATCCAACTTTTTGGGAAGAAATGGGAAACCAGGGACTTATTTGGTGATTGGTTTTTGAGGCTGGGTTAGGTCAAGGGCAAAATAAATATGTGTCAGCAACTTTAAAACCATTCATATAAAAGATGTAGATTCAAAACAAACTTCACAGTGTTTCCATGGGGATAGCCAATAGGTATAAGGCATCTTCTGTTCAAAGAGATTGATGGAGAGAAGACACAGAGTGTGATGGCAAGTGTTGATTACATGTATCACTTGGTGGCATCAGTGTCATCATTCATTCATTTCTAAGCATCTGGATCCTCAGTTACAAGATGTCCAAGAAGACACGGACCCAGGAAAACCACGGAGGAATTTGCCCCATATAGGGATTTCTCTGAAATAAGCACATCTTCCTGAAAATGCCAAAGTGAGAGAGCTGTGTTGGGTTTTTTCAGGTGTGAATCTCATCTGGATAGTATTTGCAGTTTTGCATGACGTGATTGAAATGTTACAATGAGCATCTCCTCTTGCTTTTATTGTCTACATGTCACTTCATAGAAGTGAATTCCATGGGTTTTTATAGCAAATTCAGAAAAGAATGATTTACACATAGTTGCTTTATGTTATATGGGTGGTGACTGTAACTTTATCCATATTAATCTTGATTGATTACATATATTGTATATGCTGTAGGACACTAGGTTATTCTAAGTCAGTCAGTTTTGACAGTTAACTATTATTGACAATTAACCATCCCTTGTGAGCAAAAATACTGGTTTATCTGCCTCATTTTAAGGGAATGGAGATGCATTTTTAAACAGAATGCACTAAGAGGGAAAAAAACCACACTAGGTTGTTTAAACAGCAAGTTCTTCATTGAAAATATGATTTGTCATTTACATCAGTTCAGCATACATGCGATTACCTGTGCAACTGATAGAATAGAATGTGGGGTAACTGTGGGTCCTAAGAGATGGCTTCTAAGTATGTAGGCCTTCTGAGCACTGCAGACAGACTTTCTTCACCAAATAAATGTTTGCCCAGGGATCACATCTGTGGTGATAAATTCAACACTGCTCACAGCAGCCAGTTCAAAGGGTTAAAAATTCTTTCTGGAAAAGTTCTGTTGGCCTGATACCTGCTTCATTTTCATCCTTGGCAATTCATGTTGCTTATCATTCAGCAAGACAGACAAGTCTCTTCACCTCCATCCGTGACACCGAGTTCTGGAAGCTAAGAATCCAACATGAGAATCAGGCAGCACAGAGATATTGCTGTTTGCCAGACAAGTGACTCCGATCTAGCTGCTGTCTTGCTGCTGCTGCTGCTAGTCGCTTCAGACGTGTCCGACTCTGTGCGACCCCATAGACGGAAGCTCACCAGGCTCCCCTGTCCCTGGGATTCTCCAGGCAAGAACACTGGAGTGGGTTGCCATTTCCTTCTCCAATGCATGAAGTGAAAGTCAAGTGAGTCGCTCAGTCGTGTCCGACTCTCAGCGACCCCACGGACTGGAGCCTACCAGGCTCCTCCGTCCATGGGATTTTCCAGGCAAAAGTACTGGGGTGGGGTGCCATTGCCTTCCCCGAGCTGCTGTCTTACATTTGTCCTTAGCCAAGGGGTGTACAATCAGACTGGGAGTCAGACCTGGAGGTTACCCGGTGCTCCTTCCCTTCCTCCGTCTCTCCCTGTCCACTTATGCAGGACACCAGGAGACCCCACACGCTTACACGTACTGTCCAAAGCCACACATGTTGTCTGTGAGCTCGGTGAATTTTGTTTCAGGTTTGGGTTCAATAGTGAAAACTTACTTTGATCTCCGTGTTGGAAGTTGCTAGCTCTTGTTTCTGAGTGTAGTTTTGACCAGGTTCGACACTCAAGGACATTTACTTTTTGTTCACGGTTTCACTGTTTAATGTAATAATAGTAATTTGGGAAATTTTTAAAGTACCTTGTTGACATTTGACGGCCATAGTAGGAAAAAACGACGCTAGTTTCATGTACCTGGCCCGAGTGGTCCCAGGGTAGGTCACAGCGTTCCTGCTCCTTTCGGGTGTTCAGAGTTCACTGAAATCTAAGGGAGACGAGAGAAGCTTTAGAGACATGTGGACATGGGGTTTGGAACCATTTCTTAGCTCAGACAAGCTACTCAGTCACTGAGTTGCAGCTTTTTCTTTTTTTGAAGGGCAGGGTACTTCCTCCCTTGGAAGGATGTTGGAGAATAAAGCTCTAACTCAGAGCCTAACTGGTCTCCATGTCCTTGGGGAGGCATCACTGCTCATCTTCACTTGCTGATCTTTTTCCTGGTCTCATGACCATTCTTCAGGGATTCAGTCATTAGCTGATTGATTAAGAAGTGAACATCTCTTACTGAGTTCATGGTGTTAGTGATATGAAGATGTCCACTCAGATCCTGGTGGAAAACAGCATCAGCAAGAGTGGGAAATGGGGTAGAGACCCAGGCCCCATATGTCGTGGGACCCAGGGAAGGTCACCTTTGTTCTTCCTGGTCTGATGGCAAGTAAGAGCCCATCCAGAGAAGATGACATTGGAGGTGGATTTGGGTGAGTCCTCTAGGGGAAGAGGGACTGACCTTGGAGGGAAGGGGCTTATTGTCCAGCAGAGGAATTTGTACCTGCATCCAAGCAGGTGAAGGTTCTAAAGTGGGGGAAATAGCACAAAGTTACTGAAAATGCTTTGGAAATGTTCTTAGTTTATTATTTTAATTATTTTGGAGTGAGAGAGATGCTACTGATTTTCTTCTTCCCTTTTTAGCTTGAAATTCTTCTGTTATAAAAGACCAATAAGAAATATAATTGGTTAGTAGTAGCCTACACTCTCCACACTGTAGCCTGCCTCTTTCAAGCTCCAAATATAGCTTAGAATCTTACTTTCCTCCTTTAGTTTCTTAAAAAAAAAAATTGTTCCTGCACTTCAGCTAATTCTGGGGTTTATCTTTCTGACAGAGTTCTTTGCGGTTCATACTACATTTTTGTTTCCTTCTTGGCCACGGGCCTGCCCCTCCAGTTTTTAGATAAACTGTTTTAAAAATGGAACTACCCATTTAGTCAGATTAATTGCTTTGGGTAATGCTGATTCATCTTTCTCAGATTGTCATGCTTTAGTGTCTTGAGTGCTGCAAAAGCAGTGATCTCTTTCAGGTGTGTAATGTGTGTTTTCTTGGACTTTTCAAATTTAAGTCTAGAGATGGTGTCTGCTTAGTCCCTTGTATTGTTACTACTAGTTCCACAACTGCATTCTCACTTTCTTCCAGGGGTCTTGACGGTCTGATTGATGAGTTCCTGTTTGGTCCTAATTCTGGGTGAATTTGATTTTCTTCATACTTTTCCAACATTTCTTCAATGAGCTACATTAATTTTGTTAAAGAACAAAGTGTTATTCATTACAAAAAATGAAGCTGAGAATGATAGCTTTTCTTACTGCTTCTTCAGAGGCAAGTCAAGAGTTCTTATGACATGCTCTTAGAATTCTAGAGTCATACCTGGAGGTTTTCCTTATGTCTTGATTCTGCACAAATTTGTGGTTAAAAATAAGAGAGGTTGATATATATATGTATATATTACTCAAACTCATGTCCATTGAGTCAGTGATGCCATCCAACCATCTCATCCTCTGTCGTCCCCTTCTCCTCCTGCCCTCAATCTTTCCCAGCATCAGGGTCATTTCAAATGAGTCAGCTCTTCGCATCAGGTGGCCAAAGTATTGGAGTTTCAACTTCAACATTAGTCCTTCCAATGAATATTCAGGACTGATTTCCTTTAGGATTGACTGTTTGGATCTCCTTGCAGTCCAAGGGACTCTCAAGAGTCTTCTCCAACACCACAGTTCAAAAGCATCAATTCTTTGGGGCTCAGCTTTCTTCATAGTCCAACTCTCACATCCATATATGACCACTGGAAAAACCATAGCTTTACTAGATGGACATTTGTTGGTAAAGTAATGTCTCTGCTTTTTAAGATACTGTCTAGGTTGGTCATAGCTTTTCTTCTAAGGAGCAAGCATCTTTTAATTTCATGGCTGTAGTCACCATCTGCAGTGATTTTGGAGCCCCCCAAAATACAGTCTGTCACTGTTTCTACTGTTTCCCCATCTATTTGCCATAAAGTGATGGGACCAAATGCCATGATCTTAGTTTTCTGAATGTTGAGTTTTAAGCCAACTTTTTTACTCTCCTCTTTCATCAAGAGGCTCTTTAGTTCCTCTTCACTTTCTGCCATAAGGGTGGTGTCATCTGCATATCTGGGGTTATTGATGCTTCTCCAGGCAATCTTGATTCCAGCTTGTGCTTCATTCAGCCCAGCATTTCTCATGATGTACTCTGCATACAAGTTAAATAAGCAGGGTGACAATATACAGCCTTGAAGTACTTCTTTTCCCAATTTGGAACCACTCTGTTGTTCCATGTCCAGTTCTAACTGTTGCTTCCTGACCTGCATACAGATTTCTCAGGAGGCAGGTAAGGTGGACTGGTATTTCCCAACTCTTGAACAATTTTCCACACCGTCAAAGGCTTTGGCATAGTCAATAAAACAGAAGTAGATGTTTTCCTGGAACTCTCTTGGTTTTTTGATGATCCAACGGATGTTGGCAATTTGATCTCTGGTTCCTCTGCCTTTTCTAAATCCAGCTTGAACATCTGGAAGTTCATGGTTCATATACTGTTGAAGCCTGGCTTGGAGAATTTTGAGCATCACTTTGCTAGCGTGTGAGATGAGTGCAATTGTGTGGTAGTTTGAGCATTCTTTGGTATAACCTTTCTTTGGGATTGGAATGAAGAGTAATCTTTCCAGTCCTGCGGCCACTGCTGAGTTTTCCACATTTGCTGGTGTACTGAGTGCAGCACTTTTCACAGTATCATCTTTTAGGATTTGAAATAGCTCAATTGGAATTCCATCACCTCCACTAGCTTTGTTCATAGTGATGCTTCCTAAGGCCCACTTGACTTCACATTCCAGGATGTCTGGCTCTAGGTGAGTGATGATAGCATTGTGATTATCTGGGTCATCAAGATCTTTTTTGTATATCTTTCTATCTATCTGTCTTTGTTTTCTCTGGACAGTAAGTGGCAAATGCTCTTAGCAGGGCTTTGTCTATTTTGTTTCCTTCTTATCTGCACCCAAATTTCTTCATGCTCCCACAAGTACATCCAATATTTCCCCTTATAATACATTTTCTGAACAAAGGGTTACCTTTAACTGGCAGCCTCATGTCCCATTGTCTGTCCAGTCTTGATCCTATAAAGAATTTGTTCTTTTTTTTTGCTGATCAGTCTTTATCTAATGGCACATAAAGGTTAGACTATTGCTGTATTGGAGAAGGCAATGGCACCCCACTCCAGTACTCTTGCCTGGAAAATCCACGGATGGAGGGCCTGGTAGGCTGCAGTCCATGGGGTCGCTGGTTGGACATGACTGGCAACTTCACTTTCACTTTTCACTTTCATGCATTGGAGAAGGAAATGGCACCACTCCAGTTTTCTTGCCTGAGAATCCCAGGGACGGGAAGCCTGGTGGGCTGCCGTCTATGGGGTCACACAGGTCGGACACGACTGAAGTGACTTAGCATAGCATAGCATTGCTGTATTTTGAGCAAGTTCTCTGTTGCATAACCTTGAACAACTGGGTACTATGGTACTTCTTTCTGTGTTGTACCAGTCTCCAGAGGAAAGGGATTTTGGAGTTAAAATTGCTCCACTTTTTCCTCAAAGTATGTTTCCTTTATCTGGTTGGTACTTATCTTCAAAGCATAACTTCTGACAAGCCTGAAATGCTGATACAGAGTATCTCTTGGGTTTTTCCATTTCATATACTTTTATTTTTTTTTTAAACTAAGTAAACATTTGAATTACTGAAATTTGGTATCTGTAAATGAAACATTAGTGCATGATTTGAGTTCAGTATTTTAACGTCTGGATGTCAGTATTATATTTGGCAGGATTGCAAAACTGACAGGTATGTACATGCAGTTGATTTTAATTCAGGTAAAACTGTTTTACCATCATAAGATCAGTGTGGTCTTTGCACTGGTTGTGGTTTTCAATGGCTGCTTTTAAATGACAAATGAGTTCATTTGACATCATCATTATCCATTTACAGTGTCATTGGGTCATGTGTATTTAACTTATGCTAACTTAACTGTAAATGTTTGCTTAAAAATAATTAATAGTATATATATATTTTCCATGCAGCATTCTCTTGAACAAGTCAGACTTGTATTTACCATACTTCTTGTATTCAACCAAAGAAAGTGCAGTCTCTTCCAACACCACAGGAAAAACTGGCAGCACTGGCACCACGGCGAACTGGCCTTTGTGAGATAGAATGCAATACACAGAACACCACGCACGCTGTATTGTGTGGTCTATTCAAGTAATTTTCGGGGATAATTTTGTCTTAAACCTTAGCCTTGGTCTTAGGAGCTCTGCATCAAAGGCTTGCTGTGAATTCTTTGGCCAGATCTATAGGGTGTAGTGTTGTACTTTATTATCAACAGCATTGAAGGATTATAATTTTTTAATATTGAGAATTTAAGCTAGGTATGCTTTACTGTTCAAGTGTGAACCATCCATGACCCTATTTAAATAGCTATATATTTTCACCCTCAATTTGTTCACACAGTGACAGTTCATTTTTGTCATTGAGCTTGTTTTCTGTTGAGAAGTAGTAATGGCTGAGAAATGTGGGCTGTGTTAAGTAAACTGGAGAGCCACTGGTTTAAAGCAAAGAGGTGGGAGTCCTCCCTGGGAGCAGCAATGTGTTGTTTACTTCTGAACATTCATCCAACCGCAGTGGTAGAATTAAGTCCCTATTATTCTTTGTCTAACATGAAAGCTTCTCATTGAAAATGCAGGGCGCTTATAGGGGCACTTTGATGCCATCAAACTAAAGAGAAGAATATTAAGAGCCCAGTGGATGGTTGGCCAAAGGACTCAAATGAGCAGTTTATTTATTTTTTTTTTTTAAATTTATTTATTTATTTGGCTGTGCCAGGTCTTAGTTACAGCATGTGGGATCCAGCTCCCTGACCAGGGATCGAACCCAGGCTCCCTGCATTGGGAGTGCAGAGTCTTAGCCACCGGACCACCAGGGAAGGCCCCAAAATGAGCAGTTTAAAAGGAGAGAATCAACTAGTAAAAAACCATGGAAAAACATTGAATAAACCTGCTATTCACAGACTCACAAATTAAATTATCATTTATCTTATTAAATTGGTAAAACAAAAACTGCATAACATACTCAATGCTCCAAAGTCATGGTGACCCTGTGTGTTTGGATCATCATGTCGTTGCTGGTGCTTTTGTGCAACTGTATATTTCCTTCGAAAAGCAATTTGGCAAGATTATGAAGATCTGCAAAAATGTTCTTACTCTTTCATTCAGTTCCTGGAATATTGTCCTCTGAGATATTGTTTATCCCTAGGAAATTAAAATCATGGGTGAGGATATTCATCCAGCATTATTTAAATTCTGAAATCCTCAGCATGACTTCAAAAGTCTAACATCAGGAAAATCATTATGTAAGCCACAGTTTATTCATTAGAAGAAATAGTATGTAGCCTTTAAATGAATATAAAGGCTTTATAGTAAAGTGAAAAAAAGGTTATACTAGGTTAAGTGAAAAAAGGTACAAGATTAAAGTGTACCCTGCAGTTAGAAAAACATTAAACATGCTAAGTGAAAAGTACAAAATTAAAGTGTACCCTGCAGTTAGAAAAACATTAAACATGCTAAGGTAAAACCCAAATGTTATTTGTTGAGGGTGGAGAGTTAGTAGATTTTGTTTATTTATAATTAAGAGCTTCATCAAAGTAAAGAGAAAATTAAAGAATTAGATAAGGCTATGGTAGGATGAAAATGAGATGCTGGGATGACTATATTTTGAATCCAAGGAAATGTGTCAGCTTCTTTGGTGTGCCGCCTGGTTCTGCCAGCAGTTCATTTGCTGTCTAAGTGGATTTCACTTTCCTATCACCTGGGTATGAATGAGAAGTAATTTTGGTAGCTAAATGAACATGTTGAGGCCATATTTTAAAGTTCAAATTCCATCTACTGAATGTTTGTTTTTGCTAAAGGAAGGTATTGCATCTTCCTTTGCTCTAATGAGAATACAGACCAGAGAACCATATAGGAATAGATGATTTTTTTCTTAAGTGTTTTAGAATAAATCTTTAAATCATCAAATATTTTGACTCTCTTTTACTCCTCATTTTGGATCATTTCTATTATCCTGTTTATAGAAGTTCTGTCCTACCTTTGAGATGTAATTGATAGATTAATTACATGCTTTTTAGTGAAGTAGTTACTACATTTTTCTTTATACAAATCTCTCAAAGATACTCAATCTTTACTAAGTAATTAAGATCACATGTTTTTGGATGAAGGTTGAAATTTGCACAAATGCTTATTCATACAGTGTGAGTGGGTCTTAGCCAAAGTGGCTCATTGGTAAAGAAAAATCCACTTACCAACTGGAGACGTGGATTGAGACCTTTGCTTGGGAAGATCCCCTGGAAGAAGAAATGGCAACCCATTCCATTATTCTTGCCTGGAAAATCTCATGGACAGAGGAGTCCGGAGGCTACAGTCCAAGAAGTCAGACATGGCTGAGCATGCATGCACACTGTATATTGGTGACCTCCCACTTGTGTTTTTTATTTGTACATATTTTCCTTACTGTAGAAACTTTAAGTGGATTTATAGAGAAAAATGTTACAGGTCAGGAGACAAGTCTGAGCAATGAGGAATCTGCAGGATATTGTGATCTACATATGACAGGTGGCCCAGTGCACAGAATGGGCAGTTGGTGTCCTGGAAGTTGAGGTGGGAGAGACCTACCTGTGTGGCAGGCTGCATGTGTAGCTTGGCCTTTTCTCCCTTATTCCCTAAGAAATGGGATCTTGTGAAGTTTGGGGCAGATGGGATTCCTGATGCTATCTGAGCAAGACTGTGGGCAGGGCCCTGTAGGGGATCTCAGTTGCAGGGATTAGCCAGAGGACCCAGGGGAAGTATGTTGTTTTAGGCAGTGAGCGATGAGCATCTAACTAAAATATCACTGGGAATAGAAAGGGATAATGCAAGAGACATGGATGCTTTTTTTGATACAACGTGAGAGGGAGGCAAAGATGCCACTTGGAATTTGGACTGAGAGACAGGGATAGAGAATTATTCAATCATAACTCAATTCCAGGTCAGTGATCATTTTTGTAACCCTGCATATCAATTTTCTCACTTAGAGACTACAAAATTAACCTGAAGTTTCCCTTAAACTTGAAGGGCAATGATTACCTACTTTTATGTAATCACACTTGAGGACAGTCCTAGGTTGTGATTGAGGATAATTTCTGACCCCTGATTTTTGGTGTACACATTTTGTCGATGGGATATTATAGGAAGACTGTTGGGATTTCATCACTGCCACATGTGGAAGTGATCCTATTTGATGAGTTATACTGTTTTGCTGCTGATATTTTATTACATTTTTTCCCCTGTGGGTTTAATTTTGTTTTTATTTTAAAGAAAAAGTTTTATTTATTATTGGCTGTGCTGGGTCTTTATTGTCTCTCATGGGGTTTCTTTAGCTGCAGTATGAGGCATTGTCATTGTGGCTTCTCTTGTTTGGGAGTTTACTGTATTTTCAAAATGCCATGCTCCTCTAGAGCAGCACGTCTTCAGCTCACCTGCACACTGGGGATCTTGTGAAAGTGCAGATTCTGATTGAGTGGGTCCAAGGTGGACCAAGAGTCTCTACTTCAGACAGGATCCCAGGTGGTGCGGGTGATGCTGGACCTTTGATGGTCAGGCACAGCAAGGCTCTGCAGGACGCTTCTACTTAAACTGCATGCTTTGAAGATTACTTTTTGATGATGGGAAGGAACTCTACTGCTTCAGGCTTTTAGTGCTTTTTTGAACATTGCTGTGAAGGTGGATTTCAATTGCAACCTGATTTCCATATTACTGAAATATTAAAAAGAATCTCCCCATCTCCCTTCTATAACTTACATTATAGAAATGTTAATATTTAGAAGAAGTTTTACCTATTAAAAGGCTTCCCTGGTGGCTCAGAGGTTAAAACATCTGCCTGCAATGCAGGAGACCTGGGTTCGATCCCTGGGTTGGGAAGATTCCCTGGAGAAGGAAATGGCAACCCACTCCAGTATTCTTGCCTGGAGAATCCCATGGATGGAGGAGCCTGGTGGGCTGCAGTCCACGGGATCGCAAAGAGTCGGACACGACTTCACTTTCACTTTCACTTTGCCTATTAAAGTAAACTTAAGGTTTGAATAGTGATACTTTCTACCATTGAAGTAACCTAAGATGCTTAATAGTAGCTTCGGTATATGTATAGTAGTTTCCAAATGACTTTCTGCAACCTGGAGTTCAGAGTAGACACAAGAAATATGAGCAGGGTTTATTTTAATAGTTTCAAGCAAAATGGCTTCCTTTTATTTTGTTTTTTTTTTTTTTTTAATCAAGAATCTCTTTTATTGATTATCAGAAACATTACAAACATCTAGTATGAACAAATTGTAACATGATAGTGTTTAGTTTGAACAATTAATACATTTCAGATATAATATTATACATATTTCAATGCTATTCTCCCCAATCATCTCACCCTCTCCTGGTCCCAGAGTCCAAAAGTCTGGTCTATACATCAGTGTCTCTTTTGTTGTCTCGTAAATAGGGTTATTTTTTACCATCTTTCTAAATTCCATATATATGCGTTAGTATACTGTATTTGTGTTTTTGTTTCTGGCTTACTTCACTCTGTATAATAGGCTCCAGTTCCATCCACCTCCTTAGAACTGATTCAAATGTATTCTTTTTAATGGCTGAGTAATATTCCATTGTGTATATGTACCACAGCTTGCTTATCCATTCATCTGTGGATGGACATCTAGGTTGCTTCCACGTTCTGGCTATTGCAAACAGTGCTGCTATGAACATTGGGGTACAGGTATCTCTTTCAATTCTGGTTTTCTCAGTGTATATGCCGAGCAGTGGGATTGCTGGATCATAAGGCAGTTCTATTCGCAGTTTTTTGAGGAATCTCCATACTGTTCTCCAAAGTGGCTGTACTAGTTTGCATTCCCACCAACAGTGCAAGAGGGTTCCCTTCTCTCCGCACCCTCTCCAGCATTTATTGCTTGTGGACTTTTGGATAGCAGCCATACTGATTGGCGTGAAATGGTATCTCATAGTGGTTTTGATTTGCATTTCTCTGATAATGAGTGATATTGAGCATCTTTTCATGTGTTTGTTAGCCATCTGTATGTCTTCTTTGGAGAAATGTCTATTGAGTTCTTTGGCCCATTTTTTGATTGGGTCATTTATTTTTCTGGAATTGAGCTGTAGAAGTTGCTTGTATATTTTTGAGATTAGTTGTTTGTCAGTTGCTTCATTTGCTATTATTTTCTCCCATTCTGAAGGCTGTCTTTTCACCTTGCTTATAGTTTCCTTTGTTGTGCAAAAGCTTTTTAAGTTTGATTAGGTCCCATTTGTTCATTTTTGATTTTATTTCCGATATTCTGGGAGGTGGGTCATAGAGGATCCTGCTGTGATGTAAGTCAGAGAGTGTTTTGCCTATGTTTTCCTCTAGGAGTTTTATGGTTTCTGGTCTTACATTTAGCTCTTTAATCCATTTTGAGTTTATTTTTGTGTATGGTGTTAGAAAGTGTTCTAGTTTCATTCATATGGAGGGGTCTTGTTTTTGTATCCATTCAGCCAGTCTCTGTCTTTTGGTTGGGGCATTCAACCCATTTACATTTAAGGTAATTAATGATAAATATGATCCCGTTGCCATTTACTTTGTTGTTTTGGGTTTGAATTTATATATCCTTTTTGTGTTTCCTGTCTAGAGAATGTCCTTTAGTATTTGTTGGAGAGCTGGTTTGGTGGTGCTGAATTCTCTCAGCTTTTGCTTGTCTGTAAAGGTTTTGATTTCTCCTTCATATTTGAATGAGATCCTTGCTGGGTACAATAATCTGGGCTGTAGGTTCTTTTCTTTCATCACTTTAAGTATGTCTTGCCATTCCCTCCTGGCTTGGAGAGTTTCTATTGAAAGATCAGCTGTTATCCTTATGGGAATTCCCTTGTGTGTTATTTGTTGTTTTTCCCTTGCTGCTTTTAATATTTGTTCTTTGTGTTTGATCTTTGTTAATTTGATTAATATGTGTCTTGGGGTGTTTCGTCTTGGGTTTATCCTATTTGGGACTCTCTGGGTTTCTTGGACTTGAGTGATTATTTCCTTCCCCATTTTAGGGAAGTTTTCAACTATTATCTCCTCTAGTATCTTCTCATGGTCTTTCTTTTTGTCTTCTTCTTCTGGGACTCCTATGATTCTAATATTGTAACGTTTAATATTGTCCTGGAGGTCTCTGAGATTGTCCTCATTTCTTTTAATTCGTTTTTCTTTTTTCTCCTCTGATTCCTTTAATTCTGCCATTCTATCTTCTAATTCGCTAATTCTATCTTCTGCCTCTGTTATTCTACTATTTGTTGCCTCCAGAGTGTTTTGGATCTCATTTATTGCATTATTCATTATATGTTGATTCTTTTTTATTTCTTCTAGGTCCTTGTTAAATCTTTCTTGCATCTTCTCAATGCTTTTCTCCAGACTATTTATCCATGATTCCATTTTGCTTTCCAGATTTTGGATTAATTTCACGATCATTATTCGGAATTCTTTATCAGGTAGGTTCGCTATTTCTTCCTCTTTTGTTTGGTTTGGTGGGCTTTTATCCTGTTCCTTTACCTGCTGGGAATTCTTCTGTCTTTTCATCTTGTTTAAATTGCTAAGTTTGGGGCGTCTTTACTGTATTCTGGTAGTCTGTGGAGTTCTCTTTATTGTGGTGTTTCTGCACTATATGTGGGTTTGTACCGGTGGCTTGTCGAGGTTTCTTGTTTATGGAAGCTTGTATCGGTGTTCTGGTGGGTGGAGCTGGATTTCTTTTCTCTGGGGTGCAGTGGAGTGTCTAGTAGTGAGTTATGAGATGTCTATGCTTTTGGGGTCGCTTTGTGTAGCCTGTGTATTGGAGCTCAGGCTGTGTTCTTGTTTTTCTGGAGAATTTGCTTGGTATGTCTTGTTGTGGAACTTGCTGGTCTTTGTGTGATGCTTGGTTTCAGAGTAGGTATGGAGGCTTTTAATGAGCTCCTGTCAATTAGTGTTTCGTGGGATCAGGGTATGGACTTAAGCCTCCTGGTTCCAGTTATTGGTCTTATTTTTACAGTAGTCTCAAAAACTTCTTCTTCTATAATGCATTCCACAACTGGACTGCTCAGAGATGTTCACGGAATTATACATAGAAGGAAAAAGGGAGGAAGGAGACAGAGGTGGTCAGGAGGATAAAAGGAGGGAGTGTGAAGGAGAGAGACAGATCTAGTCAGTAATCAGTAAAGAAAAGAAAAAAGGAAAGGAAAAAAGCAAAGGACAAAAAGGAAAAAGGAAAAAAAAAACAAAACAGGGTCGCAAAAGTTATATCTAAACGTGGAGATTAAAGAAGTACTAGAGGATAAAAAAAAATAATAATAATAAAAAAATAAAAGAAACAAAACAAACAACAACAAAAAAAAATTAAAAGGGAAAAAAAAATTTTTGTTTTCCTTTTTCCAATTAAAAAATAATAAAAATTTAAAAAATATATATATATTAAAAAAAGAAAAGAAAAAAAAAAAGGAAATAATGATGGGAAAAATAGTAACAATATATATAAGAGTTTCTCTATTATTGTTGTGGGTTCAGTTCATTTTCAGCTAGTTCCTTGTTCCAGCTTAAATTTCTCAAGATCTATAGGCCCCTTTCTCTGTGGTTGTTCTGTATAGTTCTTTGTTCTGTGCACGGTTCGGCGGTGTTCTGGGCCAAGGCCGGCCACTCGTGTGGTCAGCGCTGCACAATCTGGATTGCCGGCCCAAACTACTCCAGTTAGGCAGCACTCCAGACAATCAGGCGAACGAAGTCTGCGCTGAGGCCCGCAGAGGGGGAGGGGGTCGGCGACGGGAATGGCGGGCGGGCGGGTGGGGGAGGGGATGGGGTGGCCCTCGTGGGAGCCGCCTGCACAGCGGGCGGGGGCACGCCTGCGCGGGAGTGGCCGGCGGGGGGAGCGTCCAGTGGGGGGAGAGTCCCGCGGGGGAGCGTCCCTCTGGGGAGCGCCGGCAGCGGAGCGTCCCGCGTGGGAACGGCCAAGGCGTCTCCCTGCCCAGCCCCGGCTCCCCAATGGCAGATGCGGGCGTTTGCAGCGGTGCTTTTCCGCTGCGGAAGTTACCGCAGGGCCCGCAGTCTGTGGGTTCTAATTGCTCAACTGTTCTCCTCCCTGTTATGATAGTCTCCGTGTTTCCCAGGTTCGGCGCAGATTCCGCAGGGAGAGTGTTTCCTGGTGTTTGGAAACTTCTCTTTTTAAGACTCCCTTCCCCGGACAGAGGTCCGCCCCTCCCTCTTTGTCTCTCTCTGGCTTCTATATTCTTTCCTACCTCCTTTAGAAGGCAGTGAGTTGCTTTTCTGGGTGTCCGACGTCCTCCGCCAGCACTCCGAAGCTGTTTGTGGTATTTACTCGGCGCCCAGATGTCCCATTGATGAATTTGTGGAGGAGAAAGCGTATTCCCCGTCCTAATCCTTCGCCATCTTAACCTCCTGTTTTTTTTTTTTTTTTTTATTTTTTCTTCTTGGATGAAAAAATAAAAAGTTAGGAAAAAAAAAAAAAAAGTAGTAGGGAAAATTAAAAAAAAAAATAAAATTATATATTTTATATATTTGGAGAAAAAAAAAAAAAAAAAAAAATTAAATTAAATAAGAAAGAAATTAAAAAAAAAAAAGAATTTTTTTTTTTTTTTTGGGGTTTTTTTTTTTTTTTTTTTTTTTTTTTTAAAAGAAAAATATAAAAAAAAGATATTAAAAAAAAAAAAAAAAAAAAAAAAAAAAAATTAAAAAAAAAATGGGGGGTTAAGGAGAGAGGTGGCATATGTATACCTATGTCTGATTCATGTTGATGTATTGCAGAGGCCAACGTTAAAAAAACAATATTGTAAAACAATTATCCTCCACTTAAAAAAAAAAGAAACAGGTTAAGAAAGTATTAAACTTGTCCAGTTTCTAGCATCCATTTATTAATTACCTGGTATTTTGGAAAATTTTAATGTTTATTGTTTAATTGCTAACATTTAGGTACTTAAGATACTTTATATTTTTTAAGAAATTTTATTTTACTTTTTTGGTTATGCTACTTGTCTTGGGGAATTCCCCAACCAGGAATTGAATGCATTCTCCTTGCAGTGGATGCACAAAGTGCTAACTGCTGGACCGCCAGGGAATTACACACACACCTAAACATATATATTTCATGTGTTGGTGCTGCTGCTGCTGCTAAGTCACTTCAGTCATGTCTGACTCTTAGCGACCCTATGGACTGCAGACCACCAGGCTCCTCCATCCATGGGATTTTACAGGCAAGAGTACCAGAGAGGGGTGCCATCTCCTTCTCCATCATGTATTGGTAATCACCCTTAAAAGGGGTCACTTTATTAAACTGATACCTACTTTTTATTGTATTAAGAATTCTTAAGGATGTGTGTATAAAAACTTGAACAAAATCCTTGATATATTGTGTTGTAGATACACTTCTCAACAGGAAATACAACATTTTGACAGTCTGGTAATAAAGTCACTTGGATGATTTCCCACTCACATTTTTAATATAATTGAATCTCTCAGGGAACAACTTGATTTTTTGCCAACTTTAGTGTAATTCCATTTGTTCAAATTCTAGTATGGTTATATTTGCCCTGGCTATTCTAAAGAGTTACTGGCTCAAGTTCCAGGTGTCACCCACCTATAGTGGCAACTAGGAAACAACATGTACACACACATATAACGCAGGGCAGACAGTGCTCCTGCCCCAGTTCTGTTAGCGCTGGCTGCTGCCGATGGACCAGCCTGCCTGCCAACTGCTTTAGCCGCTGCTTCCATAGCAAATGTGGGAAATTTTGCTCCAACACAGAGGACTGTAGAGAGGTTAGCTGCCTTGAGAGGGAGGTCTTCAAACCTGATAATGTGTACTGTGCAAAATCTGTTTTTTATCTTTGAATCCTGTTTATATCCAACTCTGTTCATTTGGTTTATTCATTCAGTTCACATGGTTCTGAGTGTCTATTTTAAGCAGGTATTGTAATCTGATGGCTATATTTCTGCTGTAGAGTGGACTGGGGCATTACAGAGTTGTTGGAAAAAGCAGAACCCTTTGCTAGTTGGGATGAGCATAGGCAGTTCTGCCTTCCAGGTTGAAAAACTTCCTTGGTATTTGGATCCATGACTTCTTCCCACTGTCAAGGGCTGACCTGAGCTTGTTTCCAGGCATGACATGTCTTTGTTTGCTTATCCTGTGAGCTGTTGGGAAATACTGTCATTTTAATTTGCTCTATTTCTGTGAAGCTCCATTAAACAAGGTCTGAGCTCACTCCATGGAAAAACTCCTTTGTTTCTGCCTAAAAGGACAGGGCGTTCATTTCTATCAGATCAGTTCCTTTAAATATACCAGCCTGGGCATGTGTTTGTCTTTGCTTAAACACCTATTGCTTCATAAGATATACCACAGAATTGGAAGAGGCAGGGAAAACTGTTCCTCAGCTGGCATTAAAAGCAGACACCAAAAAAAAAAAAAGTACCAAGTTATTGTAAGGCTTACATGGGTGGGACTTGTCGACATTACTTTTCTTTCTTAGTTTTGTGCTAAGTATTTTTGGCTTTAGAAAATTGTTTTGCACTAAGAACATGAGGATTGATGTGCCCTGCTAATTGCATGGCAGTGATCTTGACAGTGGTGGTAATAGGAGCAGCAAATGTCCATTGCTTATGCCCATGTGCCAGGCACGGTGCTTCACACAGGGAGACTCCTTCAGTGTCTCCCATCTGGCGGGTGCGATGATTACTGTTGTTCTCAGAAAATGAGCCTGGGAGGCTGGGGGATGCTGAGTCTAACGGCTGGGATGGGCAGAGCTGCACCCCTGCCTTTGCAGGGTACCCATCCTGGTGAATGGCTTCATTACTGCTGTGCTTTGTCCACATTTGCTTTCAGGGGCCAGAACACTTAAAATCAAAGGAGTACAAGCTTAAAAACTGCTATGAATTTTGTGTAGTTTCTTGAAGAAAATAGTGAATGCTTGCATATTTCAAAATGACAGATTCTATTTTTTTTAAGTTTTTTTTTTTATGTGGACCATTAAAAAAAATTATTGAATTTGTTAAAATATTGCTTGTTTTATGTTTTTTTTTTTTTTTTGCCATGAGGCCTCTGGGATCTTAACTCCCCAACCAGGATTGATCCCATACTCCCTGCGGTGGAAGATGGGAGTCTTAATCACTGGGCCTCCAGGGAAGTTCCTAAAATGACTGATTTTAATACCAGGTCTTCCTCCCTCGCCCCTCCTCCTCATCAGCCGGAAGAGCATTTGCTTGTTGTTTGGTTGTTCATTCCAGAGCAACCTGATAGATTTTTTGGGTTTGAGTTCCCAGAGGATCATCGCAAAACCTCCCCAAATCCAGTGATTTTAGACCTTGAAGGTCATGGAGTCCAAGGATGGCAAATCTGTGGCCTCTTGTTGCTGCCCAACTTTCCAATCTGGTGGTTTTTGAGAACTGGTCGCATGCTCTTTGTTTGGAGTCCCCACGTAACCTCAGTCATCGCAGATGCCACCACCGGGACATTGAAACTGGAACTTGACATGCAGTTTATTCATCCCCTCTAATTTACTCTCAGAGCAGACATTCTGGGTCAGGTTCCTGTGGTCTGCGGGGTGAGTCATCTGTCCACAGTTACATACCTGGTAAGTGGCAGGCGAGTTTGGACTCCTAGTCTCATGCTTGCCTCTCTGGTAGGCCACCCTGCTGCTCTGTGAGTGAGCTCCAATCCCATGACGCACCTGCTCAAAAATGGCTACCCAACATGAAAAGTTGGGTGAAGGATGCTTTATCAAATCCAGGTAAGCCATTCTGTTTGGGGTTCTTAGCAGAAGTGATGGGATGATCAGAGCTCAAAGCTCTGTCTTCAGGGAGTTTACAGGCAAGCTCAGGGCTAGAGGTATAAGCTGAGTTCAGGAATATTGAGAATACCAGGCAAAAGGAATGATTTTAAACAGAGGGAGGAAATGCTTTTGCAGCTCACATGCTGGAGAGATGATCATTGGCTGAATAACAAGGAAAGATGATGGAGGGGAGATAGCACTTAGTAGATCTTAATAGAAAAACAGATAAGTGGGCATGTTGGCTGAGACAGTGTTGGCGAGCCACAGAGGTGGCAGAATGGCTCATATCTGAGGTGCAGGCAATATTCGACTGGATAATGTAGCTGCACATGGCAGACAAGATGGAAAAACAGCATCTGTAATAGATGGTCTTGAATGTAGGGCCATCAGCTGAAATCTAATTTAGGAAGTTATTGGGAGCCACTGAAGATTTTTGAGCAGGGGAATTAAGTAATCGGGGTTATATTTTAGTAAGACAAAGCTGGCTTTGGTGGAAAGGGCAGATCAGAACAGAGGACCCCTCCCCCTCATTCTGAGTTAATGGCATTTAGGGAAAGAGCCACAGAGACTCAGCAGCTGAGGGTTTAGGCCTTAGAGGCACTTAGGCCTCACACCCAATTTCAGACACAAATGGATGTTGTCAGTCTAGAAGGAGGATATGCTGGAGCGAGCTTTTTGAAAGTAAATGGCAGCAATTGTGCTGCTGAGGCGGATGTTAATTAGAAGGCCCGATGTGGGGAGTTGTCATTCTCGGGAGTGTGGCATGGTTGTGGCGTGTTGTGTGTGATGTGGATGGATGTATAATTGAAGAACACTGGGTATGGTTTTAAACAAAGAAAAAATGGACAGATTTTTGTCTAATGTCATTCTTTAAAAGTCTCAGTAATCAGTCTCTCAGGGTTAAAGACTGTGCTGATGTATAACCTAGTTTTTTTTAAAGACCTTCGAATTATTTGGAGTGCTTTGGTTGTTTTTTCATGGTATGTAAAGTGCTAAAAGTATTGTTCTATTCTTTGAATGAAAGAACCTGAGAAACCTTGAGGCCTTTTCATTTGTATAATCCTTTTCTAGCTGAAGTAGTTTGATGGAGAAGAGGGCGGTTTTATGTTCTGTTTTGATTTTCCTCAGTGAATCTCCATCAGTGTTTGGTTGAGAAGTCTTTTTTGACCAAACCCATCTTCCCTAAATGTCCCCCCTCCCGCTACCTCCTTAAACACACTACTCAGTCTTTTTCTCACCCTGCCTCACCCATGCCTATTGTTCTCAGTGATCCCTTAGAGTTTCTGGTGTGCTTTCACTGTATGTAACGTGTTTATATGTGCTCTCACCCACTGGTGTTCCTATCAGGCCATGGTCTCCATGAGAGCACAGATCCTGCTCATCTTCCACCCCGCTGTGTACGTGCTTGGTGGATGTCAAATAAACTGAGGAACCAATATGCACTTACATTGAAACTCGAGTGGGCTTTTGGGAGTAAAATGAGAGCTCTTGTAATTGCTGGAATATATGCAAAGGCTTCTGGAGAAGGCAATGGCACCCCACTCCAGTACTCTTGCCTGGAAAATCCCATGGATGGAGGAGCCTGGTGGGCTACAGTCCACGGGGTTGCTAAAAGTCGGACAGGACTGAAGCGACTTAGCAGGAGCAGCAGCAGCAGCAGCATGCAAACACTTCAGTATATGAGGGAGGTAGATACTGTTGAGCATTCCCTCCCTTACTTTATAGATCAGAAGATTGAGGCTTATAGGTCACCCAGAGAATATCAGAGGATACAGAAAAGGCATTGATGTACCTCTTCATTTTCATATCTTAATGCTTGTGAAAAGCCTTCAGCTAGATTATTTTAGGGTACTTATAGGGTTCGCAGTGCTGTGTGAAGCATTGGAGGGTACACGAGAAAGATTAGTCATGCCTTGATCCTAGAAGGGTTGTCACTGAAATGGTAGTGTAATATACAGATGTAGAACCCATGACATTTATGAGAGTGTGTCTGTGGTCCAGGGACAGTCAAATTAGAGTCACTGAAGCCATTTTGGACAGTGGGCAAAAAAGTTGGGCTAGCTCTTGTTCACCAGTTGAAGACTGGCACCTTTTGAATGGGGGTGTAAATGTGAGTGTGGTAGAAAGGAGGCTCAGAATGAATCCAGGGCTGGCTGCGTTCTTTGGTGATGCTGAATTTTCTGTTCAGAGACTTTCAATTAAATCTGTTGAAGGCAGTCTTTTAAGGGAGAAAGAACCTGGCTGTAGCTGTGGGTCAGTAGGCAGTGACAGAGTTGGTCAGGGGGGAGTCTCAGCACTGTGGCTGAGGCTGCAGTGCTGTGTCCCTGGCAGAGCCAGTCCTGAGCTTCAGCCACATCCTCACCCCTGTTGGACAGCTGCAGAGCCTACCTCAGAGCAGAATGTGGGCCAGTGTGGTTCTATGGAGAGCCTGGCTTTGTTGACAGCGACATCAGTGTGAGGTTGAGGTTGGATGGGATGATGGACATCATTCAGCTTTGACAGGAGGCTGACATCAAAGAAGTTTATTGAATTTACTGATGGAAGCCTAGGAAGGGGAGGTGACATGCATGCCTCTTCTTGGTTGATGAGCTGTGAGGGCTGAGCACAGAGTTTGACAGTGAACTCAGGCTCAGCGCTGAGAACTGGGTATCTACCTGTTTAGACCTAAGGCAGTGACACCTATTAGAGCTCTGTCTCTGTGCCGGGCTGGAGCCACACCCCGACTGTGCTCACAGGTGGTGGCATGTGTGCAGGGCTGCAGCCAGGGCTGGGAGCCAGTGACCAAGCTGTTTGAGGATAAAGGTGGACCAGGGCCAAGTCAGGGCTCTTTTCCCTTGTCCCTCTGTGGTGACACTCTGAGCGATACTTTCAGGGCTGTATATGGTAAACTTGGACGTTGGAAGATCCTTTGAGCACTAAAGTCCAGTGAAGTAATGGAACAGACAACATAAGGAGACAAAACAGCTGTGCATGTCCTTTTAAAAAACAAACTCATGCTTCTTTCAGATAGAGTGGAATCTTATCACCTAACATTTTGTATTTTGATCTTTTATTTCTCTCAAATTCTTAGAAATTTGGAGGTCACACAAAGATGATTATTTAGTACCTTAAAAACATAATTTTTCTTCTATTAATATTATTTTAAACATTCTCAAAGGCTTACATGTTTCTTTGTATGGATATACTATTTACTTTTCTTCCGGGACATTTAAATTGTTTTTGTAAATAACCTTGCATTGAGCTTGTTTGTATGTAAATACTTATCTAAATATCCAATTGGTCTTTAGATTCTAAAAGAGGAATTATTCTAAAGAAACAAACTGCATATATTGCCGTGTTCTTTTTAGAAGGGCTGTAATTGTATAGCCTCACCAGCATACCAACATTTATGAAGGTAATGCATTTCACCTTTCTCTACTAGATTATATCATTTAAAATTTTTTGCTAAATTTATTCAGAAATCATAATTAAAAAGTCTGCTGTCCTGGTGGTCCAGTGGTTAAGACTGGGCTCCCAGTGCAAGGGGCACGGGTTTGTCCCTCGTTGGGAAACTAGATCCCACATGCCACAACTACAAGATCCTCATGCTCCAACTAAACATCCTGCACGTGGCAACCGAGGCCTGGCCCAGCCTAATAAATATATAAATAAATATTTTTCAGTCTGCTGTTTTCCTAGGTTTCCTGTAACTTTACTGAGGGAAAGTGTCCCCTGCTACACTTGTGTCCAGCAGTGTTTGGATTGCAACGGTAGCAGGAATGGACATGTTGGTTAACTAGAACCCCAGAGAGAACGGGAGGCCACTTTTCAAGAAGCTTCTGTTTGTAGTAACAAGAAGTCATTATTGGGCACCTAGAATTAGTTCAGTTAATTGAGGTTGAATTAAAAAGACATGGAGCCAGTTGACTTTCTTGAGATGCTCAAAGTGCAGGAGCACTTCGCGGGGGCCTGTCGGTTCCTGAGGGCTCCAGAGCTGCATTTGTTTCTAGCTTCCCTGTGCCCAGAGGAGCGAGGTGCCGCATTGATCAGCTGCTGGGCTCCTCCTGCCCCTCTGTCTCCCTTTCCCGTCTAATTTTTAAGTGCCCGTCTTCCAACTAAAATCATTTACATCTTTGATTCAGTCTTGTCCCCTTAGAATCCAGGCTCTATTATAACAAGCACTTGGTTTTTCTGGCTTGTGCTGTCTCCCCAGAATCTGGCCTGTAAGCGGTGCTGAAGGAGGCTCCCTGTTGCCTGTGGAGACAAGTGTAGACTGCCACCCCATCTTCAGTTTGCCCAGCGGCTTTCCCAGAGTATCTTCCTGAATGACACTGCCCTGCATCCACATGTGCGCCCTGCCTGTGGTGCCCTGCTGTCCGGGGGCCTCCTGTCTCTGACGCCCTGTTTCACATGGGGCCTGGCAGAGGGCTTGTGGAGTGTTTAGCGTTCAACTCAGTGTTTTGCTGATATCTCTGACAAAACCTTCCCTCACATCCTAACTGGCTCTAGTCTTGCTTCTCTGCATCCCAGAAAGTCATCCTGTGTCTTAAAAGTGACTTCTAGCTGTGTGTGGTTATGTCTTTGTGCCTCTATAGTGGGGACTCCCTGCTCACCCAAGCGGCCCAGTGGTGCTTGGGGCTCAGGCAGCTAAAGGCCCACTGGACTTTTCATTCAAAAGTCTTTGTTTCTCAAACTGTCTCCCCGTCCCCACCCATTTCTCAATTTGTTTCTCATTTTACCTCTTCAGTTGTATATTTTTTGGTCTGTGAAACAGTTAAAATATTACAGCTGGTGGGGATCTTGGCCAATATCTAGCCTCATTGGAATATGTACCTGTACTGGGGTTTTTCCATTAAGCTTTGCCCCAAGAGTTTTGGATCAGCTTTGGGGCTGGTAGCAAATGTAGATAATTGTTTCCTGATTAGGAGTCAGATTTGACACTTCCTACTGAAATGTTTTGCTGTCTGGGATATGAAGCAGATGGTCGCTTATAACAGAACAGATGTCTGTGTTGAATCAGAGCCTTTTAATCTGCTCTGTACCTTGAGGTGTTTCCCTTGGCAAATACTCACTTCTGACCTACTTGTTTCAGTTTGGGGTGTTTTTCCCTGCTGAGGGGCTATATGGATCCTTACAAAGAAGTCTGATAAAGTATGAATAGAACATAAGTAAGTTAGTATTGGTTAATCCACGTGCTTATCTGAGTGCAAGTCCAATGTCTTGATTGACTGGGTAAGTGGTAATTTGTTGATTAACACACTGTTAACATGAACTACTGATCATAACTCTGAAAAAGTCATTTCACTTAAATATAGTTTGACTCTTCAGATTATCTGTTGAACTTAGGCTGTTGGTGGATTGCATGGTGGAAAGTTAGCTGTGTCATAAGACCAGTGTAGATTTAGGCATGACCTGGCAACGCTGTGCTTCAGTTTCCTCATCTGTAAAATGGGAGTGAGCAAGGATGGTAATAATAGTATTGCTTTTCGGACTGAGTAGGGATTACATGAGTTTATGAATGGAAAGTGCCAAGAATGCTTACTGGCTCGTAGTCACTGCAAAAATATTAGCTCTGTCACCAATATCATTGATGTATCATCATTGCCATCCTCATCTGAGAAGCTGGAGCTCTCGCTGCCCATGTGCACAGTACAGAGACTGGAATAAGGGCCAGATCTGAATAAGGAGTGTCCAGCTGAGACCTCTGTGTGGTCTGCCCAGCTTGGCTTTGTTTCACTTTCTAAGGTGCTGATTGTGCCAGCTGTTCCCTGGGATGTGTAATGTCTGTGGACAGTTTTTGTTTGAAAGTATAGGTTTTTGAGAGTCACAGACATAGAGAACAGACTTGTGGTCAAGATGAACTTGTTTGTGCCGTTAAAATTATGAGTGTAAACTAGCGCATCAAAATAGCACTGTTAAGTGAAATTGAATTCTCTTTTGTGGGTGTTGTTCATATACATGTATGTGTTATATTGATGCATCTCATGGGTTCTCAAGCAGTGTGTGTAAAGCTGCCTATGCATATGGAAGCAGTTTTTCAAGCTCCATCCTTGAGCCCTCTTCCTTCCTAGTTCCTTTATCATGACATCCATCATTTCCTTTCTTATAGCACTTTGTTCCTTTGAGATATCCTATTCTTAAATAGAAAGTAATAGACCTTTTTAGGGAGAGAAGAGCGTAAAATACTACAAAGATATCACAGAAAGAAGGCATATGTCTTTGCTTAATGTTGATTCTCCAGGGAAATCTACTCATTTAAGTGTCATGGGAGGAATGCCAGTGTCATTTATGTGACTTGGTAGAAGAAATGTGCCATCACTTGCCTCTGAAAATCTAGGAATACTATAATTTGGCTATACTTCTAAAATATTTTGCTGATCATTTTCTTAGAGTTAAAGAATAAATCCTAATTGCTTAGTTTTAAAATACCTTAGCTAATAAAGTATGTGTGCAACCTTTTTTTTTAATGTTTGAAAAATAATAAATCCAAATTAGGATTCTTTTTGTTTTCAATAAGGCCAGATACTTGAATATATTTGTGCCTTAAACAAACAAAAAGATTGGTTGAACTTTATGCCCAAATAATGTTTTGTCTTCTATGATGGGCTCTATATAAAAAAAATCTATTAATTATCTAATTTATATAATTTATCTATTGTGGAATAAAAATTAGCCCAAAATATAATGACTTAAAACCCCAGGTGCTTATTAACTTGTTTCTGGGGGGCAGGACTTGGAGCGTGGCTGGCCTGGGGGCTTTGGCTCATCAGGGGACTGAAGGTGAGGGTGGGCCTGGGGGATCTGTTGAGCTCCACTCATGTTGCTGTCGGCTGGAGGCCCTGGTTCCTCACTACAGTCAACGAGCACCTAACACAGAGGCCACCTGCTTTTTATAACCAATTTGGAAGCGACAGTCTGTTCCTTCTTCTATATTCTGTTCATTAGAAGTAGACCAAGGAGAAGGGATTACACAGTGGCATAAACAAGAGATGAAGATCATGGGGGTGTTTTAGAGCCTGTCTCTCATATTACATTTACTTATATAATGTACAGTTTGCTAGATCTTGGAATTATAGTGAACTTGTTGAAAATTGAATACCTCATGGCAACATGAAAGATTTTGATGGATAAAGTTATGTTTCTGAAAATTAATAAAGAAATCTCCAAGGAAAATGAAGAATTTTTAAAATTCATAAATGTTCAGAGCTGATCTTGAAAGTAAAGGGGAAACAGAAAATGTAGTGGTATATGCAGAACTTCTTACTATATTAAAACATTACACTGTAACACTTGTATTTCATATGTGAACTGACTTATGAATCACCAGTGGGGGTGAGCGTTCATTCAGTCATCTTTAATATTAGTTTTTACATTGGCATTATTATGTGGGCTGAAATCCAAGCACTTAACATGTTTTTTGCTTCAAAGAATTTTACGTTGATTTTGGATACAGAGTGATGAATTGGCTGCCCTACTCAGTTCTCTCAATTCTTTTTTAGATTGATACTTTTTCTTTACCCTGTTTTCACTTGCTTTAATTTGGAATATTTGATTGCTAAGTATGTCATCCTTAAATGAAATGTTTGAGGCAGAAAGTTCTAGAAGCTTATTTTCTCTTTTTGCTGGGGTGCTGAATAGACTACAAATCTCCTGGGAGATAATCTGGAGGATTCTAACCAAGGATGAGATGCTTTCCTTAAGCAGGGCCCCTTGTGAAACAGGTCTCAAGAGTACATTGTATCTACTTTGAAGTCTATTAAGTGCAGATACAGTATTTATTGGTTACATTTATACTTAGTTTTTCTCTGAAGGTGATAGTTAGGTCCTAAGTTTAGAGATTTGACATTGTGGCTAAAATCCTCTGTCAGATCTCTTTGTATTCTCTTCTGTGCAGTATATTTCTGTGGTTTCCTATTTCTGCTCTTAGTATTGAGTGTTGACTAATGGAAGCAGTAGTATTTTCTCTTTGTTTATTTCTGTCCTCACTTACCTTCAGCACCTGTGCTTCTATAGCTTTTCCTTTCTCTTTCCCCTTTGTGCTCTTCTTGGGCAGCAGTATCTAAAAGCATCCCCTGTGAATCCTCTGTTTGCATAACCTATTTTGTCTGACACAGCCTTCTGTCATGACTTGGTTTAGCTGTTTCGGTCACACCCTTTATACAATGGGGGATTTCCAGTGCTGTTAAGCCCTCCCTTGTCCCTGGGGTCCAAGGTGTGCCTTTCAGAGGGCAGGGCCAGAACTCTCCAGGTCTTAACATTTTAGGTGGGAGCTCATTTTAGGGATTGTTTTCTCTGTGAATGAGTAACAGTGAAATTAATCCAAGCTCAGTGCTGAAATGAAAACACATTTGTATATTACACTGTAAGTCGAAGGTCCATAGTACTTACCTGCCCCAATGAGAAAATAATTCATCATCAGGTGTAGTTATGTAGAGAGCATGATGTGATAGAGCAAAAAGGAAACTGCCGGTGAAACAGCGACTCTGAAATTCACTTGGCTTCTCTAAAGTCCTTTGTTTTGAAACGTCTCTCCATCACTTGAGCGTCAGATGGACCTCAGAGTGGTAGGGAGGTTTTGGAATTACCTACTATTTTGCAGCCACAGTGCTTGGAAAAATTACTTAGTCTCTCTGGACCTGGGTTTCCTTATCTGTAAAACAGGGAGATTGCCAGTTTCCTAGAGAGATTGCCTGGAGGTTCTATAAGAATGTGTGACATAACATCTAGCACAGTGGGCGGTAATTGGTGGGTATTCCACACTCACTCCGGAGAAGGAAATGGCAACCCACTCCAGTATTCTTGCCTGGAGAATCCCAGGGACAGAGGAGCCTGGTGGGCTGCCATCTATGGGGTCGCACAGAGTCAGATACAACTGAAGTGACTTAGCAGCAGCAGCAGCAGCCACACTCTTTATTCAGTTGATTCCTTCTGTGTCAATGCTACGACCTGAGTTTTGTGAGGTTTTGTTAAAGTGGCACCTTTCAATGATGATGGTAGCATGTCCAGCATGGTCTAGGCAGCTCGTGAATAACGGAGAAACACCGAGCAGGTATAGCGGGTCAGGAACAGATGTGATTTAGAAGTAAAGAGCAAGGTGGGCTCATAACTGAGTTGACAGTAAGGAGTTAGTTTAGAAGAGTAGATTTCATGCCCCCAAACTTCATGTGTAAAAAGGCAGCTTTGCCTTAAAGGAGAGATTTTTAGAACATCTCTGTGAAGCACCAACAGTGAATCCATCCAGGTGTAAGGGCAAAATGAGGCATCACATGTTGGGTATTTTACAACAGTTGTGAGAAAAAATGTGTCCCCTACAAGGGCAAGAGGGGACCAGAAGCTTGGGCATGGGTTTAGATTGTCCAGGGCAATTTGCAGTGGTTTTCAGGATGTATGCTTTAAGAAAACAGATTGTTTCAGAGTCTCAGTGAGTGGATAAGGAGACAGGAGGTGAGGGGCAGGTAGGTCCCTGAGCTCACAGCTCCTGTGAATTTCCTTCACCAGATACTGTTGTATAAGAAGGCAAACTTTATTTATTTATTTATTTTTAGTTCATACTGATGTTCAGTTATGAAGTCTCAGAATCTAGGCTGAGAAACTAGCCCTGGAAAGCACATGGAGCACAGAGGAAGGAGGGTTAAATCATCTTGTTTTTGGTGAATCTTCTGCCAAAATATTCAGCCCAGATCAGTTGAGGATTGTTTAGGTTAGAAACAAAATGCCCACATGATTTAAATGAAGGCTTTAACCGTGTACAGTACAGCTTGCATTTTGTGGTGTGAAGTCACTGGTGTGTATACTTCATTTGGTGGGTTAGGAATGGAGGGAGAGGGGAGGAGAAGAAGGCATTGCTAAATCAATGACAATTAAAACATTTCCTTTTACCCTTTCAGTCTGAGTAAAAACTTTGCTTCCAGTCCTCTGCTAAAATTTGTACAGGCTCTAACTGGTGTCCTGTTACAACTGTTGTAAGTAGCTAAATACTTACCAGTATCCCAATTGGTATTTTGATAGATAGGCTGCTGCTGCTGCTGCTGCTGCTGCTTCAGTCGTGTCCAACCCTGTGTGACCCCATAGACGGCAGCCCACCAGGCATCCCGTCCCTGGGATTCTCCAGGCAAGAACACTGGAGTGGGTTGCCATTTCCTTCTCCAATGCATGCAAGTGAAAAGAGAAAGTGAAGTTGCTCAGTCGTGTCTGACTCTTAGTGACCCCATGGACTGCAGCCTACCAGGCTCCTCCGTCCATGGGATTTTCAAGGCAAGAGTACCAGAGAAGGGTGCCATTGCCTTCTCCGAGATAGGCAGCAACAGACTATACAATTGCATTAATTAACCAGAGCGTGAGTTCCTTCCTGTGTTACTTTCCATGCCACGTGGTAAGGTCTTGGGAATATTTGTGCCTTTGGCATTTTGAATGACAGCATTCAGGACTTGACTTACAGTGGTCTGGTCTCATGTGGTGGGGGGGATGTGGAGGTAAAATCAGTGGTGTGTCAGGCAGAAGTGGCAGCCCTGGCTCATGATTGGCAGCAGCGCACCTGTTCTTCAGGGTTTGCCCGGAGCGTGGCTGCCGGCCTCTCCAAGGGTGCCTGGTGCTCTTGGTTTGTTTTTTATTTTGGTCAGTCCCAATGCCCTTGGGTCGTGGCTAGTGCGTCATCCAGTTCTGCTCAGCACTGTGGGTGGAGAGGAGAGGCTTCTTGGGTGCACACATGTAGCCAGGTTGGGTTCTGAGACCTTTTCTGGGTCCAGGACCACAAGGCCAAGGCCGCCAAGTACATCGGAAGGGGTTCACCTGCTGCTCTGGTTCCTTTCTTCCATTATAACATCTCATGAAGGGACATTTGGAAAAATTGGTTGTGGTAGAAGAAGCGTTTCTACTCTGAATTGGAGAGCAGTCCCTGTCAGTATTTGGATTAGTAAGTATAGGCTTCCCTGGAATGAAAACTTTTGGCTGAGGTATTCTCAGACAGCCCCTGGCCGTGCACTTGGGGAGAATGCTGCTACTGCTAAGTCGCTTCAGTCGTGTCCAACTCTGTGTGACCCCATGGACTGCAGCCCACCAGGCTCCCCCGTCCCTGGGATTTTCCAGGCAAGAGTACTGGAGTGGGTTGCCATTGCCTTCTCATCAAAACCCTGTCCTCTGGGGCTGCCAAATACCAGTCTTTTCAGGTTTAGTGGTGTGACAGGTGACAGCATCCTCCTGCTGGTTAAGGACAGGTTTCATGAGTTGGATTTGCCTCTTGAATTTTGTTTGGATATTTTGTAAAGAGATTCCATTGAATTGAGAGACAGGAGTATTTGAGGTCAGTGATTACACTTGACCCCATAAGATACTCTAAAATGGTCTTCACATCCATCAGCTCCAACAACCTCAGTGTAGGTACCTATATATATATATATATATGAGATATGCGGAATCAAGATTGCCGGGAGAAATATCAATAACCTCAGATATGCAGATGACACCACCCTTATGGCAGAAAGTGAAGAGGAACTCAAAGCCTCTTGATGAAAGTGAAAGTGGAGAGTGAAAAGGTTGGCTTAAGCTCAACATTCGAAACGGATCATGGCATCTGGTCCCATCACTGCATGGGAAATGATGGGGAAACAGTGGAAACAGTGTCAGACTTTGTTTTTCTGGCTCCAAGATCACTGCAGTGGTGACTGCGCCATTAAGACGCTTACTCCTTGGAAGGAAAGTATGACAACCTAGATAGCATATTCAAAAGCAGAGAATACTTTACAAAAAGGTTCGCCTAGTCAAGGCTTGGTCTTTCCTGTGGTCATGTTGGTGTGAGGCTGGACTGTGAGAGGCTGGCGCCGTGTGCTTTTGAACTGTGGTGTTGGAGAAGACTCTTGGGTCCCTTGGACTGCGGATCAACAGTCCATTCTGGGGATCAATCCTGGTTTCTTTGGGGTGATGCTGCTGACTCAGTATTTTGCCACTCTGCGAGGTTGACTCATTGGAGAGACTCTGATGCTGGGAGGGATTGGGGCGGAGGAGAGGGGACGACAGAGGATGAGATGGCTGGATGGCATCACTGACCGATGGATGCGAGTCTGGTGACCTCCGGGAGCTGGTGATGGGCAGGGAGGCCTGGCGTGCGGGGGGGCGCGGACACGACTGAGCGACTGATCTGATCTGATCTGATCTGATACCCCCCGATACTTTATTAGCTTTTGCTCTGGTTTCAGGGCATTTAAATGACTTTGTAAAAACTTATCCCTTAAGTAATACAAAAAGCTGCCGTAAGTTGGTGGAGCTGCCAGGTTGGAAATGCTATCTGCATAATAATAGGCTGCTGTGAATACATTGGCTGGAAAATCCCATGGGTGGAGGAGCCTGGTAGGCTGCAGTCCATGGGGTCGCTAAGAGTTGAACAAGACTGAGCGACTTCACTTTCACTCTTCACTTTCATGCATTGGAGAAGGAAATGGCAACCCACTCCAGTATTCTTGCCTAGAGAATCCCAGGGACGGGGGAGCCTGGTGGGCAGCCGTCTATGGGGTCACACAGAGTCGGACACGACTGAAGCGACTTAGCAGCAGCAGCAGTGAATACGTTATTTTCAGGTTGTCTCACTGAGTTTGAACTGGGGACAAGCAGGAGATGGCCTTTCTTGTACATGTCTGTGATTAGCAGATGGGTTGCTCTCTCCTGGTTAAGCTTGTTCCCACTAGTACTTCTAGTTCACGGTCTCCTGAGAAACTGGGTTTTTATTGTCCCACAGAAAAATATCTCACAAAAATAAATTATTCTCTAAGAAAATAAAACTAAATTTTAGTTTACTGGGGTAAGCACTAGATTAACAAATTAGGAGATCTGTGTATCTCAGATATGTAACCAATTTGACCTCCCTGTCTTACAAGTGTGCTTACTTGTACCTACTTACAAGTACTTACTACGCAGGGTTGAGGTGCTCTTGTGGGTTTTTTTTAAATAAAAAATTATTATTATTATTTTTTTGATGTGCCAGGTCTTAGTTGCAGCATGTAGGATCTTGGATCTTCATTGCAGCTCTTTAGTTGTGGTGTGTGGGATCTGGTTCCCTGACCAGGGATGAAGCCCTGGCTCCCTGCGTTGGGAGCTCAGAGTCTTAGTCACTGGACCACCAGGGAAGTTCCCCTGCTCTTGCTGTTTTAACCATAGTCCTCATCAGCACAGCAGCTGTTTCCTTCTATTGGGTAATTATGTGCCAGGTACTAGGCTGAGTATTTTTGTGTTTAATACTTAGAGCAACTCGGTGAGGGCTGTCTTCCTCTTGCAGACGAAGTTGCCTCAGCAACTGCCCCAGGCTCATGTCAGCAGTGCCTGGAAGGGAGGGATTTTGAGCCTGGTTTTGTCTGATGTCAATGCCTGTGCTTCTTCAAGTTGCCTTCCACTCCGAATTTACAGTACAAAAGAGTTATAAATAAGAAAAGAAAAATGTTTCTTATGTCACCTCCAAGAATAATCTAAATGGATTTAGTGTATAAACATTTAGACAGCTTAATCAGTACAAACAAGAAATAAAGGCTCCTGCTCTAGCTCCTCGCCTCCCAATGTAAACGCGTTAATTGTGCCTTCTGCATAGCCTTGCAGCCTTTCTAGGCTTTTAGGGAGGGGTGTGTGTGTGTGTGTGTGTGTGTGTGTGTGTGTGTGTGTGTGTGTATGTGTGTCAGACAGAGGAGAGGGGGAAGATATAATCCCAATTTTGGTAATACTACAAGTGGGTCTGCTGCTTTCTAGAAGTGGAATTGGTGGGCTGTCTTTCTTTTCATAGTCTCTCATTTTTGCCTTTGCTTGAAATGTTGTGTCTTCCACAAATTAAGATATGTTTGATTCTTTTTCTGTATTCTATATCTATTCTGTTTATTTTTTCTCCTTTCCACCCCTCAGTCCCAAACTATTTTTAATTCTGACAAAGCACCTCATGTTATTTTGTTTTCATAATTTTTCATTTTTTCTTTTTAAGACTATAACTTTAGACTCATTTTGCCAAAGGTGACCCATTCCACATAAACAAGACAAATGGAAATCTATTTATATTTTAATGAGAATGCATTGCAGTTTTCAGTTACTTCAGGGAAGGAGTTGAGATCTGTATTTTATTTATTTATTTGATCAAACCTCCAAGTTTGCGAGATCTTAGTTCCCCAAGCAGTGTTGGAACCTACTTCCCCTGCAGTGGAATCTTGGAGTCTTAACCATTGCACTGCTAGGGAAGTCCTGACATCTTTAAAATAGTTAACTCTAACCAAAAAAAAAAAAAAAAAAAAAAAGAAACAAAAGAAAATTCCAAGAATATGTATAATTTTCCTTTTGCTTGTCTTTTTTGGTCACTTCTTAGAATTCTAAATATCGTGCAAGTCTAATACATTTATTATTTCCTAGGTACTTAAACCCTTTTGATTGCTATTGTCAACCTTTCACATAATGTTTTTACTTTTTCCCATCATCATATTTTCATAGTGACTATAATTTATATATAGGGAAGATGTTATTATATTTAATTTTTATAAAATTTATCATTTAAGTTTTATAATAATTCAAGTTATTCTTTTGGGTTTTCTAGGTATGTAATTTTATCATATGCAAATAATGATAATTTTGTTTCCTTTTCTGTATTCTTAGCAAATATTTACTTCTCTGTTTATTGCCTGGCTAGCACTTTCAGGGTAATGTTAAGTGAGAGTGGTGTTAATGAGCATCCAGTCGACTATATGCCAGACACATAATAATGGTTTTGGTATAAAGGATATCAAGGTCTACCATAAAAATACGTTAACTGTTAAATTTATAACTGTGAAAATCGATAAAGAGAAAGTAAGTTGAAACCCAAGTACAGGGGTCAGGTAATAGACTAGGACTAGAATTTGAGGAATAAATAATGAGAAAATCTAATGGAAGAAAAGTAAGGTCAGTCCAGGCAGAAAGGTTCCACGGGAGGCTGTGTGTCCACCTGCTGAGTCAATCTGGATTCTGAGACCAGCTGTGCATCAGGCTTCATTTTGGTTGGGTACTCTGAAGATGGCATCCTTTTATGAAGTGCCTATGACAGAGGGGGGCTCCATAAATAAAGGGAAAGGAAGGTGGGAGGAGAGGGAGGGGCCTGCTGCTCAGAGGTGGAGAGCTGGGATGCAGGTGACCTGTTCCAGATGGGGTCTGGACGGGGATCCTGTTTGCCATGTGGGGCTTTGCAGGGGCAGGTGGGTTGGGGGCAGGTGGAGGGCTCCTGGTGGCTGAGATCAGGTTGGAGCCCTCAGGGTGAGGGTGGAGGGGCTGGCTGCCTTTGGCTCCTGCACCCACATTTTCTCTATGTTTCATGCTGTGAAGACAGGAAAGCGGATGGTCCAAGTGCTGCCCAAACCCCGTGCCTACACTCCATCTTCAGACCACTGGTGTCGGGGCTCCTGGGTCAGAGAGCAGTGGGCACAAGGCTTGAGCTTCTCTGTCCACTTCAGGGACGCCCGCAAGGGCACAGGGTGTCAGAGTGGACGGAGAGCAAGGCGTTTGCAGGTCTACCCACAGAGCCAGGATGTAAGAGTGGACATGAGCCATCTTCTGACTGTTGGGAACATGTCTCAGCATCTTTCTTTCGTGAATGACTTTCAGTCACTGTTAGTCATGGGTCCTTTGATCAAATGAACTGTGAGGAGAGAGAGCCCAGTTGGATGAATGTATGATGAAAAGACTGCTTTGAGTTTGGGGAAAGAGGGAAGGGAAGAGATGAGACCATCTGTCTGGGGAGTTTGAGGATGTTGGGCCAGGTCTTGAGGATGCTGCCGGAAGCTCAGGAAGAATATCAGCAAACTTTTGTAGAGTTGTAACGTGGTAATACTCAATTTTAGATGAGCATTGGTGAGGGTGGCAGAGAAGTTAGTGCTGTATAAAGTCAGCACCCAGTGTTTGCTTTTATGTTGTTCAAGGATGAAACGTTTGACTTGCATGATTTAAAAATAATGTTTTCAATATTCTAACAACAGTATTAAGAACTGTTTTTTTTTTTTTTTTTTGGCTGTGCTGCAAGGCACTTGGGATTCCAGTGTTCTGGGGGTGACACTGGTGTTGATTGCCGGGATATATCACAGTCTAGGGATTTTGTGTACATTATTTGATTAAGTCCTCACACTGATCCTATGATGTGGGTGATATTATCCCCATTATGATAGGAGACGAAATTGAAGCTTGGTGTGGTTAAGTAATTGGCACCGTCTCTCAGAGCCTGTGGGTGAGACAGGCAGGATTGGAACCTAGGAATGTCTGAGTGGAGTTCCCAGCTGGGGTGGAGGAGGTCAGGTCTCGGGCTGTGAGGTAGTGTGACTACTTAACTACAAAGCACACACTGCAGTGGTGGAGGCTCACCTTGAGAGGGAGAGGGCCCTGGGATTTCTTCCTGACCTGGGAACTCAAGGTTCTGTTTCCTGTTCCCCTAAATGAGATGCTGTACACTCAAACTGACATTGTGGACCACACATGATCACTCAGCATGCACTATAAAAAGCAACTTTAGGAGACTTTTGTGCTGCAACTTGCAGATCTTTGTAAAATGGGAATGTTTGCTAACTGCAAAGTGATTTTAAAAAATAAAACCTAACGATGCATTTCCCATTATTTCTTATGATGGGAAACAAAAGGGAGAAACTTTGGCACTTGAAGAAAACTGTATTGGTCACCTGATGATTATATTGGGACAGAGAAAATACCTGTTTCTGCTGATGATAAATACCTGACAGTTGCAAACTGTTGGACGTTTTGCTGGCACTATTACAAAACTGTGATCTGCCTTTTTCAAAGCTGCAAAGCATCAGCTCTTTAGTTTTTCAGCCAAAAGTGTCATGAAATGGCCATGAAACAGGACTACCAGTAGGTTAAAATATTAGAAATGTTTGAAAGAAGTTAAAAGTTTAAAAGTTGCACGTATGCATTTCCAAGGCTGTTCCTGCTGGAACGAAGCAAATAATTCTGTTAGAAGTTCTAGTATATTAGAGAGTATTATTTAGTTACTGCTCTAGTTTTGATTTTTGAAGAGTTGTAATTGAAGAGGACAAATGAGAGCTTTTTTGCATAGAAAAATTTCAAGGTTAATTACTGTCATGCAATTACATACAGTAAGTCCCTACGTGCAAATGAGTTCTATTCTGAGAGCACATTTTTTAAGCCAACCAAGTTAGCCTAACACAACTAACACAATAGGCTATATAGGACTGTATTATAATAGGTGTATAATACTTTTCTCATCAATAATATATTAAAAAACAAAAATTTTTTAATCTCACAGTACAGTACCTTGAAAAGTATAGTGGTACCAGCTGACCCTCTTCTGATCCCTCAGAGGGAGCAATGTAGCCTGTGATTATAATGAACATTTGGAGGGAAGTTTTCTAAACTCACCTCAAATGGTCCTGTTTTTATTTGAGATTTTGACATTTTATTTATCATGGATTTTGACATTAATTTTGACATTTTCCCCCAAAATTTTCATTAAGAGTGCTTATCACAACTACTGAGATTCTGCCCCCCACCCCACTTAAGTTTTGTCTCCTAGACAGGTCCCCCTTGTCTCACCCCAGTCCTGGCCCTGCTCCATTCACGGGCTTGTAAAGACTGTAATTCTTTGTTGTTTGTCATAAAGAGTGGTTATCAAAGCCAGGTAATTTGGAGGTGTAGACAAGAGATTTCACTGATATGCTGGTAAACAGATGCCTGTTTATGCTGACTTAGTGGCCTGGCAATAGCAGTTGCAAAACCCTGAAGTGAAGACAGAGCAGTGAAGTGGGCAGTGGGCAGGGCGGCAGTCTCTCCCATTAGTGGTGAAAGGGAACGTTTCAGTGTTTCAATCCTGGAAGGTAAACAGCCAAATATTGGACTAACTTAAAAATGTTATTACTTTTGAGATGGGAAATATAATGGTCTTGCTACTGAATTCCTCTTCACAGTGAACATTTTTTTTTTTTTAAACTGGAATTTCTTACGGGAAATATTTCAAGATTTACATGGATAATTCAAATCTTCCTCCAACATGAGTGATGTTAAGAGAAGCACAGCCATCTGGTTTGTTGGCTTTAACTGTAAAATTGAGCTGTTGTGCTATTTATGATCATTTCTGAGTGATACCGCCTGGAGGGTCCATGAAGCAGAAGGAGATGCAGGAGTGGGGCTGTGGTGGCTGTCTGGGCCCTGGGATTGCTCTGCTCCGTCTGTCACCAGGAGGGCCCGGGCTGGCTGTTTGCTGCTGCTTGCATGGGCTCAATTGTGTCTAGGAATCTTCTCCGGGCAGAGGCAGGCTTCTCCTTGGAGCAGTCTTGCAGGCGGTCCTGAGTGCCCATGGTGTCTGTGCCAGGTACCCAGTGCTGCTGTATAAGGCAGGGACGGGCCTCAGTGGGAGGGCCCACCAGGGACGCAGAGCCATGCAGGGGCAGTCATGTGGCTTGCCAGCCCTCAAGCCAGCTCTGTTTTCCTCTTCCCTCCTCTGACTGTGGCACTGACTTTTTTTTTTTTAAAACGTGGACCATTTTTAAAGTCTTTAGTGAATTGATTACAACACTGCTCCTGGTTTATGCTTTGGTTCTTTTGGCCAGGAGGCATATGGAATCTCAGCTCCCTGACCAGGAACTAAACCCGAACCCCTTGCATTGGAAGGCAAAGTTTAACCCTGGACTGCCAGGGAAGTCCCCTGATGGTGGCATTGACTTTGGGCAGCTGATATGTAGGATCAGTCTTCATGTTACCTGCAGCCATCACTTCAGCTTCCAACAGCCATTGCTAGTCAGTGCTGCATGTAAAAATCCATCGCAGCTGGTGAGGATGGTCTGGTGTTCAGAGGACGTAGGTTTTAGGTTGAGGAGAACTTGGCTGCTTGCCTTCGGCTCTGTGTGCTGTATTAATTGGCAGGAGTTTTAAGAGTCTGAAATTCAGAGTTGATTTCAATTCATTTTGAAAGACGAGTGTGAGGGACAGTTCTCAGTATGTCAGGTACTGATCAAGTGGGGTCTTACCAGGGTTGATTTATCCTAAATCCAGCTATTTATCAGATCTGTTACAGAAGCTGGTCTCAGGCTTCTGTCCTGAGCTGAGGAAGCTCTCCTGGGTCTTTGACTCTGAACTGTGCAGATGAGAGGACTGAAGTTACTGACCAGACCTGTGGCTCTGGTTCCTTAGGAAACTGCTTTGATGGCTCAGCAGGTAAAGAATCCGCCTGCAATGCAGGAGACAGGAAACTCGGGTTTGATCCCTCAATCAGGAAGATCTCCTGCGGGAGGAAATGGCAACCCAGCTCCAGTATTCTTGCCTGGAAAGTCCCATGGACAGAGAAGCCTGGTTGGCTACAGTCCAAAGGGTCACAAAGAGTTGGACAGGACCACACACACACACACACACACACACACACACACACACACACACACACACACACACACACACACAAAAAGGAACACACACACGCAGACAAGCGCCGAGGCCTGGGTGTGGGGTTTTGCTTGGCTTCTGGTCCTTTTTGTGTACATGCCCTGGAACCAAGACGTTCCAAGAAGTTTCCTGTTTGGGAGAAAGATGTAGTGGAGAATAATGAGAAGATGATAATACATTTTAATTGAATGTCATATAAGTCCAGGGCACTCTCCTAGACCTTTGTAACTCAGATTTGTAACCCATGAACTAGGTGCTATCTTCACATCGTACAAGGAGGACCCTTGGCAGTAAATGGAGCCTGAGACTGTTCAAAGTTGAACTCAATAGTCAGCGACTTGAGGAACTTCCTTGGTGGTCCAATGGTTAAGACTCTGTGCTCCCAATCCATAGGATGCAGGTTGGATCCCTAGTTCGGGAGCTAAGATCTCACAAGTTGGGTGGTACAGCAAAAAAAAAAAAAAAGCCAGCGATTTGAGACCCCTCCAGTGTTGTGTGCCCAGTAGATTATTGATGTATTCTTCATAAATAGACTTGTAGAATTGTTTCACATTTTAAACATTTAAGATTACTGTTGAAGTAAAAAAAAAGATACATGACAATTAATTTTTTTTTTTTTTTTTGATTCAGAATAAAAATTCATCTCTGAGCCCTCAGGAGGAGAAGGAAGGAAAGAGAGTTTGTTGTTCATAAAATACAGTAGAGGCTGGTAGGGAAGACGTTGTGAAGCTTTGGAATAGATTGACATGAATGAGGACACCCAGGGGTGACAGGTGGGAGGAGTGGGAGTGTGAGATGGGGTGGAGCCAAAAGAGCATTCTTCTTACGGTCCTGCCAAGAACTCATGGTAAACCTGTGCTTTGTTTTAACTGCAAAGGCGATTGACAGAGAATGTTGTCTAGAACCACTGCCACCGATTCAAAAGGCTGGTGACTTTGAGGTCATGAAAGAGGCTGAACCCTAATAGCACATGTATTTCCTAGGAGACAGATCCACTGATATGCTTTTTCATCATTTTGCATTCAGCACATCGGTGTCTGCTTGAATTAACTACTGTCTCCGCATCTAGGAGAGCTGTTAGGGACATCTCCTGCCACTCAGCTTGGAGCTTTTTCCAGGGAGATGTGTCTCCTTCTCAGCTCTTGGTGCACTGGTGGTCATCTGGAAAGGACCCCTGCCCACCCCACCTCCCTACCCACCCCCCCACGCCCCCACCCCCCACCCTCCGCCCTGCCACCACCCGCTTGCACTGGTTTCATATTTCCTTCCCTCCTCCTCTGGGGGTGGGTGGGGGGCCTGGCTCCCACCAGCTGCTCTCTTTGTGTTTTCTTTCCTGAGCTAAAGTCTCTGACATCCCCCTTGCTCCGCTTTGCCTCCTGTGAGCCCGTGGGAGGTGAACCCTAGTGGTTGCTTGTCTGTGCCCCGACTTCCACCACTGCTTACTGTGGCTTGTGTTACTTAACTCCAGATTTTATTTGGTTTTCACTAGTTTTTCCATTAATGTCCCCTTTCTGTTCCATTTTAGTTAGTTGTTGACTGTGTATTAATAAAAACTTATGTTTCTGTGCTTAGTTATTTTTTTTAAGGGGATGATAATACAGAGAGTTAGTTACCTTCTCCTGAGTGTCATTTTTCCTCACTTCCTCTGGTTGGTATTTTGTTCAGATACATCATCCATAGCCTTTCACTGAACACCCTCATTTGTGTTTGCTCTGGTTTATGTTTTGTAGTAGTATGTTCTTTAAACACTTTATATTTACAAGTAAAATTAGCAGTATTTTGTATGAAGTGGCAACATACTTCCCTGCATTTTAATGAGGTTTGAATACACAGTAGTTGTGTGTGCCATGGAGCTGATTAAAAGTGGGATTTTATCAACATTTTGTAATAATTTATAAGGAATAAGAATCTGAAAAAGAATATATATATATAATAACTGAATCACTGTGCTATACACCTGAAACTAACACAACATTGTAAATCAACTATACTTAAAAAAAAAAAAAAAAATCTCAGATTCTATTTGTATGATGGATGAGTCTAGTATCAGCTTTTCCAGGACCAGTGGTACTTGTGAAAGTGTGATTGTTCTGTCCAGCTAGCTAATAAATAGCTAGTATTTTCCTTGAAATTATAGATGCAGGCATCATGTAGGGTACTTCATCTGGGAGAGGGAGGGGAGTTTGTTTCTTAGTAGGTTAAAGTGAAGTGAGTGAAGTCGCTCAGTTGTGTCCGGCTCTTTGCGACCCCATGGACTGTAGCCCGCCAGGCTCCTCTATCCATGGGATTCTCCAGGCAAGAATACTGGAGTAGGTTGCCATTTCCTTCTCCAGGGGATCTTCCCAACCCAGGGATCGAGCCCAGGTCTCCTGCATTGCAGGCAGGTGCTTTATCCTCTGTGCCACCAGGGAAGCCAAACTGGCATTAAAAAAAAAAAAAAAAAACAAATGAAAATAGTTGAGGACATTGCGTGTAGTAAGACCCATAGCCTTTAGGAAAAATGCAGAGTCTTCACTTACCCAGTGAGAGCCCCAGAGCTGGTCATACCTCCCTCCTTGCTCTTAGCCCGGGCGTGTCCTCTGGCCCAAGCTTCCGCGCATGCACCCGGCACGCTCGTGTCCCTGTTTTCTTAAGTGTGCATCAGATTGCCTTGCTGTGATTTTGCCTCCACAGTGATATAAGTGTGTTGAGGAAGGGGATCTGCCTTTTGTCTCTCCGGCCTAAGGATAAGTGCTGCTCTGGGCTGTTTGTGGTGGACTTCTTTTCCGTTCCTTGTTTGGGCCAAGATTAAGGGCATGACTTCACCTGTCCTTGAAGGTGAATACAGCCAAGTACCTAGAAGGGCTTTCTGCTTTTGCCTATTGTGACTGCCGAAATAGGAAATCCTCCTTGCCTGACCGCATAATCACAGAATAAACTTTGGCTTCTGTTAAAAAATGAAAGGCAAATTGTACGAATGAGATACCTTTGACCTCACAACTGTTAGCTCAGCCACCTAAATACACATCGAGTCCCTGGGACCAGATCCGTGCCGCACACTCCCGCTTCTCCCTCTGTCCCTCTGGCTCTGGTCGTTCATGTTTCTGAGCCCGAGTTTGGATACTGCGGTTCTCAGTTGAGATTGTGAAGAGTCTCAGCTATAAAAGGGGATGGAGACGTGAGACTGGTTGCTTCTCACATTCTGGAATGTCTAAAGTAACCTGTTTCCAACATTTCAAGATCATTCTTCAAGTTTATTCTCTGTCGTTCTCACTTTTTATTGAACATAGATAATAGTGCAAAATTAATTATCTGTCTGTCAATGTAGGAGTTTCAGGAGACTTGAGTTCAATTCCTGGGTCAGAAAGATTCCCCTGGAGGAAGAAATGGCAACCGCCTCCAGTATTCTTGCCTTGAAAATTCCGTGGACAGAGGAGCCTGGTGTGTGGTACAGTCCATGGGATTGCAAAGAGTCAGACATGCCTGAGCCTGCAATCCAATTATTTAAGCAATCTGCTTCTGACTAATTTCTTTTATAACACAGTTTGTTAATGAGAAAAATCAACTCTAAATTCAGTCTAACCAAACATGGATTATCAGTGCATGGGGTACACTGACTTTTCCTTAGTTTTACATTTTCATTAGGTTGCACATCCTGGTGGTGTTTCCTCTAATAGCTCTTTCATTGACTCTTTTAGGTTAGAGAGAAGGGGACTTCCCTGCTGTCTGATTTTCAAAGAATAGTTAATAGCTGTGATTCAGTTCAGTTCAGTCGCTCAGTCGTGTCCGATTCTTTGCGACCCCATGAACTGCAGCCCACCAGGCCTCCCTGTCCTTCACCAACTCCTGGAGTCCACCCAAACCCATGTCCATTGAGTGGGTGATGCCATCCAGCCATCTCATCCTCTGTCGTCCCCTTCTGCCCTTAATCTTTCCTAGCATGAGGGTCTTTTCAAGTGAGTCAGCTGTTCACATCAGGTGGTCAGAGTATTGGAATTTCAGCTTCAACATCAGTCCTTCCAATGAACACTGAGGACTGATCTTTTGGATGGACTGGTTGGATCTCCCTGTAGCCCAAGGGGCTCTCAAGAGTCTTCTCCAACACCATAGTTCAAAAGTATCAGTTCCGTAGCAGCCGCTGCTTCTGCGCCAATAGCTGTGATTAATCTTGCAAAAAATATTCTTTTCAACATTTCGCCTTGCAAAATTATTCCTTTTCCTTTTGTTTTTACCTTGTAAATTCTGAGATGCAGAGACCCCTGAACCTGGGGCTTATTTCATATTATGCCTGTCTCCTTAAATTTAGTTGACTTAATTCTTTGCTCTCCTCTTGTAAATATTTGCAAATTCATTACAGTATTTACTTTCTCTGTGGTTTAAGTTTTTTTTTTTTTTTTAAAGATTTTGGTAAAATGTGTAGCATGCTGAAGAATTGTTGGAATAGTATTTGGGAGTTGGAAGTTTTTAGATCTTGCTTTCCAGTTAACATTTAATTTTGAGCCTTGACTTTCTCAGTTGTTTTTCATGACCTACAAATTCTTTGTGTTTGCTTAAATCTTAGTGGTTTTAATGGCAAATAAAATTTGTTTTATATTCTTTTATGGCCTAAAAGTGTTATTTTAGGAAGAACCCTAATTTATAGGACATAAAGGGTTTTTTTTTGCGCTGCTTCTAAAAAATCTTGGTACAATAGTTCAGGCAGCAAAGTCAGCGGTTAGTGTAAAGGACTTGTGTAAAAGAACCCCTTGCCAAATAAGAGTTGAGTGGAATTTATAGGGGAACTGAAGATCTCATGCTAGAATACATTTTCTTTGCATACAGCCTCAAACTCGGACCTGCTCTATAAGAGAGTTCTTGAAAGAAGATGATCAGTCATCATTTCGTATTCTGACAGTTTTCTGAATCAGAGAAAAATGATAGGCACCGAGAAAATAGTTTAAAGAAATAGCTCAAAGCATATTTTACAGATGTTTATAAATGTATGCATTCACACAGATACAAATACCTTTATGATACAGAAACCTTGCCGATGGCAATTTGTAGCTGTAAAATTCTTAACTTTGGGGTACAAAGTTGGGTAACTTACAGTGGTAGAGATGTGTAACTGGATCAAATTTCGGATCGTGTCCCTCCCCCATTGCAATAGGTCATTTCCTTTTAATTGGGAGACTGGAAAATAAGCACACACATGAAACTCATTGTTAGGTTTATTAAAGAATGATTTTGAGGACATGAATTTACTGTGTCTCACACCACATTCATCTTGGGAATCTGCAAGGGAGACTTCTTCCTGGTGACACACACCATGGTGGTTTGCTTCTTACAGGTATGTACTCAGTGAGAGGGATTCATTCCCTCCTAGACCAGGCTGCTGGATTTCCTCCTAAGCCAGTCTGGAGACTTCACGGAAGTTATTTTGAATACCTCTGGCTTCATTGTAGTTTTCCAAATTTAATTTGTCTACTCTTGATTTTAGATTATTAAAAACATCCTACTGCATTATGCAACTTTGTAGCTGTATAGTGCAATCTACAATGCAGACTCATTGATTTCCACACATAGTTAATTTGTCCATTAGAAAACAAAAAAGGTTTGGATTTTGGAGAGGGAGAGAATCTTAAGAGTTGTGGTTGTGGATGAAATCACTTTGTATCTGACTGCTTTTTTTTAGTTTGCTAATGTTTTGTTAAGGATTTTTGTGCTTGTGTTCATGAGGGAGATAACATATATTTTAATGCCTTTGTCTGATTTTGGTATCAGGTTATGCTGACCTTTCAACATGAGTTGAAAAGTTTTCCCTCATATTTACATAGAGAGTTTATGTAAAACTGACATTAATTCTCCCTTAAATGTTAATGAGAGAATTCAGCAGTGAAACCATTCGAATTTGGAGTTTTCTTTGTGGGAAAGTTTAAAATTATGAATTGATGTTTAACAGGGTTATTCAAAATTTCTATATCTTTTGGTATAAGTTTTGGTAATTTGTATCTTTCAAGGAATTGGTCATTTCTTCCAAGTTTTCAAATTCATCAGCATAAAGTTGGCTCATAATACTCTGTTATTAACTGTTTAATATCTAGGATTTGTAGTGATGTCCCTTTTGCATTCAAATATAATCTGTGATTTCACTTTTTCCTTGATTAGTATAGCTAGGGGTTTATCACTTTTGTTAATTTTCAAGGACCCAACGTTTGGTTTATATTCTGTATTTGTCTACTTTCCATTTTATTGGTTTCTCACTTAACTTTAGTATTTCCTTTCTGCTTACTTTGGTTTAATTTGCTTGTCTGTTTTTCACGCTTCTTAAGCTAGAACCATAGATAATTGTTTTTAGGCCTTTTTCCTTCCTTTTTAATTGGAGGATGATTGCTTTATAATATTGTATCGGCCTCTGCCACATGTCAACATGAATCAGCCTCAGGTGTGTGTATATGTCCCCTCTCTCCTGAATCCCCCTCCCATCTCTCACCCCACCCCATCCCTCTAGGTTGTCACAGATCACTGGGCTGAGCTCCTATGTCACACAGCACATTCCCACTTGCTGTCTGTCTTGCCATCTACCTTTTTTTTTTCTTTTTAAAATAAGCACATAGACCTATAAATTCACCATCAAGCTTTAGCTCCAGTCCACAAATTGTGATATGTTGAATTTTTATTATTATTTGGTTCAAAATCTTTTTAATTTCTCTTAGCCTTGGGTTATTTAGAAGTATGTCCCTTAACCTTCAAATATCCAAACATTTGGAGATTTTCCAAATATTTTTATCATTGATTTATAATTTAACTCTGTGACTAGAGAGCATACACAGTATTATTTCAGTCCTTTGAAATTTACTGAGGCTTGTTTTATAATTCAGCCTGTGGTTGAATCTGGGTGAATGTTCCATATGCACTTGAAGCTGTTTTCACTTCTTATTTTAGCCAGAAAAGGAAAGACAAGTTGGACTGAGAACAAAATAGCATCTTTCTCCAGGCTGAGGTGTGGGAGTGATGCAGGCAGCTCTGTTCACAATGGCTTTCTTGGTGTATTTTATGTGGGAGGGGATATGGCGTCCCCTCGTTGTATGACTGACCGCAAAACTGTAATAACGAAACAGGAGGCAATTGTAGTCTATAGAAGGAAGATTGCTTAGTTGGTTCCTTCCTCAAATTGCAAATTTGCTCATTCTGTGGGCAACTCAAGAAATGACAGGAATAATTCATCTTACTGAAATTCCATTTTTTAGCAGGAGGGCTTTCATGTAATAGTATACATACAACTGTCCCTCAGTATCCGTGGGGGCTTAGTTCCAGGAGCCCCTTGGACACCCAGATCTGTGGATGCTCAAGTCCCTTATATAAAATGGTGTGGTATTTGTGTGTAACCCAAGCACATCCTCCTGTATACTTTAAATCATTTCTAGATTATTTATTAGATTATACAATGTAAATGCTATGCAAATATACGAAAACAAATTGAAGTTTTGCTTGTAGACCTTTCTGGAAAAAATTTTTTCCTGAATACTTTTGATCCACATAGTTGCTTGAATCCTTGGATGCAAAACTTGGGGGTACAGACAGCTTAATATACCTGTGCTAAGGATGATAATTTGATGTAGGTGGGTGACTCAGACTGTTTTCTTGTGAAATAACAGTTTATCCACTGTGCATTTCCTATTAAAATAAATACTAAAATTTGATGCCTTGGGCCTTTTCTGTCTTAACTTAGAATTCTGTAGCTAGAGTGAGTCAGATAGAATAAGTTCTCTGGGATAGTTAGGACAGAAATGATCATCACCTCCTCCACATAGAACTTAGATGAACAACGGACTCTGTCAGGTAAATAAAGCTACTTGGCAACATACATTTTGTTTTCTAGGGATACTGATCTAAGTGAATTTCACTAATCCCTAAACAGTGAATGTTTAAAAAAGCATTTTGCTCATACTGAATTGTGATAATTTTAGATCAGATCAGATCAGTCGCTCAGTCGTGTCCGACTCTTTGCAACCCCATGAACTGCAGCACGCCAGGCCTCCCTGTCCATCACCAACTCCCAGAGGTCACTCAGACTCACATCCATCGAGTCAGTGATGCCATCCAGCCATCTCATCCTCTGGCGTCCCCTTCTCCTCCTGCCCTCAATCCCTCCCAGCATCAGAGTCTTCTCCAATGAGTCAACTCTTCGCATGAGGTGGCCAAAATACTGGAGTTTCAGCTTTAGCATCATTCCTTCCAAAGAAATCCCAGGGCTGATCTCCTTCAGAATGGACTGGTTGGATCTCCTTGCACTCCAAGGGACTCTCAAGAGTCTTCTCCAACACCACAGTTCAAAAGCATCAATTCCTCGGCGCTCAGCCTTCTTCACAGTCCAGCTCTCACATCCATACATGACCACAGGAAAGACCATAGCCTTGACTAGGCGAACCTTTGTTGGCAAAGTAATGTCTCTGCTTTTGAATATGCTATCTAGGTTGGTCATAACTTTCCTTCCAAGGAGTAAGCGTCTTTTAATTTCATGGCTGCAGTCACCATCTGCAGTGATTTTGGAGCCCAGAAAAATAAAGTCTGACACTGTTTCCACTGTTTCTCCATCTATTTCCCATGAAGTGATGGGACCAGAAGCCATGATCTTCGTTTTCTGAATGTTGAGCTTTAAGCCAACCTTTTCACTCTCCACTTTCACTTTCATCAAGAGGCTTTTTAGCCCCTCTTCACTTTCTGCCATAAGGGTGGTGTCATCTGCATATCTGAGGTTATTGATATTTCTCCCAGCAATCTTGATTCCAACTTGTGTTTCTTCCAGTCCAGCATTTCTCATGATGTACTCTGCATATAAGTTAACTAAACATGGTGACAATATGCAGCCTTGACGTACTCCTTTTCCTATTTGGAACCAGTCTGTTGTTCCATGACCAGTTCTAACTGTTGCTTCCTGACCTGCATTCAGATTTCTCAAGAGGCAGATCAGGTGGTCTGGTATTCCCATCTCTTTCAGAATTTTCCACAGTTTATTGTGATCTACACAGTCAAAGGCTTTGGCATAGTCAATAAAGGAGAAATAGATGTTTTTCTGGAACTCTCTTGCTTTTTCCATGATCTAGCGGATGTTGGCAATTTGATCTCTGGTTCCTCTGCCTTTTCTAAAACCAGCTTGAACATCAGGAAGTTCACGGTTCACATATTGCTGAAGCCTGGCTTGGAGAATTTTGAGCATTACTTTACTAGTGTGTGAGATGAGTGCAATTGTGCGGTAGTTTGAGCATTCTTTGGCATTGCCTTTCTTTGGGATTGGGATGAAAACTGACCTTTTCCAATCTTGTGGCCACTGCTGAGTTTTCCAGATTTGCTGGCATATTGAGTGCGGCACTTTCACAGCATCATCTTTCAGGATTTGGAATAGCTCCACTGGAATTCCATCACCTCCACTAGCTTTGTTCGTAGTGATGATTTCTAAGGCCCACTTGACTTCACATTCCAGGATGTCTGGCTCTAGGTCAGTGATCACACCATCATGATTATCTGGGTCGTGAAGCTCTTTTTTGTACAGTTCTTCAGTGTATTCTTGCCACCTCTTCTTAATATCTTCTGCTTCTGTTAGGTCCATACTATTTCTGTCCTTTATCGAGCCCATCTTTGCATGAAATGTTCCTTTGGTATCTCTGATTTTCTTGAAGAGATCCCTAGTCTTTCCCATTCTTTTGTTTTCCTCTATTTCTTTGCATTGATTGCTGAAGAAGGCTTTCTTATCTCTTCTTTCTATTCTTTGGAACTCTGCATTCAGGTGTTTATATCTTTCTTTTTCTCCTTTGCTTTTCGCTTCTCTTCTTTTCACAGCTATTTGTAAGGCCTCCCCAGACAGCCATTTTGCTTTTTTGCATTTCTTTTCCATGGGGATGGTCTTGATCCCTGTTTCCTGTACAATGTCACGAACCTCATTCCATAGTTCACTAGGCACTCTATCTATCAGATCCAGGCCTTTAAATCTATTTCTCACTTCCACTGTATAATCATAAGGGATTTGATTTAGGTCATACCTGAATGGTCTAGTAGTTTTCCCTACTTTCTTCAATTTCAGTCTGAATTTGGCAATAAGGAGTGCATGGTCTGAGCCACAGTCAGCTCCTGGTCTTGTTTTTGCTGATTGTATAGAGCTTCTCCATCTTTGGCTGCAAAGAATATAATCGATCTGATTTCGGTGTTGACCATCTGGTGATTTCCATGTATAGAGTCTTCTCTTGTGTTGTTGGAAGAGGGTATTTGCTATGACCAGTGCATTTTCTTGGCAAAACTCTGTTAGTCTTTGCCCTGCTTCATTCCATATTCCAAGGCCAAATTTGCCTGTTACTCCAGGTGTTTCTTGACTTCCTGCTTTTGCATTCCAGTCCCCTATAATGAAAAGGACATCTTTTTTGGGTGTTAATTCTAAAAGGTCTTGTAGGTCTTCATAGAACCGTTCAACTTCAGCTTCTTCAGCGTTACTGGTTGGGGCATAGACTTGGATTACTGTGACATTGAATGGTTTGCCTTGGAAACGAACAGAGATTATTCTGTCATTTTTGAGATTGCATCCAAGTACTGCATTTCGGACTCTTTTGTTGACCATGATGGCCACTCCATTTCTCCTGAGGGATTCCTGCCCGCAGTAGTAGATATAATGGTCTTCTGAGTTAAATTCACACATTCCAGTCCATTTTAGTTCGCTAATTCCTAGAATGTCGACATTCACTCTTGCCATCTCTTGTTTGACCACTTCCAATTTGCCTTGATTCATGGACCTGACATTCCAGGTTCCTATGCAATATTGCTCTTTATAGCATCGGACTTTGCTTCTATCACCAGACACATCCACAGCTGGGTATTCTTTTTGCTTTGGCTCCATCCCTTCATTCTTTCTGGGGTTATTTCTCCACTGATCTCCAGTAGCATATTGGGCCCCTACTGACCTGGGGAGTTTCTCTGTCAGTATCCTATCATTTTGCCTTTTCATACTGTTCATGGGGTTCTCAAGGCAAGACACAACTGCAACCAAAGTTTCTACCTCAATACTAATAATGCTGATGTATTGTTCAGCTCCCATTAGGGTGAATAAAGGGCAAAGGAGGCACTGGTATAAAAATCTGATTTCAACCACTTGTAGATTTATTATCTAATTGAAAGTTTTGAAATATTAACTATATTTTTTGGAAACCTTGGTAACATTAAATTTTCATTGCCTCTTGATGTGTTTTCCAGGCCCAGAGTCTCACTCTCAATAGTCTGGCATTCCCACATCTGTATGTTTGTCCAGAAGGGCATAATTTCTAAAAGATGAGCCTGGAGATTAGATCGGATATAGGCATCAGAAGTATCTCACATTTCAAAAGCCAAACCTTGGTATTTCTCTGTGCTATGAGATGCTCTGGGACTGATAACACCTATCTTGGGTCAGGATATAGCCCTGAGAAATTATTTTCTTGAACATTTTAAAACACACAAAAATTCTTTATGAAATGCTCTTTAGTTCTGATTTAGGTGATAAGACCAATTAAAATTCTGTAATACATATTGGAAAGCCCATGGTTTTGCAAAAGCGAGGCAAGGGGGATGTTGGAAGTGTTTTTTCTAAGAGGGATCCTCCCTTCTTTTCCCATCCTTTTAAATTGAATCTCTCCCTGGGGATAGATCACAGATGAGTGCACAGCCGCCAGAGTGAGCACCGTGAGCTGTAGGGCTGCTGTCAGATTACTTTCTGGCTCCTGTAGAGGGTTGTTCATTGCATAATGAGTTAATTTGTTGTAACTTCCTTAGTGTATTTTTAATTAAGTGGAGTTTTTGTGAACGTGTTCTGGTCAGATTGGTGGTGATTTAGTTGCTAAGTCATGTCTGACTCTTGTGACCCAATGGACAGTAGCCTGCCAGCCTCCTCTGTTGGGTGGAATTCTCCAGGCAAGAGTACTGGAGTGGGTTGCCATTTCCTTCTCCAGTGGATCTTCCCAACCCAAGAAAAGAACCCGGGTCTCCTGCATTGCAGGCAGATTCTTTACCAAGTGAGCTACTGGTCAGATTGGCTTATAGTAAACTTTCTATATTAAGTCAAGTCACACTATTTGAAGATGTTTAGCGTATATTTCGGGGAAGGCAGTGGCACCCCACCCCAGTACTCTTTCCCGGAACCATGGACAGAGGACCCTGGTGGGCTGCTGTCCATGGGGTCATTAAGAGTCGGACACGACTGAGCGACTTCACTTCACTTTTCACTTTCATGCATTGGAGAGGAAATGGCAACCCACTCCAGTGTTCTTGCCTGGAGATCCCAGGGATGGGGGAGCCTGGTGGGCTGCCGTCTATGGGGTCGCACAGGTTGGACACGACTGAATCGACTTAGCAGTAGCAGCAGTGTATATTTCCAGAGAAGGCAATGGCACCCCACTCCAGTACTTTTGCCTGGAAAATCCCATGGACAGAGGAGCCTGGTGGGCTGCAGTCCATGGGGTTGCTAGAGTCGGACACGACTGAATGACTTCACTTTCACTTTTCACTTTCATGCAATGGAGAAGGAAATGGCAACCCACTCCAGTGTTCTTGCCTGGAGAATCCCAGGGACGGGGGAGCCTGGTGGGCTGCCATCTATGGGGTTGCACAGAGTCAGATATGACTGAAGCAACTTAGCAGCAGCAGCAACGTATATTTCACATGCAGAATATTTCAAATTCTTACAACAGGTTTTTATTCAGAGCATTATCTTTGTTAAAAAGGTAGACTACTTTCAGCATTAGAAGGGTTTTACATTTGAGGATAATTTGATAATTTTGTCTAATGTGAGGATTCAGAATATTGTGCTACATATGGTGGCGCTAGTGGTAAAAAACCTGCCTGCTGATGCAGGAGACAGAGATGTAAAAGATGCCGGTTTGATCTCTGGGTCGGGAAGATCCCCTGGAGGAGGGCATGAAAACCCACTCCAGTATTCTTGCCTGGAGAATCCCATGGACAGAGGAGCCTGGTGGGCTACAGCCCATTGGGTCGCATAGCGTCAGACATGACTAAAGTGATGTAGCACACACAAACACGAGAAACTATTTTAAACCTTATTGGGCTTCCTAAAATGTGGAATCTTTGTTTGCTGCTTCTAGGTAATGAGAAAAAAATTAAGTATCAAAATGGTTATGTTCTATTGGAAAACAGAAACATTTTACTGCAGCCGGTGATGACATCAGATGATTGGGGAGCATTTAAAAACAAGCAACAATGTGGCACATTCACTGTAAACTGGGTAGTGCCTGTGTGTGCTGAGTCGCTCAGTAGTGTCTACTCTTTGCAGCCCTATGGACTGTCGCCTGCCAGGCTTCTCTGTCCATGGGATTCTCCAGGCAGGAGTACTGGAGTGGGTTGCCATTTCCTTCTCCAAAACTGGGTAGTAGCTTATTGGAAATGAATCTTTTTAAAGTGGAAAGGCACTTTTAGGTGCGTATGTTCCATTCTCTTATATTCATCTTTTAGGAGATGTTTCAGGATTGAAGAGAATATGGCTGCTTCAGTTTCTAAAATGCCCTATTTTGTTGCAGTCAGTGGAAATATTTAAGATTGGGACTCTCTGGCTACTAACCGAGCTTTTTCTAATTTGTGAAGATGTTCACTAATAACACTCATTATTGGAGTCTGTTATAAGTTTTATTTGTTGTGTTTCAATCTATAGGTTTCCCAAAGGCTATTTGTATGTATTTGAAGCACTGTATACCTTTATTAAGCATTTGACAGCCAAAATGTGGGAGCGTTTTCTAAAAGCTGTGCTGTATTAATGATGAGAAATTGAGGAAGACAGAATGAAGGGCTTTCCCTCTGTATGATCCTTGCCTATGATCTATCATACACAACACACTGCTGCTGCTGCTGCTCCTAAGTTGCTTCAGTTGTGTCCGACTCTGTGCAACCCCATAGACGGCAGCCCACCAGGCTCCTCCGTCCATGGGATTCTCCAGGCAAGAACACTGGAGTGGGTTGCCATTGACTTCTCCGACACAGTACAATACTGAGCCTCAAATTGGTGAAATCTAATCAAATAGATGGAATAAATATGGTCTTTAAACCAGAAGGCATGCAGGCGTCTGGTGTTAAGGTCCAATGTCAGATGTGCCTAGTACACAGTGGTGATGGAGGGGCATGTGGTGTTGGGATGGAATTAATACTTCCATCACTTCCAATAGGAAACTCACTTACAGTTGTCAAAGACAGTGTTTAACAAGAGGGCCAGAAGAGTTTTATTCTGGCACCGTTAAAGGATCTGGGATGGAGAAAGAAGTGACCAGAGACAGAAAGAAAATCGAAAAGGCTTTGCTGCTGCTGCTAAGTCGCTTCAGTCGTGTCTGACTCTGTGCGACCCCATAGACGGCAGCCCACCAGGCTCCCCCGTCCCTGGGATTCTCCAGGCAACAACACTGGAGTGGGTTGCCATTTCCTTCTCCAGTGCATGAAAGTGAAAAGTGAAAGTGAAGTCGCTCAGTCACGTCTGACTCTTAGCGACCCCATGGACTGCAGCCTACCAGGCTCCTCCATCCATGGGATTTTCCAGGCAAAAGTACTGGGGTGGGGTGCCCTATGCTATGCTACGCTAAGTCACTTCAGTCGTGTCTGACTCTGTGTGACCCCATAGACGGCAGCCCACCAGGCTCCCCGTCCCTGGGATTCTCCAGGCAAGAACACTGGAGTGGGTTGCCATTTCCTCTCCAGTGCGTGAAGGTGAAAAGTGAAAGTGAAGTCACTCAGTCATGTCCAACTCTTAGCAACTCCATGGACTGCAGCCTACCAGGCTCCTCCGTCCATGGGATTCTCCAAGCAAGAGTAATGGAGTGGGGTGCCATTGCCTTCTCCGGGGGTGCCATAAGCTGCCCATAAATCACTGATGAAGAGAAAAACTCAGTTATCTCTCTGGTGGCTGTGCTCAGACTTGTTCCAGTGAAATGAATTTTGACCTCTTTCCAAAATACCAGGTGGGAATTCTTTGAGCTTTAAGGCTTAAGCCTGGGAGGACAGGTCTGCTTAGGGTCCAGTGGGACTTGCCCTGCCTGCAAGTGAAGCTGGTCTGGACAGCAGGGCTTTGATGGCATCTGTCACGGCCACTTGAGCAGTTGAGAAGATCCCCCATGGCTCTCAAAATGCACAGCTTCTCCTGAGACCCAGGGCATCAAAGCAGGAGCAAGCCCACCCCACATCCTGATTTTCCTCTCCAGGCTGCTGGAACCCCCATCCAGCCCCCATCATTTGCTTTCTCGGTTCTTGTAGTCATGTGCACTTGAGATTCTTGTGCCAGAGTGTTTAAGCTTGACTTCTCCCAATGAGGGACTGGCCCAGCCCACTGTGAAGGGGAATGGGTGGTCCAGCTTTTGTGGCTTACAGGAGGGTATACGTTAAGGGTAGTGGGGCCCTTAGATCTTGTGCTGCTCCTCTGTAATTACAGATGGGGAAATGCCCAGAGCTTTTAATTGCCTGAGCACACACAGCTCGTTATTGGCAAAGCAGGGACTAGAGCTGACTCCAGTCCGCAGAATCTCATGGAAAGCTGCCAGCTGTTGGGGCTCAGGGATACTGTGGCTGTAAGAGAGCCCATTCCAGGGCTGGGCTCACGGAAGATGCTGGACAGATGGAATGTTGGCCAGTCCCCTACGTCTAAGAGAAATCAGCTTTTGTTTTAGGAAACTGCCAACTTCTAAGGATAAACGTAGTTATCACTAAGAGCTTTAGGAATGTTGTATTACATCTGGCTCAGAGATGGTTGGCTGTTGATGGTTAAATTTAGGCCGAAATCCACAAGGAATTAATTGATGATCTGTACTGACCCTTATCAGATCACATCAGATCAGTCGCTCAGTCGTGTCCGACTCTGACCCTTAAGCTTGGATCAAATCTCACTCTAGAGAAATTTATGCTTAGATAGTGCATTGAGCTGTTTCAGGGCTGAGAATAGGAGAACAGGGGATTTCTTTATAAACCAGGAGTGCACTTAACCAGGACAGCAGAGTCAGTCCACACCAAGGAAATCATATTCTGGGTTGCACAGAACCTTTTTATTCAGTTATCACTCTTATGGCGGGGGGGGAATTCCCCGTGCTCATTCCTAGACCAGATGGTCTGGATTGGGGTGTTGGGTAGCTAATTAATAAAGCTCTGTGGGTGTTTTGGATAGTCAGGAATGAGAACTCCTGTGTACAACCTATACCCTTTTGAAGTAGATTGGCCCTAGATATTTGCACCCCCAAAAGAGTAGGGTTTGCAAGGTACAATACCCATCCACAGTTGAGGAAGGAACCTTGGCTATAATAATAGTAACTAAACTTACTGAGCAGTGACTCAATCCCATGAGCTATTTTAACTGCTTTGAAGGTTTGCTGCTGCTAAGTCACTTCAGTCGTGTCTGACTCTGTGCGACCCCATAGATGGCAGCCCACCAGGCTCCCCCATCTCTGGGATTCTCCAGGCAAGAACACTGGAGTGGGTTGCCATTTCCTCCTCCAAAGCATCAAAGTGAAAAGTGAAAGTGAAGTCGCTCAGTCGTGTCTGACTTGTAGTGACCCCATGGACTGCAGCCCACCAGGCTCCTCCGTCCATGGGATTTTCCAGGCAAGAGTACTGGAGTGGGGTGCCATTGCCTTCTCTAGACTCCTGTAATTGTTTTATCCACTGTGTATGTTTGGGACTCTCTATTACTCTCATTTCTCAGCCGAGGAGAGTGCTGTGAGAAGAGGTTCAGTAGTTGGCTTAGTGAGGCCCACAGTCTGGACGCTGACTCCTGGCTCTATTGCTTGTTTGGAAGCAGCAACCCTCCCTTCTAGTCTAGTCTAGTCAAGTCAAGGCTATGGTTTTTCCAGTAGTCATGTATGGATGTGAGAGTTGGACTGTGAAGAAAGCTGAGCACCGAAGAATTGATGCTTTTGAACTGTGGTGTTGGAGAAGACTTTTGAGAGTCCGTTGGACTGCAAGGAGATCCAACCAGTCCATTCTAACAGAGATCAGTCCTGGGTGTTCTTTGGAAGGAATGATGCTAAAGCTGAAACTCCAGTACTTTGGCCACCTCATGCGAAGAGTTGACTCATTGGAAAAGACTCTGATGCTGGGAGGGATTGGGGGCAAGAGGAGAAGGGGACGACAGAGGATGAGATGGCTGGATGGCATCACGGACTCGATGGACATGAGTTTCAGTGAACTCCGGGAGTTAGTGATGGACAGGGAGGCCTGGCGTGCTGTGATTCATGGGGTCGCAAAGAGTCGGACACGACTGAACAACTGAACTGAACTGAACCCTCCCTTCATATTGATGATCCACAGAAGCCCCTTAGCTCATGAGGCTGATTCAAAGTGTTGGCATTTCTACTGCTTGTGCGCTTGCTCCACAGTGTGTCTTAGACCATGGAGGCCAAAACTCTCTATGATGTGCAAGAGTTCTGGAAATAACCTGCTGCAGGGCGGGCTTATCCTAGAGTTGTTCTGCACCGTGTGTGCAGAATATACATATATACATTCATACATATATATGAATATAAATATATTCACTGTAGCATTTCCTGTGGCTTTCTGTGCTATGTTTGCTGCAATTTTAATTGTCATTTTTTAAACAAATATCTATTGATTTGGCTGTACCCAGTCTTAGTTGTGGCACACGAGGTCTTTTTTTAGTTGCAGCATGTGGGATCTAGTTCCCTGGACAGAAATCAAACCTGGGCCCTTGCATTGGGAACCTGGAGTCTTAGCCACTGGACCACCAGGGAATTCCCAGTAATCAAGTTATTTAAATAGTTTATTGAGATTAGGAACAGAGAGGTTTATTACATATATTTTAATTTTTTACAAGCAACTTTAGAAAAGTACTAATAAATATAGAAACATTTTACTAACAAATATAGAAATGTATGAGCTTTTTTTTAAAAACATGCAGGGAACTGAAGGGAAATAAAGAGCTTTTTCTCTACCATCATGAGACAGTAGATGGTCGTACAAGTCTTTCAATGTGGGCATGATTTGGAAGGACATTTTAGTTGCATGGAGAAAGCCATAGACCACAATGCAGCTTCTGGATGCACTGCTCTGGATTCCCCCACCCTTAAAAAGTGTTTTATATAGAAAAATGTTTTAAACAGTATAGGATTTATTTCGTAGCATCCTCAAATTGCCTGTTTATTTTCTCATGAACACAAGTTTATTCTAATTTCTTATTAAATTGCTTCCATGCTAAATATGAAGTATCAGTTAAGAATGCATTTTGCCTTGATTGGGGTGAAGAACTGTTTCCCTCCACAGAGGAAAGGAACCTCTGCTCGCAGAGTGCATTCTGCTGGTGGCTCTGTGTTTTAGTAGTAGTCACAGAGCCAGCATCCTCTAAGTAATAGAAAGAATGTGGACTTGAGAGTCAAAGGCACTTTAGCACCCACTCCCAGCAGCAGCATCCCTCTGTCCTGGGGCCTAGAGTGTAAGGCAGCCCCTGCGGAGGGACGAAGCAGCCCCTTCCTGGTCCTGCCTCCCCATCCCAGTCCTACCCCCCTCTTCCCCATCTCACTCCTGCCTCCCCATCCCAGTCCTGTCTCCCCATCCCAGTCCTGCCTCCCCATCCCAGTCCTGCCTCCCCATCCCCGTCCTGCATCCACCTGCCTCCCCATCCCGGTCCTGCCTCCCCATCCCCGTCCTGCATCCGCATCACGGTCCTCCTCCCCACCTGGTCCTGCCTCCCCATCCCCGTCCTGGTCCCCTGTCCTGGTCCTCCTCCCCATCCCTGTCCTGCATCCACATCCCGGTCCTGCCTCCCCATCCTGGTCCTGCCTCCCCATCCCCGTCCTGCCCCCTCCCCATCCCCGTCCTGCCTCCCCATCCGCATCCTGCCATCCACATCCCGGTCCTGCCTCCCCATCCCCGTCCTGCCTCCCCATCCCCGTCCTGCCTCCACATCCCCATCCTGCCTCCCCATCCCGGTCCTGCCTCCCCATCCCCGTCCTGCCTCCACATCCCCATCCTGCATCCACATCCCCGTCCTGCCTCCCCATCCTGGTCCTGCCTCCCCATCCCCGTCCTGTATCCCTGTGGAGTTGCCGAGCCCAGGGCAGCGGGCACTTTCAGTGCCTCTGCTGCATCATTGTGGTCAATATTTGAGTGTATTTTAAAACACAATGTACCAGGATAATGCAAAATTTATGAGGTAATTGGGTTTTCCCTGCCACCTCCAAAGCATCAAACTAGCGTAAGTGAGAAGTTTCAAAGTTTTCTTGACATAATAAAGCCAAGATTAATTACTCTGATCTGATTGATATTTAATACATTTTGTTTTTCAAGAGATTACTAGAATTACTCAGTGATCTGAGCTGAAAGAAGTTGAAAGACGATCTCTGACAGAAAATCTGGGGAGTTAGTAAGGCACTGTTTGTTTAAGGGGGAAAAAACTCCAGAAAGTAATAATAGGCATGATGACTTTGCTGCTGTTGCTGCTGTGTGTGTTTCAGCTGTCACTGACTACTTTTCCTCTTATGGTTTTATTGAGAACATGTGAATCAAGGGCAGCCTCTATCCTTCAAGTCAATATATGTATTTGGCAAACAAGACCAGTGAACTAAGAACACCCTGCTCTTGGCTGTGCTTTGTAAAGATGATTCTATTTTGGAAGGGGGTTTTAAACAAGCTCTGCGATATGCCAGATGCAGAAGCAAACAATTTAAAGTTAAAAGTTTTTGAGATGGAGGCCTCGAGCATGTGTCCTGACATGAGGAGGAAGTGTGAGTGGCCCTGCCCACACTGGAGGTGGAGCAGCCTGGTCTTTCCCTCTGTCCCTGTCAGTCAAGATGCCTCCATGGATGCTTCTTGTGATTATGGTTGGCAGGGCCCCCTTGCACTGAACCAATTTATTCTTACAACATGCAGTTGATAAACTATAACTTGTTTTCTCTGTAGGTGACTTCCCCTGGAAGTGCAAGGGTGAAAGAAAGGGTGGCGGTGGGTGAAATCTTACTTATTACTATTTAGAAAATAACAAAGCCAGTGTTATAGCTTCAGATCAGATCAGATCAGTTGCTCAGTCATGTCTGACTCTTTGCAACCCCATGAATCGTAGCATGCCAGGCCTCCCTGTCCATCACCAACTCCCGGAGTTCACTCAAACTCACTATATGATTGCAATTTAATATATGATTCATTAAAGGTATTGGTATAACCCCAGTACACATGTTTTTTTTCATCTAATGTAGATTGGAAGTGATACTTAATGCTTTGTTTGTATCTTCCATCAGTTACTGAATCCACCTTCTAGTTAGATCTCTTTCATTTTTCTTCAGTCTTGTCCTGATGGTGAAAGCGTGGCTTCTCACAGCTCCAGGAGATGATGCTCCAGCAGCCTCTGTGGTTAGAGCAGTGGAACCTCAATGCCTTGCTGGCTTGTTGACCTTGTGGGGATTGAGTTCCCTGGTCACTTGCTCATCCCTTGTGCACACTGGACACTCCCAGGAAGAGGGATCCCTCTTCCCCCACCTCTCAGCCCAATCCTGTCCCGCCTCATCCAACTCAGCATGCTTGGCCTGTCTTTGGAGGAAAGGGGTCAGTTCTTCCGTGTCCTCCTGCTTGCTGTCTTGCTAAACCCAGGTGCCAGTCAAACATCCCTGCAGCATTAGCCTCCATCACTGTCCTTCTTTTCACATGGTTTAATTTGCACTGTATTCTTTCCACAGTTGTTTGACTGTTTTCAAAGAGAGCATGGAGACAGAGGATAGAAAGAAACCTAATTTGAAGGTTCAGAGATCAGATCAGATCAGTCGCTCAGTCGTGTCCGCTCTTTGCGACCCCATGAACTACAGCATGCCAGGCCTCCCTGTCCATCACCAACTCCCGGAGGTCACTCAGACTCACATCCATCAAGTCAGTGATGCCATCCAGCCATCTCATCCTCTGTCGTCCCCTTCTCCTCCTGCCCCCAATCCCTCCCAGCATCAGAGTCTTCTCCAATGAGTCAACTCTTTGCGTGAGGTGGCCAAAATACCAGAGTTTCAGGTTTAGCATCATTCCTTCCAAAGAAATCCCAGGGCTGATCTCCTTCAGAATGGACTGGGTGGATCTCCTTGCAGTCCAAGGGACTCCCAAGAGTCTTCTCCAACACCACAGTTCAAAAGCATCAATTCTTCAGCGCTCAGCCTTCTTCACAGTCCAGCTCTCATATCCACACATGACCACAGGAAAGATCATAGCCTTGACTAGGCGAACTTTTGTTGGCAAAGTAATGTCTCTGCTTTTGAATATGCTATCTAGGTTGGTCATAACTTTCCTTCCAAGGAGTAAGCGTCTTTTAATTTCATGGCTGCAGTCACCATCTGCAGTGATTTTGGAGCCCAGAAAAATAAAGTCTGACACTGTTTCCACTGTTTCCCCATCTATTTCTCATGTAGTGATGGGACCAGATGCCATGATCTTCGTTTTCTGAATGTTGAGCTTTAAGCCAACCTTTTCACTCTCCACTTTCACTTTCATCAAGAGGCTTTTTAGTTCCTCTTCACTTTCTGCCATAAGGGTGGTATTATCTGCATATCTGAGGTTATTGATATTTCTCCTAGCAATCTTGATTCCAACTTGTGTTTCTTCCAGTCCAGCATTTCTCATGATGTACTCTGCATATAAGTTAAATAAACATGGTGACAATATACAGCCTTGACGTACTCCTTTTCCTATTTGGAACCAGTCTGTTGTTCCATGACCAGTTCTAACTGTTGCTTCCTGACCTGCATTCAGATTTCTCAAGAGGCAGATCAGGTGGTCTGGTATTCCCATCTCTTTCAGAATTTTCCACAGTTTCTTGTGATCTACACAGTCAAAGGCTTTGGCATAGTCAATAAAGCAGAAATAGATGTTTTTCTGAAACTCTTTTGCTTTTTCCATGATCCAGCGGATGTTGGCAATTTGATCTCTGGTTCCTCTGCCTTTTCTAAAACCAGCTTGAACATCAGGAAGTTCACGGTTCACATATTGCTGAAGCCTGGCTTGGAGAATTTTGAGCATTACTTTACTAGCGTGTGAGATGAGTGCAATTGTGCGGTAGTTTGAGCATTCTTTGGCATTGCCTTTCTTTGGGATTGGGATGAAAACTGACCTTTTCCAATCTTGTGGCCACTGCTGAGTTTTCCAGATTTGCTGGCATATTGAGTGCAGCACTTTCACAGCATCATCATTCAGGATTTGGAATAGCTCCACTGGAATTCCATCACCTCCACTAGCTTTGTTCGTAGTGATGCTTTCTAAGGCCCACTTGACTTCACATTCCAGGATGTCTGACTCTAGGTCAGTGATCACGCCATCATGATTATCTGGGTCATGAAGCTCTTTTTTGTACAGTTCTTCTGTGTATTCTTGCCACCTCTTCTTAATATCCTCTGCTTCTGTTAGGTCCATACTGTTTCTGTCCTTTATCGAGCCCATCTTTGCATGAAATGTTCCTTTGGTATCTCTGATTTTCTTGAAGATATCTCTAGTCTTTCCCATTCTGTTGTTTTCCTCTATTTCTTTGCATTGATTGCTGAAGAAGGCTTTCTTATCTCTTCTTGCTATTCTTTGGAACTCTGCATTCAGATGTTTATATCTTTCCTTTTCTCCTTTACTTTTCGCTTCTCTTCTTTTCACAGCTATTTGTAAGGCCTCCCCAGACAGCCATTTTGCTTTTTTGCATTTCTTTTCCATGGGGATGGTCTTGATCCCTGTCTCCTGTACAATGTCACGAACCTCATTCCATAGTTCATCAGGCACTCTATCTATCAGATCTAGGCCCTTAAATCTATTTCTCACTTCCACTGTATAATCATAAGGGATTTGATTTAGGTCATACCTGAATGGTCTAGTGGTTTTCCCTACTTTCTTCAATTTCAGTCTGAATTTGGCAATAAGGAGTTCATGGTCTGAGCCACAGTCAGCTCCTGGTCTTGTTTTTGCTGATTGTATAGAGCTTCTCCATCTCTGGCTGCAAAGAATATAATTGATCTGATTTTGGTGTTGACCATCTGGTGATGTCCATGTATAGAGTCTTCTCTTGTGTTGTTGGAAGAGGGTATGAACAGTATGAAAATGCAAAATGATAGGATACTGAAAGAGAAACTCCCCAGGTCAGTAGGGGCCCAATATGCTACTGGAGATCAGTGGAGAAATAACTCCAGAAAGAATGAAGGGATGGAGCCAAAGCAGAAAGAATACCCAGCTGTGGATGTGTCTGGTGATAGAAGCAAAGTCCGATGCTGTAAAGAGCAATATTGCATAGGAACCTCGAATGTCAGGTCCATGAATCAAGGCAAATTGGAAGTGGTCAAACAAGAGATGGCAAGAGTGAACGTCGACATTCTAGGAATTAGCGAACTAAAATGGACTGGACTGGGTGAATTTAACTCAGAGGACCATTATATCTACTACTGTGGGCAGGAATCCCTCAGGAGAAATGGAGTGGCCATCATGGTCAACAAAAGAGTCCGAAATGCAGTACTTGGATCCAATCTCAAAAATGACAGAATGATCTCTGTTCGTTTCCAAGGGAAACCATTCAATGTCACAGTAATCCAAGTCTATGCCCCAACCAGTAACGCTGAAGAAGCTGAAATTGAACGGTTCTATGAAGACCTACAAGACCTTTCAGAACTAACACCCAAACAAGATGTCCTTTTCATTATAGGAGACTGGAATGCAAAAGTAGGAAGTCAAGAAACACCTGGAGTAACAGGCAAATTTGGCCTTGGAATACGGAATGAAGCAGGGCAAAGACTAATAGAGTTTTGCCAAGAAAATGCACTGGTCATAGCAAAATTTGAAGGTTAGAATTCCGTTATTTTTAGAATGCGGTCTCCTCAGCCCTGGAATTGATTTCATTTGGTTGTCACTGGTCTTTGTAAAGAGTGGACTTTGCTTAGGATTTATATGTAACCTAGTCAAGTTTGCTTCAATATCATATTACTTTGCATAAGCTTTGTCAAGGGGGCTTGAATATTTGCTATAGATTCAGAATTAATGCATTGCCCTTCTCAAGGTACTTCCATTGCCTTTCTGTGATGGGGCTCAAAACTGTCAAGTACCCTCAAATCAGTCTGAAAAATTCTTTCTTAGTTCATACCATTGTGATTTCTCATTAAGTGACAGTGACAGTCCTTAAAGGCAAATTATCTTATTTAAATTACGATGGGTTTTGCTTTCCTAAATAACTGGGCACATTTTTAAGACTCTAGTGGCTTTGTATATATACGTATTATTTTAGGTGCGTTGAGAAGAATTCTTGACAAGGTACAAAATGGCATCAATTCTAAGTCACTTTTTTTTTCCAAAAAGTAAGGGGAAAAAAGAAAAACAAATGTCAGTAGTCTATGCTTGATTTATATTTACCCATGGGAGCAATTGTTTCCCACATATTTTGCACCATAAACTGAAATTTTGGTGCCAGTACCCTGGTGTAGGGTTCCATCCAGAATGGAGACAGGTTGTTGCAGGAATGTCATGTGACTGTGAGATGGGCCCCAGAGAGGCTTTGTGTCAAAACAAACACTCACCTGGTCCAAATGGACTTTGCCTCTTGTTTGTCGGAGATTTTAGTTAAGAATGGACTCTGGTGTTCAGATGCATGGATGTATTGATGTTATACTGCTTCAGTCTCCTGTGTGCTAGTCCAGGCTCTGCTGTGATGTGAACAGAGCCCTGTCATGGTGGTGGGAGGTGGTCAGAGGGCTGGGCTGGACACGCCTGATGCCGCTGGTATGTGGGGCTGGTGACTGAAAGGTGGGGGTGCTTCTCTGGCTCACACAGCACATGTCAGATGGGTTTTCTGTTTTCCTTGTGGAGTTTTATTGACCTGCTTTTCACTTTAGTCTTTTGATAAACAGGAAGTGCTGCTGCAGGGCTGAGAGGGGATGTCTAAAGGACTTTTACTGTTAAGCCCATATAGGATTTCATTTTTAAAAGAGGAGAGATGAGGGGTTGGAGAATGTAAGATTACCCAAGATAATCCCACAATCCTTACAGTTTTGGAATTTTAACCAGTGTGATTTGGGGTCTTTCAAAATGCTTGTTGAATCTCAAACTGGGTTCACATGTGCAGCTTCTGTGGGTGACAGCTTGCTTAAATAGTTGTTTAGAGCAAACACGAAGCTGGAGATGATGTTTGAGCTGGGGGCTTGAGTGTCAGTGATTCCCACTCAGGTTTAGAGAGCCTTTTCTGCAGCCTGGCCCCCAGAGTTCCTGTGTGTGAGGCTCAGCTCCTCACATCCCGGTCCTGTGAAGAGAGGAGTTGAGTACAAGACAGGTGCTGAGGGTGTGTGTGTGTGTGTCGTGTCTGGGCTTTACTCCCCACTGTCCAAACATGCCGTGCTCATCTTGGCCTCCTCACCTTTGTCTGAAGATGTCCCCCACTTGAGGGGACATAATTCCTTTGTGAGGTGTTCTTTGTCTCTGCTATTTGTTTTTGTAATTCCTGTACCACTTGATTGGCATTTAATCTTGATACCTAGGAATTGTTAGTGAACTTTCCACACACCTGTGGTTTGCCTCCCAAAGTTGATTTGACGTCTTGGGGGGCCGGGGCCTCCATGGACCTGGCTGGACCCCTTTATCCCAAAACACAAGCTCGACTTTGAGACTGAGCTTTAAAGGTTTTCATTGGCTGGTGGCGTGTCACATGCCATCCTGTCACCTGCAGCTGTTAAACTGGATAGTAAGAGCACAGTGTTTTCAGTCATTAGGAGCTGCTGAATGGATGTTCTTCCATATCCTCGACTGTTGCTGTTGGCAGGAGTCTTCCAGAAACTTGGATGGGCCCGTGGCCGTGCTTCCTGCTTCCTACTCTGGATGGTGCAGAGTGTGGTTCTGCTGCCATCAGGAGGCTCCCTGTGTTTGGAAAGGTGGATGGATCGACAGCTCAGAAGTCTGCTGCTGCCCAGACATATGTCTGTAAACATGTGCTCAGCAGAGGATGTTGTAGGTAGGGGAGGTTAGGTAGTTTTAATTTTGTGTGATGGGTTGCTTTCAAGATCAGATTATGGTGGTTGTGAAAATGCTTATCTTCCTTCCACTTTGAAAAGGAGAGCTATTTGGAGTGTGTTCAATTTTTGTGTCTGCTTGAGCAACATGTGACCCTCAGTGACAACTGACCTCCTTCATTGCTACACACATGGCCTCAAGTGTCTGCAGACAGGAAATGGCTGTGCATCATTGGGCCATTGAGTCCATGGGGTCTTTTCACTGCCTTTTCATTATTGCTCTTGGTAGACAGGCTACATGCCCACTGGGTGCCTGTGTCATTAAAGCTCTGCCTTTGTGCCCGGTCCACTGTATCTGTGCATCTTCAGTGCTTCACAAACCAGCTTTGCTTCTGTTTTGCTGTCTTCCCACCCTGTCTGATAAGTTTATAGTGACATGTTGTATTGTTGTTTTAGGTAGTCCATTTCATGCTTTAATTACTAGTTGTATAATTAGGTTTTGCCTGAGTTCCCAAACAGCTAATTTGTTTCTTTGCTTCCATGCAGGATTTTTATCGGAGACTTTAGGTATGATGCAGAATATGCTGGGTCTGTGCCTGCTATGTTTCCTGTTTTAGTGCTTTAATTGCACTGCTTAGCATTTTGTTTTGTTTCTTTGGGAACACTGTGCACCATATTTTCTTAGAAGTAATACATTGAAGGCACAGTTAACTAAATTTCAAATACCTCATAAAGGAAAATTTTACAAGGACAGCAAACTAACCGTGTATCTAAGGGATTAAGAAATGATACGGCGTTAACCTCTATAATCTGCTCACATACTTCATAAGATATCTTGAAGCCCTTTCAAATTCCCCCATTTCAAGTGAATTTGAAATTGACCAGATGAAGCCAGATAAGTTTGTGAGTCACCCTAGGGATTTTCAAGGAAAAATTTTAAGTGCCAACACACTTGGAAACAGATGAGTTAATAAAGGAATACAAATTGACCTTTGGTATGGAATCACCAGTAACACCGATGAGTTTTGGGGTGTGGGGCTGTGTGTAAGCGACTTGGGGCTAGGGACCACTTGCTGCTGTAGCCCTGTGTCTGTTCAGTGCCTGCCATTGAGTAGACACTCCATGCGTGTGTGAATCAAGTCCTGAGGCTTGATTAGAGTGATATTGTAAAACATGCACATCTTTAAGACATTGTCGTGAGTGCTGTGGAGAGACAGGGCAGGAGACAAAATGAGATGGGAGACTGATGCTGTGCTGAGGTAGATGTTAGCAGGAATTGACACTTGGGTTAGCTTTCCACTGGGTTTCCAGGAGGGTAGCAACGAGCTGTAGCAAGTCTGAGTGACAAGGAGATCCTGTGCATTCACTGGCCTGGGTCTCGGTGTTTGTGGTGACCATGTGCTTTGTCTGTCTGTCACTCTCTGCTCTGCTGAAAATCATCCTAAAAGCTGATGCGTGTTCCTCTCCTGCAAATATGTCTATGGTAATGAGACTCTGAGAGGACTCTGGTCTCTGGCACATCTTTTGAAGATACCATCATAGCTCCCGCCCTGGACCCATCTGGGAGTGTCCTGGGAGGAGGAGGGTGCGCCACCTCTGGCCTCAGCGGTCCCAGGAAACACTGGGACAGGCCCTCCCCTTCCCGAGTGCCTGCAGTTGGAGCCGCGTTCTGAGCACCAGCACCTGCTGCCCCTCACCTTGTGGCCACCCCTGTCATGTGGTGGTGCTGTGGCCTGCCTCCCCGGGCCCTGCGCAGCGAGGGCTATGCCGCATTTGAGTGTAGGGGCCACAGAGTGCGGCTGGATGGCTGTGTGCCCAGGCTTCTAAAAAGGAGACCCCAGGTAGGTGCAAGTTATCTATCAAAACCCACCATTTCCTCACAATCTCCTCTATTAGTTCACGAGTCATTCTTCTGATTCAGTCCAATTGGGTACTGCCAGATGTAAGGAATTAATTGTGGATTTTTAAGCAACTTGAGATAATATCTTTAAAGAAAAACTGGGAGGTGGTTTTTGGATTAAGTCATAGGATGGGGGAGTGGAGAGCTGCTTTGGGGTCAAATTTGGTTGGTTGGTTTTAGAATTCTGCACTATTAGAGTTTATCATGTTTCAGGGAGGCTTTCTTTCCGTTGGAGAAATTCCTTTTGGTCTGAGTCAGCCTCTCTTGTTGGCTGGTTGGAGAGTAAATAGGAGAGGGGAGATTTTTCTTTTGTGAAGCTGGGTGAGAACCCTGAGGATCTCTTAGGTTGGTTATTTCTTTATAAACAGTAGAAAAACATTCAGCATCTTAGTTCACTTTAGAAGATCTCAGTTGTTGCCTGATCTGCACAGGTGCTGTGGGCTGCTGATGCCCCAGGGTGGGTCTCTGCCCTGAGGGGTCTGAGGCCCCTGAGAGGTCTGGTTTTAATGGTTGTATGTGTGTGCTAAGTCGCTTCAGTTGTGTCTGACTCTTCACACACTTATGGACTGTAGCCTGTCAGGCTCCTCTGTCCATAGGATTCTCCAGGCAAGAATACTGGAGTGGGTTGCCCTGTCCTCCTCGGGGATCTTCCCCAGGCGGGGTCTCTTATGTCTCTTGCATTGGCAGGCAGATTCTTTACCACTAGGGCCACCTGGGAAGCCCTTTAATTATTACGGGTTTTTAACCTTTTTTCCTGCAGCTTGGAATCCAGCACTTCCAAGTGCATGGCTGGAATGACATACTTCTTAAATCTATATGTCTTTATAGGTAACACTGAGGGTAAAACATTACTTCCTTAAACTGAAGTTAGTCAAGTCTATATACATGTAGAATTGGGTTATATATTTTTCATTATTATTTTTTTTTCCATTCTAAGTGAAAAAGGAAAAGAAGGAAAGAAAGAAAAGAAAGGACTCTATCCTGACCATATTTTCCCTTCCTCATGTGTCCTCCTGACAAATCCGTTTGGTCCTCGTGCAAGAAGCAGTGAGTCCAAAAGCGCACAGCAGTCACTGAGAAACCAGAGTGACATCTGAGCTGAAATGCCCTTTCCTCTTCTATGATCTCAGACAGGTTAGGTTTCCTGCTCCCCTGGCCTCACACCTGCACATGGAGCCGGAAGCATTTACCGCAAATGAATGTCCTGAAAACCATTGCTGTGCATGAGTGGCCCCATGGCTGGCCCCTCGTGGAGTCAGGGGAGGGTTAGGGAGGCCCAGGGAGGCCCAGTTGTAGGCTCCCACCTTCAGCTCTCTGGTGGTCCCCAGGCCTGGAAGGAGAGGCTTGGAGTTGGGGAGAACACTCCTGCAGGTCCATGTTGGTTTTTGGGTCTCAGCCTCATTTACTGTCTCACACCCTTTCCCGGTGCCTCTGGCCCATCAGGTGACAGACAGTACTGCCCACCCTCTGCCCTGGGCATCCTTACCCTCCCTGGGACGTAATCAGGGAGAATGTGGCTGGCCCTGGTAAGCTGTTGTCTGGCTCTCCTTTTCCTAGGTTGTAAGCAGGTGTGTTGACTCATTGGAAAAGACTTCTGATGCTGGGAGGGATTGAGGGTGGGAGGAAAAGGGATGATGGAGGATGAGATGGCTGGATGGCATCACCAACTCGATGGACAGGGGTTTGAGTGAATTCTGGGAGATGGTGATGGACAGGGAGGCCTGGCGTGCTGTGATTCATGGGGTTGCATAGAGTCAGACACAACTGAGTGACTGAACTGAACTGAACTGAAGCAGGTGTGACCAGCATAAACTCAACTTCTGCCCGATCTTCCAGGCCAGCGGTGCTGGGAACGCAGCTCTGTGCGTGAGCATGAAGGCGTTTCTGCAGGAAATTGGGTTCCTTTACATTGGAAGGGTAGAGTACCTGGAAGGCTTCTTCCCCCACAGCTTAGGCCATCTGGAGTGTCAGCCAGGATAGTCACACTGAAGTTCTTGAGTGAGCTCTGAAGTCAGAGGATACAGGATGAGGGGAGTGTTGATCCCAGCAAGTTACCCGTGTCCATGGGGTTTCTTTTGGTGGTTAGGGGAGCATAAGCCTCTTTGTGGATTCTAGTTTTCTGAGAAAGTCTTGTTGAAATTTCTTTTTTTGTCCAATTGGGTTATTTATTATACATATTTTATACATTATTTGTGCAACAGTATGGTGTTTTGACCATTGTTTTGTGCTAAAGAGAAGAAGATGATCCCTGCATTTGGGGAACTTATCTAGAGATAAAAAATATCACCATGCATGTGCAAGGAAATAGGCGATTATGTGACACATCCGTGGTCTAGATGAACACCTTGGGGTTGGAGGGCATTTTACAGGGGAGGTGATTGTGATCTTGGTTGGGAGAGGTACGGACAGCCTGGGTCACTGGAATCGTGGGGTGAATGCTCTCAGCTGTGTGGAGGGGAAGGAACCAGTGTTTACTGAGCACCTGCTCTGTCTCGGGCTTGGCTCTGGGTGCCTGGGGTAGGATCCACAGACAGCCTGGAAAAGCAGGCCTGGAGAGTGTTGAGTGCTTGGCCGAGGATGTTGGGTTTTAATGTTTAGGATGTAGTGAGTCACTGGAAGTGACTCATCACAGGGCAGGGACATGATGAAATAGGTGTTTTGTGAAGATGAATGTAGTCTCAGGATGTGGAGAGAATTAAGAGAGGCGCCTGGAAGTAGTGAGATGAGTTAGCAGGTGATTCCACTACTGAGAACAAGAGAGGAAGGAAGGGGAAAGGAAGGGATGTGTTCACTTGTTACTTAAGGTGATAAAATTATAAAATTATACGTATATGTTTCTTATGGAAAATCAGAAGGGTGGCCAGTTGTGTTTAGCAGTTCTTTCCCATTGTTTGTGGCTGCTGATTCTACTTCAGACTAAAGATGAGATGCTACCTTTCATGGTGTTCTGTGCACAGCATTTAAATTGCTGTACAGTGTTTCATGGATTATATGTCCTCAATTTCTAATTGTTGGGTGTGTAGCTGGTTTCCTATTTTGTACGACTGTTTTTTAAAACATCTGATTTTCTAGATACGTCTTGACCATGTAGACAAACATTTTAAATTCCTGGGTCACGTACTGATCACTTTCAGGAAATTTTCCATTTATCAATTTTGTCACGATATGACAGATTCTTCAATTGTCCCAGCTTTTTATTTAAATAAAATTTCTCTCCAGATGCAGGATCTATTCCAGTATCATACATTGCATCTAGATACTACATAATGTGCATTTCAAAAAAAAATAAGTCAGTTGTATTAGTAAGGTCTCATTTTCTGGACTTGTCTGGTTGTTTCCTTGTGGTGTCATTTGACTTGATTTTCTGTCCCCTTTATTTTCTGTGGGGAGGTGAGGTTTATGGCTTGATTAAAGCCTAAAACCTAAAGTCAGAGGAGGATGGTACTGCCAGTAGGAATGAAGACAAAATGTTGATTTTAGGGGCAAGATAAGGGATAAAAGCTTCATAAATTAGAATTAAAATAGGACTTGATAAAAATATTGTTTAGTTATCAGTTATTCTCAAATGGACATCCTTTTATTCATTGCATTAAAATTTCCTGGCAAGCAATCAAAACAAGCTCCCTGGGGAACTCAGACAGTTCCTAAAGTCACGTGCAGTGAGAGAGGTTGATGTTTGAGTGTCGGGAGAGCTTTGAGATGAAATGATTCTGAGAAAGAGTTTGTATCTGACACTGGCTGTGAATACATATATAACCATCTATGTGATCATCACAGGAATGTGAAATATATATGTATGTATTCATGATGATGTTTTTTTTAAGATGTAGTAACAAACATCTGTTTAAGAAATGTTCATGGGACTTCCCTGGCCGTCCAGTGGTTAGGACAGCTCGCTTCCACTGCAGGGGACACGGGTTTGACACCTGGTCAGGGGACTAAGATCCTGCATGCCACATGGCGTGGGAAAGAAAAGAGGTGTTCATGGAGGCATGAGCTAAAACATAATAATAATAGTACCTAGAAGAAATAGAAAGCATTTCAGCCTTGAGAAGTTGTGATTCAGTAGAGCTGAGATTTGGAACTTCTGACTAGTAGTCAGGTGATGCTGATCTTGGATGGAACCCTACTTAGAGAACCACTGCTTCAACTAGGATGAGGTTCAGACTGTAATATAATACTTAGGTGAGTGGTTTTTCAACCTTGGTTTTTTTAAACAATCAAAAATTTTTTATTAAAATAAATATTTTATGGACCTACTCACTATGCAAAACATTAAAAAATGATGCTATTGGGACGAGATGGGAGGAGGGGCTGTAGGAAGACAAACAACTGTGATGCTGCTGTTGGAAACCACCCGTATTGGTCTTAGAAAGGGCCAGGAATCATCGGCAGACCTGCGGCCGTCTTGGCTGACAGCATTTATTAGTTGTGACTTCTTGGCAGCAGTTTATGCTCTGAGTCTTAAGTTTTCTCATCTGAAAATAGGGGTTATAAACCCTCCCATCACATTAGATAGTGTGCACGAATGTAATGTAAATCTCACTCGGGGTTACTACATTTCTCATTCTTGCCTTGGCTCTGTCCCAAGCCAACTCTGTGATCTCTGTTAGATGATTTCTATGGAGTGGAGCAGGAATTGGGGAGCATCCGTGGCTCGGGTGATGTCTTTGCTATTATGAAAGTAATGTCACAGGTACAGATGTCGATCATGGGCTGATTTCCCATATTACTGGGCTAATGTGCTGATTCTAATAAAGCAGAATGCCCGGCAGTTATTTCCTTGAGGTTGGAATTCACCTTTGGTTTCAGGCTGCCTTTTTCTTTTTTGATCGACATGTTAAATGAAGCCATCCACCCTTCAAGGGAGGCAACAGGTTTGTGGTTTGCTCTGCTGTGTTGTGGTGGTGAGGTGGTGTCATGAGTGTTGGGTGTGGTTTGGGGTGGAAAAGGGGGCAGCAGAGATCGATCAATTGATCTATAGATTTCAATTGAAAATATCTTTAAAAATCTCAGAAAACTGCAAAAACATAACTTGAATTTGCCATCCACACAGATGACTACACAGTTCTTGCATTGTTTTAGGTATTATACACCATCTAAAGTATGCAGGAGGAGGTGGTAGGTTATATGCAAATACTACATCATTTTGTACCAGGGATTGAACAGCTGTGGATTTTGATGTCCCCATAAATCTTGGAACCCCATCCTGAGGGGGAACTATATCATGTCTATCTTGAACTACCAATATTCATTAAAAAAAAAAAAAACTCTACAACATACTTAAAAGTTTCTTGCTTTTGCTTTAAGTAGATTGGAAGGATACTTACCAAGATAATCTAGCAAGAGGCATCAATCCTACTGACTTTATATTGCTCTTCTACTGACTTTAAAGAGAATATGCTATTTGTGATGTCATTAACCAGTGACTTCATTTGTCTCTGCAACATAACTTGCCTTGGCTCATAGGATGGACACATGCTAACCTTGAAGCCATGTGCCACCATGCCCATTATTTTAAGGGTGTTTTCCAACAATGTCTTTTGGTTTCTGAACATTATAGATGTGCAGAGTCAAATGGATTCTTATGAAAAAGTCTACCAGGATTCTTATGAAAAAGAGCGGCATCTCCTAGAGAGGTTGTCTTTTCCAACTTTGAGCCTGGTCCGTTCCACATTCTCCTCTGTATTTCTGTGTGAACAGTTATGTTACTTCCTCTTTTTGTCTGTCTTTTGACTCATTGTGGAAGATTTAATCCTGTTTCACTACCCTGTGTGTGCTTTGCCTCCCTCTCTTGCAACCACTTCTTGGATTTCTGTCTCTTTCTCTCTCTCTCTCTCTCACACACACAAACACAAATGTGATTGATGTCACATTATTTTCTTTTAAAACTGCTCAGAGCTGAACCATGTAAGATACCTTTATTACTTGTTCTTTGACAACTTGGGTGTTTTCTCTGGAATGAACATTTCCGCCCCCACCCCCCTTTGGTTGGTCTTCTGTGAACTTGCAGCTAATTCCATCCCAGCTTGGCCAGCTGTTAAGTAGTGTCTCATTGCGTTGAGTTGCATGGGGTCCTCTCCTGGCCTTGTCTGACGACAGCTTCCACCATGACCTGCAGCTTCCACCATGACCTGCCCTTCCCACCCCTGGTAAGCACCCTGTGCGTTCTCTCATGGGTCTGTCCCCAGCTTCACGTGCCATGATGTCCTCATTCACGGTTGGTTCTGTGGGCACACATCTTCTAGGACTCACCTGAGAAAGAGAGAGGGTAACTTTTTGGTGACACTTCATTTCTGAAAATGTTGTTTTCTCCTGGCGTTCATGCTTTTCTGGTAGTTGGTAGGTGAGGTCTAGAATTCTATGTTGTAGAACATTTCTCTTATGAGTTTTGAAGTCACTGTGCTGTTATACAGATTTTGGTGTTGCTCTTAAAAAGGTCCAACCCATTCTGATTTCTGATTCCTTTTGCCTTTGTTGTGGTGACTTGTATTTTACTTTGTGGAAGTTCCTTCCTTTCTTCATTCCTTCATTCTACCCCTCCCTCTTCTGGGATCTGATTCTTCTAAAACCTCACCACCAACCTTTTCCAAATCTTCTCACTGAACGTAATCTTTTTCTCTTCAGAACTCACAAAGCATTGTTTAAACTTACTTAAGTGGAGGAAAATTGCTTCACAGTATTGTGAAGCCTCTGCCATACATCAACGTGAGTCACCTGTAGGTATACATGTTTCTTTTCCTTCTTTAACCTTCACAGATCATTTTTATGTTTCATTTTCTTATAACCCATGGTCTGTCTGTTTCTAACTTTTTTTTTTTTTTTCTTAGCTGATAAATTTTAATTTCTCACAGTAGGTCATGATTGTCAGTGTTTATACTCAATTTTTTTGGATCAATGTGAATTTTCTAGTCATACGTTTACAAATCTATTCTCCTTTGAAGATTTCACAGGATATAGACCATTACTATACACCGTGATTGAGGCAAGAGTAGGGTACCGTTTCTATTTGCAGATGCTTTTCTTGAAGCTCACATGGGCATAAAATATGTAGTACTTGTGTGTCACTACTTGAAAAAGCTCATTACCTTGTTGTACAGTGTGGTGTCTTGAGAGTCCCTTGGACTGCAAGGAGATCCAACCAGTCAATCCTAAAGGAAATCAGTCCTGAATGTTCATTGGAAGGACTGATGCTGAAGCTGAAAGTCCAGTACTTTGGCCACCTGATACGAAGAACTGACTCATTTGAAAAAACCCTGATGCTGGGAAAGATTGAAGGCAGAAGGAGAAGAGGACGACAGAGGATGAGATGGTTGGGTGGCATCAGCGACTTGATGGACATGAGTTTGAGTAAGCTCCAGGAGTTGGTGATGGACAGGGAGGCCTGACGTACTGTAGTCCATGGGGTTGCAAAGAGTTGGACAGGACTGAGCAACTGAAGTGAACAGTGTGGTGATGCTGTTTGTGGAGTGGTGAGAGACTTCTTGAAGTTTGGGTAGGGATCATTCTTTCATTATGACTTTCCCTCCTCTGTTTCTCTTCCTGTGTCCTGGGATAGAGTGACATCAGCATTCTTTGCAGTTTGCACCTTATCAAATCTCTGCTTTCTTTCTAGCCAATCACAGAACTATCCCCTCCATCTTTTCCCCAGTCATCTTGGGCGAGAAGCAGTGATTCTGTGTGTGGGTTTGTCTCCTGGTTTCTTCTTTGGGCTCAGATCCATCTTGGGGAGTGTTGCCTGGTGGGGACATTTGCTTCTTGCTAGTCCTCTATCCAGCCACTTGTTGCGAACCTTGTCTCTCATTTCTGGATTTTTGTTCATCATAATGTAAACTTATTGTTAATGTTCAGATCTTTGGTTATTTATATGCATATACTGTAAGTGAAACCTTTAAAAAATATTGAGTATGTGTCACATTTGTTTTTTAATCCAATGACAAGTCTACTGATTGTAGAATTAATGTTTTTTAGCATTTTTAAAAGTGGCTTATCACTGCTTTCTGTTCAGTTGTATGTATAAGTTTCTATAGCCAAGACAGCAATGATTTCTGCTATTAATTATTTCAAACTTCTTAGTGAAAACTACCGTGAAGTGGAATCAACGAGTATGTGCCAACTTGTTTAGATAACAAGTTTTTCTCCTGGGTACTTGACCATTCCTTGAAAATACAGCCAGTCCCCTGGGTATTTAGAGAGAATTGTGTGAACGAAGGCTGTCAGTTAACGTCTCCTGAGAGACAGCTCTTCCGAGGAGATGTATTTCTCAGTGGCGAAAAGCATCCTGGTTTTATACTCTTGTGGGAGGAGGTAATTTTCATGTGTGCTGCTCAGATCTGACTTCTTTTAGTGTCCTTTGCTCTGTTGGGATTGCTGATGATTCCCACTCTGTGTCTTCTCTCCAAGTGGTTGTTTCCATTCAGCACATGGTTCAGAGTGACATTTAGTAAGTACCAGCCTGATGAAAGCCTTGCCATGGTGTTGTCGTGGCTACTTGGCATAGCTGACCTCTGAATCAGGACTTCTCTGGAGGCAGGAATCAACAACTGAATCTCAGAATTGGACACACTCTGATCAGACAGTTGAAGGATGATAAGCCAAGTCTGGAGAATATTTCAAGGAGGAGGGAGTGACCAGCAGTGTCAGATTCTACTGATAGACCAAGGAAGATGGGTCTTGAGAACTTGCTAGCAACAAGGAGGCTGTTGGTGACCTCGATGGACAGTTTTGGCACTTGTGGTGGGGAGGAAGCCTGACTGGAATGGGGCTATAGGAGAAGAAGAATCTGAAATGACAGATCTTTAAAAAATTTTGCTATCAAGAGGATCAAAGTGTGGTAGGTAGCTCAAGGACAAAAGTAGGGTCCATAGAAGATTTCATACAATTATTTTAGCATCTGCAAAAATACAGTATTAACAACTTTTGAAGACTCTGAGTTGACACCTGAAGTGCTATTTTCCATGCTGTTATGGTTTAAAAAAATTAATTTTATTGAAGTATAGTTGATTTACACTGTTGTGTAGATTTCTACTGTACGACTGATTCAGTCATATACATTCTTTTTTAAAAATACTTTTTTCCATTATGGTTTATCACAGGTACATTGAATATAGTTCCTTGTGCTATATAAGGGGACCGTGTTGTTTATCCATCCGATATATATGCTGGTTTGCATCATACTGTTAACGGTTTTTAGGAATTTTAACAGTAAGGCTAGAGATAGACTTTTAACCTTTCTTGGGATGTTCCAGTCAGGAGAAGCTCTTGGGGAAGAGGATGGCTGAGGAGTCTTGAGGGATGGAAGTGATCAGCCTGGGGGTTAAGTGGGGCTCCAAACATTGGGCACAGTGGGCAGGGGTGCATTTATACAGGACACAGTGCGGCCTGCGAGCGGGGAAGTGGTGTGAAGGAGGTGGGACTGTGGTAGGTTCTCCAGTATCAGTTTAAGAGATTGGGAAATCTTTAGGAGGGAATTTATTTCCAGGGAGTACTTCCAAATGTTATAGAAAAGCAGTAGATTATGATCTCATGTGGAAAGAGTGAGAAGGGTCAAGAGGCTTTAAGAACGTGTTTTATAAGCTACATTTTAGAGGTCAGTCTGCTTCTGTGTTGGAGTAGGAAATGGCAGCCCACTCCAGTATTCTTGCCTGGGAAATTCCATGGACAGAGGAGCCTGGTGGGCTCCATGGGGTTGCAAATGATTAGACTCAACTGAGCACGCACACATGCTGCTTTTGTGTGCGTAAAAGTGTTTCAGAAATGAAAGCGGATATTCAAGCTGGTTAGGTCATCCTGCTTGGGGGAAAGTGGAGGACAGGGTAGACCAGTGATAAATGGCTGGATTTGATGATGAAGGACCACCTTCTCTTTATTCACCCCCAGGTTATTCTTTCTTCCCCATTTCTCTTGCAGAGTGAATGCCACTTGGGAAGGAAGAGTAGAAGTACAGTTTGTTTCAGGACTTTGTTCTTTAACAGCTCAACAAATCTAGAAATGAAAAATTCTGGAGCCTGGGTGGACTAACAGCAGCGGGTTTCCTAAGAACTCTCTAGGTGAAGTGATTAATATAACCAGGGAATTAGCCGAATAAGGCCCATGTATGAAGGGGATGCCAAGAGAGGGGTGTGTGTGTGTGTGTGTGTGTGTGTGTGTGTGCGCCCGCCTGCATGCTGTGCGTGTGTGTTCTACAAGCTTATTGTCTGTGTTCTGGATGAACAGTTGATTTCAGTACTGAATCTCTCTTTTTAAATTTTTCGGCCGTGTGGCATCTTAGTTCCCTGGCTGAAAGTGCTGAGTCTTAACCTCTGCACCTCCAGGGAATTCCCTGAATTTCCTTTTAAAGAAGTCCAGATAAATGAGGGTGCATGCAGAGCAACTGTGGAGTGTTGGCATAGTGGTCATGTTTAATAACTGAGAACTGGAACCTGAACGGTTTTCTGTGCTGGTTAAAAAGTAACAGGGATTGATAATACATGTTCCATTTCAATGATTGCCTTGGAGGGCTTTGGAGTCCCTGGCTTCACCCTTGGAAAGTCTGAGTCCGTAGATATGGGGTAGGGTCCACAGTCTGTATTTTTATTAATAACTGTCATTAATCTTGTGCTCCTCCACCCCAGCCTTTCCTCTCAGAAAGAGCTGTACCTGACATCACTCTTTAAGTTGGTAAAATAGAATGTTAATGTGAATTGAACTTTTTATTAGTAATTCTGTGCTATGGATGATTCAGTAGCTAATGGCAAAGGTTATAGTTTAGTGTATTTTCATTTTTGAATATACAAATGAGAATGATTGTAGAAGTTGAAAAACAGCTTTGTTTTTTCCTCACGTTGTTTTAGAACTTGGTTTGATGTTATATTCTGGGGTATATATTTTGTGTGTATGTGTGTGTGTGCATGTGTATATGTATACATGCATAAGTGTGCACACACACCCAGGTAGAAGTGTGTAACACTTAAAATGAAGTCCTTTGTCTTCTTTCTTCCCCAGCCCCACCCCTCAGGGATAAATATTAAAATGTTGGTGTGTATATCTGGGGGGACATTTTTCTATGCACACATACGAGCGTATGTAATTTTGTCTTTATAAAACGGACTCCAGCACACATGCTGTACATGAGCTTGCTTTGTTCACTTTTTGTGGTCTTAACCTTCTTCTGCGTCAGTATATTTTAGACCTGTTTCTAGTGATTACTTAGAGCCACCAAGGCAGACAGCCTCTTTTTCTTCAGATAGGCTGCAACAAGAGTTTTTCAGACACACAGTATGTGTTGCTTGCTTATTAGGATGTCTCAATAGATTGGATTGGGGAGATTATTAAGTATTTCATATTGGGCCATGGGAAACTCAGCATACTTCAGAGGAATTACTATTTTGTGTGCCGTGAGTTGTGCTGGTTTCTGCAGCTCCTATCACAATAGTATATCAGTGTCTGAGCCAAAGGGGGTGTACATGCATGAGTGACTCCATCATAAAAAAAAGCAAAATGGACTCAAACATAGGGAGCCACCTGAATTTTCAATCAAGTGCCGTATTGTTGATGAGGTCACTTCCTTTTCATGGCAGGAGTTTATCCCAGTTTAAATTGTTGCGTTCCCTTTTGGTGGTGCTAACTTGCCGTATACTCTCATACAGGATCCAAACTACTGGATACAAGTGCATCGACTGGAACACGGTGATGGAGGAATTCTGGATCTCGACGACATCCTCTGTGATGTGGCAGATGACAAAGACAGAGTGAGTTCAAGTCCAGGGAAGCGGCTCTGGTGCATTTTGTGAAGACTGGGGAGGGTGTGGGTGGAGGGGAGCACTTTCCTTTCTGTTTCAGACACTGTTTTAAAGAGCATTTGGGCCACTCATACTGGTTTGTTTGTTTTATCGTTAAGTATCATGAATCTTTGCTTTCCTGAACCCGGGGACTCAATACTAGGTTTTGGAAATTTTAAAATTGCAGCATTTTACATGGAAACATTTTAAGAAGTTTCCATGCTATTCTCCCCTTATTTTCACCAAACATAATATCTTTCTTGACAACTCAGGCCTGTCATTATGATCATCGTTTCTGTTTTGATCCTAGTGGCTGGCATTCCCTGGCTGTATTCCAGCGTCCTCCCAGTGGGCTTGGCTTCCAGGAAGCCACCCTTTCCTCTGTAGCTCCTCTTTGGGTACTGTCATACTGCAACACCATCTTCACTGTCAGCGCTGAAGCCATGGCCTGGATCTGCCTCCTGTCGTCCTCACTGCGGGAGGGGGCAGAGGAATGACTCAGGGTGTGTTAGGAGCGTGATGGGATGCTGGGCTCTGGCACAGGAATTCACAGATTCCACCCCTCTTAATCCTCCCCCACCGGCTCCCGCTTTTTTTTTAGGCAGCTGGTTAATATGCTTTTATTTCAGTATTTACTGAAGTTTTAAATATAATCACATAAAAACCAAACATTTCAAAAAGTGTGAAGTATTAGAAAGTTAATGAGTGCCATTGATCTTTCCATGCAAACAATCTCTTTTGCTGAGATAAGCAATACAAATTCTGCAGCTGGCAATATGTATAATATGATACTCTACCAGAGTTTAAAAATAGGCTTGATCAAGAGATTGCATGTGATACAACCGAAGTAGTGCAAATTCTTGATTGGATGAGGTGCTGACTTGAGCAGGCTGTGACCACGCCCCTCATGTCTGGCAGTGGGATGATGGGGAGGACTGGCTGCCACATCCTCACCTGTTCATCACGGCCTGTGATAGCTCAGGGTGGGCTCCGCAGTGATGTTACGTCATGGGATCAAGGAAGGTAACTTTCCCAGAGATCACTCCTGTTCCTCCCAGGTGATCATTCCAACCACTGGCCCCTTGCCTCTTGGGCTGTGGGCTGCTGCATCTTCTTTACACCTGCATTCCCGACAGTTAGCATGGTGCCTGGTTCAGAAACAGTTGATGTCTTATGTGTCTTCTTGAAATCTTAAGGAAAAGGAAAATTTCCAGGTACCAGATATTGGGTAATGTCAAGGATATTTGATTCACTAGCACCTGCCATAGTGGGGTTTGTCCCCTGCAGCTCCTGTGGGCTGGGAGCATCTTGTGTTGAAAATACAGAACTTTCCTGCCCATATGTGATTTGCTACTGTTTCTCCAGGTGTCCATTCTTCTCATGAGGCTCCAGGAGCTAGAGGCTCTCAAATCCTTTTGCTGCAGTCCACATGGAGAAGCCCCTCTCAAGACTCAAAGTATAGTCATTTTATTGTGCAGCTCAGCTCCAGAGCTTAGACAACTACAGAGATTTAAGAAGGATTTAAACAGGTGTCCTTTCCCAGTCATAATGCTGCAAGGAGATGAGATAATGTTGTATTGATGTTTTAATATTTTTCTTCTCCCTTCCTCTTTTTCTTTTCTTTTCTCAGTTGTTTTTCTTCTGTAAGATAATATGGCTTCTTGTGCAGAAAGAGAAAAATACCGGCAAGGACATAGCTACCCGTGAGCCCAGTGCTGCCTGAACCTCATTACTAATGCTATTTGAGTGGGCTTTGCTTTTCCTGACACTCTTTTCCTTCAGACACACACACACTTTTTCTCTTAAATAGGAGGAAATGAGTAGTAGACTGGCTTTTTGGAGTTGCTTATAAACATATTTCCATGTCCACTGATGGTGGCTTTGCTGACAGAACTGCACAGTGTTCTGCTTTAGGGGGTTTTGTGCTGGTTCATTCTTCCTGGTTTGGATGCTTGGATTTCTGTGGAGGAGGCCCTGTGGTCCAGGGTGTGTCCCTGCCCCCAGTGGCAGTGGTGAGCATGCCTATTTGTCCACCTGCTTCCTTTCAATTGAAGTACAGTTAATTGACAATTTTGTGTTAGTTCCAGGTGCCCAGTAGAGTGGTTCAGTTACACTTGTGCATATATTCTTTTCCATTATTGGTTATTACAGGATATTGCATACTGTTTCTTTTCTGTGTTGAGCATAGATGTAGGTTTCCCCCAAGTTGGTGCCTTTTCACTCTACATTTTGACTTTATGTCCAAGTAAAGAGAAGGAGTAAGAATTGGCCCTGATATTGCCTCCGTGCTGTGTCTTGCCCTGGTGTGTTGTTGGGACCGCGGTTGCCATAGTAGCAGGATGATATAGCACCTGGAGGGTTCACGAAGCACCCCCATCAGCATTCACACTCCAGACACAGTTCACATTCTGAGTTGGTATTGAGACGTAGGTGTTCGGCTATTGGGTTATTGAGACTTATTTTATGGCCCAGTATATGGTCTTTTTGGTGGGTGTTTGGAGAGAGAGGAAGAGAGAGGGAGAGATAAGGAGAGAAAGAGAAGGTGGGGGCAAGGGGAAAGAAAGAAAAAGAGAGAGAGGAGAGAGAGAATAAGGCAAACTGTCATCTAAAACAGTTGCATATTAAAATCATAGGGTACTTAATAAACTGTTTTAGATTTTATATTCTTATGTAAATTTGATGGTGCTGAATCTGCATTTTCTGGAATCTTTTTTTATATATCCTTTATAGGTCAAAAAATATATATTTTAACCTGAGAAAGAAATACTTAAAATATGGTAAGAGAAATAAGTTTTCAGGCAACTTTATATCATATAGATTAAATTTAGTTTTCAAAGAGAAAAATACCACTGACTAAAATAGTTTTTAAATCATTGTTTTATTTGTTCCAAAATATTTAAACGTGTGTGTGCGTGCATGTGTGTTAGTCACTCAGTTGTGTCCAAATCTTTGTGACCCAATGGACTGTAGCCCACCAGTCTCCTCTGTCCATCGGATTCTCCAGACAACAATACTGGAGCAGGTGGCTATTGCCTTCTGCAGAGGATCTTCCCAACCCAGGGATTGAACCCAGGTCTTGTGCATTGCAGGCAGATTCTTTACCATCTGAGCCATGAGAGAAGTCCAAATATGTGTATGTGTATAATTATTTTCAGTTTTTGAAGGAGCATCTTCATGGACCCACTTTTAAGTTGTAACTAAAAAAATATAACTAATCCAGAATCTCAGCACCACATGAGTGTTGTTGGGTGATTATTGTATTATTTTGAGTTCAAAGAAAAGTATTATTTGAAGTGATAAAGTTATTCAAAGTGAGGGATTGTGTGTAGTCAGCTGCATGGCTGTTTTCCATGGTTCTGAAATTTGATTCTGTATAATCACCTTGGAGTGTTTTCAACTTTTTTTGGCAGGTTCTCTGACTAAGAATCTTGACACTTATTTTGCTTTTAGGTTAGAAAAGCAATCTTCTAAATAATACAATCCTTCTTTAAAAAAAAAAAAACAGTCCTGCTTTTTGGAACTCCTCTGGGCTCCTGCATTTTATACCCTCCACCCCTCAAGTGAGCCAACTCATTGGAAAGACCCTGATGCTGGGAAAGTTTGAGGGCAGGAGGAGAATAGGGTGACAGAGGATGAGATGGTTGGATGACATCATTGGATCAGTGTGCATGAGTTTGAGCAAACTCCCGGAGATAGCAAAGGACAGGGAAGCCTAGTGTGCTGTAGTCCATGGGGCTGCAAAGAGATGGACCCAACTTAGTGACTGAGCAACAACTCAAGTGCCCCAGGTGCTGTTTTTGCTCCCAAACTGTGAACACAAGACTTCATTGGCTTGTCCTCCTGGCAGTCTCTGTAAAAGGGCAAATTCAGAGATAGAGATTTTATACCTGGTCATTGAATTTGTAAAATTATGAAAGAATATTTTTAACAGAGGGGAATTAGGATTAAGAGGAAATAGTTCAAATGATCACATAAGAAAATTGAAGTATCTATTTAGCTGTAATTTTGGTCACTAACCTTTAGTTATTAAAGTTCAATGCATATCACTGAGAAGTTTTCATTCAGTGCCTATATGATTCTGATACCAGGGCTTACCCAAATGTATTCAAAACGATGTGGTTGTCTTGGGTTCTTGGAGTAGGTTTGATTTCCAAAGATGCAGAATATTCTAGAGTTAGGTTGAGCATGAGAATGTGGCCTGTGTGTTCCTCTCTTCTGGACATTGGTTCTTCCAGGCAGGGTACAGAGTCAGCCTGCACGTGCTGTTACACCGGTCTGTTTACTCTCAGAATCTGATTCTCAGTCTTCTCATCGACATCCTGCCAGATTGTGAAAAACCGAAGCGGCTTTCACGCGTTCTCTAGCACGGTTGACAGCAGCTGTAACTCGAGCCTTCCTGAATGGTGCACTATGTTTTGTCTGAACTTCTTCCTGATTTGCTCTCCATTATTTATTATTCACTATCTCTGCGCTTCTCCTAGTTCTCTGTCCCTCCTGTCATTCCCTCTGTAAACTCTAGTAAACTGGGTACGTAGATGTCTGGGTAGGAATACTGGGCATTTACTTCTCCCTGCAAGCTGGCACCTTACACTGACTGAAGGGTGGAATTGGATGTTTCAGGTGGAAGTGATCAGCACTTAGAGCTGGGGAAGGATGCTTTGTAGGGGAGCAGTCAGCAGGAAGAGAGTCTTTTTCTCACTCACAGCATTGTCTTCCCCTAAGTCTTCGGTGTTGAAGGTGATTTAAGATGTGGTATCACTCATTTACTCTGTCATACTGGGATGTAGTTTTGTTTTGACCAAAGATGATGTCATGTGGTTCTGTCTTGGTGATGACCTTGGGAAATATTTTTCATTTATCCATATCTAGCTCTTTGTAGGAACGTTGGATGGGATAGCAATTTCAACTCTTTGAAGAGTTTGCATGTTTAGAATGGGGTCCAGGTTGTGGAAGGGTTGGTTGCTGTGGAGCCAGCTGTCTGCTGCTTGTTGGAAAGAAGCCAGGATTCTTTAGGGGATAGTCTGGCTGGCCAGTGTCCTAACATAGAAGAATATTGAGAAAAAGAAACTTTTAAAATGTATTGGCATTGTGGACAAGCAACTGTTTCCACTTGCCAGTGGAAGCTAGCACAGAGACATTTGTGGAACAGACAAGTTAAAACTACATTTTTGAACCAAAGCCAAGTGCCCCTCCTGCTGTTGAAGAAAGCTTAAGTGGAGAAGTTTTCAAACCAGGGTGCTGAATAATAATAATAGTAATAATATAATAATAATAATGAAAAGACAACACGTGTAATAATTTCCTTTGAAGGATAAGACTTTTGATATATATTTTTAAAAATTATTTTTAGTTAATTTAACCTATTTATGGACTGAGCACCTATTGTGTGTCAGACGTTGTGCTTAGTGCCATGGTACATTGTTGAACACACAAGTAGATATAGTTCCTGCTTTTTGGGGCTTAGGATCTATTATGAGAGTCAGACTTACTGATAAATAATGATTTTGAGGAAAAGGAATGGTCCTGTGAAATACGTGATTAAAGTCCCTTGACCATGCTCAGGGGGAAACAATACTTAAAAAAAATGTGAGTGAGCTGGAATTTGAAGGACAGCCAGGTGAGAACAAGGAAGTGTTAGGTGTTCAGATTTACATTTGAGAAACATCCCCAGCTGAATGTGTCAAGAATGAATGGGCGAATTTCTCTGGTAGTCTGTTGGTTAAAGTTTTGCACTTACAAAGCAGCGAGTTATAGGTTCCATCCCTGGGCCGGGAGCTAAGATCCTACTAACTGGGTGGTTTGGCAAAAAATTAAAAAAGGAATGAATGAACAGGAGGCATAGTGGACCCAGGGGGGCCAGTTGGTGGGCTTTGTTAGGGATGGGAGATGGATGGAGGTTGGATCTGGTGCTGAAGTGGGAAGTAGGTAGGTAGGCAGATCTGAGGTAGCTTAATAGGTAAATTTAATGGTGGGATTATTCCCCAAGGTCGGGAGTGTTGGAGGGGACCCAGGTAGGGGATCAGGATTTAGTCCTGACTTTAGCGGAGAGGGCAATGGCACCCGACTCCAGTACTCTTGCCTGGAAAATTCCATGAATGGAGAAGCCTGGAAGGCTGCAGTCCATGGGGTCGCTGAGGGTCAGATATGACTGAGCATTTTCACTTTCACTTTTCACTTTCATGCGTTGGAGAAGGAAATGGCAACCCACTCCAGTGTTCTTGCCTGAAGAATCCCAGGGACGGGAGAGCCTGGTGGGCTGCCGTCTATGGGGTCACACAGAGTCAGACACGACTGAAGTGACTTAGCAGTAGCAGTAGCAGTTAGCTGGTTGAGTTCCCTGGAGGACCAGTTTGGCAGGTGAATGTTTGGAACCAAAGCACAGATAAATGTGTGTGAATCTGATATAAAACTGTTAAAAAATCAGAGTAAAACAGCATTGTAAATATAGTTTAATTTTAATGAAAATAATTGTACACCTTTGGAAAGGTTTTAAGGGACCAATTGAAATAGTTATCTCTGAGGGTGGAATAGGTGAATTAACTTGAGATTTTGTTACTTTCTTTTTTTTACTTGCTCTGTAGTTCTATTTCTGTCTAATTCCAATATGAAGAGAGCATTAGTCAGTTCTACATTTAGGTTATAATAGGAACATCCTTTTTTTCCTTAAAAAACAAACAAACAAAAAACAAAACTTTTGTGTGAATTGGCATAGCGATAATTTAAAGAGTTTGCTAACTTGAAATTGAAATAATTTGTATAAATAGACTTCATTTAACTAGATGACTTGATTAATTTCCTCCTAAATGGATTTATTTGAGTTAGGTTCTAAATAAGAAAATATTTAAATGTCAGCAGAGCACCAAATGGCTAATTAATTAATTCGAAGGGATTATTTCCCAACATTTAATTATTTCGTGAGTACTGGTTCACCCACTGCTCATTAGTTTGTGGGTGGGTGGGTTGGGAAGCACAGGGCCAGGTGAATCCAAGGTGGTGGTGGGTGAGGGAAGTTAGCTGAGGGGGACGGAAGCAGTAGGACCTTTGCTGGTGGGGGCTGCCTGTGGAATCATGGCTGGGCAGTCTTCCTGGGGGAGGCTTTGAGGACTTAGCTTGGCTGGGGCCGCTGGTGAGTCAGGGGGAGTGGGGGTCAGTCATCACTGTTAATGGTAGGCTGGGGCTGGGTTGCCTGGTCTGCTGCATGTATGTTGCTTTTCTATTGCTTCATCAGCAAGGGGCATCTTGGGGGTGGCTGCTGGGGGGTGGCTAAGAGGCTACAGTGCCCCTGTCTGAATCCTGGCCTGACTTCTTAATGACCTGTGGCAAATCTTGTCTTCTTTATGGCCTTTGGCAAAGTATTTAATCTCTGTAATCTCAGTTTTCCCATCTCTATCTAAATGGTGAATAGTAATTGTATTACCTTGTAAGTTTGTATTAAGTTTAAACCTGAGAATTTGTGTTAAGGTTTCAGCATTGTGCTTGGCAAAAATAAGACCCCAGGAAACGGTAATTTGATCATCCTTGACCACTGTTGCTGCTACCATCTTTGAATTAGGGAAACTATTCATTCTTAAATACCACCTTCTAATGATTCAAAAGCAAACACATAAGCTGGGCTATCTTAGGTATTTGTTTTGTAAAAAGAATTTCTATATTCATTTTTATTTACTTATTTTAGTATTTCTATCAATTTGGAGAGAACTTGGTATGAAATAGATGCTCAGGGATAGTTGAGGGGGGAAATAGATTATTTTCTAACAAAACAAACCAAAAGTTTTGACATCAAAAGCAAAGGCAACAAAAAGCAAAAATAAATGAGTAGGAATATATCAAATTAAAAAGTTTCTGCTCAGCAAAGGAAACTACCAATATTAGGAAAATGCAACCTACAGAATGGGAAAAAATGTTTGGAAACCATTTATCTAATAACTCAAATAATTAAAAAAAGAACACCAAAAAAACCCCAACTGGGTCAAGTAATGGACTGAGGAAATGAATAGATATTTTTCCAAAGAAGACATGCAGAATTACCATCAGGTATGCAAACGTGTGCTCGACATGCCTGATGATTAGGGGACACAGCTCAAAACCACAGCATCAGCTCACACCTGTCAGAGTGGCTGGTGTCAGAAAACAGGGGACAGCAGGTTTTGGTGGGAATGTGGGGTAAAGGGAGACTGAGGCCTTGTTCACTGTTGATGGGAATGTAAACTGGTGTAGCTGCAGGGAAAAACTGCATGTAAAACTCTCAAAAAATCAAAACTAAAATTACCAAAGTATCCAGCAGTCCTTCCTCTGGGTGTTTATGTAAATCAAATGAAAACACTGTCTTGAAATGATATCCGCCCTCCCATGTTCATTGTACTATATTATTCACAGTTGCCAAGATATAGAAACAACCCAAGTGTCATCCATGGGTGAATGGATAAAAGAGCGTTTACACACACACACACACACACACACACACACACACACTCAGAGGAATATTATTCAGCCATGAGGAAGAAGAAAACCCCATCATTTGTGACAACATGGGTGGACCCTAGGGAATTTATGCTAAGTGAAATAAGTCAGAGAAAGACAAATATGTATTGTACAATCTCATTTGTATATAGAAACCAAAAAAAGCCAAACCTGCAGAAGCAGAGATTAAAAGAGTGGTGGTTACTAGGGGCTGAAAGGTGGGAGAAAAGGGGTGCTGTTGGTTAAAGGGTACACAATTAAGATGAATAAGAACAACATAATGACTAGAGCTAGTAATATTGTATTACATGCTTGAAAGTTGCTACAACAGTAGATTTTAAATGTTCTCACCCAAGGAAGATATGGAAATTATGTGCTGTGATGCAAATGTTACTAATACTGCAGTTGTAATTGTTTTGCAGTATAATCAGTGCATCAAATCAACACTTTGTACACCTTAAACTTATATAAGTCGTATGTCAGTTACATCTCAAGCTGGGGAAGGACGGGAAGGAAGGCCTTGTTTATGGTTTTAAAATATTACTTGGCCAACATCGACAGTTCTCCAGAAAAAACAGCACATCTCAAAACAAGGGCTCCTGAATAAATCCTGTGAAAAGGTATTTTATAACAACTTTCATCTTTTAAAATGGTTTGTGTAGGTTTTCCTTTCTTTCATATCTCAAGTGCAATGTATAAAATTAAACTTTTCATGTATACAATAAACTGTTATCATCACAAAAAGGAAAAAAAGAAGGAAGGTTGGTGACTGTTGGCTTCTTCCTCATTGATATTTTCTGAAAAATTTTGGAGAAGTAATTATAATGATAAACACGATCATTCTATTCATTCATGCAACTATTAGTAAAGGATAGAAATCATGTAGAAAGTAGCATTTTTTTCCCCTTCCTGGATTGTGTAGTGAAAAAGGAGGAAAATAGGAAAAGTGTGGATCATTTGACCCTCTTATAATTCCAAAATAAGTCAACTAATAAAACTGAACCTTCATATGCTACATACCATAGCAGAATAGAGATGTAACTTTGTATCAGTCCTGGGAGTTGGGTATGGTAGTGTCCTTGGTTTGAGCAGTGGGAGAACCAAATATACTTTGTAAACCTGTAGATCTCTTTCACTTCCTTAGGATCCTGCCTGGCCTCAGATAACAAACATTTTAATTGCTGGTTGGGGTTGGAGAAAGAGGCTAGTTTAGCTAGTAAAAATATTGACTTTTAACTACTATATTTAATTTTGTCAGACTATTTGTATGTAATCTTATGCTATGCTGCTGCAATGCTATGCTAAGTCACTTCAGTCGTGTCCAACTCTGTGTGACCCCATAGACGGCAGCCCACCAGGCTTCCCCGTCCCTGGGATTCTCCAGGCAAGAACACTGGAGTGGGTTGCCATTTCCTTCTCCAATGCATGAAAGTGAAAAGAGAAAGTGAAGTCGCTCAGTCATGTCCAACTCTTAGCGACCCCATGGACTGCAGCCTACCAGGCTCCTCCATCCGTGGGATTTTCCAGGCAAGAGTACTGGAGTGGGGTGCCATATGAGTATTCAAATGCCAAGAGTTTTGTCATGTGTAATTGTATCACAATGATTGTCACAATGATTATTATCACAATTATTAATGCCCCATGTTCCTATGTAAGACTAAAATTACAGCATCTGTTTGAACAAAGGTTATGCAGATCTTACAGATTCACTCATTTCTTCATTCATTTCATCCTTCTGACGCCCATTCAACAAATGCTTTTCAGTGTCTAATATACTGGAGAAACAGATGGAGGTGCTGAGGGCATATTTGTGGCGTGATGTCCTCTTATCTCACAAAACTCTCCTTGTAGTGAGAAAAAGAGACTCTGAAGGCAGTGAGTCTGGGCTGTAGTGGAGCATGGGAGGGAAGGGCAGCTCTCAGGACCCAGGTGTGCTGATTTCAGTGAATGAGAAGGAGCAGATCTGGGAATAGCTGGAGGCAGAGGGAGCAGCAACCTGAAATGGAAAAAAGGATGTGGGATCTGAAGGGGATGAGTGTGGCTAGGATGCAGTGAGCAGCTGGGAGAGGGGAAATGGTGGGGTTGGAGAGGAAGGCGGGTATTGAGGACTATATTAAGCTACTAAATTCAATAGAAAGCCATTAAACTGTCAAACCGAGAGGTGACACAGAGAGATAATTTTAGAAGGTAGATTTGGGAAGAATGCATTCTAGGTGTGAGGAATGAGGGCAAAGAAGATATATTGAGAATGATTTAAAAGTCTTAACTGGAGCAAGATGGGTATACAGAGGTTCCATTTCATATACATGGAAGATGTCACAAGTGGAATAAGGATTCACGGTTGGGGACAGTCAAGTCTTCTTCCTGTTGAGACACTGAACTGATTTTGCAATGCCTGTGAGACATCCAGACAGACATTGACATTGGCCTACTTGGCATCAGTAGGTCATTGGACATATAATTCTGAAGCTCAAGGGGAAGATCGTAGTTGGAGATAGGAATTTGGAAATAACTACTACATAGAATAGATGGTATCTAAAGGCGCGTGACAAATAGTGTTTCCATGTGGCAAAGTTTGCAGTCATTCTAACCTGGTCATCTTTATTGGTTCCTCCAAGAGTGCACACTCTCATCTTATTGCTTGCCTTCACTGTGATGGAAAATACTAGTAACATTTTAATTAGAAATTAGTATTAAAATGTGGGGAAAAAACTCCTTAAATTCTTCTGAGTCAAAACGTTTGAATTAGAATAACTTGGGGTTTAGATATTGAGGAAAACAACTGAGTGTAAAAGGCTATAAAGAGATAGCTCAGGGAGATGATGCCTCAGACACAAGACTGGTAGTATTATTTCTAAGACTGCACAGAAATGTGTGAATGCTGTAACCATTTGATCTTAGATGGTCTGGACATGATTGCCTCCTAGAAAAGAGCTTATTTAATACAATAAAAGCACATAGTAGAAATCAGAAACTCACTTGGAATAGCGGGATCCTATAATCTATGTCCTGTATTTTAGAATTTTGATAGTCCCTCCATTGGAATGCCCAATAGATTGCTTACTTTCTTATAAAATATTAAGCAACATTTCTTTTTAAGGGGATAGTCAAATGCTGACTGTTTTCAGGCATTTTGTTATTAGCAGTGGTGTGTAGTGTCAGCAGAGATTTCTCAGTTCTAGGAACTTGAGACTGAAACCTAGCTGCGCTTACATTTTCTTTTTTTAATAACAGCATCATTTTCTTTAATTTAGCTCAGATGTGTTTTTTGAGCACCCGTTCCATTCCAGGCAGAACTTGAGATATTGAGGGGAATAGACAAATGCTTACTTTTCACCATCCGTTGTAAAACAGGAAGATGAAAGGTTCTAATCCTGTGTACCGTTTCTGACTTTGCCTCTTACAGGCAGTCTTAAGTAAAGATAATTCTTCCTTCATTTGACATAGCAGATGATTGCTTTGTTTAGTATTGTTCCCATTAAAGTTCTTGTATGATTTATCAGCTATATATTCTGGTATAATCTAATGTTGGGTTATGTAGTTTTTACAATTATGTAGTTTCTTAATGATTGTATATGTGTGTTTTTAAAAACAATAATGTTATACCACTTGTTACAAAAATGAACTCTTAGGATTATGAGCTAAGTTTAAAAATATTGCCTTGACTGCACTTCCTTTCAGTCCTTGGGTTAGGCTGTGTGTGTCCCAAAGCATTGAGTTTTGTGGGAGACTCTAGTATTAACCATGCCAGGAGCATTCATTGTGTCATGAATATTTGTAATTGAATTCTCTGATTTTTCATCATTCGTTTTCCTGCCCCCTCGTCCGACTCAAGCTTCATTCAGTTGGACTTGAGACAAGCTGAAGGTATGATGCTGCCTTTGGAAAGGACGTAAAACACCCTCTTCTCCTTTCTGGGGCAGAGGACAGGTATTCCAGGCTGCTCTTCCTTTCTCCTGTGACTCTTTTGTCCTGTACTTTTCTGGGTAAAAGTATTTGAGCATCGGATCGTTTCAGTTCTCATTCATTGGAAGAAGAGAATGTTCGAGGAGTTTAGAAAACAGTGTTTGCTAAGTAAGAGGGCTCTGCCTTTGAAGTGGGGGTTGGGGCTCCATCCTGTCCTGGCACCAGCTGTCTGTTTTGGCAAGGAGTGAGTTAAAGAGACTTCTCTGAACCTGATGTGTTTACTCACACCCTGCTGACTCCTAGGTGTGTTGTTACACCCTGTGTCACTCCTGACAACTACTTCTGGCCTGTTTAACTGGTGGAGGGTGTTTTCGTATGGTGCAGAGGAAGCCCTGTCCTTGGTCTCCCTGCCCTGTGCAAAGCTCTCGTCTTTCTGGGGGTTTATATATATGGAAAGGGTTCTTTCCTGTGTTTCCCACCTGTTTCTTGTTTGTTGCCCTTTCTAGAGGACTGAGCAAAACACAGATCTTGTATCTGGGTTTGGGGGATCATTTTTTTGTTTCCTGTCATTAGTTTTGGAACCTGAGTCTCTGTGGATTTTTGCTTTCTGATGGCAGACAGATTGACAAGGAAACCTGCGAAGAGATATTACTCCTTTTCTGGAACCTCTCGGAAAGATTCAGTGAAGGCCCTGAGGTTTTCAAGGTCATTGAACCTTAAAAGAGGCACTTCAGAAATCAGCAAAATGCAGGTTGGTACAGAAATTTCTGATCCCTTCAAGTTTCCTTTGGAGTTGAAACTAGTTGAAACTTTTGAGAAAAGCTTTGAAAATTTGATTTGAAAATTTAATTTGAAAATTCTTTCAAGGTTTCAAAAACATTGCAATTTTCTGCGCCATCCGTCAGTTAATGGATGTGTCTTATTTGTGTGTGTTCATTTATTACATGGGTTTAAATTATTCACTGTTAAAACACAAAGTTGTCATGGTATCAGAGGATTCTGATTCCTAATATGAATTCTTCTTCTAAGAGTTTGTTTCAATGAAGACTCTCATAGTACCAAAACATCTCACTGAAAGGATTAGTTGACTTTTGTGCATAAACAAAATATTACACTGAATGCAAATTAGTGTTTATATACATTCATAGGAATATTGTTCTATAGGACTATATGGAATTAAACAAAAAATATTTTTTATATTAAGAAAATAGTTGGAGGCTACTCCTTGGGAATATAAAAAGAATGATAGGAAGCGATTCTGGCTGTGTGCTTTCTTGTTTAGTTTTACTATCTCTGTGTTACACTGTAACTTAACGGCTGTTAAAAGAGTACGTGTGTGCTGTGTCCTGTGCTGGGCTTAGTTGCTCAGTCATGTCCACCTCTTTGTGACCCCATGAACTGTAGTCAGCCAGGCTCCTCTGTCCATGGGGATTCTCCATGTAAGAATACTGGAGTGGGTTGCCATGACCTCCTATAGGGGATCTTCCCAATCCAGGGATCGAACCCTGGTCTGTTGCATTGTAGGCGGATTCCAGGGAAGCCCAAAATAGTACATAGAATACATAGAATAGTACATGGCTGCTGCTGCTGCTGAGTCACTTCAGTCGTGTCCGACTCTGTGTGACCCCATGGACGGCAGCCCACCAGGCTCCCCCATCCCTGGGATTCTCCAGGCAAGAACACTGGAGTGGGTTGCCATTTCCTTCTCCAAGAATAGTACATAGAATTTTTAAAATAGTATTGTCTATTAGGATTGAAAAGATTCCTCTTCTTAATGTTAATATTTTTGGAGCTCCCTTTCAGTTACCAAAGAACAGTAATAGTTGATAAAAAGTCAACTAACATCTCACATAGAATGTGATTTTCTTTTTACTTCATCATTTATTTTTGGACAAGGGCCCTGGGTGATGTGTGCCCCCCAGTGGTCTTTTGTAGAATGGTTATTTTTGAGCTCCATTAAGAAGCAGTGGTAATATCCACACCACTACTGGGGGAAGAATTGTGCTTTCATTACAGAGAAGTTCTTCAGAACAACTTCCTTCATACAGTTCAGACCCAGCTCAAATATGTGATATTTATTTGGATACTTTCTGAAGGATGTGTGTTTCGGAACATCTCTCAGTGGTTTGTAGGACTGGACAGTGAAAACTCAAGTTAGTATGTACCATCACTTTGATCCTTATTTTGGACCTGACTGCTAATATTGAGTAATTTTAATTCCTTCTTTTTCCCCTTCTTTTCCTCTTTACCATGAAGAACGTTGACATGTCAAATACAAATCAAGTCCAAGACATTCCAAATCACTAACCTATTTTTTCCGGCAGAAATCACAGCCATAGTAGATGTTTGTTGATAAGGGATTCTCAACAATCCTGATGTTTTTTTCTAGTTATTTATGCACAGGTCAGTGTAATTTGAATTGTGGACACAGATTAAAACCTGTTTTTAAGAAATTAAACTTTCTACGTAGAGTGTATATAAAAGAAGATGAGAAATTAATGAGGACATCAAGGACGCTGATTCAGATGTCAGAATGTTTTCTCTACCTCCTCGAGGAAGTACAGAGTTGGAAACTCTGCTTGAACTTGAGGGTGGGACCTGTGTGATGGCATTCTGTGCTTGAGAATTTCAACAGGAGCACCCTGTCTTGTCATTAACGATTCCACACATTGTTTACAGAAGTAGGGTGTTCACCTCCAGTTCTCCACCAAAATCCAATTTGTCTAATTAAATTCTGCTGAGCATTTCTAACTTCCTGCCTGAAATGCATTCTAATTGCTTGTAGTTCCAGTGGTGGTAATAATAGTGATGGTGTTCTGCTCTGGTAAACGTGTTTAAGTGATTACATTCCAACCTGTCGGGGAAGATGAGCTTACTTTTTCACATTAAAGCTGAAAAAGACTTGATTTTTTGGAGGACACACGGGGATGTCGGCTGTATTGGTGGTGAGTCCAGATTCCTATGCAGAGTTCCTGGGTCATCATGTATGTATAGTTGGTGACACTCTTGACCAAGAAAGGCACCTACCCTCCCCCCAAGGAACATGCATCGCCTCCTCAGAGCCTTGTTTCTCTCCTTGAAGCCAGTGTGTGAAATGTCAGCAGCCATATAATTTCAGATTCCTGCATTGTTTTGCTTTACGAAAGGTTTCCATAGGTTTCAAAATCAGGGTTTTGTATACTTTTGGTTGCGGGTGGGGTGGGGGTAGTAATGGTTAGAACAAGAGTGTAATACCTTTGAGACTTGTCAAGGGAATTAAGATCTCATATTAAGTGGAAAAAAACTAAGAAAAGCAGAAATGTTGTATAGTGGACAGTTTACTGGGCTCACAAGGCAAAGCAGTTTAGTGTGTGTGGTTGAAAATCTGTCTCAGCAAAAACACAACCAAGGTTTTTGGAGTCAGTGGTCAGAATTTGTGCATCCAGGATCTGTGTGTGGCCCAGCGTGTGGATTTCAGTCGTTTGCTGTGATGCCATCATTGCTGTCAATCATCTGTATGTCTCTGTCTCTATGCTGACTTATTTCTATGTCCTGATTATATAGAAAATCAGCATGTAGACTCAAAAGTCAGCAGAACGACACATTCTGCTTAATGATCAATGATGGGAGAAAAAGGAAGCAAACTCAGAAAGTTAGATGGTTCTTTAATTCAACGAAAAGGAACTTTAAGAGCCTTAAGTTATATAGACATGTATTTTATCTGCTAAAGAGCCTTCATTTTGAAGTAGAGGGCAAAGACCTTAGAATAAAGTTGCTTTGGTCTTTTAGGGCCTGAAGGTAATTATTTTGGATCCGTTTATTGGTTATCTTCAGGTACAAAGCAAAGGAAATTTCGTGGATTTTGTATTCAAACAGAGAAGAAAATTGTATTATCTGTAGTGCATGTGTGAAGATAACATGCTGAGTCTTTTTCCATGTTCTATTAAGAGTGACTTGTAGAAGGATCACAGTTGGTCAAAGTGTAGCTCTGGTTGAATGACGTTGTCTTCTTATACCAACCATTCCTTAATGATAGACAGTGCCAGTGCTCGTCAGTGAGAGATTGCAGTTATGTCCAGAGTAATTTGACGTATATAGCACTGAATTGTAAAACACTAAAACATACGTCCTTGTTCAGTGCTTTTCAGAAAACTACTTTGAAAATATTTAACAAGTTAGGAATATGTAGCGGTTCTCTTATTTCATAAAATGTAGTCACTTTTTTTTTTTTTTAAGAGGGAATGATTTAGAAATAGAATGTATATGTGTGGATAACTTGGAAGAATTTTTTGTTGTTATTACCAGAATAGTTTTTCTAATCATAGTAGAAAAGATAGTGCTGCTGATGTCACCCAGGTGGGAAGAAGTGTGTTCTTGATGAGTTTTGTGACATAGCTTTGCTGTGTACATAATAAAATGTGATCAAGTTCTATTCTTTTTCACTCTTGTGTTGCAAAAGTTGTATATTCTTGCTTTTCTCACAACCTCAATTAATGAGAAGCTCCTAAACTTAATTGCAATTCCTGTTTTCAAGAATAGCTTATATATTTTTTAATATTAGGTTTAGCTTTACCCTGTGTAATTAGATGAAATGTGCAGATGGTATTACACAAATTATCAGTTTAAAAAATACAAACCTTTAGTATTTAATACCCTCACATTACTCTAGGGTGAATACGTTTTCTTGTGAAAACACACTGTCCCCAGATTGAGAGAGTTTTGATTTGGATTGAAGTAAGATGGCAACCCGCTCCAGTGTTCTTGCCTGGAGAATCCCAGGGACGGGGGAGCCCGGTGGGCTTCTGTTTATGGGATCACACAGATTCGGACATGACTATAGTGACTTAGCAGCAGTAGAAGCAGCAGCAAGTTAAAACTCTCTCTTTTTATTTTGGGGTGTGTTTGTTCCAGCATTAGTTGTACTACTTGGTTTTTTTTTTTTTTTTTTTTTAGTAGTTTTTTGTTTAATAATAGGTAAGGTTTAAGATGGGGGGGGTAAGTTTATAGTTAAGAATGGATTAATTGGTGCGTTTTATTACAAAAGAGGGAGTGGGATGCGAGTGAGTGTTAATGATGGAATGTATCGTCCTTGAGGTGAGCAAAGGAAGACTGCTGAGCAGTAAACTGCTAAAAGAATCAAACGGGGCCAGGGTCTTCAGCTTCTATTCTACACCCCTTTCTGTAGTTAGCATCTCACCAGGTCACACGTGTTAGGCGCTCAGTCCTGTCCGATTCTCTGTGACCCCGTGGACTGGAGCCCACCAAGCTCCTCTGTCCATGGAATTCTCTAGGCAAGAATCCTGGAGTGGCTTGCCATTCCCTTCTCCAGGGGATTTTCCTGACCCAGGGATCGAACCCACATCTTCTGCATTACAGGTAGAGTTGATACCACCTGAGCCCCCAGGGAAGTCCTCACCACATCACAATACCAGCCCAAGCAGGCCTTGGTGACCAAGAAAGAAGGACCAGCATGAAATGTGGCTCATTTTGAGTACAAAACGAAGGCCATGTACTTGGTGGATGTATGTTCTTTCGAAAGGCAGCAGCTCTTACACAGGGAGTGTCTACAAACAGGGTGGAAGCAATGCAGCCCATCCATGTGGTGGGTACGATTTATATTTTATGTGCTGTTGGTTATACATGTTCCCAAGGAGAAGTCCTCTCTGTCTGATTAGAATGAATGGTTGTTCCTGCCACGTGGGACCTGCGGTTGCCTGGTGAGAGTGACTGGGTGCTCGGCTGGTGGTAAATTCCTTGTTTACCTTTTTGGGTTGTGAACTAAATGTACTGTAATTTATGTTAATTTGTGCTTTTAAAAGTCTTCAATTTTGTACTTGATCATAAAGGCGGGGAAGATAGATGAAGAAGTGCGCTTGAATAACAGTGTTCCTGGGGAAAGGGAGAATGGTTAACCTTTGAATCAGAGTCATAGGTAAATAAACTCAGCTTTTTTTAAAGTGTATTCCCATCTCTTTCAGAATTTTCCACAGTTTATTGTGATCTACACAGTCAAAGGCTTTGGCATAGTCAATAAAGCAGAAATAGATGTTTTTCTGGAACTCTCTTGCTTTTCCCATGATCCAGCGGATGTTGGCAATTTGATCTCTGGTTCCTCTGCCTTTTCTAAAACCAGCTTGAACATCAGGAAGTTCACGGTTCACATATTGCTGAAGCCTGGCTTGGAGAATTTTGAGCATTACTTTACTAGCGTGTGAGATGAGTGCAATTGTGTGGTAGTTTGGGCATTCTTTGGCATTGCCTTTCTTTGGGATTGGGATGAAAACTGACCTTTTCCAATCTTGTGGCCACTGCTGAGTTTAAGGCAGAGGAACCAGAGATCAAATTGCCAACATCCGCTGGATCATGGAAAAAGCAAGAGTTCCAGAAAAACATCTATTTCTGCTTTATTGACTATGCCAAAGCCTTTGATTGTGTAGATCACAATAAACTGTGGAAAATTCTGAAAGAGATGGGAATACCAGACCACCTGATCTGCCTCTTGAGAAATCTGTATGCAGGTCAGGAAGCAACAGTTAGAACTGGTCATGGAACAACAGACTGGTTCCAAATAGGAAAAGGAGTACGTCAAGGCTGTATATTGTCACCATGTTTATTTAACTTATATGCAGAGTACATCATGAGAAATGCTGGACTGGAGGAAACACAAGTTGGAATCAAGATTGCTGGGAGAAATATCAATAACCTCAGATATGCAGATGACACCACTCTTATGGCAGAAAGTGAAGAGGGGCTAAAAGGCCTCTTGATGAAAGTGAAAGTGAAAGTGGAGAGTGAAAAGGTTGGCTTAAAGCTCAACATTCAGAAAACGAAGATCATGGCTTCTGGTCCCATCACTGCATGGGAAATAGATGGGGAAACAGTGGAAACAGTGTCAGACTTTATTTTTCTGGGCTCCAAAATCACTGCAGATGGTGACTGCAGCCATGAAATTAAAAGACGCTTACTCCTTGGAAGGAAAGTTATGACCAACCTAGATAGCATATTCAAAAGCAGAGACATTTTGCCAACAAAGGTTCGCCTAGTCAAGGCTATGGTCTTTCCTGTGGTCATGTATGGATGTGAGAGTTGGACTGTGAAGAAGGCTGAGCGCCGAAGAATTGATGCTTTTCAACTGTGGTGTTGGAGAAGACTCTTGAGAGTCCCTTGGACTGCAAGGAGATCCACCCAGTCCATTCTGAAGGAGATCAGCCCTGGGATTTCTTTGGAAGGAATGATGCTAAAGCTGAAGCTCCGGTATTTTGGCCACCTCATGCGAAGAGTTGACTCATTGGAGAAGACTCTGATGCTGGGAGGAATTGGGGGCAGGAGGAAAAGAGGACGCCAGAGGATGAGATGGCTGGATGGCATCACTGACTTGATGGATGCAAGTCTGAGTGACCTCTGGGGGTTGGTGATGGACAGGGAGGCCTGGCGTGCTGCGGTTCATGGGGTCGCAAAGAGTCGGACACAACTGAGCGACTGATCTGATCTGATCTGATTGATTTTCAAGCTGTGTCTTTAAAACCGCAAAACGAGTTGATTTTGAAATTTGCGACCTGTTTCTCTGTCCATTAGGGACTCTGCTCCTGAGTTCTTAAGCCCTTACAGCTTGTGTGGCTCTTTGTAACAGCTGGAACGACTGACATTCGTTTTCAAACAATCAGTTCTCTCTGATTTAGAAATACATATAATCATATTTGGGCAAGCATTCTCCCATTCCAGTTTCTCCTAACCCTGTTGTTCTAGTGTCTCTTGCAGCCATGTTAACATTGGCTCTTAGTTTTAAAATTTTTTTGAATTTAATTTTCACATGAAGCTTGAAATACATATTACTATGATGCAAAGAGTAAAACAATTTTTAAATGTTTTTTAGGACTGTATTCTATCAAGAGCCGAGCAAACTTTCAAGGTTTTTTCGTGTTTTTTTTTTTTTTTTTTTTTTGAACTTTATGGAGGAGTTCAGTTCAGTTCAGTTGCTCAGTCGTGTTCGACTCTTTGCGACCCCATGAACCGCAGCACTCCAGGCCACCCTGTCCATCACCAACTCCCGGAGTCCACCCAAACCCATGTCCATTGAATCAGTGATTCCATCCAACCATCTCATCCTCTGTCATCCCCTTCTGCTCCTGCCTTCAATCTTTCTCAGCATTAGGGGCTTTTCAAATGAGTCAGCTCTTCGCATTAGGTGGCCAAAGTATTGAAGTTTTGGCTTCAACATCAGTCCTTCCAATGAACACCCAGAACTCATCTCCCTTAGGATGGACTGGTTGAATCTCCTTGCAATCCAAGGGACTCTCAAGAGTCTTCTCCAACACCACAGTTCAAAAGCATCAATTCTTAGGCACTCAGCTTTCTTTATAGTCCAGCTCTCATATCTATCTATACATGACTACTGGAAAAACCATAGCTTTGACTAGACAGACCTTTCTTGGCAAAGTAATGTCTCTGCTTGTTAATATGCTGTTTAGGTTGGTCATAGCTTTCCTTCCAAGGAGTAAGCGTCTTTTAATTTCATGGCTGCAGTCACCATCTGTTTCAGCCACTGTTTCCCCAACTATTTCCCATGAAGTGATGGGACCGGAATGCATGATCTTAGTTTTTTGAATGTTGAGATTTAAGCCAACTTTTTCACTCTCCTCTTTCACTTTCATCAAGAGGCTCTTTATTTCTTCTTCACTTTCTGCCATAAGGGTGGTGTCATCTGCATATCTGAGGTTATTGATATTTCTTCTGGCAATCTTGATTCCAGCTTGTACTTCCTCCAGCCCAGTGTTTCTCATGATGTACTCTGCATAGAAGTTAAATAAGCAGGGTGACAATATACAGCCTTGACATACTTCTTTTCCTATTTGGAACCAGTCTGTTGTTCCATGACCAGTTCTAACTGTTGCTTCCTGACCTGCATACAGATTTCTCAGGAGCCAGGTCAGGTGGTCTGGTATTCCCATCTCTTTTTCCACAGTTTATTGTGATCCACACAGTCAAAGGCTTTGGCATAGTCAATAAAGCAGAAATAGATTTTTTCTCTCTCTCTTTCCTTCTTTCCCCAGTTTGGTTTTGTTCTCTTGTTCCTCTCCCTTTTCTTACCCCACCTTCCACATACACATTTATAACGGGGGTGTTTTTTTTATTATTACTTACTGGGGGTGTTTTTTTTTGTTGTTTTGTTTTTTTTTTTTTTCCTTTTTTTTTGGTTTGGGTTGTAAATACCTTTTCCAATCCTTTGGCCCCTGCTGATTTTTCCAAATTTGTTGGCATATTGAGTGGGAGACTTTCACCGCAACATTTTTTAGGATTTGGAAATACTCCACTGGAATTTTATCACCTCCACTAGCTTTGTTTGTAGTGATGCTTTCTAAGGCCCACTTGACTTCACATTCCAAGATGTCTGGCTCTAGGTCAGCGATCACACCATCATGATTATCTGAGTCATGAAGATCTTTTTGTACAGTTCTGTGTATTCTTGCCACCTCTTCTTATCTTCTGCTTCTGTTAGTTCCCTATCATTTCTCTCCTTTATTGAGCCCATCTTTGCATAAATTGTTCCCTTGGTATCTCTGATTTTCTTGAAGAGATCTCTCAGTCTTCATCCCATTCTGTTGTTTTCGCCCCATGAACTATTAAGTTCAGTGATTGCTGAAGAAGGCTTTCTTATCTCTCCTTGCTATTCTTTGGAACTCTGCATTCAAATGGGTGTATCTTTCCTTTTCCCCTTTGCTCTTTGTTTCTCTTCTTTTCACAGATATTTGTAAGGCCTCCTCAGACAGCCATTTTGCTTTTTTGCATTTTTTTGTCTTGGGGATGGTCTTGATTCCTGTCTTCTGTACGATGTCACGAACCTCTGTCCATAGTTCATCAGGCACTCTGTCTATCAGATCTAGGCCCTTAAATCTATTTCTCACTTCCACTGTATAATCATAAGGGATTTGATTTAGGTCATACCTGAGTGGCTTAGTGGTTTTCTCCACTTTCTTCAATTTCAGTCTGAATTTGGCAATAAGCAGTTCATGATCTGAGCCACAGTCAGTTCCTGGTCTTGTTTTTGCTGACTGTATAGAGCTTCTCCATCTTTGGCTGCAAAGAATATAATCAATCTGATTTTGGTATCAACAGGATTAATGCATTATTTGAGGAAATTGGTTGGAAATTCTAAATTACGCTTTTTTAAAGTTTGATTTGTGGGATATCACTTTATTTTTCCTTATTGAAATTGGCATTTCTATATAATTTGAATATCTGCTGATACATTTGGATTTTCCTTGATTCAAAACTATTTCTTATCTGCAAAAGCAGTGGACTGGCCTTATCATGCAACTTACCCTTTCATTGAAGCCATGATTTTAACAGAAATAAGACTGTTAGCTCCTTTAAATTGAAGACCATCTGAGGAGTCTAGACACCTTAGGTAAAATGTGTGTGTGTTTTTTTTTTTTTTAAAACATGATGCTGATCTTGGGAACACTCAAATCACCAAAATGTGGGAAAACTGGCATTTTTGTCAAAGGATCCTGTTTCTTTTCATTCATTCTTAAACTAGCACCTTCTTTTCTTACAGTGATAGTTACGTTAGTAAATATATTATTTCATAAATAAAACAAATCGTTTAACTTTCAAGTTTTTAAAAAAGCAATTTTATACTTAAGCCAGTCTTAAGGAAAAGCACAAAGTTTACCAGCTTACATTTTTTTTACTCCCAACACCTCAAGCACCCGTTCTGTGCACAAGACTATTCTGGTTGCAGTGAAAGTGATTCTTAACCTTATACACCTGGTTGCACCTTCTGGACTTGTGTTATCTTTCTTTGCAGAGAGTGAAAATAAGTAAAATCACTATTGTTTACTACTGCATATGCGTGCTGAGTCACGTTAGTTGTATCTGACTCTTTGCGACCCTCTGGACTACAGCCTACCATGCTCGTCTGTTTATGGGATTCTCCAGGCAAGAATACAGGAGTGGGTTGCCATGCACTCCTCCAAGGAATCTTCCTGACCCGGAGATTGAACCTGTATGTCCTGCAGCTCCTGCACTGCAGGTGAATTCTTTACCACTGAATCATGGGGGATGCCCTTGTTTACTACTTACCTGCCCCACATCTACTCTGGCTCATGGATATGTGGTTCTGTCACATTTAAGGTATTTCAATGAACTCAACTCCTAATAATTATCCCAGTATTACGGGAACTCCCCATCCCCCTTCTCTGTCTCCCATATTTTCATCTCTGTATTCTCAACCTAGAACAGTGCCTGGCATATAGAAAGTGCTCAAATATTTGTTGAATGAATCAGAATAGAGATATTGCCCAAAGTATCAAAGCAAAGCAAAGCTTTGAGAAGGCCTAATAGTGTGAATACATTTTTTTTCTTTTTCTTTTGCTTATCTAATTAAATATTTGCCATTGGCTTCAAATATAACTACAAAGAAGGCTCTGGAGACATTTATATTGTGTGCATTTACAGTAAAGTCAAGTTTTTATGCCGGTGGAAGTGGACTTTTTTTTTTTATTATGACCAAGAAATTGACCCGAGTTGTGGTTTGTCTGGGCCTGTCCTGGTCTTTGTTGTTTTCACTTGTCTTTGTAGCTTAGGCTAAGAACAGGTAGTGGTTACTCTTCCACCCACATTCTACCTTAATCACTGCAGGCTACTGGTGAAAACCCATGTCCGTCATCAGCTCATCCAGGAAGGTAAAGGACCAAGGAGAGATGTGCCACATGGCTATGTGGTACCTCCTTCCTCCCTGGGTTTTTGGAAAATCCATCCATCTCACTTCTTTCTGTTATGACCTTAGAACAGTGAAGCAGCAGGCAGTTTCTCCTTCTGCTGCTGCTAAGTTGCTTCAGTCCTGTCCCACTCTGTGCGACCCCATGGACTGCAGCCCACCAGGCTCCTCCATCCATGGGATTTTCCAGGCAAGAGTACTGGAGTGGGGTGCCATTGCCTTCTCCGAGTTTCTCCTTCAGGCCTTACAAATAAGGATGGAACTTACGATAGTAAAGCTTATTGTAATTACTTTTAACAAAGTCATCACAGTATAATAAACATTTCCTGTGGCATTTAGGAATAAACATTAGCTACAGTGGCTATTATTTACATTTGGCTTAATTTACCAAGACCAAGTACCTCAGCTAGGCATTCAGCTGTCAATCATTGGGTGCCTCCATCTGGACTGGGCTCGAAAGGGGAGCGCTCTGGCTTTGTCCCCCGACACCCATGTGTGAGCACATTGATGCTTAGAATTCTCTACTGCAAACATTTTTCAAATATGCTAGATACAAAACCATTTAAAATCAGTGTGCATTTTTCAGTGCTAATGGCTGTCCAATAAAAACATCTCATTGCATAATGTTCTTTGACTCAGTGGTGAATAAGGTGACCACACTGTGGCCCCAGACTGTTGTGCTGCTGTTGTGCAGCCACAGAGAATGCTGTTGTAGGGGCCAGTGGTCTAAGCCCACTGCTTGCTCTGGATGTCGATCAGTATGTCTTGAGGAACTATGGAATGACACTTGGGATACAATCCATTCTTTCCTTAGACATCACATTCTAATTTCTGGCATTGTGTAAATAGAAAGTTTGCATCTTCCAGCTGTGGGCCCTTGTTGAGTGGTTCATTTTAGTGTTTTAGATTCCAACCATTTTCTCAACTTGTGTGTCAATAATTATGTTATAATTTACCTTAGCGTGTTTCTGAAAGACCTGGGGCAGATATTTTGGTTGTTGGATATGCATATCAAGGTCAGGTATCGAATTAGGTCCAAACAAGGTCTTGTTCAAAACATCCGTCTTTAGCTTCTGGAACTCCCAATCCTGTATGATGTGTACATGTCCTACTCCCACTCTTCCTGCCTTTAAGGATGAGGAGGAGGTAATCAAGCCCAGGAGCAGGAGAACAAGAAATGAGGAGCCCTCACTGGACAGATGGTAGGAGGTGAATAGGACAAACCTGAGTATTTGAAGTTTAGAGTCTTGTTGAGCGATTCCTATAGCACCATCTAGAGTCTGAGAGTGATACTGCATTAGCTCCTGTTCGCCAGCACCAGGCTTTCCCCTGGCTTTGACGACAGGAAGAGAGGTTGAGATTCTTAGATCCTTTGTATTGTGTTGGGAACCAAAAGCAGCAAGTCAGCAGCAATTTCTTGCTCCTTGATTAGCCACATAATTAGTCAATATATATTGCGTGAATACACGTGCTATGGTTTAAAAAATAATTTATGCCTCAGTAATATATTTCCTATATTTAAACTGGGGTTTTTGGAGGATTGACTTTTATTTAGAAGTAAATTAGGTAATTCATGAGAATCTCTACTATAGTGTCATGATCCTCCAGCTTATTTGAATTGCTATACCTGTTTCGATAAAGACAATCTAGCAATCTTTATTGCCCCCCCCCCCCCCCCCCCCCCGCGGGCCGCTCTTCGTGCCCCCGGCTTTTATTAATAACTTGCACAGATTGTATTAAAATAGAGAACTTCTCCAGGCAAGTTTTCTTTTCACTTAAAAGATATGATTTTGCTGGTAGTCGTGGTTTTACTTATGTTGTGTCCCTATTTAATGGGATGCCTTTGTAGAAAGGTGCTTATTCTATCTTTGGGCTATCTATCCTTCTATCTAAGACACACATGTAAACACGTCCGTACTTTATTAAGCATTTCTGAACTGCCTGCAGATTCTATGTAAGCTGTTCCAGAGAGTGGGACAGAGTGTGCTTGAGAACCCAGAAGTCTTTAGAAAGAGGTATTTAAAATTTTGCACAGAAAGACTTGCTGAGGATGAGCCTCTTAATAGCCTTGTCTAGGATGATGGAAGCAGTGGCCACTAATTTGTCTAACAAACAGGTTCTGATTGCATTTGCTGTTGATACTGACATTGACATAAATATATTAAAAGCACTCTTTTTGGAAAAAAGAAAGTGGAGCGTTTTGTGGATGAATAGGATGACACAGTGTCTTATAACATTTGCCATGCATGGTGCCTCCCAGGCCAGGTGGGTCACACACAAGAGCCCCACCTCGTGTTAAGTGTGGCTGCTTGTCAAATCAGTATTTGCCTATAACCAAGTGTCTGCAAGTAGAGAGAGGGGGTGTTTTGAGACTGAGGAAAGCTGATCATACTGTCTTGGGGTTCTCAAGGCAAGAATGCTGAAGTGATTTACTATTCTCTTCTCCAGTGGACCAAGTTTTGACAAAGATATGACCAACCTATACAGCGTGTTAAAAAGCAGAGACATCGCTTTGCTGACAAAGGTCCGAATAGTCAAAGCTTTGGTTTTTCTAGTAGTCATGTATGGATGTGAGAGTTGGAGCATAAAGAAGGCTGAGCACTAAAGAATTTATGCTTTTGAACTGTGCTGTTGGAGAAGACTCTTGAGAGTCCCTTGGACTGCAAGGAGATCAAACCAGGGAATCCGAATGGAAATCAACCCCAAAATATGCTTTGGAAGGACTGATCCTGAAGCTGAAGCTCCAACCTTTTGGCCACCTGGTGCAAAGAGCCGACTCACTGGAAAAGACCCTGATGCTGGCAAAGATTGAGGGCGGGAAGAGAAGGGGGCGACAGAGGATGAGATGGTTAGATGGCATCACTGACTCAATGAACATAAGTTTGAGCAAACTCCGGGAGATAGTGAAGGACAGAGAAGCCTGGTGTGCTGCAGTCCATGGGGTCACAAAGAGTCGGACTCGACTGAGTGACTGAACAACAACAAAAGCTGATCTTGGGGAGAGAAAGGGCCACGCTTTCAGCCAACCTCAGATGTTAGCTTAGCCTGCTTTAGGGAAATTGATCACTGGTCCCATGACATGTGTACCTCCAGGAAGGTAGGGGTGTGGCTCTCTGTCTGCACATTTTAGGGACTGAGATCAGAGGAGCAAGATCTGTCCCTCTTCCTAAGGGTGTGCAATATTTTCAGGAGGTGCGCCCCTTTCTGTGCACCACTCCCTCGGTGATGGGGATCCTTAACGTGACACTGACTATGCCAACCCCTCCTTCCCCTGAAGGGCTTACCTGAAGGTCAAGGGCTCTTATCTGTTTCTCTCTTTCCACTGCAGCAGAGTTCACTGACCCTGAGCTCTGTGCAAAGCCATGGTGATAACAACTCTCCTTCTTTGGTTCTTTTCCTTTGTGTCACTGAACTTAGATGAAGGCCTGTGGACCACAACCCAGGCCCAGTTTGGGCTACAGGTTAATAATTAGATCCTGTCCATTGTTTTTTCTTTCCCCTTTATTTTATGCAAAAATGACGCTTACTTGTTGTCACCTACTTTCCTGACCTCCATAGAAAGGGGTTTGTCTCAGTTTCTCTGCCATGACCCTCAAGCCCTCCTGTGACTAGATGTGAGCAGTTTGGGAGAAACCACAGGTCCTTCATCAGACCACTTCAGGGAAAAAAAAGTTTGCATATTTGCTGAACGGATGTCCCAGGTTCCTTTATTTGTTCATTTTAGGATGTTTGCAAGTAAGTTTTATTTCCTAAGAAGCTGTTGCTTTATTAATTACAGAAGAACTAGCTTTGTTAGCTTGTTGGGTAAAGAAGATGCATCTTTTCTGTCTCTGGTTTCTCAGGGAGAATCAGTTCAGTTCAGTTGCTCAGTCATGTCCGACTCTTTGCGACCCCACGAATCGCAGCACGCCAGGCCTCTGTGTCCATGACCAACTCCCGGAGTTCACTCAGACTCACGTCCATCGAGTCGGTGATGCCATCCAGCCATCTCATCCTCTGTCGTCCCCTTCTCCTCCTGCCCCCAATCCCTCCCAGCATCAGAGTCTTTTCCAGTGAGTCAACTCTTCCCATGAGGTGGCCAAAGTACTGGAGTTTCAGCTTTAGCATTATTCCTTCCAAAGAAATCCCAGGGCTCATCTCCTTCAGAATGGACCGGTTGGATCTCCTTGCAGTCCAAGGGACTCTCAAGAGTCTTTTTCAACACCACAGTTCAAAAGCATCAATTCTTTGACGCTCAGCTTTCTTCACAGTCCAAGTCTCACATCCATACATGACCGCTGGAAAAGCCATAGCCTTAACTGCAGCTTCAATTAAGAAGTACTTTTTGACTTGAGGTGTCCAGTATGACCCAAAGGGCTGTATTATGTGTAAAGATGAAAGCATATTTGTTTGACCAAATCTTCACATTATTTCTGTCAGTCCAATTAGTTATAATCCTAGCCCTTCTGCCACATGTAAGAAGGGGCTTTTGGTAGATAATTTAATGTGTGAAAGAACGTCTATTAGTTCCTTGTTGACGGGGTCAGCAGGGTCCTCTCTTATACACTAGCACAGAATACGAGGGCAGATCGGGTTATAGCATCTACACTGCAAAAGTGGCTTAGAACATTGAACTAGAGCACCATGCTTCTGTGTCGTGTTGTAAAGTAACTTTCCCGTCTGGACAGAAGTGAGGCTGGCTGTGTTGCCCGGTTCAGTTCCTAAGTTCTTGCTGCCGTCTGCGCTGCCCTGGGTGCTGACTGGGGCTCACGGGAGTCTGGTCAGGCTGGTGCAGCCACAGAAAGCCTGCTGCACCCACACTTGGAAACCCCAGGCTGTCTATCCATGTCTGTCTGCTGCGTCCTGGGGTCAGTGGGAGAATGGCAGTCTTCATCCCCATGAGTGTCTTCACTGTGCCCTTTTCAGCTGTGACTTTGAGTGGCTCTGCACTCAGGGCCCGCCCCACACAGCTCCCCCTCTACAGGGCCGGGGGGAGCACCCTGTGCACCCCGTGTACGTTCAGCCTTGTGCACAGTCATGCACTCCTCAGCGAATGCTCCTCAGAAAATACTGCCACGTTTAAAATGTCCTTTATGTTCTACAGTTTTAATCTAAGTTTTAAATGGTCTGTCTTTTCAGAAAAAGAAATGTGCAGTGCAGGCATTTATGTGGATACTGTATGTGATTCAACCAAACTTCTGTTCTATGAGATGCCTTCATTAAAACAAAAGACTTTTAGAAAATTAGTTTCAAATTTGAAATGAAAGAGGATTTTTATAATTATAAACATTTCAAACACTGGAAGGAAGTTTAGAAATAAATGTTTATCAGGCTCCCTCCTTTGGGGAAAGAACCACAGGCCCAGGTGGTGTGTTGGAGGCAGGACTTGCCTCAGGCCAGGGTCTCCTGGGTCCTCACTCTTTAAAACCCACCTCCTTTTTAGAGTTTGCTTCCTGAGGGTGTAGTCCCCACCCAGGCTATGTGTGCTTTTGCTTTGCATGAGAGTTTTCTATTAAAGTGGATTTTGTGTGTGAATTCTAACCAATAAAGTCATACACATTAAATAACAAATCCTTTGAAAATAAAGGGGTCATGTATAAATTTAACACTTATCCTGTGCCAGGCATAACTATAAAGACTTTTTAACAAACATGATGCACACCATCTGTGAGTGGGTTCTGGTATCATCTCCATTTCGTGGGTGAGGACACCGTGGCACTGATAGATGTTCTTTCACACCTTAAATTATTTATCAGCCCCGACCAGGGCACTAAGTGCTGCATTGCACATCTTGCTTGCCTGCTGCTCCCTGCCGTTGGTGCTGGAGGAAGTCTAGGAGGGAGGATGGAGAGGAGGCGCCTGGCTTTTCCTGTTTGCTCTGTCAGCCAGGGCAATTCATTGGTAACTGATTCTAGTTTTCAGCTCTTTTTCTGGAAGCCCCAGAACCATCCCAGGAGGCAGCAGCCAGGTTTCCCTCTCAGATGCCTCAGCACGTGCTCTGCTGTGAGCTTCCTCTGAGCTCCTAGGGGCCAGCCCATCCTGCTGTGTCCTTGTTCCATGAAAGCCTTCCACTAAGTGCCCTACATCCCAGCCCCAGCAGGCAGCACCCTCTGCTGTGGCCTGGGTACCAGCTGCCCAGGACCTTCCGCCAAGGCCCTTGGTTCTGGGAACCCGTGTCTCCCTCCTTCTCTAGTATTCCCAGCTCCAGGCTCACCTGTTTACCCTTCCTTACACTCTCTGTTGTGACTTCTGTTTTCCTTCCTGGACCCTGATTGCTCTTTTGGCATATATTAAATAATATTCAGGATTAAGCATATTAGCTCATAAAATACTTTTGGTGAACTTATCCTAAGAAATATTGTAATTTAAACCAGTATCTAATTATGAATTAATACTAGTATTTATTTCAAATATTTGCCAAAGAATATAAAACCCAAACCATCTTTTTTAAAAAATGGAATGATTCCTTTACTGAGCTCCAAAAAAGTTAAAATGAGGCTGGAAGAAAGTAGGAGATAGTTCTCATTTATTAATTAGTGAAAATCTGTGGCTTTTGGGAACGCTGCTGATCCAGTTAGAATAAACAAATATCAGTTGATTTTAATGAACTCCAGTTGGACCTAAAGAAAATTATTTCATCAAGTGAATTTCAAATTTCATGATCTTTGATCACAAACCTCTATGTTTATTCCTTTCTCATCATCCTCCCAGGGACGGGGGAGCCAGGTGGGCTGCCGTCTATGGGGTCGCACAGAGTCAGACATGACTGAAGCGACTTAGCAGCAGCAGCAGTAGCATCTCCTAAATTTAAGGAAGCATGAAACAGTGCTTGAAAGTGTGTGTGTGCTTGTTCTGGCTTTTCTTATTTGTGCCTTTGCCAAGACTCTAAAAGACCCGGTTACTGTAGCAAAAGTTTAGGGTCCAAGTTTGCATCTAAACATAATTCCTTGTGGAGTAAAAAGTAGAGCTGTGACAGCTTGGTTCTTCCCCCTCAGGCATAGTTTGGAATGTTTAATAAAAGGATGTTTCTTCACACCGAGTTTCCATCAAGCTTGCATGCATACCTTAGCTTGGTGCTTTGCAATTTTTATGTAGCATCTGTTCCCCAATCCGAGGGCGCTAACAAGACCTTAATACAGAGAGCAGTCAAGACAGCAGGGGGCTGCCCCTGTCGGCTTCTGACTCCTCCTGTGTCTTGAGTTATTATTCATAACGTAAACTCTCTCCCGGTTCCCAGCATGTACATAATTAATGGAAGAGACTATCCCAGGAAGTTTAGCAGCCACAAGTAGGTCACCATTACCAGATGTTTAATTATTGCCATTAGAAAGCATTTGGAAATACCTGGTGAGCTTTCTAAAAGCATAACAATAAGCAAATCCCTTTGGATTTTGATGGATTGGTTCTTCTGTGTTGAACGATGATTAAAGTGATTACAGCCACAATGCTGGAGCCTTCCTCTGAATATCTTCATCAAAAAGAGGTAATAATTATGCTACACTCAATGTGAGATGCACGCCATCTTCCTTTTCATTTGTTTCCTGATTTTCTTCAACTGTGCCAAGTTTTAATTAATGTGCTTCAATAGTATGAAAACGTGAACATCTATAATTACGTATTTAGTAGCAATATTTAAATCTTTACTGACAATATATTTATTAGATAATATTTTCTAGAATTAAGGTCAGTTGTCTGGAACCTCAAGAAAATATTGGAATGGAATGTGTTCCAGATTCTTTTTTTAATTTTGAAGTTTAAAAATAAAATGAGAGATAGGAGAGGTCAAGAGAAATCTGTTAGAATGAATTTACAATCATTCTGTTAACATTATAATTTTTAAAATTTTTGGTGGCATGTGAGGGTGGTCCTAGTAATGAAACTTGTCAAAGGAAGGAAGTTTTGAAGAAAATGCTCATTTATTTGACTTTCTTCAATCTCAAGTTTGTATGTTATAAAAATTTTTTATTTTTAACTGCTATGTGAAAGGGCTGTTGTCAAGCTATCCGTCTGAAATGTTTGTTTCAGAAACACTCACACTGAAGATTACTTTAAAAAGTCCTTTTCTTTTTTGAATTCATTTCTGAGGAGCATAGGAATTCCTGTATGTTATTCTTTACTGATTTCTTTCACTGCTTCTCTTGTTACTCTTAGTATTTTTTTCATTCCCTCTCGTGGTTTGTCTTAGTGGAATTTAAAGTTTAGTGTTAAGGTAAAGTTTTGGTTTTTAAAGCAAGTTTCCTAGTGTCCAGTTACTTTGAAGATGGACCCACTGGCTCCCCCTTGTGGGAAACCTCTGTATTGTCACTCCCAAGGCTCTTGGTAAAAGGCCCAAGTGCAAATGACCATATCCTTCTGAGTTCTCATTTCCTTATTGACTCTTCCCAGCATTCTGCCCTATTTCACACATTTTATAGTAATATCACGCGCATGACATCCCTTACCGCACCCTGTGATTAGGAGAAACGCAGACTAGGGCCATTCCTGTTGTCTTTTACACACAGATAAATCACTGAGAACTAACATGCTGGAAAGATTTATAGACAAACATCGTGCAGTGTGCAAATGCTAATCAGGTAACCCTAGGAGAGACCTTCTCATCCAGTCTTTGTGTTAAGTAGTTCAGGCTCCACTTTTTAGGAGTTTGCAATGGTTTGATAGGAAGCTAAGCTCACTTCTCTTCCGAATAGTGTCACACAGGTAAGCACAGAAGAATCACTTGATATTACATAAGGGGAATGGCTGTTTTCGTAACAGAGGTTTGAAGGGCAAATATTGTCCCAAGCTGTGCTTCGTGGATCTTGGGCAGAGTTTTGGGCTCTGAAAAGCATTTTTCATGTGCTCTTCTATTTTCATCGTAGGAAAGACTAGCAATTTTTATCACAAATTTTATGGTTCTGTTATTAGACAGTTGGCAGGTGGAAGGGGATGAGCAATCAGGAATGGACTGTGATTTTAGAAAGGAGAGGCATAGGGTTCACAAGTGTTGTGGGCACCAGCATTCGGGGAGTACAGCTATGGAAATGCTCGTTGTGTGGGCTGTGTTTATAGGAAGCAGCTGAAGAAGAGCCCAAATGGAAGATCTTGAAAGGCAGACGTCAGAGCTGAGTTTAGGAAAAAGTGCCAGGTGCTCATGAGGAAAAGGACGGAGAGACATAAGGAAACAGATTTTGTGATTGGATTTTGTGCTCGACTTGATGGAATTTAGCAGCACAGCCAGCATGGCGCTCTGGTTTTGTTTTTCCTCAGCCTTTCTGCTGAGAGTCAGATATTTTTCCATAGAAAAGCTGGGAGTGCATCTTGGATTCTAGAGCAGAGTCTGGATTCGGGTGGCTCGGGTTCAAGTTCAGCCCAGGTATCTGGCTTTGTGACTTTTAGCAAGTTACCAAAACTTTCTGCCCATCTGCAAAAAAGGCAGTGATTATAATAGTTCTATTTGCAAGGGGGTGGTTGTGAGGGTGAAAACCTTATGTGGTCTGTAGTGTGGCCTTACACACGTTGGTGGTGATTTAGTCGCTCAGTCGTGTCCGACTCTTGTGACCCTGTGGACTGTAGCCCGCCAGGCTCCTCTGTCTTGTGACCCTGTGGACTGTAGCCCGCCAGGCTCCTCTGTCCATGGGGTTTTACCAACAAGAATACTGGAGTGGCTTGCCATTGCTTCCTCCAGGAGTCTTTCCGACTCAGGGGTCCAACCTGTATCTCCTGTGTTGCAGTTGGAATCTTTACTGCTGGGCCATTAGGGAAGCCCCTTTATATATGTTAGCTGTTATCATTTCGATCTTTTTGTATTTGTATAGCCTTCCCCAGAAATCAACAGTGGCATCATCTTTATGATACTTCTGAACTGTTTTTCACAATTTTACTGTTACTGAAGCACCAAATGTGTTTATTTCCCCTCCACCCAGTCCCTATTAGAACCGTGTAAGCATATTCATATTTTTATAAAGGTTGTCAGTTTACTATTAGAGCAATTAATAAAGACAAGGTGTGAATTATTCTGTTCGCTCATGCCTCTGTGTTAAGCAGATTTAAAGATTCTACCATCATTGAATGAGTGTGTGTACAAGGGTACAAACATGTCTCTTCCAGATTTCTTTCTGCCCTGTAATCGCATCTCCGGGTAACAGGTCACAGAGGACGGACTCTTCCTTCACAGCTGGGTGCCCCATGGCCACCCCAAGAGCTGTGCCAGGGTCCTCCGGGCTTGCCCGGGCCATTGGTTTGATCTCTGTGAGCATCTTTGTAGAGGTGTTCCGTGCATCTGAGTCCTTCATGTCTCCCTTCCAAATGTCCCTCCACACTGTGCTATTGTTATGTTTGTTGTGGGAGCATTTTCTTTTCAGAGGAGGCAAAGTTTGTCAAAACAGGGAAAAAGATGAGTAGGTATGATTTTTCAGTCCTTAAACACAGTGAGCAGATCTCTGGGGATGGACGATGACGTGTATTAGGGAACGTGTGAGGGGCAGGCTGACCACAGACCACAAGGACAGACGTCAGCTTTCAGTTTAAGTCTGACCCCGAGGTTCTGCTTCTCGGGTGGTTCTGCTCCCAAATACGTCTCCTTTATAAAGGGTGAGAATAATTTGTTCCCTCCTGAGGAACGTAGTCCTTGTATTGGCCCCAAATATTATTTTTCTGATTATTATTCATTATGTAAGACCCTCCAGATCTTTCTTTTCCTTAAAAGAGAGGATCTAAGCTACCACATTTTCCCCCTCTCAAGCATGTGATTTGTCTTTTTTAAAATTTATTTATGGTCCCTTACCAGCCTCAGAGCTCTAGGGCTTGTCATTTAAATGAGCACTTTTGGTTTAACATGCTGTAGCTCTTCATTCCCTTTGCCTTTAGTGACAAACTTTTTATTTGAAATGCAAATCTCTTAAGTAACATGCCAAAGTCTGACCTACTTATACAGTTTGCTGCTTTCCGTATAGACTCCTTGTTACAGTAGTTGCTGCTGCTAAGTCGCTTCAGTTGTGTCCGACACTGGGCGACCCCATAGACGGCAGCCCACCAGGCTCCCCCATCCCTGGGATTCTCCAGGCAAGAGCACTGGAGTGGGTTGCCATTTCCTTCTCCAATGCATGAAAGTGAAAAGTCAAAGTGAAGTCGCTCAGTCGTGCCTGACTCTTAGTGACCCCATGGACTGCAGCCTACCAGGCTCCTCTGTCCATGGATTTTCTAGGCAAGAATACTGGAGTGGGGTGCCATTGCCTTCTCCGTGTTACAGCTGAGGAGTTTGCATATTTGTTGCATATGGTTGCAGTGAGCCTGAATATGAGTGCGCTTCATTCTCTAGAATCTGAGTCTGTATTTCCCCTCCGGATCTTCTGGTGACTCTGCAAGCTCAGAGCTGCCCTGCCAGCTGAGACAGGACCCTTCCTACAAATAGCACACACCCCAGTCGGCCCCCAGGATCCTGCTGCACCTGTGCTCGTGTCTGTTACTTGGCAGATATTGGCCGTTTTGGAGTCTCAACGTTTTTGAGCTGTCCTCAGCATCCATGTGGTTGGTTATTTGTGAAGTGAAAGTGAAGTCGCTCAGTCGTGTCCGACTTGCAAACCCATGAACTGAGTCTACCAGGCTTCTCCGTTCATTGGATTTTCCAGGCAAGAGTACTGGAGTGGATTGCCATTCCTTCCTCCGTGCCCGTCGAACCCAGTCTCCTGCATTGCAGGCAGACGCTCCTCGAGCCACCACGGTAGCTTCCTTGTACCTCCCTCTGTGGGGATCTACTGTTGCAGAAAGTGAAAGGAAATCTGTCTCAAATCCCCTAAAGAAACAGGATTAGAAAAAAAGGCTTATCATCCAAACTGATAATCGATGAAAGGGCGAGCAAGGGGGTTCCAGGCTGCTTGCCTATTCCCTCAGAGGTCATTTCAGGTTGTGAATCATCTTGGTTGAGCTGGTGACTCACTCACAGCCAGATTATCAAAATAGTCTGTAGGTCTTTGCATAAGGAGAGGAGTTGTTTTTTTTTTTTTTAAACTTTCTTTTCTAGAAATGTAGGGAAAATGATGTATTTACTTCTGAACTCTTTAGCAGTAAAATGTAGATTTTTAACAAAAAAAAAAGGAAAAGGAAAAAAAAGGCATGAAAGCTTCTGGGGCCATCACCTTGTCCTTGTCTTCAGCCCAGACCATCCGCATACACTGACCTGTCTCTCCATGGTCAACAGTGGACTGTGGAGTGGCCCTGGGTCTTGAAGTTGTGCACAGACTGGGCATGTCTGCACAATCAGGGCTGGCTGGTTCGTGGCTGTGGGAGAACTGGGAGGGAGATGCCGGAGGTGAGGGGCTGTTTGTCCAGGACTAGTAAGTGCTGTGTCTTCTCCTTGGGACTTGCTTCTCTTTGGGGGCCAGCTACCAACCACAGGACTGCATGCTGAGTGTGACATTTGTGGGGAGGGTTGGTAGTGTGTGCTGCGGTCTACAGTGTGAGTAGGAGATAGGGGACTGATTGGCTCATTTTGTTCTGAAAAAAACCCCGAACTCTTGTTATCCGAAACAAAAGAGACCCTAAAGTAATTCATCTGATGAACATTTCCTAAAGCCTGTCCGTGTCTCTCACACTAGTAAAATTGCTCAGCCTCCTGGGTGGTGTGCCTTTGTGACTCAGCCGCTGAGTTTGTGGTCTTATTCACTGAAGGCAGCTTGGTTCCAGAGGATGCAGTTAGTGACTCCATCACTTGGCACCTCTGGCCGGAGGGTGGTCTCAGTGCTGTGTGGTCCCAAAGTCTGGGAGGCCTTCCTGAGGCGGCTGTGCGGACCAGCTCCCAGCGTCCCGGGGCCTGAAGGTGCTGCCACTAGGTCTGGCCACAGAATGAACATCAGGCCCGTGGGGACTTCTCTGCAGGGACCCTCTCGGTGAGGGGAGCCTTCTCTGTATGGGGGTGGGCAGGGGAGAGGGGGCACTGTCCCTCCCTATGCAGCTGCCTGGGGAGGCTGGTGGGCTGTTCTGTGGGAGGAATTCCTGAGAGAGGTAGGGTGTCACATGCCCCCATAGGAGGCATGTGAGGGCAAGAGTCTCCTCTTCAGAGAGTGTTTCATTCTTGGCTCAGATCAGTGGAAAAGCACATGGGACATCTTTGGCTATGTTGCTTTTTGCCTTTTGGAGCAAAAAAAAAAAAAAATCTCCTTTTTCTGTCAGTGATGGCGGGAGCAAGTGAGCTATGCCCGTGGGTCCCTGAGTTCGGCTGGGGTGTTGGCGATGCCCTTCCTTCCTGTCACAGCAGGGGCATGAGTGTGATCATGGTCCTGGGTCCAGGCTTCTCAGCTCTCCCTCCCTGTTCCTGTGTTTTCTGACCCCAGTGCTGGTAGCAGTTGCATTGCTGAAGGAGTGGATGGTGAGGATAGTTTCTAGGCTCACCCTAAAGGCGCTCAGTTTTCCTAGGCCTTCTACAGTATGTAAGCACCTTAAAAAACATGCCCTCCCATCAATAGGGTTGCTCCACTGCCCAGCCAGCAGCTCCACTGTGCTTGAGTTCAGCATCTGAGACACATTTGGTCTTTGGGCATCATGGTCACTCACAGGAATGCAAGTACCCGACGGTGTACTTCTCTGGCTGCACTGGCATGGGGCAAAGGAGGTTACCGGGAGTCCTAGAAGTTCAGGAGTCTTCTGACTCAGCCTCTTTAACTTGGAGGATGCATAGCTTCACTGCCATGCCTAAAACCCAGGAAACGGCTTCCCATTTCAGAGGTGTCATTGGACAGTGACCGTAATAAGTTCATCCTAGCTACTCCCAAAGGACAGTGTCCCAGAAAGTGTGAGCTGATGTTCCAGCTCCTATAAAGTGTCATGTGCTGGGGGAAGATGCTTGCAGTTGGCCTGAGGCTCCTTAGATCTCCATGTGTCATGGGGTCTTATCACGGGCTCCTCAGAGCTTGGCTGACATGAAAAGAGGAGCTTTCCCACAGCTCTTGGCATTTGTTTTCAGATGAAATGCATCAATATGAAAAATAAAGCATAAAACAGTCATGAAAGTTTTTGGAGTCCTTTTAAGAATTGCTTTGAAGCTGACTTAACATTGTAGCATTTATTACAGTCACTCTACAGTTCAACTCTGCTTTATAGGTTTTTAATCTTGGGTTCCCATATGTGTTTTAAGATGATATAGCATTATATGCAGTTTCAGTCTGTTTATAAAAACCAAATGCAGTCTTCAAACCCATGTGCGTGCCACATGGCAGTATCAGGCTGAAGAATATGTTTCTATTTATAAACAAATATGCTGGTGAGGATTTTAGGTGTGATTTGCAGATTGCATGTCTATCTAGGAACAGTCTCTACAGAGTATAGTAATAGTAATGATTCCTATCCCCCCGCCACCTCCCGCCACACACATACACCTTGGACCCTATTCTTGAAGGTTTTAGTAGAAACAACGCTTAAATGCTCTCACTTCCACCTGCAGTTTCAAACAGTACAAAACTCAGTTTCCAAATATGTTTATCATTTCTTGATTGAATATTTTCAAAAGCTGACATGTCCTAGAATTTCTCTTGCATAGGTCTTAGTAGCTGGTCATATTGATTAGAAGACAAAGAGTGAAAGTATGTTATGCTAGCTGGCTTTTTAGCTCAAACATCACAAGGAAATTAGGGTGCATGTCAGCCTGGTTCTGACACTAAAAGACGGCTTTTCAGATTTTTTCTGGATTTTTATGTCTGGTGTAGATCTCCTCCTGGGGGCTTGAAGGGAAGGCTTTAAAGATTCCATTGTCAGCCCCTGGGTACTGGTTATATCTTAGGAATACAGAACAGCTATAAGTCGGTGGAGTTGTATTGGTAGGGCTGCTGGTTTTGTGGAAGCTTCACCCAGCAGACATTCTGAAATTGCCTGCTTTATTTAAATCAGCCAGACCGCCACTTGTGAATCTTGTAATGTGCCCTCCAGATGAGGGGCATGGCAGCCGGGGGACAGAGCCCTGCCCTGAGAGCCTGCACGCCTGCTGTGTACGTGGTGATGGAGGATTTGGGGAGGAAAGTGTTGTGGGTGCAGTTCACGATGAGGGTCCACTCCTTGTAGACAGAATGAGGTTTCACGTGTGAGCAGCTATCTGGTTATATTTAAAGCAACTTACCCTCCTCTCTTTCCTCTTAATGTGTGTAGTAGCAATCAAGGTGGAAGAGTAATTAATAAAGCTCTCTTAAGTAAGAGCAGATACTCCCACATTTCCCAAAAAAGCAGTCCTGACTGGAAGGTATATGGCTGTGATGCTAGAGAGGACCATGAGAAGTGAATGGAAATTTGGAGAGGGAACCAATAATCTCATAAAAGATCCTACAGTTACTACATTAGCAACATGATGGGGACGTGTTCCCATCTAAGTAATGACCAGAATGTGCTTTATGTGAAGAATATTCTGTGAGAGACATAAAGTCCTAGCAGGGCCCCCTCTCAGGTTGTTAGTGGATGATGCTCACACTTCATTTTATTGCCAAATGACTATTATGCTCTCTGAGGTATGAAGTGATATTAATGACCATTTGCAATGAGAAATAACACTTTATAGCATTGCTATCATTTACACATATTAAAATATGTTGTAATGTGGAAGAACACCCTAGGGGGGAGAGATGAAAACTTTAGGAGTTTAATTTGAAATGCAGTTTGGAAATTATTTGGACAGGAGAGAAAGCTTCAGGGCAAAATTTCAATAAAAGTGTGTTATTTTCTAAACTATTCATGAAAGTCTGTTTTTTTCATGTACCTGGACTTAATTATGGCTACTCACCGTCCCCACCCCCTCCCCCCCAAAAAAAAAGTTTGGTTAATTTTAGTCACTCATCTGTACTAATCCAAAAACAAAAAAGAAAAGTTATTAATGTAGTTATTTAGAGAAAACACAATTAATCATTGGACTGTAAGCACTTAAATATTATAATCACGTCCTTAGTATTTTATCTTGCTTCTTTTGTGAAAAGTCATATTTCTGCACTCTTACTGTGTTGGGGGAAATTATGTCCTACTTACTATCATATATACTTTTATCAAGCTTCAGTCTTGTCCTAGTGATTCTCCAGAGACCTGATCAGTTAAAGAGATTTTCTTTTCCATTTCAGATTTTAGCCTGAAGTTTTACTCTTAGTTGTCAAATATTCTGTAACTATGTAACAGGGAAGAATTAGAACATGTCAAATATAGTAACACACTTTAATAGTTTGCTCTAAAAATCTGTTAATAGGTAATCTCTGCTTACCTGAATTTGGTCTCCCCCCGCCCCTGCCTCATTTCTTAGCAGGGCTTTTATTTGCTCATTGATCTAATATTTAAAGGAGCCAAGAGGGTCTGGCTCTGCTCACACTGAGGCAGCTACCTCCCTGCCAGCCTTCTCCTCCCCCTTCACTGGGTCCTCTTCCAACCATGAGGCAGGGGCCAAGCTGGACCCGCCCTGGCATCAGGCCCACTGGGATAATAGGGGGTTGCACTGGCTCCCTCCCTGAGTGTCTTGCAGAGGCCGGGGAAGCTGCGTGGTGCCCCGTCTCTGCTCTCCCCAAGAGGAGGGGGATGGTAACCCTGAGGGTCTGGGCAGACTCCTTGAACCCCCGGCTCTAGGGACTGGGACCAGGAGCCCCAGGCCGGCTCATTGCCAGATCGCTATTTCTAATTTGAAAAACTTGGTTTCTTTCTTTGTTTAAGTTGAAGTACAGTTGGTTAACAATGATGTGCTTGTTTCTGCTGTACTGCGAAGTGACTCAGTACATACATACACATTCTTTTTTCATATTCTTTTCCATTATGGTTTATCATAGGAGGCTGAGTGTGGTTCCCTGAGCTGTACGATAGGGAGGCCCTTCTATCTATGATAGTTTACACCCGCTAGCCCCTAACTCCAGTCTCTCCCTCTCCCCCTGCCCTCTCTACCCCTGGCATCTATAAGTCTGTTCTGTATGTCTGTGCATATGAAAAACTTGGCTTCTTAGTGTGCTGGTGGAAACACATGCCTGCAAAAAATTCTTGACTGCTTTCAGTGGCAATGTTGAGTCTGGAACCCCATTATCTTGGTTGGGATTTATCTTTATCATTATATTTATCAGTATCTTTATTGTCATTTTCTTTAAACTGTATGTACTGTCTGCTGCACTGATCATGACAGACATCCCCTCTTCCCTTGGAAAATTTGGTGAGCATCCCAGCACTATGAAGAAACGTTGTGAAATACACAGGCTTTCTTTTACTTGTATAAAATATGTCTTTTTACCCTCACTTATTTGGCAAATAAATTTCTTAAAATTCATAAATGGCTTAAGACATTGAATGCCAGTTTCCTTATCACTGAGACTGCTGTGGCACCGGCAGAGACCCTCAGGCCAAATGGATGCGCAGTCCTGTTGGTCAGGGGGTATTTAATGTATAGCTGTTGTGTATCCTGTAAACAGCATCCTGGAAATGGGGTGCATGCTTTATCCTTATTCTGTAGAGGGGTGCCTGGAATGGGCTGCCAGGAAGACTCCCAGGGCCCTAGGCACAAAGCATGTATGCAGCGCCAAGGTGTCTGGGCCCTGAGAACTGGCTCCCCACTGCAGCCACCCTTGGCACCAGTCATACTTGCATCTCAGTGGTCAGATGGTTGTCAGGACTCTGAGCTGGGTCCTGGGGACCCAGCTGCTACCTCTGTGAAGCAGTTTTAATATATTAAGCTTGGAAAGCTCCTGCTGAGCTGGATAAAGACTTGGTGTCCTTTGGGTCTTGCCTGTTTTATTGTTTTCCGGCTGCAGGGCAGGCATCCCACACTTTCCCACCCCCGCCCCCTTCCCCCCACCCTGGCCGAGGTTCAGGCCCTGGGATGTGGAACTGGCAGGTTTGACTCTGGAAGCCCCCAAAGGCACAGGGAGATGGTTCTGAATTTGGCATGTTTGTCTCAGAGTTCAGTATCCAGCCACTGTGGACAGCTTTGCCAGGTTTTGCAGCCTAAAAATGTCATGCAGGCAGTAAATAAAAAAAAAAAAATCTGACACACAGACACAACATACATATCTCGCCACTATGGGGTCTTTTGTACAGGTTACACTTCTCTTTCATTTCAGTTTATTTTTTTTAAATTATCTGTTAGATTTACATGAGGAAATATTTTTAAATGTAGAGAAGGAAATTCAGTGTTATTGTATTTGTAAGTGTGAAAGCAGAGAGTAACAGAATTAGAAAAGGTCTTTGTGCTCCTTTGACTTATTTTATATTTCTGTCAGTAAAGGACACTTTAATATATTTAGTCAATGTGGAACTAAAATGTACACAGAATCTCCTGTTTACTCACTGCATAGATGTTCCCTGAGCTAGTTCTTTTTCTCCACCTTTATTGAGATGTAATTGCCATATAACACTGTGAGTTTAAGGTGTGCAATGTACTTACATGCTGTATAATGATATCACACTAAGATTGGTTAACACACCTATCACTTCACAGAGTTACTCTGTGTGTGTGTGTGTGTGTGTGTGTGTGTGTGTGTGTGTCTGTGAGATGAGATCAAGATTTCCTTTCTGTGCAACCTCCATGTATACAAGACAGTACACTACCGCCCCAGAATTGATTTATTCATCCTAAAGCTGGAAGTTTTTGCCTTTTGGCTAGCATCTCTTCTCTTCCCCCTCGCCACCAGTCTCTGGTAACTACCAATCAACCCTATGTTTTGATTAGTTCAGTTTTTTTAGTTTCCACTTATGAGTGAGATCATACAGTATTGGTCTTTCTCTCTCTGATTTATTTTTCACTTAGCACAACGCCCTTAAGTTTCATCCACATTGTCACAAATGGCAGGACTTTCTCCTTTCTCATGGCTGAATAATATTCCACTGCACATGCATAGCATATTTTCTTTACCCCTTTATCCATTGACAGGCACTTTGTTTTTCCGTCTCAGCTACTGTGAATAAAGATGCAATAAACATAGGGATTCAGATATCTCTTCAAGATAGTGATTTCATTTCCTCTGGATATATAACCAGCAGTGGAATTGCTGGATCATATAGTAGTTTTATTTTAATTTTTTTGTTTAGGAACCTCCATACTATTTTCCATCTATGGATAGCTTTAGGTAGCATAGGCATTTCAATAACATTAATTCTTCCAATGTATGTGTCTCCTTTTAATTTTTTCACTATTATCTTCACCTCCTTGGTTAAGTTTATTCCTAAGTATTCTATTGAAATGCAATGGATATTTGTATATTGGTTTGTATGCTGTAATCTTACTGAATTTGTTTACTAGCTCTCACAGGTTTTTTGTTTTGTTTTCTTTTGGTGAAATCTTTAGGGTTTTCTGTGTATAATGTCATCTGCAAATAGAGACAGTTTTCCTTTTCCAATTTGGATGCCTTTAATTTCTTTTTCTTGCTTAATTGCCTTGAACTCTTTCTGTGTATGAGCTGTTGGGGGCACCAGGCCAACTCCAGGCAAAGGACACCCAGGCCCTGCTGTGTGCAGCCCATGAGGGGCCCCTTGCATAGCAGATGCTCACTGTTTAGGAGCTGAGGTTGTGCTGTTAGAGCAATCACGTGCTCCCGTGACTTCATCCTGGGGGCTTCTCAGGAAAGTGGCCCCTGAGATGCCTACTTTTAAAACAAAGGCTTGGGAAGGAGTCAGCAGGTGACAGATCGGTGGGGGAAGGGAAGCTTGGAGGAGGACGGGTCTTTCCTTCTGGATGGGAAGCCAGCAGTGTTGGAGGGCTCCCCAGCAGAGTGGGAGGGCTCAGGCGGATGGTTTAGGGCAACAGGGCCACCCTGTCTCTCAGCAGACATCTGAGTGACTGCAGGGGCCAGCATGATCAGAGATTCAGGGAAACTGTGATCTTCATGTTTGCAGGGGCAGGCACAGGCAGTTATAGAAATGACATGGAGGGCGTCAGGAGGCCTGAGTACTGACAACATCCTTAAACAAGAGAGGCAGAATGACCAGAGGTGGGTGCTGGTCTGATTGGCTGCCTGAGTCCATTTTCTCTAATGGGGCCACATGTCAGCAGAGGCCCTTGAAGGCGTATTAGAGTTTCTGGATCAGTAATAAGACCATAGGAAGCATGGAGTGGGCTCTGGGGAGTGACAAGATGTGTCTTTATAAAGGTGGTCTGGCTCCTCTGCGGACCATAAAGCAGTTAGGAGGCTCTTGCAGAATCTAGGAGGTGGGGGGAAGGCAGCTCTGGCCAAGGAAAGAGGGTAGAGTGGGTGGCTAGCAAAGGCTAGTTAGGAGGTGGAGTGACAGGCCACAGTTTCTGGCCAGTACAACAGAAACTGGGTCAAAGTTAGGGGGTGCTGGTGATCAGGAGGGACATTTTGGCGTGTGCTGTGTAGTGTTCAAATTGCTCTATTGAGAAGTGGTCAGGTTTGGGGCTATGAGGAGAGGTCTAGGCTGAGGTGGTGAACTTGGGTGTGGCTGAGGATCGGCAAGGCGGTCTAGGGAGAGCCTAGGTCCGTGAAAGTGATGAGGTCCCAGTCTGAGCCTTGGGGCCTGGCGTCAGGGTGAGCCCCACACTTCAGTGGGGACCCTGGGGACCCGGGAGGGTAGGTGGAGAGGGATGCCTCCTGAGTAGGCCTGGGTCCATAGGCTGGGGGAACCACAGTGGGGAGGGGGTTGAGGGAAGCAGCTGGGCTGTGGCTGAGGTGGGGGGTGGTGGTAAGGAGGCGGGGAGGGAGTGCAAAGCGCAGGGTTCGTGACAACAGCAGTTCACAGGCAGCTGGAGGGACTGGTGGGGGGAGCAGAGGAGGTGGGGGCAGAGGGGCAGGGTTGGTGGGTAGTCCAGGGCGCTGAGGAGCCGGACGGCTGTGCCCAAGAGACACAGGAGACCCGGCGCCGCCCCTCTGGCGCAGGCAGGCATTTGCAGGGACCTGGTGCCCACATGCCACCGAGTTCTCCCAGTCCCGTGGGAGTTTGCTGGGGAGATGCCTGCCGCCTGGTAGGGAGACCTCGGTGCATCTTCTGGTCCCTGAAAGCACATCACCAGTCCTCTTGCCCACCTTTTGCTCTCAGCGCATTGCGTCGTACACTTAATAGCATCACACTTAATAACACACAACATGGGATTAAGGATCAGTCAGCAGTTAACTGCCCAGTGCTGCCCTCCCAGCCGCCCCACTTTACAGACCAGGGGACCGACTTAGAGATGAGGAGCTGCACTTCCGGTGGCCCTCGGAGCCCGGGATGTGGCCTTGGGGCGAGTTGTGCTCGCGGCCTCCTGCTCACTTTTCTCCGCGCCCCCTTCTCTGGGGTGTGTGCTCTGAAGATGGATCACCCTAGGGCTCCGAAACGCTCAGCTGGTGCGAGTTAGAATCGCACAATCTGCCAGCCAAGGCCACTGTCTGGAAGAGATTGGATGGGAAGGTAGAGCTTGGATGCTCTCAGCTTCCACCTGCGCAGGAGTTGGCCAAGGGAGGATCGGGATTTTGCGCAGATGGAGCAGAGATGGGCCCGTCCTCCCCCACAGACGGGCTGCCCCAGGTGCCGGCAGGAAGGCAGCTCCATTTAATTGCTTTGCAGTTTTGGCCTCTGTGGTTTCCTTGCCGGCCTTGGATGTGTTTTAGCCCAAGCAAGAATTCAAGATGGGAGTTGTTTTAATTATATAACACAGTGTGCTCATGATAACAAAGTCATCCATCACAGGAGAGCGTAAGAAAGCAGCTTAAAGCTGCATCATTTCTGCCTCGTGCAGCAGAAGCCCTTCTGCTCGCTAGACCATGTCAGGGAAGGACCTCTGCCTGGGTGGACCTCTGCCCTGAACACTTTGCGGGGAGAGTGGGGGAGCTCTGTCTTGTGTGTGTGTGTGTGTGTGTGTGTGTGTGTGTGTGTGTATGTGTGTGTGCCTGCACAAAAGTCTCCTGTTAAGTGTGGATGTGTGCTGGCAAGGTGTGGGTGCATGCATGGATTCTCACAATAGCTCTGCTCTGTGGCTCATGGTTCCTGGGTTTTAGGGGAGGAAGCATGGCTCTGGCCACTCACCTGTGAGGTGGTCCCTGGAGAGCTGCTCCAGTCCTGTTGGTTTAAAAGCATGTGTTGTATTTCCCCCTGTGTTTTCCTACGCATTTTATTTATTTTTACTTTTTAAAATCATTTCTATTTTTCTTTTTTTTGTCCCCACTGCAAGGACTTGTGGGATCTTCATTCCACCCCACCCCCCGCCTCCCCCACCCCCGCCACCCCGGGATCAAGCCTGTGTCCCTGCAGTGTACGTGTGGTGTCTGAAACACTGGACCACTAGGGAAGCCCCTCCTGTGCATTAAAAAAAGAGTAGTGGTCATAATACATGTTGTGTTTTCCTATGCACACTTTTTCAAGAAGAGGTTTTTTTGTCATCTTTATGTATCCACCTTCATGTCTCATCAGATCTTATTTCGTAGATTAGAATGACTTTGAAGCCAGACAAAATCTTAGATATTATGCCAATGGCACGAGGATCTTAGGCCTAGTAAGAAATATTCTTTGAAATGAACTCTCACAAGCGTATTTCATATTTTATATATTCTCTTCTAAGAATTGGAAAGGAATTTAATTTTATTTTTCCTGGAGGGAAAACTATAAATCACATAAATACTAACAGAGATGTTTGTGGATGACAGAACTCAATTCATAACTGATTTTCAAATCAAAGCAAACCTACTTAAAAGCTAAGCTTTTCAAGTGCTTTGTAACACCCGGTTGAAGGGGTTATTATAAGACTAAGTAGTTGTGCTGTTTGGCCATATTTTTCTTTCAGAATACCCACAAATTAAAGTCAATACCCTCTCTGTTTTCAGAGTGTGATTTCTGGACCTTCCAGCAGAGGGCACTGCCCGTTTGTCGTTGAGTTTTACTGCTGGCAGTTCAGTGAGCCTGTCTGTGTATGTGCTGCTTTCCAGAGGAAATGGATCTGAGTGTGATGTGCAAATCGTTAGATTTTGGATGTTATCATGAAAATTATTATAGGTGTTATAATAGCATTTGTAAGGTATCTCGGAAGATAAGACTGTTTCTTATTACCTGAATGTAATGAACATTTTGTAATTAGCTACCTAGTGAGGTTTGACAGGGGAAGGCAATGGCACCCCACCCCAGTACTTTTGCCTGGAAAATCCCATGGACGGAGGAGCCTGGTAGGCTCCAGTCCATGGGGTTGCTAAGAGTCGGACACGACTGAGCGACTTCACTTTCACTTTTCACTTTCCTGCATAGGAGAAGGAAATGGCAACCCACTCCAGTGTTCTTGCCTGGAGAATCCCAGGGGCAGGGGAGCCTGGTGAGCTTCCGTCTATGGGGTCGCACAGAGTCGGACATGACTGAAGCGACTTAGCAGCAGCAGAGGTTTGACATAAAATTGGTTGGATGGCATCACCGACTCAATGGACATGAGTTTGAACAAACTCCAGGAGATAGTGAAGGACAGGGAAGCCTGGTGTGCTGCAGTTCATGGGGTCACAAAGAGTTGGACACTACTTAACAGCTGAACAACAAAAGGGGTTGTTACTGACTATGGCTTGAATCTCTACTTAGCCCACTCCCTCCCCTGCCCCCGCCCCCCAGCTTGATGTGGGTTTTATAAAGGAAATCTTACTAATTTGAATTCAGGGTACGCATACAATTTTGGGGGTAATTTTTACTATGTAGCAAAAAAAAGCGCATGACAATTCCTTATTAGTGGCTTTGTGATTTCCTGTTGATTTTTAATTGTTCTTAAATTTCAAGTATTTCTTTACCAGCTCTGGGTCCTGGTGACTTCATCTTCAATGGAGACTTACATGGCTTTGTTACGTCCACTTCCCCGCTCCCTACAGTGTCCATGTTCTCTCTGTCTGCCAGACCCATACAACCCTTATATTCTGTGGACTTGACTTGTCAGTGTTTTCTCAGCACAAGAATGGTGGGCGCATGTCTGTGTGTATATGTGTGTTTTGTCTATACATACGCATATGGATGCAGATACATTTTGGCTTAAGTTCTTTAGTGTGAAAAATTTAAGTGATGTGTTGGCATGTCCATACATTTCTAAGGTTTGAGTATCTATCATGCCTGTAAAACTTGATTATTTGATGTCCATCAAATGTTGAATTTTTAGGAGAGACCTCTTTATATTTTCTGGGGTTAGCTTGTGTTTCCGTTTTTTTTTTCCCTCCTTGATCCAGTTCACAGGCTTTCCCTGCCTGTCTGCCCTTCTTCTTTATAGGCGTTGGGCCGGCATGGTCCGCTGGAGGGCAGCACGACTGCACACTGCCCGGCAAAGTCTAGGGGCTTTCTTTTCAGTTGGCAGGTGCGAGGGGCACTTGTGAGAACAAAGCACATTATTACCGAACACAGAAACCCCCAGCGACAGAGCATTGTCGTGAATTCAAATACACGATCCGGGAAAATTCTCAGGGTCCCCAGGACTGGTCTCTAGGGCGAGCCTGAGACACTGATCTCTTGTAATTAAAGCTCACACTTGTGGATGGGATGAGCGCCGACGTTACCGGGCGGCTCATTGTGGGGCTTTGGAAAGCTGTGGCAAGCCCGCGGAGCCATCGCCTCTTATCCCTTGAATACTTATGAGGTACAGAAATAAGAGCTAGTTGGGAGGAGGCTTGTTATCTGGATTCATCCGTTTGTGAAAGGAATGGAAAATACTCAGAAATAAAGGCATATGGATCACTATCCGTCTTGCAGGAAACTACACTCACAGCACCTGTCCATGCTGACAGACTTATTTTACTTGTTGATTTCTGGAAACTGGACCATTTAACTAGTAAATCTTTGCAAAGGGGTATAATTACAGTATCAGATGTGTTTCTGTGTTACTTGTGTAACTCGTGTCTTGGCCTATCATCTTGATTTTAAGTTCCTTCTTTAGGTTTCATGTTTTTCTTTTTTTCCCCAAAGATCTTATTGCCTAACATAGAGTTTTGAATGTAAGTCATAGCCAACATTTGTTTGATAAGCTTTTATGTGAACAACTGCACCATCCTCCCCGCGGCTGTTTCCCTCTCTCAGCGCGGATGCGCCTGCATCCGGGTCTTCCTGCCTGTCCATCACGGCCGCATGCCACGCCCACTGGCTCTTTCCTTGCTGGTCCCACAGGCAAATTAACGTGGGGACATAGAGCATCGTGAAGTAAATCAGTTTATCCTACTAACTGGTTGACAACAGGCTGACGGGAACTGCGGATTATTTTCAGCATCACTGTTGCTTTGACTCTGGGTGAGATGACTTGAGGTTCAGTGTGGCTTTGTCTGTCTTCCTCCAGCCCTGCACAAGCGCTTGTGCAGTCACCGGCTCAGCTGTTTGTCCAGGGTTTTCAAAACCTCCCACCCGCCGGTGTGAGATCGTCGATATGCCACTGGTGAACTGGTGTCAGAGGCCGGTACCGCCCCGTAGCCCGACAAGGTGCTTGCCTCGGGCCTGGTGGAGAAGGTGGGCTCCTGCGGCCACATGGATGGCCTGGGTGGCTGAGACCTGGCTGAGGGCAGAGCAGCTGGGCTCGACTTGGGGATGGCAGCTGTTGAATTTGGGTGTCCAGGGACCTGCGGCTGCCTGTTGGTTTGGCTAAAACAAAGCTTGCATATAACCTTCGGGCAGAGTAAGAAAGACGAGTATAGAGTTTTGGGGTTTTACTTTTTTAAAGAACAATGCATTGACAGCATCCTCATCCTCATTAGACCAGACCCCATGGTGCTGTGGTGCTGTTCTGGGGGTGTGTGGGCTTGAGGGTTCGGTTTGCTCTTCATCGTCAGCTTGTGGCCAGATCCTTCCCCGATTTTGTCCACTGGTGTGTGTGCTCTGTGCCCACACTGCTTGTGGGACGAGGTCACATCGTGTTTGTAAAAACCCAGCAGGCGTTCACATGTTCTCCCTCTCCATTATCCTTTGCAACTGAATTAATGGAAAAAACAAGCATCAAAACAAATACATTACTTCCTATGTACTAGTTGTCTGATCTCAAGGAAGGAATACTTCAGGAGATTTGAGTGATGTGTGACCTGGTACCAGGTTCTGAGTGCTGTCTTATATCACTGAGTCCTTTTAGCCACCCCCATCAAGTTATTACCCTCCATTCACCCCTGAGGTCCCTTTGACTGTCCCTTGGGACAGTCAGGAAGCCCAGGAAACCTTTCTTGAAAAGAAGGGGGTGGGGACTCAGATGTCCCCTGTATGGCCCCAGGGCCAAGCCCCCCACCCACAGAGGTAGCCTGGAGCTGACCTCACGAAAGCAGGCTGAACTCTAAACCCAGCACACTAAACCTGCACCAGTGGGCCCTTTCCTGAAATATGGTCAGAGCACAGGCCACATGGCCACTTGTGGCTGCCATGTGGGAGGAACCTGTGTGGAGGCCAGAAGGGGACCCTGGGTCCTCCCCACCTTGGAGCCGTGTGTTTGGTGAAGATCTAGGGTAGAGAGATCTAGGGTAGAGAACTGGGTGGGTGCCTGTGCTGGCCCTTGCCTGCCTCCACCTCCTTCACATCGGGCTGTCTCCGCTGTGTTTCATGAACCTTTTTTCCAAGCACCACAGCTTCAATCTTAACTAGAAATCACCCAACCAGTTGAAAAGACTCCAAATTGTGGGAATGGAATTTTGTGGCTTTCACTCAATACGGGAGTATTCGGAAGCACCACCTGTAGGATCTCTGCAAAAAAACAAAGCCATCCCTCTGTTTCACTGGAGGTGTTTTTGTTGTCTGTTACTCCTGGTGCCTGTGAGGGGACTGTGAGCCATGGTGTTCTTTCTTTTCTTCTTATTCAACAGAACATCTCTTAAAAACCCTACTCTGAGAATCTCTCTGTTCCTTTAAAGTCTGAGGTTTTTTTTTTCTTCCCTCTAAATTGTAATACTGATGGAAAAAAATGTATAAAATGGAAAATAAAAATGCCCTGAATACCACACCCCTACCATCCTTTGGAGGGAAAACACAATCATCTTTTTTCTTTTTTTGGCAGCATTCTTCCAGAAATTTCTGCACATATATGAGCATTTTAAACACACCCCCACACAAATGGTTTCCTGCTCTACATACTGTTCTGCCAGTATATCTTGGATGTGTTTCCACATCAGCAAATATAGATTGACTTCATCTGTTAGCAGCTCCTTAGTAATTAGGGGATAATTTCTTACAACTCTCCTATTTTTTGGTTCCAAAGCAAGATGCTCTGGATCGGTTCCCATGCTCTCCCTGTGCCACTTCCTGTGTTCAGTGCTCGTCCAGCCCTGCTTCCTTTAGGGAGAGTTTCATCTACTAATGTCACCCACTCAACTTTTTGTGGCTTTCAATTACTTAGGTGTGTTACCAATTACATTTCTAATAAGAAAGATATGGGTTTCAGAACTTAAGTTGGCCACCAGAGGCAAATGCAGTTGGACAGGGAATTGGGGATCAAGATGGAGCAATGACCTCTTATGCACAATGTTAAAAACTGGAGCCTCCAACTCAGGAGAACTTCTGGAGATGAAAGCTCTGCGCAGTTATTTGACCAGCCACCTGGGTCCCCCTTTAGGTCTCATCCCCTTTGTTCTTCCCTGAGTTGTCTTTGGCCCCGGGGCTCCATTCACCATTTGAATTCAGTGAGACATGAATAGGCAGTCAAAGAGTGCATTAGAAAAAAAAATCACAATTAAAAATATAATTGACTCCTTTTATTTGAACCAGTGTAAATATTATTAATGTTTCTATGACAGTATAGCTTACTAGGTTCATTTTCTAGAACTGTATGTGACCGAGAATTTGTATTTGTGTAAAATCAGTATAATTAGCATTTACCTGCTTAAGATTCTTGCTTTCAAAATATGCACTTTTAGCTAATCCATTTTCTAATTTCTCTTTAAAAGCAACATTTCTGAGTGTTAGCTACCTGGCATAAATGCCATAGAACTAGTGTGAGTACCTTTATCTACGATCATCTGTGTCAAACTATTCAGACCTTCTTATTGACTTTTGTTTTCTGTATGTTTTGCGTCAGGCTCTTAAAATCAGCATTAACTCCTTTATTCCAAGTCTGTCTGAAGTGCTTGGGGGAAAGGCAGCCTTTTTTGACTATGAAGTGACATGGAGGTTGTGGCGTCCCCTTGGCATGGGTTTTGAGTTGGATTCTGGGTTTGGGCGATGGGGCCAGGAGGAGACCCACAAAGTGCAACAGGTAAAGCCTGCCAAGAGCCAGTCACTGTGGTTGTAATAGCTGAGGCTTTTCTTTCTTTCTTTATAACTGACAGCACTGTGAATTTCTAGGTCTCGCCTAGTGATGTTTGAATGTAGGTGCCCAGTCATTTGGGCGCTTCCCAGGTGATAAAGATCCTGTCTGCCAGTGCAGGAGATGTAAGAGACACGGATTTGATCCCTGGGTCAGGAAGATCCCCTAGAGGAGGGTGTGGCAACCCACTCCAGTATTCTTGCCTGGAGAATCCCACGGACAGAGGAGCCTGGCAGGCTATGGTTCATAGGGTCGTGAAGAGTCGGACACGTCTGAAGTGACTCGGCACGTGAAAGAACACCCAGTTATTCCGAGCCCAATCCCAGCCCTGCACGCGTTATATCAGAGTAGCAGGATTTGTTTGCAGTTCCTGTGATGCTGTGGATGCCAGTTATTGGGGCAGCAGCTGGTGGGAAAGTGGGATCAGGTCCTCACTGGAACAGAAATAGAAAAACGAGGCTCTGGGTTCCCCTGTAGACCCCGACCCTGCTGAGGTGTGCAGGCTGACTGCTTGTCCTGGAGAATATTCTCTCTCCACAGGCCCTTGCTTCTCATATTATCCTCACCAGTCCACTTGCCTTCCCATCTTTACCTTCCTGGGCCACACATGACTGTGGTTGCTTTTGGCAAGTTGACTACATGGGTGCTTTGCCTCTGCGGTCACTCAGCCAGGATGGGAATGTTGGAAAGCAGAGATCTTTGTTCACAGAAGTCACCCTGTGTGTTTGCTCCTTCCAGTGGGTCCTGAAAAGAGAGAGGCTGAGTAAGGGGCCAGCCTGGGATCCTGATCGTATCTTTGGAGGTTGGAAACCTGGACAGGTGGGAGGTGGCTTCTCTGTGTGCCCGCCAGATCTGGGTAGGGGCTGTGGCCATGCATTAAACCTCTGTCAAACCAAATGTGGCCTGGCAGCGGATGCAGAGGGAATCTGTTTTTCCAGTTTTGGTGACCTGGGGACCAGCTCCAGGCCCATAGGAAGTTGAAACGTTAATCCCAAAGCCCTGGGTTCCTGTGTCTCCTGGTAGGCCTCCTGTCCCACCACTGGCTCCCGTCCTCTTCTCGACTGATGGTCTGTATGGTCAGGTGACTTCTGCAGGGGCTGCTCATTATGGAGGGGATACAGGCCACGTTCACCTAGCACAGTGGGGACAGCTACGTGTATTCCCAGGCGTATTTTATCCCAGGCATTAGATATTTATGTAAACATCTACATCCTGAATGTGTTCAGTATCTAAAGATCTATAATGTTGCTTAGTGAATAACTAAATGCTGTGTACTGTTGACCTCAGGAAAATGACAAATTATTAAAAAAATAGTCTTAAAAACTAATGAAAGCTGAGGGTCTTGAGTATTTTGGTGCTTGTTATTTTAATCAGGTCGCTAAACAGAGGTTATGACAACTGGATGAGTGTTTTATCTGAAGCATTTGAGCAACTGGGTGGTCTCTTTTCCTTGGCTTCCAGATAATGTAATGCAATATTAATTTTGATGAATGAAATATGCTTAGCTGAGGCCCTCTCTAAGAGGCTCTCTGCTAGCAGACTGAAAGTTGTTTTCTTTCTGGGGTTGCAGTCAGTAGATGTTCTGAGCAGGAGACCGTAGCACCACGCTGTCCTTGCTTGTGTGTGTGTGTGTGTGTGTGTGTGTGTGTGTGTGTGTGTGTGGTAAGTTAAGAGAATCCCCCACTCCTGTGCTTTGGGATTACTGCTTTTGTGATGGAGACTGGAAGACTTCCTCTTTTTTTGGCAAGGGCTATAAAGAGAGATCATATTAGTATAACCTTTGCCCCTTAAGGTGTGGATGAGTGTGTTGTGGTTAGAATTTAATTTTAACAGGTTTTATCAAACTGCTGAAAGATATTGAAAATGTTTAATATGGAATTGAGGCAGTAAGTCACCTGCGGGCTTGTTAAATCAGCATCCTCGGGGGTGGGCGCTCAGGTCCCTCCCAGGACTCTCGCTGCTGCCCCGACCAGCATGCTGCAGTCACCTTGTAACTCTGCGATATTGAAGGGCTGCTGGAGACCGCATGGAAGGGGGATTTAACACCTTGTCTCCCCCTCCTGGGGGAGGGTTTATGGACCTATTCTTAGATCATTTGGCTTTTCACCGGGATTTAAAAAATCATATCTGAAGTATGTAGACACATCGTATTACTGTCATCTGTGACACTGAATTGTGTCTTGTGACCCCCTCCCAGCTGTAGTGCATTTTGCTCATTCTTTTTTTTTTTTCCCTATCCTTTCTATACTTTTCTTCCCTCTTTTTGTTGACTTCCAGTTTTGTTGCCCATATCACACACTTAGAGCACAGGTATGGCCACACTTCTTGGGGACATGTTGCTAGTCTCCATCATCAAAGTTGGGGTGACAGACTACAGCCCACGTGCCAAACCCGCCCGGTGGTTGGACCCAGTTGCCGTTCCCATGTGGTGTCTGTGGCCGCTTTCACTGGGCAGCGCTGGGCGTTGCTGAGAAGTGGCCTCAGAGCCTGAAACACCTGCTGTCAGGTCCTTCTCAAGAAAAGGTTGCTGACCCCTGACCTAAATCATAGTAGGTATTTACTAGCTGCTGAATGAATTGAGGGCAGGAGGAGAAGGGGACGACAGAGGATGAGATGGCTGGATGGCATCACTGACTCGATGGATGCGAGTCTGGGTGACCTCCGGGAGATGGTGATGGACAGGGAGGCCTGGCGTGCTGCGGTTCATGGGGTCGCAAGAGTCGGACACGACTGAGCGACTGATCTGATCTGAATGAATTGGTGTTTGAAGGACTTCCCAATCAGGTTTACTTATAGGAACAGATCCACTGGTCCCGGGTGCTTGGACTCTTGGTGCCCCTGTGGGGAAGATCTGTCAGAGCATGTGCTTGAGTCCACATAGGTGTGTATCATCCTGTCACACCACTGTTGAGTGTGAATGTTGTGTAAGCTTCTGTGCTGCACCTCTCAGAGGAAAAGGGAAGACTTGGGGAAGGAAGTTTCTGGACTGCAAAATATTCCCAGGTAGCATGGATGGACATCCCACATGCATTGAGAATTAGTCCCTTAGTCTTGGTGGTGCAGGTCCCTGGAGAGTCAGGCAGGTGAGGTCGGAACCAGGGAGATGCTTGCCGTCTTTCTGCCTTCAGATGGGAAGACAGGCCACGCCCACAGAGTGAGCGGGTGAACCTGTGTGCCAACAGCTTCAGACATTTAAAAAACGGACAGGGCAACTTCTGTGTGTAACTTCACGTCCTGCTCAAAGCATTGATCTTATTTCCCACATGAAACTTGAAAAACTGTTTTTAATCAGAGTGCTTATGGATACTCTGTTAGTTTTGGAGGGATGCTGTAATGGAGGACCCACAGCTGGGTGGGTTAACCAGCAGAAATGTGTGGTCTCTCAGGTCCCAAGACGAGATAGCTGGTCAAGGTGTCGGCAGGGCAGCCTTTCTCCTGAAGCCTCGGGAGAAGGAGTGCTGCCTGGCTTGTGGTGCCGCACGTGCTCCTTGGCTTGAGGACACATCATTCCAGTCCTGTGTGTGTTCACACTGTCTTACCTCGATGTGTGTGTGTCTCTGTGTTCAAATTTCCCTGATTTATAAGGAAACACCCTAGGGCGTTGCTGTAGTGAACTCATTTCAACCTAATTGCTTCTTTGAAGACCCTGTCTCCAAGTAAGGTCACTTTCTGAGGTCCTGGGGCTCAGGACTTTCGCAGATCATTTCAAGGGGACACAATTCAAAGCTTAATAGATGGGTATCTCAGATCAGTATAATTCAAAAGGATGTTTGGCTTCAAAAGTGAAGTCGTACAGAAACATGGCCAAGAAAAGGTAACATGTCATTCTCTGAGCTAAAACAGTGTTGGATATGACTGCTTAGGCTTCATAAATGGGCTCATGTGTTGATTGTGTTGGTCTCCGCGTTTCTTTCTGGATACGCACCTTCATATGTTTGGATATGGGTAGAAAGAAGGGAACTGTTTTTGAAAGTTTGCCCTGAAATCACAGTGTACACAAGTGTGTTAGATGTCAGGATTGTAACCGTGTTCTTCTCATATGTTTTGTCATATTCTTGGCCAATTTTCAGATAGTTGTATCCAAATGTGAGTTTCACCCCTCAAACCAGTCAGAATTTTCTTCTTGATTTTACACCTTAGCCATAACACTTATTCTGAGAGTGCTTTCAGAGACTCTGTACTGCCAAGTGTAGAACTATGAGTTAACAACATAATCGTGTCCAACAATATTGTTCTTTTTGCTCAATTTCCTTCCCCTGTCCTCTCTAGAAAAGAGATTAGAAAAGACAAGTTCTATTCTTGGAGAGAGAGAGGATGAGAGTCAGAGGGTGAGAAAGACACAGAATACATTTCCCCACACAGAGAGGAGGAGAGAGCAAGGAAGCACACACACAGGGAGAGTGGTTCCAGGACTGCCTGTGGACCTGCCCCTCCACCTCAGTGGATGGATTGAGAATGAGCATCCGGTGAAGCCTGCTCTTTCCTCCATCCCAGCGCCTTCTGGCCGCCCAGTGCCAACATCTTGTTCCACTGAATGAATTCCACTGTTTACACAGACACCCCCCGCACCAACCCCTACTCCCCACACCACGCGCCTTTAGACACTTTTGTTCAGATGATAAAACACTGTTGTCCTAGAGGTTTTCATTTTAAATGCCTTGTTCACGATTAAAGTCGAAGATTGAAGTTATTTAAAACTGAACATAATTATATAGGAGAAGAAAGTTTGATAGCCTATTAAAAGATGCCTAGAAAATCCCCATTTTGGTTTAGTTGCACTGTTAAATAATGCATATTTAATGTGCATAAATAATCGTGTGTCTAGAGTAGGCAGGTCTGCTATAAATAGAGGCCGTCAGACAGGGTGCGATGCTGTTCCTTCACGTGTGGGAACAGCCTTGGGGGCTGTTCCGTGGCTCCCTGCCCCACATGCTGCAGACACAGCCCTGTGAAGTGTCAGTTGTCACTTCTGGGCTGCTTAAGCCCAACTTATATTCCCATATGCTTTTGTGTGTCTTTGTAGAGCACTTTGGGATGGATTTTTGCTATTTCATCACTTTTCTCACTCTGCCTTCAGGAGCCAGAAACACCAATGTTTCACACGTGACCTGCAAACTCTCAAGCTTCTGACACGGCACTGAAGGGCCAGGAGGAAGAAAACAGTCTATTTGTCAGGAAAAAAAGAAATAAGTGAAAAAGCTCCCCCCAAAGCTTAATTCCCACTCTTCTGTAGTGATTTTCTCAGGAGGATTATGGGAAATACTATTAATGTGGACTGTGCATGCCCTGGGCACTAAAAACCAAACGCATCCCAAGCAGCACTGTCCTGTCATGAATTTGGTCTTTGCAGGATCTTCCCCTGGAGCTTCTTGTTTATAAAAGACAGTAAAAGCAGCTGACTAAAGTTTATCCAATATATTCTCTCAACCCTAATTTATTCAGTGTTTGTATGTAGCCCACTGGGACTAATTGTAATTGTTATCTTGCTTACAGATACAAACTCATCTTTATATCTGCAGTGGCTCCTCCTTGTCCCCATAGAAAGGGGAAAAAAACCTCTTCTGACAAATATTATCTGTCATCCTTTTGTAAGAATTGAAATGGCTGACATTTTAGGTGAAAGTTATAGAATTATTTTCAGAAGCTTCAATAAAGGAAACATAATTTCCTTTCTCACATGTAACTTTGTTATTTGATATCTCTTTTCTATGTTAATTTAATATCTTGAGACTTTGGGTTTTAAAGCAGCTAATGCTGCTGCTGCTAAGTCACTTCAGTCGTGTCCGACTCTGTGTGACCCCATAGACAGCAGCCCACCAGGCTCTGCCATCCCTGGGATTCTCCAGGCAAGAACACTGGAGTGGGTTGCCATTTCCTTCTCCATTGCATGAAAGTGAAAAGTGAAAGTGAAGTCGCTCAGTCGCGGCTGACTCTTAGCGACCCCATGGACTGCAGACTACCAGGCTCCTCCATCCATGGGATTTTCTAGGCAAGAGTACTGGAGTGGCTTGCCATTGCCTTCTCTGAATTTAAAGCAGCATTGGCCTGCAAATCCAAAGTTGATATTTCTATGAAATTTATGCAAAATGGGTAAGTCAGAAAAAAAATGTTCTTCAGAATAAATGATCTTGGATTTCTGTCACTATTTTCCAAATTAAGTTCTGTAAATGTATCTTTCTTTCTATATGTTTCTAATAGGTTGGTAATGTTGCCCTGTCTAGAGGAATTCTGTTCTTTGTTTTTAGCAAGCAGTGTGGTCCAACGTGAGTGTGACTTGGATTAATAAGTAAAAATCTTTGATTGAAAACAAATGCGAGAATGGCCACCTGTAGAAGTACCTAGTTCTTCTACTGAATTTTAGGAAAGGTGTGAAAATTGAATAATGATTAAATAAATGATTGGGATTCATGTGTTGCTTGAGAACTTTTTCTCCCTCAGCTGCACAGAATGTTATATAAACATGAGCACCAGGGTTTTGATACTTATTTCATCCACATATATTTAGGTATACAAATTATATTTAGATAGACAATCTTTTTTTTTTTTTTTCAGTTTAGATACTGCAAAGTAGATTTAAAAAGACAAAAGTCTGACACTGGAAAAAAAAAATCTGTGCATCATATGACTGTATTTGTCCTTATTGGTGGGGGGGGGGGCCCATAGCCTGCCATGGAAACTTAGAAAGCACAGAAACATACTATACATGCTTCTTTAGAGGGCTTATATTTACATGAAAAAATTAATGTGATCATTTTAAGGAGGTGAGAAGGCAGAGTTGCTGTTTATTTCAGGTCATGGTGTGAGTCTGGCATCTGGATTCTGTCTTAACAGTTTTCAGGGGTGTTCTTGAGCAGCTAGGAATGTGCAGGTAAGTCATATTCTGTTGTTCAATGTTGGAACTATGAATTCTTTAATGGGCCTGCCTGATTCGATATTTTTGTGTGTGTGTGCAAACCTAGAATAGAGTGGGATTCTCCTTCCATCTCTGTTCAGAGGTTTCTCTTCATTGGATCATGACAAAGGAAGAAGTCATGCCAGCCCACCTGGGTGCAAGGGGACCATCTGTGGGCCTGAGGGCACTTGCAGGCCCGCAGTGAGGTGCCTGGGCATGCACGTGGCCCTGCTATCCTAGTCTAAGATTGAAGTGCTTCTCATCTCCTGTTGCTTTCATAAAGAATGAGAGCTGGTTCATCATCAATGATTTAACTTGGAATCAGAAATTTTCCACTTCTCTGTCAAGCTTTGGAATTAGTTTAATTAAAAAGTGCCCTGAAATTGCAGGGTGAGCTTCTGTCTGTTTATTCGTGAGACTTTTAAGCTGCTGTCTTGGAAGCAGAACAGAAATGCAGGAACAGGTAGATGAAACGCTCAACCCATTTTGACTTTTCTGCTGTGTTCGTCAAACTGCAGCATTGTTTTCTTCCATTGTCTTTTTAATAAGAAATGATATACATTCCAAATGAAAAGATAAATTTATGTAAGTCTAGATTTTAGCTTGTCTTTGTATGAGGACCCTGTGAAAGATTTTTATTGTACAGTGATTCAGAAAGAGAGGAGTGCCCTCCATATCCCCAGACCTCTTGCTCTCCAGTGACAGAGAGTTTGGAGCAAGTACGTCTGGAAACAAGGCAGGAAAAAGGAGTGGATGAAATCTGGAGAGCACAGACTTGGTGTGGATTCAACTGCTCTGAGCTGTTGATGGCTTGAGTCACCTCTTGGTTGTTAGGGATGCAGGATGCATTTTGTTGCTTTTTTTCTCTTTTTGGTAATAAGTTGGTGGCATTTGAGAATGGGAAGCCAAAGGGAGGCAAGATGACATCATGCACGAGTGACTGATGACCTGGGGACACCTCTTGTATGTCGTTGTCTGAAATGCCTGTTTTCCCACCTATTTTCACTTCACAAGAGCAGGGCCCATGGGTCTTGCTGCAGAGCTGGTAGGAGTGTTCATTACATCCCCGGTGCCTGGCATAGGGGTGGGAGCTCATAGTAGGTCCTCAGGAAGCTTTTGATAAATAAATAAATGAAGGCATACACCTAGAAGCAGGTTCTGCTATCAGGCAGATGCAGACCCAGGCTTGCTCGGCTCAGTGCCGGGGGGGAAGTGCATGGTCCTGTGTTAGGAAAATCTTCTGAGTCAGAGCTCCCTGAGATTGCTGTGAGCTGCCTGGGGAGGGAGGGCCTGCAGGCGGAGGGCTAGTGGTAGAAACGGAGCAGAGGGCACTCAAAGAGTTTTAATGGCCAGTTAAGCCAGATGATTCTAAAGTGCTATTTATATTCTGAGACTCCATTAAATATTTGAGCATCTCCTGTTTCCATAACAATGTGTGAGTCACCAAGGAGAGATCCCACAGTGTGTGCAACAAGATGCCTACCTAGGCTTGGGTATTCCCAACTGCATCTTGATAGTAAGATAAAAATTTTAAAAACTTAGTGAATAACAAATTATAAATAGATACGATGAAATTCAAGATATTTAAACCATTCACTCAATAAAAATTTGAATGCCCATAGGCATTGTAGATACAGTGGTTGTGTTTGTAGTTGGAGAGAACAGCAAAATCTTCTGAGAGGGGACGGGGTCGGGCTGACTGTGAAGAAATTACAGAAGAGCATCAGCAGTGGGCAGTGGGAAGTGTGGAAAGCTGGTGCGGGGATGAGGAGGTGCCTCCAACAGTGAGGAAACCTTGCTTAAGAAATAATGCAGGGACACCAGGCAGGAAGCTGGAGTCACATCATGGTTGACCTCAGGTGTCACCTAGGCACTGAGTTGATCCTGTGATCCAGTGTGGAGGGAGAGGTGTGTGTGGTTCAAGTGCATTTAGAAAAGTTTTTGCCTCCTCCAGAGAGGAAGGAGGACTAGGCGAAAATGACATGGAGATCCAACTGTACAGAGTCCATCAGGGACGTATCATAGCTAAAAAGACCTCTTATGTTTTGTTGGTGGCTCATCTGTTTGCCAGTTTAAATTACATTTAGTGCATTTGGGGTCTATTCTTTTTTTGGGTTCATTTTCCTTTCATGTGGATTCATTGGCATTTATCACTTTCTCATTTCTGCACTAATTGTGACTGACTGTCACCGTTATGGAAGTGTTCTCACATGTTGGCTTCACTGGTGTAAGATGTCACTTGATGTCACCAGGAGCTGAGAAAAGCTATTTTAAGTGGGGTGGCAAAGGAAATGTATTTCAGGTTTTAAAGGAGCCCCTGAGTTTTCAAACAAAGCTGAGTATTTTTAAGGAGCTTGAGCACTTGTGCGTTCTTGGGAGATCTTGTTAAAAGGCTTTGGATTTTATCCTGGTCCTCTGTTTCTAGGGCATTATTGGTGGAACATCACTGGATGTTTATATAAACAAATAGAATCGAGCGTGAAAGCCCTAATGTTTTAAAGTAAAGATGAGGAAGCCTGAATTTTAGAGGAAGTGATGGAGGAATTGTGCCTTTCCTCCCTTCTTCTCCTTCCTCCTCCTTCCCCCTGCTCATCTAATGCTATGGCTTAAAAAGGCCATGGTTTGGAGGATCCTCTGTTGTTATACTATAATTTTGTACCAGACAATATGAGTATCAGTATTTTTAGAGAAGCCATAGCTGATACTTATAGACCTTTTCCTCTAAAAATTTGTTTCAAGCTGAATTGCATTTGGGTTTTACTTCTCACAATTTTTACCAAAACTAAGAAGTTAAAGAGTTTAAAAATAAAAGTCAAAGCTCTGAGTTTGATCTCTTTAAGCTCCGAGTCCTGGAGACTAGCCCCGTACTCTCTGAGGGTGGCTGTCCCTTTGTGAATCTAAGCGTCCAAGACCAGTCCTGTGAAAAAACTGTTCCCTACCATGTGAACTCTGCTTCAGTTTGTGTGACAGTAAGCTGATCCGGTTCTGTGGGCCAGATTACTCATTGAAGTGCACTTAAAAATAACTTTCTTTTTGAAAAAGTTAGGTAAAAATGTTAATTAGTATTAACAGTGCTTGAAAAACACATGCTAGACATTTAGAATATGAGTTAAAGAAGTGTTCTGGGTACCTTTAGATTATTTGTTAATAAATGTCATTATTCATTAGTTTTTTTTATCCTTGAAAAGCATACTTTTTTTGGTCTCACTCTAATACTCCTTGAACTTTATATTCCTTTTCTCTCAATTTTCTGTTAGAGAACTTCCTGATATATTCAAATTTGTCATCCCCAGAGCTTCAGCTCTTATTAACTCTTCTTCATAGGCAGCTCTGAAATAATTTCCCAGAGGATTCTGTCTCTTCCTCGGAGACCTGTGGTCCTTCTGCCGCCCCACGCAGAGGAGCAGAAGGAGGGGGTTTGTGCGCTTGAATGACGGATGTTAGCTGACTTCAAATGTCACGAACACTTTTCCCCAGAAGAAACAAAACTTTAAAGGAGAAAAAACATTTTTTTCCCCTCTCTCCAAATTTAGCTCTTTGCCTTTGAAAGCTGGATCCAGCAAAGCAAACACATCCATAAGAACAAATATGTGTATATGACTACATTTGTTAACACATTTCAGTGTTTATAAACTTGTCCTATTAGTATGGCCTTAGAGTATATTCTTAGTGATTGCCTTAATTTTAGTTATTTCTATAAGTTGATTCATGAAAGGGAGGGTCTGCTGATCAATAGAGCATTATACATTTGTAACTTGTGATGCAATCATAATATCAAAAAGCAAATTAAAATAAAAAGTGACAGTGGTTTTAGAAAAAGATGGAAAATGTGTGTGTGTGTGTGTGTGTTTTATTGTAGAACTACATGGGACTTATTTAAAACCTTTTTTTTTTAATTAAAATTTTTATTTATTTATTTATTTTCGTTTGCCAAATATTTTTGGCACTTTGACCCTAAAGGGCTTCCTCCATAAATTTAGAAACTTGGAAGCTGGTCGCTAGAGAATATTGGGCAGAAAACCATTTTTTAAAGCCTTTTTTTATTCTACAGAAAATGAATGTGTTTGCTCTTTTCCTGTGGTGCCATATTGTCTGAATTTCTATTCTGTACTCATAATGGGCAGAAAGAGTAAGAAGGCCACACATTTGCTAATCCTCTTGATGCTGTGCGGTGCTATGCTGTGGGGTTGAATAATTATGATTAATTGTGAGCTAGACCATGTGCATTTCTGAGAGTGGGTTATAATTAAATAAAACTTAATGATTTTAACATTGGGCTACTGGTACGTATTTATGATATAAAACTTAATGATTTTAACATTGGGCTACTGGTACGTATTTATGATACATAGCTCTCTTATTCGTATAAGATATACTTTGTAATTGTACAGATGTACTTGAGCTCAAATTTCAAGCCATAAAAATATTCTGGGACTGCTTTCTAATGAAAGTAAGGTTTCATGTATCTTTGTGTTTCACAGGTTAGACCTCAGAAAGGTGAAAACTGAGAGGTGACTGGAAAAGAAAGCAGGTGGCCAGTAGCACACATGTGATGCTCTTTAATCAGGATGCGTGTTGGCTTGATTTGTGTGTTGTTTACATATTTTTATAAACGTGCAAAAGTAAGTTTTTGTGAGTGACTTATTTTTTAAGTCATTTTTTTACATGTCTTTGTATGTTTTTACATATTTTTATAAGAGTGCAAGAGTAAGTTTTTGTGAATGACTTAAAATACTTAAAATACAATTCAGCCATTGTGGATTTGTTCTGAGCTGGCTTTTGAATTCAGAAACAAAGTTATTTTGTGTGATGGACTTTTTAAATATTTATTAGTATTTGTACTATAAGTAGCTTTGGTTAGAATTATGGTCACCTATATGGGTTTAGGTTTTATAGCTGCTCCGAGAATTATGTACATTAACTTGAAAGATAAATTACATTTAATTTTCATTTAAGATTAATTATTATTGTTGGCTTGATTGGCTGGCAGAGTACTTTATCATCTCCCCTTTAGCTCGTTTCCAGCCCAAGGTTGCCCAGTCTTTTTGCAACTAGCTTGGTGTCCTGGGTTGTCATTTTTCCCGTAAAGAGAATAAGGAGACCCACCTTGCTGTGTTCCTGTAGTGAGTGGCAATATTAGATTCCACTCACTGGGTCCAGTACTGTGCATCAGAATTAAGAGGCTTTCTGCATCTAATTCTGTCATTAAACCTTGCTACTGCACTTTTGCGTAGAAACTGTTGCCCTAGTTTTCCCACTACGGAAATGACTCGTGCGGGTTTCCCACGCTTGCCCGGGGTTGCACACAGTTCCTAAGACGCTGTGTTGGGACAGTGCACGCACCCCAGCACCATCCTCTCACGTTGCTGTGGTTGTTATAGATCCACAGTAACCACTGGAGAAAAGTGTGTAAAGAGGTGAAAACTCATTTTTTAAATATGATATTGTCTTGGGCATTTTTTTTTGCCTTTTCAAAAATCATGGTTTTCCTCTTCCTAAGGGATAAGTTCTCACTGATAGGGCAAAAGTCTGTATGTTTAAGGATTTGGGGGTATATTTGCAAAAGGATTTTATGTTTTTAAATTTTATATTTTTAATGCATTTTAAACATAGCCTTAGAACACTTCGGTGTATGCATACAATTATTTATACATATTTCTTACTTGTGTCTATGTTTATATCTTACACACTGTGTTTATAGTTGTGTACTATATAGGAAGACTTCCCAGGTGGCGCAGTGGTAAAGAATCCGCCTGCCAGTGCAGGACATTCGATCCCTGGGCCAGGAAGATCCCCTAGAATAGGAAATGACAACCCATTCCAGTATTCTTACCTGGAGAATTCCAGGGACAGAGGAGCCTGGCGGCTACAGTCTATGGGGTTGCAAAAAGTCGGGCACAACTGAGCGACTGAACACACACTGTATTTGAACTACTTTATTCTAAATGTCAGACATTAAGTTTATTTCCCACTTTTGTGTACATGGATTAAGATAAATTTAACAGTTTCAGCTGCCTCCCCCTGATTTCATTATGCACAAGTTGGGCCTCGAGGGTGGAATTCTTGTGGTTGGTCGAAGATCTAAATTTTTCCCTGAACCTCTTATACTTTTACTCTAATTTGTCCTATTAGAAGTTCATAGGAAATTAATTCTAAAAATGATATTTTTTAATTTGCCAAGTTAATTTTTCTGGCCATATCTGAAATTTGTAAAGGCATTAGGAAAATCTAAAATAACTCCCTTATGCTTCTTTTCCTTGCCTTCCTCAATATATGAGTACTCCTATGCCTTTTAATAATTTGGTTTTTAATCTCCTCTGTCTTCCAGTTTTGTCCAGATATTGCTTGGTTAGATAATGCATCTCTAAGGGTCTTATTGTCTTGAATTTCTAGAAAAAGTTAAAATTTCACATTTTGGTTAGCTTACTTTCTCTATTTTTAGGTTGAGGACTACAGTTGTGTAACAGTAAACTGACTTAGTTGTTAGGCAAGGTTATGTTCTTAAAATGGTACAGAATTGGGATGGAAAAACATTCATATTTGTATGACTTTGTGTTTTACAAGTAACTAGTAAACACAGAATACCTCTGAAAACTATAATTAAATTTCTTAGCCATCACTGATTTTTACTTTTATGTAAGCACTGAACAATGAATGTAAAAATAAATTGGTCCTTATTCTGCCTAATTGTAGATTCATGGGTTTCTTCCATTTTTAGTGCTGAATTTGGCAGGCATTGTGGCAATAGGCTGATTTATCTCCTACATTGTTTAGGGACTAGGATGTTTTCTGCAACACTTTACATAGAAAAGAAAACCATCCATTTTCCCCCTCTTTGTATGGAATGTATTTCCCTTGGTGCTACTTACTTTTTAAAGTCATGGAAGAGTTGAAAATTTTCACGTTTGGTGTCAGCACACACACACAGCCTTGTCAACTGGATCTGCAAATATAAATAATCTTTGTGTTAAATTTTAAACAATCAAAATCTATGGCTATTTTCTAGTTGTTCCATTTAGTACCACACTCTATAAAACCTAGAGTTAATCATATACACCATTCAGCAATTTCATTTTACAGTCAGTGATGATCATGGAATGAAACAAAACTCCTCCTTCCTATCATTAAAAAAAAATCTCCTAACAGTGTACTGTAGGAACTCCATAAATGTTCTTTGGAACATGAATCTAGTTCAGCCCTGATCCTATTGGTTCCTTTGAATTCTCCTCTTATGACATCTCTGCACAGACCTGCCTCTTTTCCTGTGATTGACACAAGTCTACAGGTAACATTTTGGGGTGTATTTGCTAATCCTCTGAGCTGTCCTGGAAGGGTGGTTTCTGCTGAGACTGTCTGCATCAAGATTTCTTGCTTTGAAGAGTGTCCTGGTTGCCCAGTGCCCACTGGGTTTTGATGAGTGTTACTCTTTTCTGTCATTTTGAGCAGGGACACACCTAGCATGTTTCACATGTTCACATGTAGAAGACTCTAAGGAGCAGCCAGAGACTAGTGAGCCCTAGACCCTCACTCAGGACCAGCTGAGTAACTTGCTGGGATGCCCCATGCAGAGTGATTCAAAGTGCCCGGTACTTGATTCAAAAAGTTGCCATTCAAGACATCAACAACAGTGTAAACATGGTGTGGGGCTCTGTGCTGAGGCCTGGGTGGGTGCACCCCTGACGCCCGCCCTGCTCTTCCTCTCAAACAAATGAAGAACACCTAAATGTTTCTCACAAAGCTTTCTCAATCCTAGTGCTTGAGGCCGGAGCAGAGTTAAGCATTAGTTGCTCAGTTGTGTCCAACTCTTTGCATCCCCATGGATGCCAGGCTCCTCTGTCCGTGGGATTCTCCAGGCAAGAATATTGGAGCGGGTAGTCATTCCCTTTTCCAGGGCATCTTCCTGACTCAGGGATAGAAACCATATCTCCTGCATTATAGAGAAATTCCTTTCCATCTGAGACATCAGGGAAGCCCTATTCCAGATCGCGGAATTGAGTTTTCCCTGCTGATTCACCCCCAGTCTTCCTCCAGCTACAGAATGAGCTCTGAGAGGTGCCAGGCACACAAGCAGAAATGTCTGAGAGGTGCCAGAAGAGGAATTTACCTTTCCTTCCTTTTCTCAACACACTTGGAACAGAAAAAGGATCATAAAAACAGACATCACCTCGGATAACTACCATTCAGAATTTGTGTAATTAGTAGAGTTTGTATAAAACACGAAGGATCCCTTTCTTTTAATCTATTCATTTTCCATTCATACTGTTTTCCCTCCCAAGAATCCTAGGAAGTTAATTATTTAACTGTGCTTCTAGCTGTTACACATTAAGAATTCCTATTGTTGGCACAAAACCCATCACTAAAGCCTCCTCTTGGGAATGCACTCATCCTTATTATTTCTGATATGACCATGAAATGTGGTTTTTAGCACATTTGTATGTACCCTGGAGGGTTGTTTGCAAACACAGATCACATGTGTTGTGAATTTATCTGTAAAATGATGGAATATTTTTATGGTTTTAATGTACCTGGAGTAATGACTTTGTGGGTGGGATTAGGTGAATCTCTGACAGTTTTGAAATGTGTAAAATGCAGAAAGCTTGGTCTTGCCTTTTGAGGCACTTAGATTGGCCCCCAAAGATGAAGATTTACGCCAAAGCACATTTCTCAAGTTCTCCTTGCACCACAAAAACAACACATATATCTGTGGATCTGGGCCACTCCTTCCATGTCCCAGCGGTGTTAGGGCTGTCTCCTGGATACTGTTAACTTCTCTGCCCTGCTAGACCCATGAAGAACCAAAGAACCACCAAAAACGAGAATCCTGGAAATGCATGCTGCACAGCATGTGGACTTGATGGAGGGAATTGGGTCAGGTGTGCTTTCCCACTTCCCGCTTATCTGTCTCCACCTCCCCTTTCTCTTGGCTGCTCTCTTGGTTTGAGGGACCCAGGCTCCCACATGTGTCCCCCTGTCCCCTGCACCTGTGCACATGAACAGATATAATTTCTCCTATGAAGACCAGTAAGACTAACAAGAAATCACTTGCATTTGCTGGTTGGCTGGGCACAGTTTTATATCACTGAGTATATTTGGGTGTGTGTCCTTTGCTTTGGGGGCCCTTTTGTGAAATGAGGGAATCAACTTGTTAAAATTTCAGGGTAGCCATTTTTTGTGGTGGCTGGGGGAAATAAGGTTTTTTGAATTTCTTGTTCTTAAACGTATCTGGGACTGAAGTCGTCTTCAGTTACCTTATTCCTCCAGGATTTGGCTTTACAGGGGTTGGTGGCATGTCAGATGAATTTCTACATGTAATTGTCTTTCTGTGAACCCGGAGCAGTGGTCTACACCAGCTTAGCATCTTCGCACCTTTTTCTTTTCCCCATGACTGCTACATGTACATTTTCTGGTTTGTTTTTCCTATTTCCATTCCTTCCTCGTGTTCTCTTCCCTACTCCTTTACTCCCTGTCTGGTATGCTGGGTGGATATGATAACCACCGATCCTGTTACATGTTTCTGGTTATGAAGTCTTTGGCAAAGAAGTGAGTTGTCCAAGTCCACTCTGCTAATGGATGGCTTAGATAACTGAGATTCCTTCTGAGTTTTGAACTCTGATTGACTTAGGAGCCCCATTCTGGACTGCATATCCACTTTTCAGTATGTTGCCTTTCCCTTGCCTTCCTTTTCTGCTTGATTTTGGAGGGAATTTTCACTTTCATGCATTGGAGAAGGAAATGGCAACCCACTCCAGGATTCTTGCCTGGAGAATCCCAGGGACGGGGGAGCCTGGTGGGCTTCCGTCTATGGGGTTGCACAGAGTCCGGAACGACTGAAGCGACTTAGCAGCAGCAGCAGCAGTAGGCAGAAGGGACAGTCTTCGCAGATTAAACCCAGGCAAGTTAATGTTGTCGTTGGGCAAAGAGTATTAACCCCTGGGGTTCTTGGAATATGTCAGGTCTTTTCTGCCAAGGGCAGGATGCCATCGAGGACAAAGATGAACTCTTCAGGGAAACAAGGATGCAACTTTATTAGCTCTGGACCTGCAAAGCACCAGGCGGGGGTCCCTTCTAATTTAAAGACTTGCAGCCCACCCAGGCGCCATTGCTTCACTCTGGGACACCTTGACAAGCTGCTAGCAAAGCATAATGTTCAAAGCACAACAGAATTTTTCGGATACACTCTCTCAGGTCCTACATACAGTGTTTAATTTTGATAGCCATTTGCTGCTCTAGTATTCAATGGCACTTTCTTCTTTCCATTCATCTCTTTCTACCAAACAATCACATGAAAAGAAACAACATTTTGAATTTTAAAACTACAGCATTACTATTGGTCAACTATTTTAAACTATAACAATTTTAAGTCTTAGTGATGTTGGATACATATTTTATACTGTTCTGAACCTCAGTTTCTCTTTCTGTTCATTGTGGGCATTGTAGGGACAGTAGAAAAGGCCTTTAAACATTGAAGTATGGACATAATTTAGTTTCCTGATCAGGGATCAAACTCTAGTTCTGGGAGTGAAAGGGCTGAGTCCTAACCACTGGGCCATCAGGGAATTCCTAATAAGTGTTTTTCTAAACAAATTGTGTGTCCCAGTAAGACAAGCAAGAAATATATACATATATAACATATATTACATTATAGAATATATAATAATATTGTATAAGCAAAGCCAACAAATCAGTGACAAATTATAAGTATAAGCAAGGAGGTGCAGTCATCCGTCCAGCTTCTCTTAGCAGCCTCTGCAGCCTCTGTTTCTGCCAGACCACAGTGAAGTTGAGAACACCGCAGTCTTCCCAGCTCTCATTCCAGTGTGACCTTGCAAGCCTATCATAAGCTACTAACTCATGCCTTGTTCTAGTTTAGCCCTCTAGGACCATTTCCTTGACCATTCTGTTAGGAACCTAGAGACTTTGGGACTTGTTGGTGTTTCTTTGATTAAGCAGATTCTTGAAACAAGAGATGGCCAGAGTGAATATTGACTTTCTAGGAATCAGTGAACTCAAATGGACTGGAATGGGTGAATTTAACTCAGATGACCATTATATCTACTACTGCGGGCAGGAATCCCTCAGAAGAAATGGAGTGGCCATTATGGTCAACGAAAGAGTCCGAAATGCAGTACTTGGATGCAACCTCAAAAATGACAGAATGATCTCTGTTCGTTTCCAAGGCAAACCATTCAATATCACGGTAATCCAAGTCTGTGCCCCAACCAGTAATGCTGAAGAAGCTGAAGTTGAAAAGTTCTATGAAGACCTACAAGACCTTTTAGAACTAACACCAAAAAAAGATGTCCTTTTCATTATAGGGGACTGGAATGCAAAAGTAGGAAGTCAAGAAACACCTGGAGTTACAGGCAAATTTGGCCTTGAAATACGGAATGAAACAGGGCAAAGACTATATAATAGAGTTTTGCCAAGAAAATGCACTGGTCATAACAAACACTCTCTTCCAACAACACAAGAGAAGACTCTATACATGGACATCACCAGATGGTCAATACCGAAATCAGATCGATTATATTCTTTGCAGCCAAAGATGGAGAAGCTCTATACAATCAGCAAAAACAAGACCAGGAGCTGACTGTGGCTCAGACCATGAACTCCTTATTGCCAAATTCAGACTTAAATTGAAGAAAGTATGGAAGGCCACTAGAACATTTAGGTATGACCTAAATCAAATCCCTTATGATTATACAGTGGAAGTGAGAAATAGATTTAAGGGCCTAGATCTGATAGATAGAGTGCCTGATGAACTATGGAATGAGGTTCGTGACATTGTACAGGAGACAGGGATCAAGACCATCCCCATGGAAAAGAAATGCAAAAAAGCAAAATGGCTGTCTGGGGAGGCCTTACAAATAGCTGTGAAAAGAAGAGAAGCGAAAAGCAAAGGAGAAAAGGAAAGATATAAGCATCTGAATGCAGAGTTCCAAAGAATAGCAAGAAGAGATAAGAAAGCCTTCTTCAGCGATCAGTGCAAAGAAATAGAGGAAAACAACAGAATGGGAAAGACTAAGGATCTCTTCAAGAAAATCAGAGATACCAAAGGAACATTTCATGCAAAGATGGGCACGATAAAGGACAGAAGTGGTATGGACCTAACAGAAGCAGAAGATATTAAGAAGAGGTGGCAAGAATACACAGAAGAACTGTACAAAAAAGATCTTCATGACTCAGATAATCACGATGGTGTGATCACTCACCTAGAGCCAGACATCCTGGAATGTGAAGTCAAGTGGGCCTTAGAAAGCATCACTAGGAACAAAGCTAGTGGAGGTGATAGAATTCCAGTGGAGCTATTCCAAATCCTGAAAGATGATGCTGTGAAAGTGCTGCACTCAATATGCCAGCACATTTGGAAAACTCAGCAGTGGCCACAGGATTGGAAAAGGTCAGTTTTCATCCCAATCCCAAAGAAAGGCAATGCCAAAGAATGCTCAAACTACCGCACAATTGCACTCATCTCACATGCTAGTAAAGCCATGCTCAAAATTCTCCAAGCCAGGCTTCAGCAATATGTGAACCGTGAACTTCCTGATGTTCAAGCTGGTTTTAGAAAAGGCAGAGGAACCAGAGATCAAATTGCCAACATCTGCTAGATCATGGAAAAAGCAAGAGAGTTCCAGAAAAACATCTATTTCTGCTTTATTGACTATGCCAAAGCCTTTGACTGTGTGGATCACAATCAACTGTGGAAAATTCTGAAAGAGATGGGAATACCAGACCACCTGATCTGCCTCTTGAGAAATTTGTATGCAGGTCAGGAAGCAACAGTTAGAACTGGACATGGAATAACAGACTGGTTCCAAATAGGAAAAGGAGTCCGTCAAGGCTGTATCTTGTCACCCTGCTTATTTAACTTATATGCAGAGTACATCATGAGAAACGCTGGGCTGGAAGAAACACAAGTTGCAATCAAGATTGCCAGGAGAAATAGCAATAACCTCAAATATGCAGATGACACCACCCTTATGGCAGAAAGTGAAGAGGAACTGAAAAGCCTCTTGATGAAAGTGAAAGTGTAGAGTGATAAAGTTGGCTTAAAGCTCAACATTCGGAAAACGAAGATCATGGCATCTGGTCCCATCACTTCATGGGAAATAGATGGGAAAACAGTGCAAACAGTGTCAGACTTTATTTTTCTGGGCTCCAAAATCACTGCAGATGGTGACTGCAGCCATGAAATTAAAAGACGTTTACTCCTTGGAAGGAAAGTTGTGACCAACCTAGATAGCATATTCAAAAGCAGAGACATTACTTTGCTAACAAAGGTTCCCCTAGTCAAGGCTATGGTTTTTCCTGTGGTCATGTATGGATGTGAGAGCTGGACTGTGAAGAAGGTTGAGTGCTGAAGAATTGATGCTTTTGAACTGTGGTGTTGAAGAAGACTCCTGAGATGCCCTTGGACTGCAGGGAGATCCAACCAGTCCATTCTGAAGGAGATCAGCCCTGGGATTTCTTTGGAAGGAATGATGCTTGCTAAAGCTGAAACTCCAGTACTTTGGCCACCTCATGTGAAGAGTTGATTCATTGGAGAAGACTCTGATGCTGGGAGGGATTGAGGGCAAGAGGAGAAGGGGATGACAGAGGATGAGATGGCTGGATGGCATCACTGCCTCAATGGACGTGTGTTTCAGTGAACTCCGGGAGTTGGTGATGGACAAGGAGGCCTGGCGTGCCGCGATTCATGGGGTCACAAAGAGTCGGACACAACTGAGCAACTGATCTGATTTGATCTGAAATTTCTTTGATACTGGGAGTGCAAAACCTACCCTCTTTCCATTTAAACTCTATAGCTGGGAGCGATTTCTTATTTATGTGCCTAAAGCTAGTCAAATCCCTTCTGTTTCGCAATCTCTCTCTAGATTTATTTAAGATGGAGATAATGCATTGAAATACTGTTGGGGCACACCTCTGCTGCTCTTTGAGGGACGCCCTTCACCCCACCCTTACCTCCCACCACTTTCTCATCTTCTCCACTCTAGAACTGGGTTAGGCACCTTTGGTGTGTGTTCACATTTCCTACAGGGGTTTGAAAAACGTGTGTGTGTGTGTAATAGAAGGAAAGTCTGATGCAGAAATTAGAGTTGGATGAATATTGCTTGCAAACTTGAATGCTCCCAAGGTTATCTGCACAGACATGCCAAATCTCACTGAATCTATCGTGACTGTATAGGGTTTAACTGGAATTAGGGCTCAGGAACAAAAGCAATGACTGGAACACTCACTTTTTTTTTTCTTTTTCATGGAAAAAAAATTAAGGATAAAATTAAGTTTTTATCCTCATTTATTTGATATTTCACCAAGAAGAGGAAGAAGAAAACTGCAGTAATTCTAATGCAAAAACCAATGCAGAATATTTTTTGACTTAAATAATGAGCTCTAGTTGAGGTAACAAAGTGAAAAATAAAATTTTACTTTGTCTTGAATGTTTCAATGGAAAAATTTGAATGTTTCAATGAAAAAACTTATTACACTACACTGCTAAGTTGCTTTAGTCGTGTCTGACTCTGTGCGACCCCATAGACGGCAGCCCACCAGGCTCCCCCATCCCTGGGACTCTCCAGGCAAGAACACTGGAGTGGGTTGCCATTTCCTTCTCCAGTGCATGAAAGTGAAAAGTGACAGTGAAGTCGCTCAGTCGTGTCCGACTCCTGGCGACCCCATGGACTGCAGCCCACCAGGCTCTTCCCATCCATGGGATTCTCCAGGCAAGAGCACCTGAGTGGGGTGCCATTGCCTTCTCCGTGCTATAATACTTAAAACTTATTACACTACACTATAATAAACTTTACTTTTTATTTTAAAAAGTGACTTAGTTATGGTGACATACTCTCCTTCCTTGAAATATTTTAGATGGGTAATTCTGACCACCATCACCACCAACACCATAATTGGTATTTGAAATGCCATTGGGTATGCATGAGGATAAAGGAGAAAAATGTCATGAAATCAACTTGAAATTTAACCGACTTGGAGATATCATACCTTGTAGGGTGCTTTATGGAGTGTAGCCATGCTTTGTACTACTTTTTAGTAGATTTCAGAAGTTGTAGTTGGAAGCAAAAAAATCTTTTATTTCTAAATTTCTGAAGGGTTTCTTTAAGACTCTGAATATTCTATGAATACTTAGGCCAATATTTCGCAGCAGAAATTTCTAGTGTATAGTATTTTGTATGTTCAGTTGATTAATCTTTGCTATGCTGAGAGAAAAATGTCTTTCCCTCTCCCCCATTTGACAAGAATGACTTTAAAAAATTTAATCAAGGCTGACTTGACTTTAAAACTAGAATGAGGAGTGGAGAGTTTCACCAGTGATAGTCTGAGTCATTTTTAGGGGATATTTTGATTTTGAAGCCTTAAGTAGTTCTCATATATTCCTGGACCACAGAACTACAACCTCAAGTGTAGAGTTTTGAATAAAGAACTGAATAATAGTGATGGTGATGACAGTGTCCTTTACTATTGTCCTTCATTCTGCGTCTGCTATTCGCTTGGCTCTGTCCTAGGTGTTTTAAATGTTGCTGTTTATTCAACAGGCAAATAACTCCATGGTGCTGATCTGAAGAACCTAAACTTTCAAGAGCTGCTGGGCCAAGATGCCCTGCATTCAAAAGGCCAGTGTTAAGATAAAAGCCCAAATCTGACTCATTTTAGGGCCATGTCTTTTCACTGTCCCCATCTGCCTTCAGAGGGACTTCATGGCCCTCTCTCTAACTGTTGGCATCACTTACTGCTCGCTATCGGGTTTTTCTGTTTTCTAGCAAAGTTGTGTGAGAGGACAGTTGAAGAGCTTTTTACCCAGGCTTCAGTGATGTATTTGTGTAAATGAGCCTCAGAATCCACCCAAGTACACTTCCTTATGACAGAACTGCCTGTATACTATTCTATTGAAGCTTTCCAGTACAAGTTGGAAATAGGAGTTGAAATGTTATAGCCATTAAGTATAAATTGTAGGTCATTTTTAAGACATTGTTTTTACAAATTGATGACAACAAGCTAGGTCTTTCATGTAGCAGTCTTGGACTGGACAGTCTTTACCAGCCGCACACGTTCCCAGTGCTTGGCATTGTTCTCAGGGCATGCGATCGACTGTTGAAGTAATAAACCTCTTTGCTGTCTGAGAGCTGAAAGGGAGGCTGTAGTCTGTTTGGGCACGATTGAAGCGACGCAGCAGCAGCAGCAGTCTGTTTGGGAAAAGGCATAAGTCGTAATTGTAGGCTGTAATAAATATAAATCCATGAGAAATGGTTCAGCTTCAAACAGCTAAGTAGCAGAAGCTTGTAAAACCACACCCCAGTCCTCCTTTCTGGGGCCCAGATCACAGAAGAATTATTCATCTTTTTTTTAAGCCATGAAATTTTGAAGGATTCTTACAATCTGCAGTCTCTTGGCTTCCTGCAAGAAAACAAATATCGAGTCTTAAATGACAGAAATGATTCCTAAATAAGTTAAACTTTTTCAAAATTTTTACTAACTTTGAATAATAATAATGCTCCTTACAGATGATAGCTCAGGCCAGCACTTCCTCAGTGGCGCTGAGCTAACATTCTAAATTCGAGATGGCATTCTCTCTGTTCTGCTGTCGGGATAATCACTGATGAAACATTAATCATCTCAAGGTTCTATTCAAGTCCATTGATGGAAATGCTGAAATGTAATTTAGCTCGAGGAATTGAATTAATGTTTTCTAATAGCTCTGAGGTATTCAGTGATTTATAGGTTTCGATGCTGGAAGGTGTGTGTGTTTGTGTGCAGTAGTTAATCTAAATAGATGGTTAAAAATGATACACATTCTAAACTATAAAAATATGTATTAACTCTATGGTGAATGTTAGTATGTTTTATTTGTGCCTGTCAGTGTAACATTGACTATGTTACACACCCAATACAAAGTAGTGCTCCATTAAGAACTATTTGTTGAATTTTTATAAAACCTTTAACTATGGATGTTCATATGCAGATGTGGACATGAATATCTGTCTGTATCTATATATTAGTCAATATTGATATCTATGTTTAATGATTTATTTTCAAGAAATTTCAGGATATATTCTTATTTGATTATACTATAAACTGCTATTATGCAAACATTAGTTTTCCATAATCCATCATTTCCCTCATTTATAGCTTTCATTTTCCTCCCATGCCTCATACTCTCTAATCTATAACATTTTTGTCTAAAACCACGTTAATAACATACTTGTGTCTTTCTCACTACTTGCTTCTTTCAAAAGGTTACAGTATGATGCAGTTTCATTTTGTTTACTTTGGCACCTATAGGATCTGAGCAGTTTCTGGCCCAGTGTAGGTATTCACCGTTGAATGAAGGTATTCAGTGTTGAATGAAGGCGGAATGTGAAGAAACCAGGGCAATGTCCAGGGTCCTGGGAAGGTTCATTCTATGATTCTGCCCCTTTTGCCTCACTTTGGACCAGTTGTTTCCTCTGTTTAGTTCTTTATTTGAAAAATATGCATTATTATACCCATGTCACTGGATTGAGGGTTAATAAGGTTATGTAAGTGAAATTCCTTCTGTGTTGCCTAGAATGTAGGAGGCTTTCATAGTTGGCTCTGTTTGAATGTTCTGTCCTAGGTGTCCCTATGTGTGAGTGTCCTCCTCTTATAAGGACAACAGTCATACTGCATTAGGACCCACCCATATGACCTATCTTAATTACCTCTTTAAAGACTCTTCAAATACAGTCACATTCTGAGGTACTAGAAGTTAGGATTTTGACATATGATTCTGGGCAGGGTGGGGTGGGGAATATGGGTAGTCTTCTAACAGTGCAACACTTTTAAAATGTGATCTGAAGCTCTTGTTAAATGAATTGGCTTTTCTTGGGGCAAAGGGAAGGATAGACCAGCTCTGCTTAACCAAACTTCTTATATTGGTTTCTGTAAAACAGAATACTTGATTAATCACATTAAGCTCAGAGGAACTGACCCATTTGTCACGTATCCTCCACACAGCACAGGATTTTGAAGGAACTTTGTATGTTCATGTAGAATTACTTCTGCCAGAGCAGTATGCCTCAAACTTTAACGTGCACATTACTACTGGGGGATCTTGTTCACATGCAGGTGTCAGTTCGCCAGGTCTGCCTCAGAGGCTGAGATGCTACGTCTCACCTGTACTCCGGATGGCACTGATGCTGCTGAGACCACACCTTGAGAAGCAGGCAGGACTGGCTCCACAGGTGACAGGTTGCAATGCAGAATCAGAGTGTGGTCCCTTGTTTTCAAAACTGATTAATAAATTTGAAACTCTACAAGCAGAGAGTTAAACTAAGTGCATGGAACCCTATGTTGTGACACCATTAAAATGCCCACGAGCCAGCCCTGAGCTGCTTTTGAAGCGCTAGTGGAAATGATCTCAGGCCACTTACTCACACTGATCTGTGCAATGATTACCCTTATTGACCCATATAAAATCTTTGTACTGCTAACCACTCATGGTTTTACATAATGTTTGCACAAAACTCTGAAGATGTAGGGAAGCATGAGCACGTGGGAAGCATAAATAGAGTTGCCTTGACACTCTGCATATCCCTGTGTATAAAAGAGACTTTGTCCCCACCAGCACAGTGACTGTGATACACAACTCATCCTTCATTTGGAAAGGTGCAAAGGCGTCTAGGCCATGACATGTGAATTCCTCGGCAAAAATGATGATTCTTTTTTTTTTGTCCTTGAGATAGCACTAAGCCTTCTTTTTATAGCTGAGTTTAGGAGCAAAATCCATTGCGGTTTTTTTTTTTTTTTTTTTGAGATGAAGATCATTATAATAATATAAAATTTTAAAAACTTGGGTTACTCATATACATGGATTTGTCAGTTTTCTGTGCAGGGAACAAACACAACCACTCATGTACTGAGTTGTACATCTTAGAGTTGTCTCCCCATTTTCCTGCTTCCTTCTCCCCTCCTCTCCTCTTCATCAAGAGAAGATGTATAGAGAATTATACGTAGATAATTCCAGAAGCTGAGGAAATGGTTTTCATTTAGGATTAGCCCAAGGAGAAACCTGAGGTTTGATGAGAATGGTCTGAGGTTTCTTCCTACTCTTTCCTCCTACTAGATTTCTTGGTACTTTTCCAAGTCCTTGGCACTGAGTTCCTGTAATCAAGTAATTATTGCAAAGACAACGGTCAGGTTTCTATGGAGTGATTACTTCTTTTATAGTTGTGTTTTTAAATACTTCTTTTCTATATCTTTATCTTCATATATTTATTATCTCTATATGAATTACGGAATTTTTGTAAATTAATTTTTTGGGTCATACTGTGCAGTATGTGGGATCTTCCTTGTGACCAAGTACTCCCTGCAGTGGAAGCACGGAGTCTTAACCACTGGACCACCAGGGAAGTCCCTGAATTATGCAATTTAAGGGAAAATAGTTTATTAAAAAAATTCTGATAAACATCTCGTGGAGGATTGTGATTGTCTTGGTCTGGAATGGTAACCTGAATTTTTTCAATAAGTGCTATTTCCATTTGTTGTTGTTATTCAGTCACCAAGTCGTGTCTTATCCTTTGCTACCCCATGGGCTGCAGCACCTAGGCTCCCCTGTCCTCCAGTATCTCCTGGAGTTTGCTCAAATTCATGTCTATTGAGTTGGTGACTCTATCCAACCATCTCCTTCTCCGCTATCCTCTTCTCCTTTTGCCTTCAATCTTTCCCAGCATCAGGGTCTTTTCCAGTGAGTCGGCTGTTTGCATCAGGTGGCCAAAGTACTGGAGTTTCAGCTTTAGTATCAGTCCTTCCAATGAACATTCAGGGTTAATTTCCTTTGGGATTGACTGGTTTGATCGCCTTTCTGTCCAAGGACTCTCAGCAGTCTTCTCTAGCACCATAGTTCAAAAAGCATCAGTTCTTCAGTGCTCAGCCTTCTTTATGGTCCAGCTCTCACATCTGTACATAACTACTGGAAAAACTATAGTTTTGACTATATGGACTTTGTTGGCAAAGTGATGTCTCTGCTTTTTAATGTGCTGTCTATGTTTGTCCATACAGCTCAAAATTAAAAAGGTGTGATTGCCACTACCATGCTCAAGCCCTTCAGTGCCTTCCTGGAAGGCTCCCCGCTGTGTGTGTGTCCTCTAAAGTTAGTTTAGGTGTACATGAGCAAATGCGCCCACCTTCCCCTCTAGGAAACTATTTTCATGGTTTTGCACATTTTAAAAATTATCTAAACTATAATACAGGATTTTGTGAAAGGTAATAACCTTCAGGACTGTAAAGCAATGCAGGTGGAAGATTTGAGGGGGTGAGAACTGTGTGTGCTCAGGAGCCAGAGATCCCCCCTGCTGCCACAGTCACCTTTTCTTACTGCTCTTAGAGTTGGTGCTCTTCTGAGGCTTTCAGAGTTTTGCCCCAAAAAAGAGATATTAGAAAAAGTGGTGGGCTTTTGTATTAGAAATAATAAAGAATTACCAGGGGAAATATAGTAGATTGTTTTTTAAAAGAAAAATTATCATCTAGTTAGTTTAATTTCAGTTCCTAATAGACTGATGAAATAACATTAACAAGAATGTGTAAACATCTATAAGATAATGGAAACAGAACCAAAGACTTTAAAGCAGCAATCATCACACAAAAACCTGATTGCTTTCCTGATAGCTTTATACAATTACTTGATTAAAAAAGGCTATATATGTTAAATATCATGATTTTAAGAAAACAGTGTTTTTTGAAATCTTATGTACCAAATTAACTGAATTGGATAAGAAATGGTAAATGTATAATGAATTATCCAAATAGATAATGATTATTGAAAACATATCAAATTGAAGAGACCCACAAGGTAATGTGTATTATATTTTTTAATGATCTGGAAGAATTAGCTAAGCAGTGTATTAATGGCATCTACAGATAGTGGTGAATGGGAGGGTGCCTCTTTTTTCTTTTTTTTGTATTAGTGAGAATGAAGCGTAGGAGTCAAAATGCACTTTCAGTGTAACAGCAAAAGGTGAAGCAGACTTATTTTCAAAAAACTATTGTATTTGAGAGAAATCATCAAATCAATGGGTCAAGGGAAGGAAAAACATAGTGACCAGATGACCATTTCAGGAGATGGCAGTATAATAGCAGTTCATTATTATGTGAATTTGATAAGATCTTGATGTACAATTAACCTAAAGATTTTTAGTTCATATGATGAACAAATATCAAGTGCTAATCTGGGTATAATATTATACATATTTGTCAGTTTCATTACCATACCGTCATTAGATGGCATCTTGACTGCAAAAGCAAGGGGTTGTACTGCAATAAAGGAAAATTTTCAAAAAGAATTGTCTTTCAACAAAGTGCACATACATTGTAGAGACACGTGAAGACTTGTTGAGGCAGATGACATATGTTTTATTGTGAATTATTGGCATGACTTGGGTACCATGTTGCTGTCTTCCTGAAGGAGCTGCACACGATCACTTGAGAAAGTATAGTGGGAGCAAGGAGCTGGCCTCTGAATGCCCTTCATCGTAGATGCTGTCCCTTGTTTTACACGGTTGGGCTTTAGCTTAGAGAAGTTGCAGCGTCTTGTGAAGTGTGTTATAGACAGTCTATGGGTGTTTAGGCATATAGTTGTCTCCTGCTTACTAGAGTCTTTGCACTGGGTTTCCTGAGGTAACATCAGTAGTCATTCTTCATGTTAGCAAGCAGTAGGGGTATTATGTCTGCATGGACAAGGAGGAGGATAAGATTTCAGTCTCTAAGGCAGTCATGATGGGTTGCCCTTTGGACTTATAGCGTCTCACAGCAACAAATTCATGTCTGCTTTGGACCAGGAAGAAATAGTAGTTTGAAATCTAATAGCTTGAAGAGTCAGGAGGACATGCCAGTCAGTTTTGTGTCATCAAATTTGTGGATCAAGCATAGATTTTCTAACCTGGGTGATCCTAAGAATTTATAGTGCATGACTCATGTATACCAGAGGCTGTAATAATTAAATACCCCAGAATAGTAGCATTATTGATGTATGTTAAACTGGTGGAGATGCTAGAATTAAAATTAGTTCCTAATTTGCATTGATTTTTTTTTAAAGAAGACATCAATTTTATGGAAACTTTTGAGGAATTAAAGTATAGGAAACTGTAAAGCACACTCTCCTTCTGGTAGAAAATGTTCTTTTTCCCCTCTCCTGATGAATTTAGCATAGAATCAATGCTAATACTGTTTGTATTGTACTTTACTGTTTACCAAGTGGATTCGCATATATTCTCATATTTCATCTGTGCAACGACCTCTGGAAGACAAGATTTCCTAATTATGTTTTTTACTGTCTATTTCTTAACTCTGTCTAAAAGCAGATTGATTGAACTCCATTTCCTCAATTTCAAAGGCTGGTCGGATTAACTGTATGATGGGATATTCAAGGAGGCAGAGGAAAGGAAAAGCTAGAGATTCTAGATGATAGAAACCACCCCTGAAGTGATTTCGCCAGCAATCTCACTTCTTTTTCCAAAGGCTGAAAACAAAATACAACCCAAGGACAAGGATAGCAGGGAGCACGTGTGTCTTTGAACTTGGCAGTGGAGCAGGGCCTTCCTGCTGTGCCTTGAGGAGGAATTTGCTTTGGCTCTCTGTTCTGCAAAGTCAACTTTGTTTTTTCTCCTCAGTGTCTTGTTATTACTGCCATATGCTTATACTGGATTTATATTTCATCTCATTAAAACAAAAATTGAGACCTCTGTATCATTCTTTTCATAATTATGACTTCCCTGGTGCTGAGACGGTAAAGCGTCTGTCTACAATGCAGGAGACCCGGGTCCGATCCCTGGGTCGGGAAGATGCCCTGGAGAAGGAAATGGAAATCCACTCCAGTACTATTGCCTGGAAAATCCCATGGACAGAGGAGCCTGGTAGGCGCAAAGAGTCGGACATGACTGAGTGACTTCACTTTCACTTTCTGACTTTGTTAGTTAGGATTAAGCATGGCACTATACAACCCCTGACTCCCCAAATAACAGCAGGGTCTTAAACATGCTAAAAGTTTATTTCCCTCTTAGATAAAGCAGTCAAGCAGTCTGCATCCCAGAACTGATTTGTGTGATGGCTCCAGAAGCAGAGAAGCAGATGCCTGACTCACTTCAGTGTTATCTTCAGACTGTCAACCTTGGGGTCCAGAGGGCTTGCTTGGGTGTCAACCATCAGGTCCACATTCTAGGCATCAAGAGGAAAGAAGGGTGCCTGATTTCCCTTTTAGGATGGTTTTTTTGATATACCAAATAGCTTTCCTGTTTTTATTTCTGCTCTAGTTAGAGGGCCGACGAGGAACAACTTGCTTCCAGGTAAGCTCAGCTCAAGACCAGAGTTCCTTACTGAGGGGGAGAGGAGAGTGAGTGCTGGCGTGAGGACCTCTCACCTTGCACATGTGATGTAGGGCACCATCGGTGAGCAGTGAGGGTGCCTCTGCAGTCTGTCCAATGTCTGGCTGCACCGATCGATTTATAATGATACGGTGGTATGACTTACTGCTCTTCATGTAGAGATGCACATACATTAGAATAGACACCTGATTCATTTAAACTCGTGCCTGTAAAAGGAGAGGGTATTTGTTCTCAGAAGTCACTGAGTAAGGTTAGATTTCTGTACTGTTTCTAATTTTTACATTATTTCCTAAGGCTTCAGGGGGAAATGCAAGCAGCTTGATGCCAGAACAGTTTTCTATGTGATTTCCTCTCCTTTTTCTTTAAAGGAACAATAAAGTGCATAGAGAACAATGGGCAAAATGCCAGCCACTGTGTCTTTAAGGTCTGAGATTTGGCTGTGGAGCATAGAAGAAAATTCCAGAAACACTCTTAAGTTATTATTTTCTCTTAAATGTGATTTGGAACAGCAAAGGACAATATGTTTTATAGCACAACTTTTAAGACAACTGAATTGGCAATAAATTCACATAATGAAACTTCTAGCAAGTCTTTATATTTCTACTGGGGAATTCCTTGGTGCTTGGTGTAAATTTTTTAATAGTTAATACCAGCTTTCTATTCTTTCGTTTCTGTTTTTGTAGAGCTAGTGGGAAAAAAGCTTGCTGTGTTACAAAGAATGCCTTTTAGTAAGACTGTGAATCAACTCACGTGTGTTTCTGTGTCAAACATACTAAGTAGTAGTTTTTAGGCACTTGAAGGGTTGCCCATAATGTCATAATTGTGAGATTCTCTTTCTCATCCATAACCAAGTGAAATCCTTCCTTTCCACCACTGCTCGTCCAGGCTCCCAGTCTTCTGGTTCTTTCTCACAATCTATTTTCATCAGGTTCAGCTCTAAACCAGCAGAGCAAGTCCTAGCTTCTCAGATACCTGGATCTTAGTTCTAGATTTGCTGTTGAAGGACAGGTTATAAATTAAGGCAAATTGATGTGTGTTTTGAGGCCTCAGTATTCCCACATTTAAAACAATAACTTGAATTACAGTATTATTCTCTTCCACTTATGAAAATCTGAAACTCAGTGCAATAGTTTCTTTAAAAATTAGCAAAAAAATTTTCTAGAACATGTTTTTCCAATAATCCCAAACATGTTAATTTATTTTAAAGATGCTACATTTAAGTTATTAAAATTACCAGCTTTTTAAAAGGAATTGAAGTAAAAAAAGTTTGAATATTTGTGATTATGAGCTCAAGTAGCTAAGCTTAATTTTTACGATACCTATATTTTGTGGGGGAAAAAAGTTGCAGCGAAAACCTTACTTTCAAACCCTAATCATATTCTACATTTTCTGTTCGAAATTTAATGATAAATGTGTTGAATTACTGAAGTCAGATAAGGAGGAACCATCTCAAAAGCCGACTAGTCTGTCAGCCTCCTTGATGACATTCAATTTTATTTGTATTCAAATAGCAGGTCTTCTTGGATCAGCAGCTGCCATTGTTCTGAAGTTGGTCCCTGTCTGAGCACAACGTGTCTGTTGTCTTTGTAAATCTTTCTGTGCTTTATGTGTGTGATTATGGTTTCAAATGTAAAGAATTTAAATATAGGAGAGTTCAGGTTTTTAGAATGTATTTTAAGGATAACAGCCAGGATCAGTAAAAACTATGGGGGAATAGATACAGCCTTTAAAAAAGAAATTTCATTTTGCAATTTTTAGCAAATGAGTTAAAGTGCTTTTTGAGAATATATCCGGAATGTTTAATTGGGAGATTTAAAATTAGTTTTAGTGAAAATGGTAGGTATCATTTATTTAGTACCTACTGTCTGGCAATGAACTAGCCTCTTCACATTTATTTTTTGCATTTAATATTTCCACAGGGTTCACACCTATTTCACAGGTAGGGAAACTGAGGTCATCCAGAATGAGTGACAGGAAGGCAGAGTTGAGGGGGGCTCACCTTTACCTTAGAGTACTTAGACACTAGTATTTATTGAGAAGGATGTTGCTAAAGTGGTTTATTTAATATTTTGCTTTCCTGATTAAGCAGATCTCTTGAACTTTTATATAACTGGTATATCTTCCTCTTCCCCTACTTTAAAACTTGTAAGTAATAGGAATTCAGCCTGAACTGATTCAGAAAAACAATTAAAAAAATTTTTTTGCCGACATAAAATCTGATTAATACATTTACTTGTGCTGTACTCTGCTAAGTCTCTGTAGGCATGTATGACTCTTTGCGACCCTGTAGCCCTTTGTGGCTGTAGCCCATCAAGCTCCCTGTCCATGAGATTCTCCAGGCAAGAAGACTGGAGTGGGTTGCCTTGCCCTCCTTCAGGGGATCTTCCCTTCCCAGGGACTGAACCCTTGTCTCTTTTGTCTCTTGCATTGGCAGGCAGGTTCTTTATTACTAGTGCCATTTGGAAAGCCCAGTACATGTACTTGTGTGCATCCTAATACTCTTAGAAATGTAAAACATGTATGTTACCTCAGGGACTTAGTGCCTTTGGAGAGTTGCAAATATCACTGTGAATTAAAGGCACAGGCTGTGTAGACAGAGACCCCGGGTTTGAATCCTAGCTCCACCAAGTACTGACATATGACCACTTAAGAGCTTCAGTTTCCACATAGTTAAACTTACTTCAGGGCTGTCAGGTTAAAGTGAAATGATGTTTGAATCATAAGCATCAGATAGATCAGTCATCGCTCAGTCGTGTCCGACTCTTTGTGACCCCATGAACCGCAGCACACCAGGCCTCCCTATCCATCACCAGCTCCCGGAGGTCACTCAGACTCACATTCATTGAGTCAGTGATGCCATCCAACCATCTCTCCTCTGTCGTCCCCTTCTCCTCCTGCCCTCAATCCCTCCCAGCATCAGAGTCTTCTCCAATGAGTCAACTCTTCGCTGAGGTGGCCAAATACTGGAGCTTCAGCTTGAGCATCATTCCCTCCAAAGAAATCCCAGGTCTGATCTCCTTCAGAATGGACCGGTTGGATCTCCTTGCAGTCCAAGGGACTCTCAAGAGTCTTCTCCAACACCACAGTTCAAAAGCATCATCTCGCGCTCGGCCTTCTTCACTCACTCTCACTCCTTACCAAGAAAGACATAGCCTTGACTAGGCGAACCTTTGTTGGCAAGTGATGTCTCTGCTTTTGAATATGCTATCTAGGTTGGTCATAACCTTCCTTCCAAGGAGTAGCGTCTTTTAATTTCATGGCTGCAGTCACCATCTGCAGTGATTTTGGAGCCAGAAAAATAAAGTCTGACACTTTTCACTGTTTCTCCATCTATTTCCCTGTAGTGATGGGACCAGATGCCATGATCTTCGTTTTCTGATGTTGAGCTTTAAGCCAACCTTTTCACTCTCCACTTTCACTTTCATCGAGGCTTTTGAGTTCCTCTTCACTTTCTGCCATAAGGGTGGTATCATCTTATCTGAGGTTATTGATATTTCTCCCGCTCTTGTTCAGCTTTGTTTCCTCCAGTCCACTTTCTCTGTGTACTCTCTATGTTATAAAATGGTGACATATACAGCCTTACGTACTCCTTTTCCTATTTGAACAGTCTTTTTCTACCTTCTCTTTCTTCCTGCCTGATAATTTCTCAGGGCAGATCAGTGGTCTGGTATTCCTTCTCTAAATTTTCACATTTATTGTGATCTACACAGTCAAAGGCTTTGGCATAGTCAATAAGCAGAAATAGATGTTTTTCTGGAACTCTCTTGCTTTTTCGATAATCCAGCGGATGTTGGCAATTTGATCTCTCGTTCCTCCTGGAGTAACAGGCAAATTTGGCCTTGGAATACGGAATGAAGCAGGGCAAAGACTAACAGAGTTTTGCCAAGAAAATGCACTGGTCATAGCAAATACCCTCTTCCAACAACACAAGAGAAGACTTTATATATGGACATCATCAGATGGTCAACACCGAAATCAAATCGATTATATTCTTTGCAGCCAAAGATGGAGAAGCTCTATCCAATCAGAAAAACAAGACCAGGAGCTGACTGTGGCTCAGACCATGAACTCCTTATTGCCAAATTCAGACTGAAATTGAAGAAAGTAGGGAAGGCACTAGAACATTCAGGTATGACCTAAATCAAATCCCTTATGATTATACAGTGGAAGTGAGAAATAGATTTAAGGGCCTAGATCTGATAGATAGAGTGCCTGATGAACTATGGAATGAGGTTCGTGACATTGTACAGGAGACAGGGATCAAGACCATCCCCAAGAAAAGAAATGCAAAAAAGCAAAATGGCTGTCTGGGGAGGCCTTACAAATAGTTGCAAAAAGAAGAGAAGCGAAAAGCAAGGGAGAAAAGGAAAGATATAAACATCTGAATGCAGAGTTCCAAAGAATAGCAAGAAGAGATAAGAAAGCCTTCTTCAGCGATCAATGCAAAGAAATAGAGGAAAACAACAGAATGGGAAAGACTAAGGATCTCTTCAAGAAAATCAGAGATACAAAGGAAATATCATGCAAGATGGGCTCGATAAAGGACAGAAATGGTGTGGACCTAACGGAAGCAGAAGATATTAAGAAGAGGTGGCAAGAATACACAGAAGAACTGTACAAAGAGCTTCACGACCAGATAATCATGATGGTGTGATCACTGACCTAGAGCCAGACATCCTGGAATGTGAAGTCAAGTGGGCCTTAGAAAGCATCACTAGGATCAAAGCTAGTGGAGGTGATGGAATTCCAGTGGAGCTATTCCAAATCCTGAAAGATGATGCTGTGAAAATGCTTCACTCAATATGCCAGCACATTTGGAAAACTCAGCAGTGGCCACAAGATTGGAAAAGGTCAGTTTTCATCCCAATCCCAAAGAAAGGCAATGCCAAAGAGTGCTCAAACTACCGCACAATTGAATCATAAGCATAGTGCTTGGCAATATTTGAGTTGCTCTTGCTCTTTTGGGGTAAGTTTATTGTTCATGGGCATGGGAATGTCTTCTCATTTAAGTCAAGAAAAATAACGTGTTAAGAATTTTAAAAATAAAAGATGAAGACTTACTAATTAATATTGGGTGTATTTTTTATGTTAGTTATTTTAAAGACTCTATAGAAGTCCTCTAAATAGATCCTCCCCACCTGCAGTGAGCCTCGAATACGATTCAGTTAAAAATTAGTTTCCTTTAAAATTTTCAAACATTTTCAAAAAATTTTCTATGATATTTTTATTCAGTAGTAGTTGAAGTATTGAGGAAGTGTTACAGTTTTTACTTTATTCTAGTATCAACTGACACATTAAATGAATGATTCATATCCCTGAACAGTATAAAACTGTTTCATATATATGTATACACACACACACACACACACACACACACACACACACACACACATATAGTTTTAAACACATATATTAAAAAAAAAAATGTTTTGGGGGTTCTTTTTATTGGAAAAAGTTATTTGTCCTTCACATTTCACAGGCAGGGAAGATGAGTTGTAAAATGGTACTTACAAGAGCAGTGAGAGTGATGGATTTGCAGCGAAGGAGAGGGTGTGAGGAGGCAGGCATCCTTGATTCCCATTCAAATTGGATTCATTTCTGCTGTGCTGTGTGGCGTTTCCAGCGTGGCCAGCTTTTTGGAATGTTTCAGATTTTGCTTCTGTGTTGTCATATAGTTCAGTGCTTGTGACTGGAACGGTCTCTTGGGCAAAGATACTAATTTAAGAATGTTACCAGTCTAAATTTCCCTAAGAGGATTAAACAAATTCCACAGTAAATAAATAGACATGTTTAGAAGGTTTTTCCCCCAAGTTAATTTCCAGAAAACACACAGGAATCATTTGCTAAGCTAAACATCAGGTACATGAACAAGTCCCACTTATGTGGATGGACAGTTGCAGGGAACCTCATCATTAGGCTTGGGTTCAGTAGTAGGAGCTGCACAGTTCACAACTCGAAGCTGCTCCTATGTGTCTCTCCCCATAGTCGGTGAGGCAGCTCCCCTCCTTTGCCTGATCATTAGTATTCATCAGCCCACAGCTCAGACTCTTTTCCCTTGTTTTTGTCAGGGAAGATGATGGAGCAAGGTTGCCTAGAAACAGTTAGCCACACTCTCCACGGGAATTATCAATCTGTCCTGTGGGTTCACCTCTGCACGCAGGGGAGAAAATTGAGTTTTGCTGCTGACAACGTTAATTGATTGCAAGTTGTTTTAGATGTTGTGTGATGTTGAAAACTGCAGTCCCTTTCCTTTTTATGTGTTAGATGTGGAGGAACTACGGTGACTCGTTGCACTGAAACTAAAACTATCTCAGAGGCGTCTAAATTTGGATTTGTACGTGTTAGTATTCAGATCTTGACACTGGTCAGCTTACAGAATCCTCTTTGGTTTTGGAGACTGTTTCTGTAGTGATTTCTTTGGTTTCCAATAAATTCACACAGCCGTCTCCTTCAGTAGAGTTCTGATTAGCACAGTCAGGGAGTGACACGTGAAATTGGGGTGGGGAAGAGGGCTGAGATGAAAACCAGCCACCAGCTGATCACCTCTAATTTTTATGGTCCAAAAATTCTTTTGTCATTTTTTTTCTTTCCTCCACTCCTTCTGGTAAGATTGTCATCTTTAAAAATGTCTTGCCCTAAAAGGTAAAGGCATGAATACAATGTGTTTCTGTGGTTGATTTTATTGGACTTGAATTCCTCTTCAAAGATTTTTCTGATTTGGCTATTACGAGCTCTTAAAAGCTGAAAGAGGAACAGAACAGATGAGAGAAAGTTAGATAAGCCGCCACCTCTCTGAGGTTAGAATGGGTTGACCTGGGGTAGAAAGAGGGGCTAGAGGCAAGCCAAGGGACAAATTTGTTTTGGGTCTGTAGCCCTCTCCTGTGCAGTGCCTAAGCCAGCTTGTGTGCTGAAAGCATAGTCATGAAAGTTTTCTACCAAGGACTTCCATTGAAATGAATGCGTTGAACTTTGGGGAGGCCCTAATATCATTCATATATATATATATAGATTATAAAGATGTTTAACACACACTGTGTGGCCTCTGGGATCTCAGTTCCCTGACCAGGGATTGAACCCAGGCCAAGGCAGCGAAAGCCTGGAATCCTAACCACTAGGCTACCAGGGACCTTCCAAGCACATTTAAAACCAATTCTTCTTTCTTCAAGACAACACATAAGAATTACCTGTGAGGCTTGAAAAATCGGTGCTTATTCCTTGTCTTGCTCTTAACAGATTCTGATTTAGTAGAAAAGCAAATTGTCTAAATTCTTATAGGACTTATTATATTAGTCTATAATGTTAACATATATACGGTGGATTATATTATATGATAATTAGTGACTTATCATAATAAGATTGCAAATACAAAGGAAGTTACTTATAATAAAAATATTAATCCCAAATGGAAATGTTCAAGTCTTATCTAAGCAGAAAACAAATGGCTTCACAGTATCAAAAGACCTCTTGACGAGCTCCCTGTTAAGGTCACACTTCTTGATAGTGTTTCATGAAAAGGGGATGCATGAAGCAATTCAATCCAGAAACTGCATTGAAGCTGACACTTTGGTTTCCTTCTAATCCACAGCTATAATGGATCCTTGAAATTTCCGGTGTACATCACAGAGACTATTTTATCCAAAAATTGTAATACCAGTGTATAATATAATGAGCCCCACAAAATATGTTACATAAGGCAGAAAACATTAGATACCTCCTTTAGTATAGAAATAAATCATCGTTAAAAATTTCTACTACCAAAATGAATTTTATATCACATTGCATCGTTAGATTTGACAGCTTCACTATCATTTACTTTTACTGTGACATCTAGTATTTTATTAATTTTTTTTTTAGAAAAAAAATCATTTCATCAGTGTTAGAGATGATGAGCAGAACAAAGCTATGAACATGATGTTGGATATTCTAAGATTAACTCAGTCACAGCTCAGTTTTATGACCTCATGCTGAAGAGGAAGTCTTGTAATTGTTATTTATTTATTTATTTATTTTTATGCATTTATTTATTTATTTATTTATTTGCCAAACGGCATGAGGGATCTTAGTTCCCTGCCCACAGAATGGAACCCCATGCCCCCTGCAGTGGAAGCATGGATTCTTAACCACTGAACCACCAAGGAAGTCCCTGTTTATGTTTTATAGTAAGGTGTACAGTGCTTGGTGCTACCTCACAGGGTTATAAAGACCAAATGAATTATATGCATAAAAGGCTGGGAGCAATGCTTAGCCCATATTAAGTGTGTACATTAATGTTAGCTGTTGACATTATCACAGCATCATCATAATTACACTGTTATCATGATTAATCTGTTAATATTAATCCATATTATCCCTTTAACTTCTCCAGAGAAGAAAATTTAGTCTTCTAAGTATGTCTTTGCCAAGTTTATAATCAATTAAACACTTTAAAAAACTTTCCTATTCATAGGACTATAAATGCCTGATGTATTTACTTCTGCTCCTGTGCTGTCTTCCTGGCCGAGGGTGATTTTTCTATGGTTGATGAATCCACAAGACACTTGATTTAGTTCTGAGAGTTCTCAGTGTGATCAGACAATATCTAAATGTTAATTTCTGAAATGGGTAATGTCGACAGGTATATCCCATGAAGGGCTCCCCAGTGGCTCAATGGTAAAGAACCTGCCTACAATCCAGGAGATGTGGGTTCAGTCCTTGGGTCGGGAAGATCCCCTGGAGAAGGAAATGGCAACCCACTGCAGTATTCTTGCCTAGAGAATCCCATGGAGAAAGGAACTTGGCAAGCTACATTCCATGGGCTCTTAAAAGAGCTGGACATGACTTAGTGACTAAATGACATACCCCATAGAAACAAAATCTCTGTGGAGTTTCCACTAACTTCTTAGGGCAGAAATATTCCTGAAGCATCTAACTCTGATCAAAACAGGTGAGGTGTAAGCCAGAAATCCCTCGGTCCCAGGTTGCGGCCAGGCTTTGTAGCTCCATTTACTCCCTGATGCATGAGGATAAAAAATTAAAAAGTTACACTTCTGTGTAACTTTTCATAGAATCCCAGGATTTAAATTTTTACTATGTGAAGAGGGGTGCTGATTCTATTGACATTCATCTAGCTTTAAGAATAAATGACTGGAACTTCATAACCTTTTGTAGTTTTGAGTAGAGACAAAAACAGTCCATTGCTTCTTAATTTTTCCTGAATAGTCCTTTGTAGCCCACCTTTACCACTGAGAAGGAAAACATTGCCCAGCTCTATTGTAAACTAACATCAGTTCAGTTCAGTTCAGTCTCTCAGTCGTGTCTGACTTCATTGCGACCCCATGAATTGCAGCACAGCAGTCCTCCCTGTCCATCACCAACTCCCAGAGTCCACCCAAACTCATGTCCATCAAGTCGGTGATGCCATCCAGCCATCTCATCCTCTGTCGTCCCCTTCTCTACCTGCCTGCAATCCCTCCCAGCATCAGGGTCTTTTCCATTGAGTCAACTCTTCGCATGAGGTAGCCAAATAATTGGAGTTTCAGCTTCAGCATCAGTCCTTCCAATGAACATCCAGGACTGATCTCCTTTAGGATGGACTGGTTGGATCTCCTTGCAGACCAAGGGACTCTCAAGAGTCTTCCCAACACCACAGTTTCAAAAGCATCACTTCTTTAGTGCTCAGCCTTCTTCACAGTCCAACTCTCACATCCATACATGACCACTGGAAAAACCATAACCTTGTCTAGACGGACCTTTGTTGGCAAAGTAATGTCTCTGCTTTTGAATATGCTATCTAGGTTGGTCATAACTTTCCTTCCAAGGAGTAAGTGTCTTTTAATTTCATGGCTGCAAACACCATCTGCAGTGATTTTGAAGCCCCCCCAAAATAAGATCTGACACTGTTTCCACTGTTTTCCCATCTATTCCCATGAAGTGATGGGACCGGATACCATGATCTTCATTTTCTGAATGTTGAGGTTTAAGCCAGCTTTTTCACTCTCCTCTTTCACTTTCATCAAGAGGCTTTTTAGTTCATCTTCACCTTCTGCCATAAGGGTGGTATCATCTGCATATCTGAGGTTATTGATATTTCTCCCGGCAATCTTGATTCCAACTTGTGCTTCTTCCAGCCCAGCGTTTCTCTTGAAGTACTCTGCATAGAAGTTAAATAAGCAGGGTGACAATATACAGCCTTGATGAACTCCTTTTCCTATTTGGAACCAATCTGTTGTTCCATGTCCAGTTCTAACTGTTGCTTCCTGACCTGCATACAAATTTCTCAAGAGGCAGATCAGGTGGTCTGGTATTCCCATCTCTTTCAGAATTTTCCACAGTTTATTGTGATCCACACAGTCAAAGGCTTTGGCATAGTCAATAAACCAGAAATAGATGTTTTTCTGGAACTCTGTTGCTTTTTCGATGATTTAGCGAATTTTGGCAATTTGATCTCTGGTACCTCTGCCTTTTCTAAAACCAGCTTGAACATCTGGAAGTTCACGGTTCATGGGTTGCTGAAGCCTGGCTTGGAGAATTTTGAGCACTACTTTACTAGCGTGTGAGATGAGAGCAATTGTGCAGTAGTTTATGAAACTAACATAGCTTACTGTATTTTCTTTTATGAAAGAACTCAAACAACAGGTAAAACTTTGAAAATATTTTCCAGTATTTTGGCTAAAACTAAGTGAGGAAGCAGCTTTGGGAGTTTAAGACTGAAAATTTTTATATCATTAGATACATGTATGTTGTTTAGTTTGTCTACTTTTAGAAAACTTCATCTGAGCCTATTATTTGTCCCTGTTTGAGGAAAGTTAAGAATATGTATTGGTGGCATTAGAATCACTTATTCCTGCTTTTATTTTAACAAGATTTCCATAGGAAATCTTTAGTAGGGAAAATATTTACACATAGTCTAGTTTCTTTCTCATGATTGAGTACATCATGAGAAATGCCGGGGTAAGATTGCCGGGTTCTGGCGTGCCCTGGAGCCTTGTGGGGGGGGGGGCGTTCATCTGCATCGGTGTATCTCATCTCGGGCCGCCGCCGCGGCTGTCGGCGTCCGTCGGTGGGCGACGGGGCGGTGGTCGGGTTTCGCGCGAGTCGGGCTATGGGACTCTGGCGGGGGGGGGGGGCTGGGGGTGTCTGGGGGCGTTGCAAGGTCGCTGACTGGGACTGATCTGATCTGATCTGATTGTTTCTAGTTGTCTGAGTAGTAAGGAAAGGCTTGCTTAACCAGTGGTCAGCTAATCCTCACTAATTTGGGTGGGGAAGATCTTAGCTTCATCATTTTTTCTGATACTACAATTTTTCTTCATGCTCTGGTAACATTTAGTGATGGTGACTTGTATTAACTTTTTAAAAAATTACTGTCACTTATAATACAGGATTACATAGCATTGCATATTTATTTTGAATCATATTCTACCTCATAATTTAAAAATCAAAACCTTGTCTATCTAAATTTTCTTGTGGTAGTAAGATCAGCCCATCCCCTGCCCTCATTCTTCTGTAGGATTATTTTTCCATTTCTCTATAGTTTCCATATGCTGATGTTTAAATGTTAATGCAGTAAAACTTTTCTTATTTTGCACTTGGCTAATGTTGTGTTACTGTCTTTTCTTGTTCTGAAGGCCTCTGGCTGTTTATCTGGCATTTTAAAAGTTTTCATACATTTTTAGATGGTATGAGAAGTAGTATGATGAGTTTAGCTTTGAATATTAATACCTGTTAATTATTAAACATTCTAAGGAATGATTTTTTGTTTTTGGAAGGCTTTATTAACATTTTTATCTGGAGATAATAATACACACTGTAATTGTAATTGCTTGTGTCAGTTGAAGTATTTCATACTCAATACTATTAGAAATAAAAGTTAGGAAGGGCATTGGGCAATTGACTTTTGAGTGCATCCTTCCTACAGCTCAGGGAATTGAAGTTCAGAGAGGTTAATTGCCCGAAGTTAAACAGCAAGCAGGTTCTGGAACAGAACTTCAGAGTTTGACTCCAGTGTCTCTCTGTTCTTTAACTTGCAAATTGCTGCATCTGAGAAGAACAGAGTGGGTCATCCCCGCTCTGCCACCTCTTAGCTGTGTGACTCTGTTAGTATATTATTAATTGTCATGTTGTTATTCTTATCCTTAGACCTCAGAGTTGTATCATTTATGAAAATAATCTTCAAGGTTTTTTAAAAATAAAATATTCCCCCTTTTATTATTTCTTTAAAAATTTAAAGATACGATTTATGTTTCCTGGTGTAATTGGCAGAGATATACATTTGCTTTTTTATTGTATAGATATTTTCAAATTGAGCAAGGTTTTAATTCATAACAAAAGTATTTAAAATCATAATGAATTCAAGCTTCTTCATAGGGTGTCTCTCCTTACTCTTTGCCAATAATGGCATGATTCCTACAGCACTGTTGATTGTCAAAGTGTGATTACTCCTCCTCCATTAGTAGGAAGGTGCAGGTGGAGGTTGGTCCTGTGGTGACTGTGGACGGGAGGGAGGGGGGGATCTATTTGGGCCCCTGGGTGCATAGTGATGGAGTTTTTTTGCTTTGTCGGCCTGTCACTTTCCTTACTCCCCTCCCTCACTCTCACGATCTGGGACAGATGGCTGGAGCATAAATCTGTAAATGTCAAGTTAAGTCTGTTGTGCAAGGCTTCTTGATAGCTTATGTCCAGCTGTAACTGCTGGTTCTGCTCTTCCTATGTTTATCTTATTATTTAAATGAATAATGCTCTTACTACTTTAAAAGCCACTGGAAATTTTAAAATTAGATTAAATTGTCAAAGCACATAACTGATGTTTGTTTCTCTCTGTATTTGTGTTAATGAATGATTCGAGGTAGTACTCTAAGGGTGAGTTTAGCTTCTGAATATTTGAAATTCTGTCTAGGCCAGTTGTTTAATGTGAAGTCAAATCAGTGTAAAAAGAAAATGTTATCAAAGGACTCAGACTTCTTAAGGTTTAAAACTGTTTTGGAAATGTCTTGGGGATTTAAATTTTTATAATAGATGCTACACCCAAGCAAACACTCATATGTATGCCCACACACATATTTAGTTACTATTTTAATTTAAAATGGTCCCAGTTCTTATCACTGTTTTTGACATGAGTGCTTGTCTATATTGACATTTAAAAAAAAATTTTTTTAGTAGATTCAGAGTTTGTTTTCAGAACATATACTAAATCAGTTCATGGTATAATAGGACTGTGCTCCAAAGGTTGATATTAACATTCTGTTTAATATCTTTTTTCTCTGTTGCACATTAACTAGCAACCCTGTTTTCAGGGAAGGTTGGTGCGACAAGCTCTCATTAACCTCTTGTTTTCTTTGCGTGGGGCACTGTGCTAGCAGCTATAAATTGCATTTCCTGTTATTAGTTTCCTGTGTAGCAATCTTTCTTAACTAGTCTATAGTGCTCTTTATTTCCAAGTCTTTATAGAGGAAGTAACTATAAATAGAGAAGTTAAATTTTACCCTGCTCTCTGCTAAAAAAAGTGATACATTAAAAAAAAAAATCCGGAAAGTATCTGAACAGTTACAGAATTTTATTTTTAAAAAAGTTTACCCCTTAATATAGTACATTCAGAAAACATTTAAAGACATGTTGTTGTCTTAAAGCAATATTGGCTTTATAGCCATCTGATCAGCATCATGTGTGTTGTCTGGCCTGATGTGGGGTGGATATGCCAATTGCAAAAACTCTTGGATTAATTTGTTTAATTAGCATCCACATAGAGTACCATAAATGAGCTACCGTGGGACTTCTGCGTGATATTTTCCACTGGAAAAGCAAAAGCAGTATATGAAGAAGAAAACACACAACTCATGTTCAAAACCTGCTTTTCTTTGTTTTGACATTACACAGGTAAATTTTGCACTGTGATCCATTTTGCACCACTTTATCACTTTTGGTCAGACATTCTCACTGCATTTCCTGAATAATGTATTTACCATACATTTTACTCCTCATACCCCTGACTCTCCACCTTGTTTCCGCCAGGATGTTTTTGCACTTGCCTGTCAAAGGGTCAAGTCATGACCTGACTTGGTTTTTAAGGATTTTTAATCTGTATTTGAAATTAGTCATTATCTGTGCTTTTCTGTAAGGTTATGCCTCTTTGCATATGCTTATAATGACCGGTAGAGAAATGTCCCTCAAGGGGTGCTTTGTGTTGTTTTCACATCATTTTCAAGAAGGCACAGCTCTATCTGTCAATCTCTGAAAAAAAAAAATAGTTCAAAACTTTCTGCAAAGTAGAAATTTTCATACTGTGCCATAGTGTTGACAGGGCTGGCCATTGTTCCCTCACCCAGGTGCAGGGGGTTGTTGACTGAACTTTGGAATCCCCCCACACTATGAAGAGCTCCCTTCCTGCTTTTTCCTTGGGGTGACCCTAAGATCAATGGAATGTGTTCAGTTGGACTTTATAGGGATTTTGTTTAATCTTTGACTGGTATTTTCCTTTTGATAGAGTGGAACAATAGTTGAATCCTGACTTTCGTTTTTGTTTTTTTGCCATCTAGAAAATGGTCCAAATTAGGAAAAGCCAATAATCACGATAATTTGAATTCTACATTTTTTTGAAGGTTGTCTTCCTTGCACCAACTCTGGTGCTCTAATTAGTGTTGCGTACTTATACACCCTCTTAAAGGAAAGCACCACTGTCCTTTCCCATTTGAAAAGTGAAGGTCATCATCCATAAAAACCCAAGGTAGAGCTTTCCAGGTATACTATGCATCAAAATCACTTTGTGAAAAGTCAGACTTTAGGAATAAATAATTTGCAGCACAGAGTTGCTGCAAATAACTCTGTGTTTTCTCGAGTTTATTAAGACAAGAAAAATGGTATTAAATCTTTCAGTGTTATATCTTCTATCTGGCCATATGGTTTTCAATAGTGACCAGATGAAGAACTGTCTTTATATAATTAAACTAGCTCTCATAATTGAGTATAATTGGACAATAAGTTATCTTGGGTTTCTGGTCAGCAATTCATATTACTGATGGTCTGAATTTAATGCTATTCCTTCCACAGACAGTATTGGTTAACAATAATGAGTGGACTTGAGAGCCAGTTTCCTGAACTTAATCTTGATTCATCAAGTTAATCTGGACAAATTATTTGGCTTTTTTGGGCCTCAGTTGACCTGTCTCTAAAGTGGGGATAAGAGATATACTTACCGCATAACTTTGTAGTAAGAAATACATGAATTACAGTGAACATTTGAGAAGTGTTAGTTGTTTTTATTCTATCAGTAAATGAAAAATTATCATATTAATGACTTAACTGTAGACTGAGATTATTTCATTAACCATGGAATTCAGTAATGTTCAATAAGAGGGACCCAGTTCTTTCTTTTCTGTCATCCTCAGCATTGAGGCTGGTTCTTCCCAGAATCACTAAAGAACTGTAGTGGCTCCGTCTCGCACATTCCAGCAATATCAGTGTGAAGCCCATCTCCAAAGCCCTAGGAAGGCTTCACCTGCTGACCTGTGGGCTAGAATTGAATCCCTTATTCTTCTCTGCGCAGACCTTGAAAATGAAAGGAAATTATAAGAAATGATAGAGTAATCAGAGACAAATAGATACTGAAAAATTGGGGTTCAGTTAGTGACACAAGAGTTTGGAAAGGATATTGAGTAACATTGTTGTAGCATTTATTTTTAAAGATCCAACCATCCATTCTGAAGGAGATCAATCCTGGAATTTCTTTGGAAGGAATGATGCTAAAGCTGAAACTCAGTATTTTGGCCACCTCATGCGAAGAGTTGACTCATTGGAGAAGACTCTGATGCTGGGAGGGGTTGAGGGCAGGAGGAGAAGGGGATGACAGAGGATGAGATGGCTGGATGGCATCACTGACTCGATGGATGCGAGTCTGGGTGACCTCCGGGAGCTGGTGATGGACAGGGAGGCCTGGCGTGCTGCGGTTCATGGGGTCGCAAAGAGTCGGACACGACTGAGCGACTGATCTGATCTGATCTGATATGTACATGTGTGTGCGTGCTAAGTTGCTTCAGTCGTGTCCGACTCTTTGCAACCCTATGGACTGTGGGCTGCTGGACTCCTCTGTCCATGGGACTCTTCAGCCAACAATACTGAAGTGGATTGCCATGCCCTCCTCCAGGGATCATTTCCAACCAAGGGATAGAACCTGCGTCTCCTATGGGTCCTGCAACGGCAGTGGGTTCTTTACCACTAATGCCACCTGGGAAGCCCAAAGAGCACTTGTCCCACTGACCCAGCCAGGAGACCAATCTGGAATCTTTTGATCCATAGTCAGATGAATGGCAACCCACTCCAGTGTTCTTGCCTGAGAATCCCAGGACGGCGGAGCCTGTGGACTGCCGTCTATGGGGTCGCACAGAGTCGGACACGACTGAAGCGACTTAGCAGTAGCAGTAGCAGATGCGTTATAAAGACATAGATAACTATGTCTTTATATTATATTCATTATATTATATATATAATATGTATTATATTCACATATAATATTATATGTGAACAAAAGCTAATATTTGGGTATATGGAGCCTACCGACCACAGGATGAATTAATTATTATATAATTTCTCCTCATAAAATCCCCATGAGGTAGAAACTATTAACTCCATTTCACGGATAGACAGGGTTAAGCAGTCCAAGGTGGTGGGACCAGGATCTGCTGAAAGAAACGTGGTTCTCTGAAGTTGAAGCTCTTTCTATTATAAAATGCAGTTTCTTATTCCTTTTCGACATCAGAATATTAATTGATGCTCTTAATTTTACTTTATGGTAAACTGATTTACTTTAGTTCTTTTAGACAGGTATGAATTTCATGTATGAACAGATTGTATCTCCAAGACATAGTGTTTCATATTCTCCTATTAGCAAAAATTTTCTTAATAAACTGTTTTAGTAAATGGAAATTGGATATAGAACTTGTAAAATGTTTCATAATAATCTTATAGAGAATGTGTAAGTACATCTGTTTAGCACTATGACTCCAGCAACTCATTCTAAAGTACATATTTTAACTTCTAATTTTCAAGATGTTAAAACAAAATCCCCTCAAACAGTCAGTTTTGTCTATCCTCAATTTTTATAACCTGGGTAACTAAAAGAATGGCAATACCAAATGTGGTTGCATTTAGAAGGTTGAATGATTGCAGTGTCATGGTTCAGTTCAGTTCAGTCGCTCAGTCGTGTCTAACTCTTTGCGACCCCATGGACTGCAGAACGACAGGCCTCCCTGTCCATCACCAACTCCAGGAGTGTACTCAAACTCATGTCCATTGAGTCAGTGATGGCATCCAACTGTCTCATCCTTTGTCGTCCCCTTCTCCTCCCGCCTTCAATCTTTCCCAGCATCAGGGTCTTTTCAAGTGAGTCAGCTCTTCGCATCAGGTGGCCAAAGTATTGGAGTTTCAGCTTCAACATCAGTCCTTCCAATGAATATTCAGGACTGATTTCCTTTAGGAGGGACTGGTTTGATCTTCTTGCACTTCTTGTACTTCTTCGGCACTCAGCTTTCTTTATAGTCCAACTCTCACATCCATACATGACTACTGGAAAAACCATAGCCTTGACTAGATGGACCTTTGTTGGCAAAGTAATGTCTCGGCTTTTTAATATGCTGTCTAGGTTGGTCATAACGTTCCTTCCAAGAAGTAAGCGTCTTTTAATTTGATGGCTGCAATCACCATCTACAGTGATTTTGGAGCCCCCCAAAATAAAGTCAGCCACTGTTTCCACCACTGTTTCCCCATCTGTTTGCGATGAAGTGATGGGACCATATGCCATGATCTTAGTTTTCTGAATGTTGAGCTTTAAGCCAACTTTTTCACTCTCCTCTTTCACTTTCATCAAGAGCCTCTTTAGTTCTTCTTCACTTTCTGCCATAAGGGTGATGTCATCTGCATATCTGAGGTTATTGATACTTCTCCAGGCAATCTTATATTACTTTATTTAAGTTAAACAAATCTCATTACTTTTAGTGAGTTAAAAAGACCATAATTTTCTTTATGCCTCTCATTTTCTTACCAGAAGATGATGATTCATTTGGTTGAAACTATGTTCTGATTGGTTTAAAAATTTTAATAGTTATATAAATGATAGACTAAAAAAACTTTAAATGGTGATCCCTCCTGTGAAATTTCCTATAAGAAACTTGGGAGATGGAAAACTGAAATGGACGAATAGAGTAACAAGAGCTCTGTATGCCTGTCCTTGGAGGAGGGTGTGGTGGCTCCCACTGATGGTCCTAAGTGTGCCTCCAGTTACTTGGAGGAAGCCATTTCAACATGGCTTCTACCCTGTACTTGGTTTTACTGAATATGATTTTGGACAAGGATAAATGGAAATTGGAAGTGACAAATCAGATACTGGTTTGAAATTACAGGAAAAAGGCAAAGCAGTTGGTCAACTTTTAGCAAGATAAGATTCCCATCATTTCATCTTTGTTATTGCCATGATGAACACTGGAGGTTGGAATAATTTAATTCTTGTAACACAAAATGTTTGGTAGTGGTAAAGGGGATTTCTTGTATCAATCCTCTTCTTACCTCACTGCTGCCAAGATTGGAGACAGGGTGTAATCTGCATCAGTAATTGGAGTCATCAAGAGTATTTCTGTTCCCTGTCCCCTTCTCAGGATCAGAAACTCAGCTGTTGGTGTTCTTAGTATCGACTAGCTGTGTCGCCTGTTTTTACCAATAGTATTGTTTAATTTGTTTGAACAATACTGTTTGTTTAATTAATTAATTTTTAATCTTTTTGTTTGTTTTTGCTCTAAAACCTTACCCTAAACAGTGGTTTGAGAGAGCCCTCATCTGAGTACATTCCCAGAAGGAAAGGATAGAGACTAATTTGACCTTAGATTCTGTCATTTTTGCATAAAAATGCTGAGTTAGTTCCAAATGCCTCAGATCAAAAGGAGAGCTGACACTTTATTCCCCTTGCTATCCTTTGGAACTCATGAAAATGTGATCAGAATTTAATACTGTTGTCTTAAAAAGGCATAAAAGAGCTCCCTGGACCTGCGTGCCTTCTGCGGTTCCCAGTCACTCCCCCAATCCCAAACTAAATGACAGGGTACTGGCCCCATTCTTGCAAGGCTTTGTCTCCCTGGAGTTTTAAGCATAAAGTTCTTGCATCTGTTGACATTAGCTTTCAAACATAGGAAAATTTTTAATACTATAACCATGTATCAAAAATTTAAAAAAAAAATCCTGTATCTGTGACCAGATATCTAGTGTATTCTGGAAATTTTTGGTATACCCTTTAGAGAATTGCTTATTGATTTTTTTGCACCTTAACAAACCATGTGGCTGTGTTGAGACTGACAGTATAATTTACACACATACAGTGACAAACATTTATATTTGACAGAATAAATTTAAATTTTCATCAATGTTGTTACTTTAAAGCATTTTCTAATTGAAATATATCTTTAGTTAATTCTACTTTGATACACTGCCTGCTGCTGCTGCTGCCTAAGTCGCTTCAGTTGTGTCGGACTCTGTGCGACCCCATAGACAGCAGCCCACCAGGTTCCCCCATCCCTGGGATTCTCCAGGCAAGAGCACTGGAGTGGGTTGCCATTTCCTTCTCCACTGCATGAAAGTGAAAAGTGAAAAGTCACTCAGTCATGTCCAACTCTTCGTGACCCCATGGACTGCAGCCTACCAGGCTCCTCTGTCCAAGGGATTTTCCAGGCAAGAGTACTGGGGTGGGGTGCCATCACCTTCTCCGTGATACACTGCCTAGGGCTGCTGTCTCTGAGGTCGCACAGAGTCGGACAGGGCTGAAGCGACTTAGCAGCAGTAGCAGCAAGGTACATTTACTGTAGTTAATGATGTTACAGACTTAAGTATACCCTGGTATACCTCAGAGAGGGTTGCTTTGTACTCATAAATAGTAAAATATTGTCCTCACTGACTCATGGATTAAAAAGATAAATTTAAAAAATGCATTACATGGAGGAAACCAAAAATGAATATATTTCCATTTAGCAGATTGTTTTAGTTTTCTGTGACATTGTTTGTACTAGGCTTATGTCCTTTTTTCATTATCAAGCCCTACATATATAACAACCCCTTAAACTCTTTAAGCATTAGAGATTAAGAATTAGAATTAACATATATAAAAGTGTTTGCTTTTGATATTTGGTATCATTAACTTTTTCTGCATGGCCTAGTTTTGAAGAACAATTGTTCTGGGTTTGAGAAGTAGTGATATTACGTGCCAATGTGCCAGTATAGAACATATTAGAAAAAATACTCAGGGTATGGTAAAGTCAGCCTTCAAAAGGTTAGGAAAAGTATCCTAAAAAATGCTGCTTTGGACTCTGATTCCTTCTTTAGGAATCATGGTTAGTTGCGGTTCCTCATATATAATTCTTATAAAGTAAGCACTTTTTTTTTTTCTGGAAAGCCAAACATTTACCACTATTTTGAGTTACTCAGTAGAATATACTGGTGTTTATAATGCACATGATTAAAGCATATGACCTATGTCAGCTTCTAATTCAAGCTTAAATTTTTTTTTACTTTGTAAACAATATTTTGTTAGAAAACTCTCTTCACAGACTCATTTTAAATGCCCATTTCTATACAACGTGAAAGATCTTCGTTCAGCTTCCAGGGTAATCTTAAAATAAATACATCATTTCTTCTTAAATGCACCCAATCTTCTTCACTTTGACACGTGGTAGAAGCCTCTCAAGTGTGTTTTTGTTGTTATGATCATTTCTGTTCTCACTGAGTAAGTAAGGTCAGATTATATTGCTGTCCTGGGAGTCATCCTTTTCACCAGTTATTGTGTGTCTTTCTTTTCGATGAGTAACTCTTTATTAAACTATGAAATAATGATTTATGGAGGACATTGTGGCATTGACACGTGGGCATTCACTTAAGGAACCTTGACTTGCTGAGATGTTAAAAAGGCCGTAAGACTGTTTTTTTCTCTCACTCGTTTGTATCTATTCTGACTGGTAACTATTGTGACTCAGGTAGAATTTACAGCTCAATGTTTTATTTTTCTTTTAGAAAGTGTTATAAAAGCTCTAGATGCTGGCAGTTTACAATAAAATTGGGCTTAAAAACCATTTCTGTCTAATTCTCTAGACTTTATGAGTGAGTGAATGTTACATCTTACGTAACTATAGTGCATACAGTGTTACCGCCTGCATTCTGACATTCTTCCATGGAACTTGTCTAGATATCCTCTGTTTTCTGTGTCTTTGAGTCTATGTGTGTGAATAGTTCCATGCAATATTATCACAGGTGCGTATGCTTATTATGTGAGTTGCTCAGTCATGTCTGACTCTTTGTGACCTCATGGACTGTCGCCTGCCAGGCTCCCCTATCCACGGAATTCTCCAGGCAAGAATACTGGAGTGGGTTGCCATTTCTTTCTCCACTAGATTTTATGACCCTTGCCTAAAAATGCACAGGTACTTAGCAGTTACAAATAGGAGAGCAAGACACCTCAGCCAAGGGTTATAGAAAATGATAACAAATATGCACCAATTAGCTTACAAGGCTTTTTATCTTAGATCCATGAGAAATACTACTTTGCCAATAACATCAATTCAGGCAGATCGATCTCTTGTAAGATGTGCACAATGAGCTGGAGTAGAAGGCAGAGTGTGGGCCCAGGATTAACAGGGTGTGTGGACCAAGGACAGAAGAATGACATGAGGGAGTGTTTTGGGATAGAGGCTCCAGAAAACTTAAGACTTTGGGGAAAAAAAGTCTTTTAATTCTAGATGAGTTATCTCAGGGAGAAGAAATCACAAATGTGTGGGTTTGGAAGTGAGCATCTAATTGATCTCTGGTTCCCTGTAATTGGAATAAAAGCTCAGTGTGCACACTTAGGAAGAGGGGACATCTTGGAAGCTGAGGCACAGACACTGTGTTTGCAGTAGGCATCTTCACACTCTTGCATATTAGAGAGTCAAGGGGACCATCAGAAAGGAAATAGAACTTTTTCTCAGATTACTTAGGACTTAACATGTTGAGAAAAGGAATTAGTAGGAATGGTAAGAATTTTATCAGTCCTAAAGATAAAGGCAATGATGATAGTTTACAACGCGCATCTTTTCTATAATTCCATACCCATAGCTGATAAAACGAAGCAGTATTTCTGTTAAGAACTACAACCTGTAACGGCATCCACTCCAAGTGTTTTTGGAATACTCCAGTCACAAATGCACCTCTGGTGTGGCTGTGCTAGATCACTTGGGCTGAAACAGTGAAGGGTATAATGACTCATTCAATACTTCTGAGCAAAGACATGTGCAGCTACATGCACGAGTAAGTTGGGGCTGAGAAATATTTGGCATCTTCTACAGAGAAGTATGTTTTGGAAGATCTTTACCCATAGCTATTATATATGGACAAGTGGTCCAGCGGTTAAGATTCTATGTCTTCACTGTAGGTGGTACAGGTTCGATCCATGGTTGGGGAAGTGTAATCTAGCATGCTGTGTGCCACAGTCAAAAAAATTTGGGCTTCCCAGGTGGCTCAGTGGTAAAGGATTTGCCTGCAATGCAGGAGATCTGGGTTCAGTCCCTGGATTGCGAACATCCCCTGGAGAAGGAAATTGCAACCCACTCCTGTATTCTTGCCTGGGAAATCCCATGGACAGCGGAACCTGGCAGGCTACAGTCCATGGGGTTGCAAAGAGTCGGATATGACTGAGCTATTAAACAACAGCAACAACAACAGGAACACCACAGTTATCTGCATCTTTGATTGAGAAACAATCCTGGCATCATCATGCTTTTTGTATTTTCTAGTTATTCTGATTGGTAATTATTTTCTGTGCATGTACTATATTCTATAAGATGTTTTGGGTGCCAAGGATACAAAATTGAATAAAGCAATTTTGAATAACTTGGAACTTTATTGAAAAAGTTGAATTTATTTTTTTGAACAAATATTCAATAAAATTCCTACTTTTCAGGTAGCTTAGTAATCCTCATCTATTTTCATGCCCAAACTACTCAGAATAAAAACACCTTATAGGGCTAACAGTGGCCTCCTTTGGTGTGGATGTTGTTTGGACACTCCTCTGTCCTGTGTGAACCTCTGGGTCCTTTAAGCATTGCTGTGCTACAGGCTGTGAGAAAAAGTTAAACCGACTATTATACATGTTTCTATCACCCGTCCCTGCTGGTGAGTTGGGGTCAGATATGTGTATGTGTTCATAAAGATTTTGAATGAAATATAGACTCTCTGTGGGTCAGAAATATCCTTGTATAGGTATTTTGGGTGGAACTTAGAAAAGTGAAGGACAGTGGGCTGGGTGGGGAGGGGAACTAGTGTGCTGGGGAGGGATAGTTATCATCCTTGAGATTCATGATCGAAACAGACCTGGACATAAAAAACCCAATCGTAATAAAGTTGTCCATCTAAAAGATCTTAAGCCGCAGGGTTGAAGACTGGTAGCATGTTGCGTATATTAAATCTTTGTTGAACATAGGATGTTATGGCCTATTCAGTTGAGTTTCTTGATATTCCACATAACAATAGCCAAATCAGATTAGCATAAGAAAAATGGAATTGGAACAGTACCAGAGGGGTTCTTCATGACCTCAATAGTGCAAGAAGTTAATGGGAACAGAGACTGTAAAGTCCTTCAGATCAGATCAGATCAGTCGCTCAGTCGTGTCCGACTCCTTGCAACCCCATGAACCGCAGCACACCAGGCCTCCCTGTCCATCACCAACTCCTGGAGGTCACTCAGACTCACGTCCCTCGAGTCAGTGATGCCATCCAGCCATCTCATCCTCTGTCGTCCCCTTCTCCTCCTGCCCTCAATCCCTCCCAGCATCAGAGTCTTCTCCAATGAGTCAACTCTTTGCATGAGGTGGCCAAAATACTGGAGTTTCAGCTTTAGCATCATTCCTTCCAAAGAAATCCCAGAGGCTGATCTCCTTCAGAATGGACTGGTTGGATCTCCTTGCAGTCCAAGGGGCTCTCAAGAGTCTTCTCCAACACCACAGTTCCTTAGGAAAACCAAAAGGTCTCTTTTTATGCTGTGATTTCTTGCTTGCTTCTGGAATTCTTCTTTATTTTACCTCCCCAAGAGCAGCTTTCTTCGCTCCTGTTTCCATGTTATTGCCTGACTCAACATCCACACCTGTGCATTATATTAGTCTTAGCCCCTTTCAGTCTGTCAGTCCCACATTTAAGTTTCCTTGTAAGTTTTCAGTTGGTCTTTTTAGATCAAAGGTCCACCTCTGATGTCATCAGTGTCACTGGAAGGGGAGGGTGTGGATGCAGTGATGATGACGGTGTGTGTGGAGATGAAGTAGGCCCACATACCCCTTTGGATGGGTGGTAGGCTGCTGGGTGTGCAGTTAAGTGGAGGTGTTTCTCAGAAAATAAGAGATGGCACTGAACTTGGGCAAAGTGGTCCTATGATTATAAAAAGAACCTGAAACATCTTGAGGACATTAGGAAATAATAAGGATAATACAATAATAATGGAAGGTATGTATTCAGTTGTGAAAGTTTCACGATCCACCACTTTGGAAAAAAATTTTGTAGTAGTTGAAGCAAAACTTGAAGTATTCATTCTTCTTTGATCTTATAACTTTGTTTTGTTCCTTAGTTATTTTGATTTAAATTTTTTCTAGATCATTTTGCCATACATGCAATAGACAAGATTTTGTTTTCTAATGGAATTTTAAAAATGGAAGCATAACTTCCCAACATTTTCTTCAAGTAGAATAGTGGCAGCATTGTTCTGTTTGAATGGATTGGGAGCACAGTCCATGTCTTGAAAGCTAACATTACAGTTACTATTTTTAAAGGACAAAACTATCTATCCATTTTCAATCAGTTAATGGATCTTCAAATATTTTATTCACTACCATCAAAATATCTTACTATTTTCCCCTTGAGTGAATGACTTTGTGATTCATTTTTATTTTTCTCATTGTGAAAGTGTTGGTGTGGTTTAATAAAACTATATCAGTTCCTACTATTAGAAGTTTTTTTGTCCCAGTCTTGAAGCTCAGCACTTAAAAAGTGGCCCTCATTCTGTGGTATCCTGATTCCTAATGAAAGGCTATTGAGTTGTCACTGGCCTTACCTGTAAGTTGGTTAACTTGGCATATTAAGTTTCTTTCGATTTATATTACATTTCTTTTTTTAACTATGGAAATTACTCTTCTTAGAAAATAAACTCTTTAAATGATGAAGAATTTATCTTCTTTTTAGATTGCATAAGAAGGAAGCTTGACAGTAAGCCATGGGCCGGGCACTCTAACTTTTCCTTGTATTTAAAAAAGGCAAGCATTAAAAGGTTAGTACAAAGAAAGAACCTAAGCTACCTTTCTTCAAAATTTTTCACCTTCTTAGTTCACTGAAAGCATTTGTTAACACTTCATCACTAACATGGAGTATAAGTTAATGATGCACTAAGTTTAGAGCCTCTTATATTCAATTAGAGGACCTGTTAGCTTTGAAAGTAGTAAATAATAATTGGCATTTACTGAATTTTAAATAGGATCTACGCATTGTATTTTTGGTTTAGAGCACATATTGCATTTTGGGTTATGCCATGAAACTTGATGTTCTGAGAATATAGTTACCTTTTAGCATTTAACCTAAAGTCTCTTCCTGATTTTAATGTGGAATATTTCCTCTCTTTAATTGCTAACATGTTTTTCAAATATTTACACATGATTTTAAAGGTGCTAATTGGCACTAGAATAGCTGATGGATAGTAAACATTAACTTAAGCACATCCATAATAAGTTTTTGTATCCTGCCCTGGAATTGCTGGCATTTGTGCATTAAATGTATCCTGGCCTAGCAGTAAAGTGCATAAAATGGCAGTGTGCAGTTTCAGCTTTTACCTTTCCAGGGCCTTGGATGCTAGCTACGGGGTCTGCCTCGGAAGAATTTGATGGATTCTTTTGTAGAATTGTAAATGTTATGGTGAAGCTCTGCTTTTTTTTTCTTTTTTTCTTTTTAATAGAACATTGCCTGTTTATGTGTTACAGCTTATTTGGCCCAATGGACTTTATAAAAACAAAAACCCACCTTTCTTCTAAAACCCAAATATGTGATTAATGTCATCTTTCATTTCTCACTCTTGCTTTTTGTTTCACGCTTGTTATTCTTCCCACATTTTCTCCCAGTGTCATTTGTATGTTTCATAAAAACATGCATCCTTCAGATGGGTCATGTTCCACTGAGCCAGGCATCTCGTCCGCCTCATCTGTTCATCCCACTTTACCTCTCTGTAGTTGCCCTGAGAATTTGCAGTTTATCCAATACATCATTTTTGCAATTATTTTGCTATTGTTCAGAGATGTACAAAGGCCTTTTCTCCTCTGCATGTAGAACCTGACTAGGAACCCCCAGCTCCAGGCTGTTTTCTTGTATGTCTCCTAGTGCCTACCCTGGGGACTCAGGTTCAGGGGACCAGAGCGGAGGCCTGGGGTTCCTCTGTCAACCGTGTCTGCACTAGTTTTGACCTGGGAGCCCTGTCTGGTGACCCCTGTGACTCACAGTGAGTCATTTCCCAGCTCTGAATCTGGCTGCTGATCAGTTCCTAGAGCCACGTTCAACAACAGCAACAAAACTCATCCCATCACATACTGCATCATGCATGCGTGTGTGCATGCTCAGTCATGTCTGACTCTTTGTGACCCCCATGAACTGGAGCCTGCCACGATCCTCTGTCCATGGAATTTTCCAGACGAGAATACTGGAATGAGTTTGCCATTTCCTTCTGTAGGGGATCTTTCTGACCCAGGGATAGAACTTGGTGTCTTGAGTCTTCTGCATTGGCAGGCAGGTTCTTTACCACTGAGCCAATAGGAAGCCCATCATATTTTGGTCTTACTATTGTGGATTCAATACAGACAGGAGGAGATTCTCATCTCTGTAAAGTGAAGGTGTGGGGCTGTATTGTATTTTCAGCTTTAGATAAAAGGTGCATCATAAAATCTAAGACCTCCAGAGGAGGAAGGTGGTCAAGTGCTCCAAATCCGAGTTCTATTGAGATAAACCCATAGTGTATCCCAGCAGGGCTTGTAATCCAGAGTTTCTTATGGGAGAATCAGCATTATTTGTGAGCAGTTTCCAAGATACTGGATTTTAAAAGATATCACAGTTAATATATGGAAAGACATAGTGGCTTGAAGTTTCCATTGTTGAAAGATACCAGCTAAAAACTTTGAAAAGTGTGACTGTTGAGATGAGAGCTATCTGATTGTTGCAGTTTGGTTTTCCAGCTCCTGCTCATCTTCTCTATAAATGTTAGGGTAGTTTGGTTGGTCTGATTCAGCAGAAAGAAGATCCAGTGGTGGATATTCCCTGAATCATTTTGCTCCTGGTCAATTGAAAGCTGACCACTACAGATGACCTAACTTCTGAGAGTGATGAACAGGCAAGAGGATTTGGGATGTGATAGAGACTGAACAAGAACTTGTAGGGGGCAATCCTGTTCAAAGTGTTTACAAAGTGAAGTCAAGCAAAGGAGACTCTACTACCACTTTTCTTTAGTTCTTCACATTGGTCTTCAAATAAAAGAGAAGAACAGCACTTCTTGTTCGGAAGGCTGGTGTGTTGAGGAGGATTGTTCGTAAACCACTATGCTTAAGGTCAGATTTTAATGCTGTTTGGGGAGTGAGCTTCATCCTCTTTTAAACAGTGGAGAAACTTCTGTGGGAAATGATATTTATTTATTTATTTTAAAATGAACTTATGATTATCAGAAAGATGAATAAAGAAGATAGTTTTAGTTTGAAAATTATAAGATTGAATTACCCCCAGAGTCCAAAAGTCTGGTCTATACATCAGTGTCTCTTTTCTTCTCTTTTTTTCTTCTTTTCTTTTCTTATTTTTTAAAAGAAACTTTCAAATAAAATTTTAAAGAACAGGCTGGCTAACTGATAAAATCCAAAACATCAAATGGGGAGTTGGTGAGCTTGATCATAGAGACTGAGGCCCCCCATTGTATAACTTGTTTGTCACCATCTTGTTAGCTTTTAGAGCCCAGAGAAGCACAACCACATACATATATGAAGTCATGGGGGATTGTTTATGTTTATGTCAGCTAATTTTTCAGTAGTTACTAGAAGTGATGGTCAGAGTTTGCTGGTTAATTAGCCATTTTAAACATAGTAATTGCCTGAAATATGTTTTTCTGTTACATAGCATATTTTTTCTCTCATCATTAGCCAGTATTTTAATTTGAATTGCTACTTGAACAATAGATGTCAGGTTATTTGAGGAGAAGAAGAAAACTCTCAGTAGTAATCCATCTGATTGCAAACTTAGCATTGCCTCGCCAATCTTTTTTTCTTTTTTAAAAAAATTTTATTGGAGTATAGTTGATTTACATGTTGTGTTAGTTTCTGCTATACAGCACAGTGACTTAGTTAGACATGTACATATATCCTCTCTTTTTTAGATTTTTTTTTCCCATTTAGGCCATTACAGAGTATTGAGTAGAGTTCCCTTTGCTAGTCAGTAAGTCATCTGTTTTATATATAGTTGTGTGTGTATCTGTCAATCCCAGTCTCCTTGCTGCTTTCCCCCCTGGTAGTCTTCCTCAGTCTTGATGAGCACTTCTAGGTATTATTAAGAGCTAAACGTGCAATTTCCTAACAGAGCTTAGAAGCTGTATGTCTCAGTATCATAAATCTCTAGGTGAATTCTTGGCAGTGATGCATATGTTTTATGTGTACTGTGATTATCTCCAGCCATAATTATTTAATACACATGGTATATGTAACATTTATCTTCCCAAGGGGAAAAATGATGTGTAATTCTGGCAGATTATTTATATTATTTATCCTTCAAATATTTGGTAAAAAATTCTATGTATCTGTCTTTGAAACACCCCTACTGTTCTATTTTTAAACAGTTGTATGAAAATAAAGAAACTAAGCAGAGTAATCTTGTTTTTACCTATTTCCTCTTGTCAATTACTATAAATGGCAAACATTCATTGAATTGACTGGCTGGTGGGAACTGGCTGACAGTGGGAGTGTTCCCCTAACTTTTTGATGGATAGTTCAATAATGTCACCCCTTGTATAAATTTGCATGAAGATTTGAAAGTTTCATTTGCCACTGGATACTAGGAAAATTTCTGCAATCTTATCAAATACTGAATAAGTAAATTTTATAAAAAATAACTCTTGTAGTAAGTTAAGCAATTTAAAAATATTTCTTGCTTTGTGTTTGAAAACTAGACAGCAGGCTAATAATTTTTTGCCTTTTCAGATAATTTCATTTGTGTTCTGGCAATAATCAGTTCAGTTCAGTTCAGTTCAGTTGCTCAGTCGTGCCTGACTCTCTGCCACCTCATGAATTGCAGCACGTCAAGCCTCTGTGTCCGTCATCAACTCCCAGAGTTCACTCAAATTCACGTCCATCGAGTTGGTGATGCCATCCAGCCATCTCGTCCTCTGTCGTCCCCTTCTCCTCCTGCCCCTAATCCCTCCCAGCATCAGGGTCTTTTCCAATGAGTCAGCTCTTCACATGAGGTGGCCAAAGTACTGGAGTTTCAGCTTTAGCATCAGTCCTTCCAAAGAACACCCAGGACTGGTCTCCTTTAGAATGGACTGGTTGGATCTCCTTGCAGTCCAAGGGACTCTCAAGAGTCTTCTCCAACACCACAGATCAAAAGCATCAATTCTTCAGTGCTCAGCTTTCTTCACAGTCCAACTCTCACATCCATACATGATCACTGGAAAAACCATAGCCTTGACTAGGCGGACCTAAGTGGCCTTAAATTCTAATGTGCTCATTCATTGTATTGAACCAGGAGAATACATAAAATGTCTAAAACAGTATAAAAGGAGAAAAATGCTGCTTAGTTAATACACTGAAAACAAAAGCTATATATTTATTTTCAGTGGAACCCTGAATCTCGTTAATAAGATGAGTATTGCTAATTGCTGTGAAGTGCAAAGTACTGTTTTTCTTCTTTGTACAAAAATGTATTCATCTAGTATATTCAGTGTTTTAGTGAATAATATAAAGTATTAACTTCAGAATTTTAAGCAATTTTTTATTATTACATTGACATCATTCTATATGTTGAATATTTACTAGGTTCTGGAACTATAAAACATGTAATTTACATATGGTATTTTTTTCTAACTTTATTTTATCGTAAATATACACTGTACATTAAAAGAAACTTGTAGTGTAAGATTGGCTTTGGTTGTGGCTCAGATCATTAAGAATCCACCTGCAGTGCAGGAGTATAAGATGTTGAAAAATAAAGGAGTAAAAGCTGGAAAATAAATCTCCTGTAATTCTACAACATCAGATGTTGACTACAATATGTTAGTATTTGGGGGACTTCCGTAGCAGTCTAGTGGTTAAGACTGCACTTCCACTGCAGGGGGCTCAGGTTCCATCCCTCTTTGGAAATGAAGATCCTTCATGCAGCAGGGGGGCAGCCAAAAAATAATAAAAATTATTTTAAAAGCTGTTAATATTTTGGAGTATATCATTTGTTCTCCTTTCAATGTCTGTGAATATATATTGTAATAGCTATATTGGTTTAAAATACTATGGATATTCAGTGATTTATTTAAAACATCTCCTCCTGTGTATAGTTAAGGGTGTGGTTATATATTTGTGATAGGATTCTTCTCAGTGTTTTCCCTCTCAACATCCATGTGTCTAGATTCTCACGGACATGTCTTCCACATATCTATCTCTCTTGACAAGTGCTTTCCAGCAATGTGATATTTGTTTCCTCACATCTCTCATTTCCTAGATCTTTAGGGGCCTCAGGCTACTTTGAAAGCTCTACTCCCAGAGAGTCTGTTACTTCTGTCTCTCTCAACTTGCCCCTTAAATTGAAGCAGTTAGGATTTTGGTTAGAGATGAGCGAGTTGTGGAAACCTGGCCTTGATTTAGGAGTATGGGTGATCACATTGTAAAGATGGCAAGATGGGCTGCACATAAGTTACTCTTTCAAGCAATTAAATAAAAATTTGAACTAATGGACGAGGACTCCAATGGCTATCTGAAATCCACACCCTGCCTATTTTTTGAGGAGGGAGTAGCATCAATGAGTGTGGGGCTTTCTATATGTTATAGAAACTGAAATTACATCCTCAGGAAAGCTACCTATTTGCACAAAGCTGGTGTAAGTTACCGAGTGGATGAGCCTGGTTCTGTGAAAGCAGGAAGGGAGGGACCCTCCCCGTGTGTGGTGGCCAGTAGTGGTTAGCAGTAGACTCTGGTTTCATACTACTTCTTAGAGCCTCAGCTTAGTGTTTAATATGACTGAGCCAGAGCTGCTCCAGAGTCATGAGAATACAAGTTCCTACATCCTGAAACTATCACAAAGGGTGAAATGGGCTGAGTTGTGGATGTTGCTTAGCACAGGAAGTCTTAGCACTTACTTGCAGGTTAGGATAGTGCTTCTCCAACTTGACTTTGGATTAGAGTTGCTGGAGGGTTCAGAAAAACAGACTTCCAGCCCCCAAGTTTCTTACTCAGTAGTTGAGGCCTAAGTATTTACATTTCTAATGAGTTCCCACATGGTGCTGATGCTCTTGGCCAGAGACCACACTTTGAGAACTGTAGGGCGTTATAAAGGGCAGGTATTATCTTGAACCAGTATATGATTGAGCTCTTTCTTTTTGGCCCCCTGCATAGATAACATTTAAATCACTTCCAACTTATCTTCTAGTCCCATTTTTTGTAAGTGACCAGATCAGAATTGTTTGGGATTACTGTAGAAATTTAAAGCTAGAATTACATAGTTACTTTAAATTTTAGAATTTAAAGTCTAAAATTTTGAGGATTTTGATAGCCTTTAAGTATACACATAATATGTGAGTATGTAATATTCTATGAGTATATGATGTACTTACTCAGCTGTGTCCGTCTCTTTGTGACCCCATGGATTGTAGCCTACCAGGCTCCTTTGTTCATGGAATTCTCTAGCAAGAATACTGTAATGGTTGGCTGTTCCCTTCTCCAGGGGCTCTTCCCAACCTAGGGATTGAACCCAGGTCTCCCACATTGCAGGTGGATTCTTTACTGTCTGAGCCACCAATATTGGCTTAATTTTTAAAGAAACTGGTTTAATAAAAGTCATTTTCCTTTGATATGGACTCTGTATATATTTCTGTTGAATATAGAACACTTGAACATGAGATATTTTCCAGAATTTTAAAATAGATGCAGAATTTAAAATAATGTTAGACTGTGAGCCTTGATTTTTTTTTTTTTTTCCTTTGCTTCCTTGTGAAAGATCTGCAGGGACTAGGCTCCTCTCATGGCATTATTTCTGCCAGATGTTTAAAGCAACTGGAATCATCTAAGTTTGTCATGAGTTGCCAGTGATTGGCCATCATCGTGAGAACAAAGCTTCACTTGTAATTTTCTTGATGAGTGCAAGACAAGGGCAGGCATGAATGTATGGTGTTGACACACTTAATTTAGTACTCGTTCCACAAAGCTATTACATTGACTATTAATTGGCCTTCTGATAAAATTTCTGCTTAATGCAAATGATGAAAAAAATGCACCCTTGGATACTAGCTGCTGCTTCTGAAAAATTCGAATGCCCTGAGATCTCATTAGTGACAGAAAACATATCTTCTTTTGAATGTGGTTAGGTTTCTTTTAAATATAATGATTAAAATGTATTAGACCGGACTGTGGTTAAAAAAGACTTAACTTGCAACTGTATAGTTTGTGGTTCTGTTGCCTTGTCTCTTTCTCAGCAGTTTGAAAAGCAAAGAGGAGCTTGTCTGTGTTCAGTCCTTCATCAGGCTGTGCTTTTCCAAGGTAGAGCCTGTGTCTGCAGGTGTGAAGTTTAGCAGTTTCAAACCAGAAAACCTCCAGCTCACACTGTATTTTGAAAAGTGTGAGTGGTGAATAGGAAGTTGGTTTCTGCTTGTGTTTTCCTGGCTTGTTTTTTTTTTTTTTTCCCCCTGCTTTATTTCTCTCTTTCTGGTCCTCTTGTTCTCACTTACTACCTTCTGTTTTAGGATTTTTTAGTCAACTCTAGTAACTTACTCTTGGAGAAGGCAATGGCACCCCACTCCAGTACTTTTGCCTGGAGAGTCCCGTGGACGGAGGAGCCTGGTGGGCTGCAGTCCATGGGGTCGCTAGAGTCGGACACAACTGAGCGACTTCACTTTCACTTTTCACTTTCATGCATTGGAGAAGGAAATGGCAACCCACTCCAGTGTTCTTGCCTGGAGAATCCCAGGGACGGGGGAGCCTGGTGAGCTGCCGTCTATGGGGTCGCACAGAGTCGGACGCGACTGAAGCCACTTAGCAGCTGCTCCCCGTCCCCTAAAGAAGAACCACGAGCCCCCGCCCCGGGAGAACAAGAAAAAACCTGGAGCAGTAACTTACTCTGGTGATTTTGATGATAGAAGGACCGTCAAGTCAAAAAATCTGAAACTGTTGGCTTCTTCACAATGTGTAGAGATTTTTTACTTTCTGAGTAAGGATTTACAAATTATGAAACTGTCCTGCCTTACTCTATCTTTTTGTTAGTTTGTCACAAAATTCTTTATTCTCTTTTAGTTTCACACCTCTCTAAAGTGAGCATCATAATTTTTATTATTAGGAAAAAAATTGGAACTAAGTTTTAACTGTGTCCATTGAGAAGCTGTTGTTACATTCATTTCTTAAGTATTAGCAGACTTTGCGTATAGTGGTGCACATATGTGCCCTATAGGAATGACCCCCAGATGGTGTGAAATACAACAGTTAGTGGCCTTGAAACTTAGGACTGTCTCCAGGGTTGGTAATGGTGATATTTGCGGCTAGATTGTTCTTGGCTGTGTGGTCTGTCCTGTATGTTGTAGGAAGTTTTGTGGTTTTCTCTGACCTGTACCACCTAGATGTCGATAGCACCCTCCTGGAGTTATGGCAACTGAAAGTGTCTCTTGTCAATGTCCCCTCAACAAGTCCCCTATAGTAAAAGGTACTCTTGGCTTGGCAGGCAGGTGAAGAAAAAACATAAACTTGTAAACAGCCTCCCTGCATAAGATGTACGTTGATATTTTCTATTCTTTCCTATTCCATTTCATTAGTCCCATACTATTTTATTTAAAAATTCTTGTAAGCATATTTTTCTAGTGGGTCCCTAAAGCACTTAGTTTGCACTTAAAACTGTATGTGGGATAATGATTTACTAAGGGTTTTCTTAAAGTGAGGCACCAGGCTGAAGAACATGCTTTTCTGGGGCTACCAGTAGCTGCTACGTGCAGAGATGGTTCTGAAAGGCAGCACCAGGTGAGGCAGCAGAACTACCCAGGGCCCCTCCAACCTGTGATCCAACGCTTACCACCCGAGATGGATGGTTCTGGTCTAGAATTGTGGCTGCCATGGTTTAGGAGATGGAGTTTATGCTGTCAGCAGGAAAAGGTGTGTTGTTTTGGGCTTCAGGGATTTTGCACACAATTCACAATGGAAGATGCCTGTGAGGCTAGAATTCATCTGTTGTTCAGTCATCCAGTCATGTCTCTTTAAGACTCTGTGGACTGCAGCTCGCCAGGCCTCCCTGTCCTGTACTCGATGATTCCATGCAACCTTCTCATCCTCTCTCACCTCCTTCTCCTCCTGCCCTCAATCATTCCCGGCAGCAGGGTTGTTTCCAGTGAGTTGGCTCTTCATCTATAGAGCATCCATAGAACAAGAGGATGTTGTTATTCCTTTAGGGACATAGATTAGATCTTGGGGTAGAAGGCTTTTTGAGTCTCATACCACAACATTTAGTTTCATTTCTCTAAAGGAAGCATTTATGTTATGTGTGTGTGCGTTGAAGTTCTTCCCTTCTCTTTGCATTTGTTTTTCTTATGCAAATACTATGTGTGAAATATCAGTTATGCACAATTATGTACGAGATGATGATCCTTCTAGGCCATAAATAAGAAACTTTACGACTGCTTTAAAAATAATGTGTTAAGATTCAAAAAGAAGCATTTTTCTCCTGAAAAATCAACTCCTGCATTTTCAACATTCTTTTGAATGTATCTTTATGGAATGGTTCAGTTATTTAATTTTTTTGGATAATTTTTTTTTCCTGTAAAATATTACCTGTATTTCAGATTAAAGCTATGAGAGCTTGTGAAAAAGTTGCTATGGTGACTATATATTTAGGCTTTCTTCTCTAATTTAGGAATGGATTTGCGGTCTAAAACCTCATTTTAAAATCAGTTATTCGGAACTGTTAACTTTTTTCACAGAAACAGTATTGAAAGTAATAGTTAGGTTTTAGACGCAAGCAGAAAACTTACTTATACCAGAAAGTAAAGGAAATTTCACATACTCAGTTTTTTCCCTCATGAATTCTCCAATAAGAAGTTTAGCAGATGGTTTGTTTGTTTTGTACTTTTTCTTACCTTGTTGTTGTTTAGTCAGTCGGCCATGTCTGACTCTATAACTTCATGGACTGTAGCCTGCCAGGCTCTTCTGTCCCTGGGATTTCCCAGGCAAGAATACTGGAGTGGGTTGCCGTTTCCTTGTCCAGGGGATTTTTCTGACCCTGGGATTGAACCCACATCTCCTGCATTGGCCGGAGGAGTCTTTGCCTCTGAGCCACCAGGGAAACCCCCTTTTCTTACTTTACAGGATTTGAAGTATAGGGTGTATTGAACCACAAGGGGCTTTGGAGGATTTATTCATTCCTGTAGTAAGTATTTACTGTGTCCCTACTATTTGCAGGGCACTGGTTGAGACCCTAGCATCAAATAAAATGATGCTAGTCGCTCCCCCTGTGCCTACTGGCAGTTGGGAGCTGACCTCTAATTTCATGCCCTGGGAATGAGGTAGGAGGCCAGGAAGGAGGCTGCCTTGAGGGCTTGTCCCCAGTGGCTGATAGAACCCTGGAAAAGGGGCTCTGGGGTTGCTGAAGCCTCTGCTCCATCAACCTGGCTCCCAAATTTCCCTTCTAGCTGTCTGTCATGCACAGGAGCCATTCCTGAGCTCTGCCATCCTGACGTTGTCCTCGTTCATCTTTGTCTTCACAGTGTCAAGAGAGCCTAAAGTGCTGATGTGCTTGTTGATATCTAACATCCAACGTATTTGTAATGTTCATTGGTTTCTGTGGTGTGAGTGCTTTACTGCAGCCAATTTCAAGAACCAGTGTGATGTCCATGAGTGTGAACTTGGAAACACACCGTACATACCATTTTGTAGTATTTCTGCTCTTTGGATGAGGTAGATGTGCTTCCCAGGTGGCTCAGTGGTAAAGCATCCACCTACCAGTATAGGAGCCAGAGGTGACACATGTTTGATTCCTGCGTCAGGAAGATTCCCTGGAGAGAGCATGGCAACCCACTCCAGTATTCTTGCCTAGAGACTCCCATGGACAGAGGAGCCTGACGGGCTACAAAGAGTTAGACTCAACTGAGCACAGATGCATGGATGAGGTAGATATATACGTATCCTCAGATGACACGCAGCAGTGAAATGCAATCATGTAATTAGAAAGGGGTATCTTCCGTGAAACTGGTCCCTGGTGCCAAAAAGTCTGGGGACCAGTGATCTGCCCAGCCTGCTGCTGCTGCTCTTCTCACCCAGTGTTTGCAGTATCCAGCTGAGCACTGATGGTGCAGAGGCCACAGTATCTGGGGTCCAGCCCCTGAGCTCATCCTCCAGGAAGTGGATTGGAGTGGACAGCTTCCTCTGAAGACCTGATTCCCAGGGGCAGTTCATTCCAATTGCTCGGAGTTGTGTCTTAACAAAGCTTCTTTCCTTTCAACTCCTGAGAGCTTCAGTGAGATTCTCATCAATCAGGCCTGTTTCCTTGCATGCTTGTTTACAAGGAGCATATATCCGAGGGACATTATCTGTGGTGCTACCCACGAAGGCAACTGTATTAGGGAAGAGCAGCCAGTCTTCTGGAGCGCCTGTGCATGGTGGCATTCAGCTTTCCTGACTCTCTTGTGGTTTTTAAGGTTCTGCTGGGAATGTTTGAGAATAGGAACTCTCAATCACTAATTTCAGAGGTTTTCCATTAGTATTTATTTTATTTATTATTTGTGTATTGGTTGCACTGCATGGCACGCATGTGGGGTCTTAGTTACCCAACCAGGATTGAACCTGCATCTCTTGCCTTAGAAGCAGAGTCTTAAACACCGGACTGCCAGTGAATTCCCTTTGTTCATATTATTTTCTGTGGGCAAACTAATAATTGAGCTGAACTTATGTTTTAATCACTTTATGTGGAAGTTTAATTCAACCTTTCTTGGTGAAAATATTATATATTAAGATTTCACAATCTTGCATAATAGTCTATTTTATTCTTTTGTTACACTTAGCAACGCCACAATTTATGAAGTGACTTTTCTCCCTCGTAATTTACCACTTACCTAGGTGTGTTTCACTGTCTGCCAGGATTGAATCAGGCAAGTTTTAAGGTGGGAGCAATTTATAAATAATGTGCTTCTTCCAAAGAAAAAGCAGCAGCCTATTAATGGTTTGTTTACATGAAATTTGTGTTTATTTCTGGCAATTTTGATGCTAAGTGTCTTATCACATTTGTGTTTTACAATAAACACTGATCTGGCCAATTGAGGAGTTTGTGTTTTCCTATCTTTTAGGCTATTTTGCAAGCATAGGGACTGTGTTTACACATCCGAGCCGTGGCCTTTTCTGCTTTTGCTCTCACACCTGTGTAGGCAGACCCTGTGCTGTGGAGTCTCTTGTATGTGAGGCGGTTTTATTGTTTGAGCAGTTTCCAGTTTCTGGTCATTAAGACATTTCCAGCATTTTCCATGGCTTCAGAGATAAAACTGTTGATGAGGCACGTGAGTTCCACAGCATCCACTGGTTGGTCTGCTACTGGGTCCAAAACACCAAGTCTCCTCAGCTTGCAGGTGGTCTCCTGTTGTTATTTTCTTTTCCGTTGTCTCTCTCACCTTTCCTTTCAGTCCTTGGGTCCTTGGGACTGCTGTTTTAAATTCCTTACATCCCATGTATTGAGTATGTTCACTCCCTCAGAGGAGAGCAGGGCGATGTGCTGGGACGATGTGCCCTTCCAGATGTGGTTAAGTGTCACTACAAAGGTTCCACCCAGGACCGTCGAATCCAGGGTTCAGGACCCCACGTGGGAGCTGGGTTTCTGGAGTGGGTGCTATCTTCTAAAAAAAAAGTGTGAGATCCTTCTGAAAGGAACCTTTGGGAGATAATGGTTCTGAGCTATGTCTCCTTGTAATGCCTTGGTATAGTATTAGTATCTTTAGAAAACTGAATGGTTGAGGCTATAAAGAGCTTAGTTCTGGTTCTGATTGTCTCCTTGACATCTTTGTGTCTCTGGAGACATGTCGGTTTTGGGAAGGACCGCAACCCATTTCTCCTTTTGTAGATGATGGGGGTGATTGTTAATATAGCCTTCCTTAGCTCTTCCCTAGATTTTCTTATGTTTGGTAAATTTATGTCACTTTTTGATTTGAAAGCATAATAGCACTCAGTGATTTAAATGTCTTTAATAGACATGCTTATGTTTGAGGGGAGATAAACAATTAGAATATTTAAAATGTTATTACAGTATTCTGAAACCCTACACATTTGTTCTGGTTTGTGGAAACACAGGTAGTAACTGGAGGCTGAAGTGACTGGTATACTAGATCTCAAAGTGGATCAGCGCTAAGCACTTGGGATGGATTGTGTTTGAAATATTTCCTCATACTTCTGACCACAGGATACTGTACACTTTTATGCTCACATTTAAAGGAAAAACACTAACAACACTAACTTAATTCCTTTATAAAAACTGGTTTGGGTAATTGTCCTGTAGATTTAGTACCGATACCAACAAAAATGTAAGCATTTTGAGTTCAGTGTACTCAGATTTGACTTTTCACAGCCTAAGTGTATTTTCAAAATCATTGCAAATCAGATGCTAGTTTTTTAAGACTGTTTTGGTTTAACATTGCTCTTCCTGAGTATCTGTTGCTGCCCTTAGCAAGGCCCCTCTGCTGTTGGCCATGATGGAGGGTGTGTCCTGGGCATTATCCTGCAGGGTTTGAAGCCAAACCATTGGTCTTAAATGTGCATGGGCAGTTCTGCTACATATAAGCAGTGCTGGATCAAAGCCAGTTAATGCAACCCTATAGGTTTCCCTTTCACTGTTTGTTTGTTTTTCTAATGTGGACCATTTTTAAAGTCTTTATTGAATTTGTTACAATATGGCTTGTTTTATGTTTTGGTATTTTGGCTGCGAGACATGTGGGATTTTAATTCCCTGAGCAGGGATCAAACCTACACCTCTTGTGTTGGAAAGCGAAGTCTTAACCACTGGACCACCAGGGATGTCCCTGCCAGTACTGAGTGGATGCTCTTTGTATTTCGAGGCTAAGAAGGGTCAGCTCCTGTCATTTAGTATAACTTAGTTGTTATTGCTGTTACTGTAATTTTTTAAATAGTTAGGAATTTTGTTTATGATTCTCTTGCTGCTGCTGCTGCTAAGTCACTTCAGTCGTATCCAACTCTGTGCGACCCCATAGACGGCAGCCCACCAGGCTCCCCCTGTCCCTGGGATTCTCCAGGCAAGAACACTGGAGTGGGTTGCTGATTCTCTTATTCTAATCTGTGTAAAGTAAAACCTTATTTCGGTTTTAACATTTAATATTTAGGTTTATAAATAAATTTAAATTAAATTTATAAATAAATTTAAATTAAAACCTGTTTATACTAGGTTTTAACATTTAACATTAAAATATTTATAGAGTAAAATGAGAAGATGAAGAAGAAAAAGTAGCAGGAATGTGCTTCAAGGAAATAAAAAGAATTTGAGGATATTGAGAAGAGATGTACACTCTGATACTATATAACTGTGGTTATCAGAGTGATGTGATGGAACTTAAGACATGAATTGGTATTTAATTGAATGTTAGAAAATGTGTTTTAAATTCTGTCTTCATTGTCTTAGAGGGGAGCCCTGTGAACCTGCTGAAATCACATCCAGAATGCAATGTGTCTGTGCAGTTTTGATCTGTGGAGAAGGTTCATTCATTCATTGCTTGACACATAGTAGGTGTGTGGTGTGAGTAAAAGAATAAAGCTAGCTTATGAGCTTTAGCCTTATGATCTGGTGTAGTGTTGTATAATCAGCAGTGTGTTATGATCCTTCTTATAGGAAAGGCAGAAATCACAGCTGGAGGGTTACGGGCTCTAGGAACATGCAAGACTCCTTGTTTTGCTTCAGTCTACTGTTTCCTGGGTTCTAGACTCAGCTAGTTGAAACGTACTTCTGGCTTCTGAGAATAATGAGACTTGGATGTTAGGGTGTTGAGAAGCAGGAGGACGGTAACGGGGGCAATTGGTCTGATTCCTTGGACTGAGGTGCATGGTGCGCTGCTCATTTCTCTCCTCTTGCAGGCTGTGTTTTTCTGGGTGTGTGAGCAGAGGGGTGAGGTTAGGACATGGGGCCCAGAGGACTTGCAGTGACTCAGCTGCTGGTATTAGCTTTCCTACACTTCTCAAAGGAGTTGCAAAATCATTATGCAACGTGACATTAATTCTTCATGTATTTATTGCAGCATCTTTCAGATAGGAGCAGGGTGGAACACAGAGGTTAAAGAAATAGACCCTTTCACGAAATAGCCAAGAGCTATTTACAGAATCCTCATTTGTTGAGACAAGCATATTATGAAGATGAATTACCTACTTAGTTTTATTTGATCAAATATCTGATCATCTATATTTTGTATATCAGTGAACTAAAAATTTAGCTTTTTCCTATTCTTTTATTATTCATTCTCTATCAGTAAAATTATTTTAGCATGAGTGTTAGGGTAACTTTAGGTCCCACTTGTTGAAAATATATATCGATGTTACCCTCCTTGAGAAAGTGCTAATGTGCCTCCTCGTGGTAGTTCAGTATTACTTATCAGGACTCCATGATACTCTCCTCTTCCTGGCTTCTGTGAAACTATGTTTCCTTGAGTTTACTTCTATTCACTAGTCAATTCTTAAACTTCTTCCAAAGTGAAATTGGAGGAAGAAAAGAGAAGCCTGCCATGTCAGCTTTGTGCCTGTTTGGTTTAGAGTTCCCTACATGTTCCACATCCAGATTGGGACCTTGACTAAACTCCTGGTTTCACCCACCCCCCACTGATGACATCGCCAGTTCCATATCTTTAACCTTGAACTCCCCTTCCCATCCTGGAACCCCATCTCCAGTTGTCTCCTGGGAACTGAATCCAGTGGGTACCTCTACTGAAGGCATCATCTTTTATCTCAAACTTCTTTGTCCTTGTCCTTGCCCCCGACCAGCCACCCAAGGCAGACAAACCTAGAGATCTCAGGTTCGATTCTCTCCTACACAGTGGCACCCATCTACCAAGTACCAAAGCCTTTTAACTAAGTCTCAATTCTGTATTTTCATAATTATTTAATTGTCTTTTTACTCCACTGCTTTCCCATGAGTCTAACCTCTCCTGACTTCTTCATTATTGGGCTAACAAGTTGTGTTTACCCTTCCAGTCCTTTCTCCAAACTCCTTCAAACCTTCTGCAGAATAAATGCAGATCACACTGCTGTGCATTCAGGGTTGCCTTGTGGCAGCCCTTCATCTCCCTCCCTTGATAGCCTCAATCTCTTGATGCTCTCTCTCTCAAATCATCAGGGTAGCTGACATTTATTGAGTACTTGTAACCTGCAGGAACTTCCGAGCACTTGGTCAGAATTAAATACACACGAGACAGTCCTGTACAGAGCAGAGACAAGGGTGAGGAGGAGCTGTCCAGGCGCTCCAGCTGGGGCTCATCTCTGTGAGCCTCACCCATCCCTGGAAACCCATCCGAGACAGGCAATATCGCCCTATGGAAATGAGTGGACACTGCACATGATGGGGTGACCTTGACTCGAACCCCTATTCCAGGTCCACGGTGGGGAAGTTTTCTGTGAGATGTAAATGGAAGCAGAGAGCTTGGCTATCTTTAGAATACATTCTCCTAAAAGTTAAGCTTTCCAAACTCTTTGTGCTTGTCTAAATCCATTAGGTGGCACTGGATTTCAAAAGATTTTTGTGCAGTTTTAGTATTAAAGCAATCTGTGGATTGGGGAATATGTTTAACTTCTAAGGTATTTCTTTTCATCTGTCAAATATGGGGGAGAAAGGATCGACACACAATTAGTATTTATTCTGTGTTCATTTTTTTAAAAAAAAAAAAAAACAGTACTAAGCAAGTTATACTAATGAAGAGTTGTTATAAAGAATTTTATTAGTTACTTTTTGAATAAACCTGCCAGCTGATTAAAATGAACCTAATTTAATCAGCATTGTGTTGCATACTGAAGATAATTTGGGATAATGTCAAGGACACGTTCTCTCTTCTTTGTGGAAGGTGGTGAGATAATGAGTGTAGCAAAAAGGAGTCAGAACATGTTTGAAGTTTTTCATCTCTGCCTCTGGCTGGATATTTAAAAATCACACTTTGTCTTTTTGCATGCAAATTAATCTGAAAGGCATTTTGTAATGTTAACATTAGAGTTATATTTTACAAAACAAATTTGTTGAACTCTGATCTTTTGCTAATATTGGCTTGTGGTTGTCAGAATGAAGACTGACTCTGTTACGAATCAGCATAAACCCAACCTTCATTCAGAGCTTGGAGGGAGCAGAAGTGATGAGTCTGATGCGTTTTCAGTGGGAAAGAAATCACCGAGAAGCAGTGATTCCCAGTTCTTCCACTGTCACCTTTTTCTAAGTCACCTTTTTTCTCCTGTGTCCCCTGCTGCTCCTCAAAGTCAGTGCCATAGAACCTTCTGAATTTCTGTCTGTTAAAGCAGTTAAACTCTTTTTTTTCCGATGATGCCTTTTAGTTGGAAGCTAAGCTATCAGTGGGAGTCTGGTTCAAATTGTGAAGTCAGCAGTTAAGGGATTACTAGGTTCGTGACATTGTACAGGAGACAGGGAGCAAGACAATCCCCATGGAAAAGAAATGCAAAAAAGCAAAATGGCTGTCTGGGGAGGCCTTACAAATAGCTGTGAAAAGAAGAGAAGCAAAAAGCAAAGGGAGAAAAGGAAAGATATAAACATCTAAATGCAGAGTTCCAAAGAATAGCAAGAAGAGATAAGAAAGCCTTCTTCAGTGATCAATGCAAAGAAATAGAGGATAACAACAGAATGGGAAAGACTAGGGATCTCTTCAAGAAAATCAGAGATACCAAAGGAACATTTCATGCAAAGATAGGCACGATAAAGGACAGAGATGGTGTGGACCTAACGGAAGCAGAAGATATTAAGAAGAGGTGGCAGGAATACACAGAAGAACCGTACAAAAAAGAGTTTCAAGACCCAGATAATCATGATGATGTGATCACTGACCTAGAGCCAGACATCTTGAAATGTGAAGTCAAATGGGCCTTAGAAAGCATCACTACGAACAAAGCTAGTGGAGGTGATGGAATTCCAGTGGAGCTATTCCAAGTCCTGAAAGATGATGCTGTGAAAGTGCTGCACTCAATATGCCAGCAAATTTGGAAAACTCAGCAGTGGCCACAAGATTGGAAAAGGTCAGTTTTCATCCCAATCCCAAAGAAAGGCAATTGCAAAGAATGCTCAAACTACCGCACAATTGCACTCATCTCACATGCTAGTAAAGTAATGCTCAAAATTCTCCAAGCCAGGCTTCAGCAATATGTGAACCGTGAACTTCCTGATGTTCAAGCTGGTTTTAGAAAAGGCAGAGGAACCAGAGATCAAATTGCCAACATCCGCTGGATCATGGAAAAAGCAAGAGAGTTCCAGAAAAACATCTATTTCTGCTTTCTTGACTATGCCAAAGCCTTTGACTGTGTAGATCACAATAAACTGTGGAAAATTCTGAAAGAGATGGGAATACCAGACCACCTGATCTGCCTCTTAAGAAATCTGTATGCAGGTCAGGAAGCAACAGTTAGAACTGGTCATGGAACAACAGACTGGTTCCAAATAGGAAAAGGAGTACGTCAAGGCTGCATATTGTCACCATGTTTATTTAACTTATATGCAGAGTACATCATGAGAAATGCTGGACTGGAAGAAACACAAGTTGGAATCAAGATTGCTGGGAGAAATATCAATAACCTCAGATATGCAGATGACACCACCTTCATGGCAGAAAGTGAAGAGGGGCTAAAAAGCCTCTTGATGAAAGTGAAAGTGGAGAGTGAAAAGGTTGGCTTAAAGCTCAACATTCAGAAAACAAAGATCATGGCATCTGGTCCCATCACTTCATGGGAAATAGATGGGGAAACAGTGAAAACAGTGTCAGACTTTGTTTTTCTGGGCTCCAAAATCACTGCAGATGGTGACTGCAGTCATGAAATTAAAAGACGCTTGCTCCTTGGAAGGAAAGTTATGACCAACCTAGATAGCATATTCAAAAGCAGAGACATTACTTTACCAACAAAGGTTCGCCTAGTCAAGGCTATGGTCTTTCCTGTGGTCATGTATGGATGTGAGAGCTGGACTGTGAAGAAAGCTGAGCGCCGAAGAATTGATGCTTTTGAACTGTGGTGTTGGAGAAGACTCTTGAGAGTCCCTTGGACTGCAAGAAGATCCAACCAGTCCATTCTAAAGGAGATCAATCCTGGAATTTCTTTAGAAGGAATGATGCTAAAGCTGAAACTCCATTATTTTGGCCACCTCATGCGAAGGGCTGACTCATTGGAGAAGACTCTGATGCTGGGAGGGATTGAGGGCAGGAGGAGAAGGGGACGACAGAGGATGAGATGGCTGGATGGCATCACTGACTCGATGGGTATGAGTCTGGGTGACCTCCGGGAGCTGGTGATGGACAGGGAGGCCTGGCGTGCTGTGGTTCATGGGGTCGCAAAGAGTCGGACACGACTGAGCGACTCATCTGATCTGAACCCTGAGTACGTCCCCTATACAAATGGCAAGTTGCCTTGGAAACAGGCTGGTTCCTTAAGTTGGAAGCGTGATATTGTCTGTAAATGCCGGGGATGATGGTTTTTACCTTTATTGCACCACCTCTAGGACTAGCGTACTGAATGGCTTTCTGCTTGACTCCTTCTCAGTACTGATGCCTTGATGGAGCCAGAGCCAAGTTTTCATTTCTCATGCTTTTAATTTTAAACATAATCTGCAAAATTTAGAAGTAAGGAAATGATCCTTTAAATTTCTATTTTAGGATAGGAAATTTTCCTTTGCTGATTGCCAAAAAAAATGAAAGTACTATGACTCCCTGGATTTGACTGGCAAGGAATTTTAGTAATGAGTCATATATTCAACAGTGGGATCAGCGATGGGTGATTAGGGAGAGGATGTGAATGCATTGTTCTGTTAGGTGGTTATTTTGATGAATTGGGTGGGTTTCTCCTGGGAGCCTGGAATCACCTGATCTGCAGTCCATCTAGCACAGAGTCAGGGCGTAGGTTGGTGGGAGGCTGTGCTTGTGACTTAAAGCTTAAATGCACCCCTGCTTCCCTCTTGTGTAGATGTTTCTCTCATGCTAGATGCAGGGGTGGTGAGGGCATATGGAGACAAGGCTTTCAGGCCCGTGGAAGAGGCACTAGCTGAATTTAACCTGGCTAGCTGAGGAGGTAAAAAGACTAGAGGGCCTTCCTGGTGGAGCCTGGCTTCTGCAGGCTCTCCAAATGGAGGCAGAAGTTCTGAAGTACAGGATGGTAGGATGAGCTCTCACGTCTCATGACCCAGTGGTCCTGCTTGGGTAATTGTGGTGCTGTGTTTCTGGGCTGAGCAATCACATTGCAGCTGTCATCCCTTAGGTGTGTGTCTTGGGGTTTGGGGAGAGTTGAGTCTGGTTCCCCAGAAATGACACACCTTTGTGGGACAAAGAAGGGAGGGTCACTCAGGCATACTTACTCCTCAAAGCTCCGGTGGCATGGTTGGGGCTGTGGGTTTTGGTAGTGAATCTTTAAATCACAGTTCAGCATAAGGTATTGACAGAAAGGCTCTCCCTGTGTGTCTTTTCTATGTGTGCATATGATTTTGGCTTGCCATTGTGTCTGTTTGTTTCCTGTGTGATGTTGGGCTTTTGGTTAATAACATATATATTTTTAAATTTAGATCCGTAATCCCCAGACCACGGCATTCATGAAGGAGTCACTCTTGGTGGAATCTCTAATTTGTGATTTGTTGATGCAGCTGTTCCTGAGTCAATATGTAACACTTATTGATTATCAAGCTAAATTGTGTACAGAATAAAACAACTTGTGGTTGAATCCCATCTCCATACCTTGCTGATTTTTGGAGAGATGTATGTGAGAAGGTTGAAAGAGTGGTACGGTGGCAGGGGGCTACCCATGGATGAGGACCTGCTGCCTCTCAAATCTTAAGCTCTGGAGCTGGAGGTGAAGACAGCTTGAGGTCAAGGCTCCTGGTACTGTGCAGGGAAAGGACTCCCACTCTTTGCTGTTCCTAGCTTAGCCAGGAGGAAAAATAGCTAAGCCTTCGGTGTGCTTATGGCATTTAGAGTTCTTTTCTAAGCTTTGGGCTCTTTTGTTTTGGTCGTTCGTTTTTTGTTGGTGGTGTCCTTTTTTTTTTTTTTTTTTTTTTGCATCAGACAAGATACACTTAGTTCTTGAAATGCTGATGAAGCAGAGAATTAATCTTGCATACATAACATTTAAAGTTTTTCTGTGGCAAACTTGAGATTCTCTGTCTGCCATGAGTCAGCTGTTATCAGCATTACTACTATTATAAAACACCATTGGTACAAATATATTCTTTTACTAATGTTTTGCTTACTCGACCAGTAAAAACAGTAGCTTTATTTAAATGAGTTTTTAATGAACCATGAGAGCAAGTAAGGCTCAGAGAGTGGCTAAGGATTTAGTGTTGCCCCTGTCTTTAAAATGAATTCAGTCATTAGAAAGCTTATGAATTGATTTAATGGTTTTTTTTTTTTTTGTCATGTCTATGTAACAATTTGTTATTACATCATTACATTTGATTCTGAGGTTCATATGATTCTTTCAAAATTTTACCATCATCTCTTCAAGGGAAACCTGCATGTGTTGTAAAGTCACAACAAATGCCACCTCCTCCAATTTGGAGTCAACCTATATATGTTTGATTAGCCAGTTTCAAGATTACTTTGTTCTGTCTTACTGTGCAGTCTTGCTTTTTATTAACACTCAACAATAGTTGTAACCTCATGGATGGGTACAACTAGAACAGTGGCTCTTGGGGATAGGCTTGGGATGGGGAGAAGTTTGCACTGTCTGACAAGTGGGCCAGTCAGCTCATGGCTACAGCATTTGCATATGTTCATTGTGGTTTGCAGTTGACACACTCAAGGCTATTGAGCATAACTCAAATTGCGAATCTAATTAGTCTGAAGGCTAAGTGGGTGACAGAGTGTGTCACCCTGAGGGACAGCGGAATTAAATCCCAGTTCTAAAATGTAAGCTGGGGAGTGTCATAGGTGAATATATATTTCACTGTGACTTCCGATGAAGCATAATATATTTATTAGGTTATTACCAAGAAATGGTACCTTCTTAAGGGATGCTGTTAGCTCTTGTGGGACAGTGACTTCGATCATAGACAGGTGGGAGCTTCTGATCGTGATAGTCTCCTTGGTTGCTCAGGTAGCAAGGGAATATCTTACCCCCCTATGTGGTATATTGTTTGAAATGGCATTGTTAAATATTTTTCTCGTTAATTTCCCTTTTTGTGAGTAGATAACATAATCTGCTAGTGTCTCTTAGCTTTCATTTTTTGGCCGTGCTACATGGCTGACAGGTTTTAATTGTTGGATCAGGGATTGAACCTGGGCCCATGCAGTGAGAGCACTGAGTCCTAACCAGTGGATCACCAGGGACTTCCCGAGTTTTTCTTTTCTTTTATTTGTGTGCCACAGGTTATCGAGTGTGCTTTATGGGAAACAACTGTATGTGGAATTTTTTTTTAAAGGAATGGATAAAGCAAAATCCAGGAACCTAAATACCTGATCTACTTTACCATGTTTTTAAAAGTGTCGCCTTGAGTCAAAAGACAAAAAAAAAAAAGTAAAGGTCTTGATACGTGTGATCTTTATTATAGAAACTCAGATTGACCTAGGAGAAGGAAAAGTCAGTTTTGGAATAGTGATAGTTCAGAATAGTATGTTCAGAACAGCCTCACTTTTGTTGTGAAATACATGTATCTCCACCTACTTGATCTTTATTGTTATGTTTTGGGAATGCTGCACTGTGCTACAGCTCCCACCCTTGTAATGCACTTTCTCTCTGTGGCATTTATTCTTTATAGGCACATCTGCCTGTGAAACCTCCCTGCCATTGTTCAGAGAGGTGTTATTTTACATGATGGCATCATTACTTTGGGGTTCAAAAGCATCATCACCATAGCCTCCTCTTAGGAAGAATATTGAAAAATGTGGCAAGCAAAGTTCCCCACCAGAAGCACAGTCACTCTTTTTTGGTGATTGGTGATTTTGTTTTGATACTGTAGACCAAGAGATTCAGTGAAGTCTGGCTTACTCATATTTCTTAGGTGAAGAAAGGGTCTTGAAGGCATCTTCAAGTTCCTTGTCATTTTTAGTATTTTTCCATATGTGTTGGACCTTCTCCAGGGCCAGAAATATGATGCCTTTCTAAAGAGTTATAGGTCTTTATTTCAAGGTCAAACAATTCAGTACATTAATGTTGAACATGCTAAAGACATTCATGAGACCCATAATAGTTAACTTTTTCTGGATATATGCAGACTGTACATGAAGAAATCAACAGAGACAGATGGGTTACTTTAAGGCTAGGGCAGTAAAACAGCTTTGGAGGGTGTGTGGAGCCCAGGCCCAGAGTCTTGGTGACTTCACTTGGATGGCTAGTTAAGTCCCCTGCCATTTCCTGTATGAAGATAGAATCCACAAGATCTTTTGATTCTTTAAAAAAAAAAAAAAAATTCTTCTGGGACTTCCCTGGGGCTCCAGTGATTAAGACTCTGTGCTTCCAATGCAGGGGGCATGGGTTTGATCCCTGGGTGGGGGAGCTAGGATCCCACATGCCATCCCCAACTCCCAAATAAATAAAAGGCTTTTCTGATTAAAACTGAGTGACAATATCTTTAGCACGGTTACCTCAAGTATGCTAAGAAACTTTCATGTAGTAGTATCAAAATAATGTGAACTTGGTCAGGTGGGATATTACCTGTGGTTTATCCTGAATGAACAGAATTCAGTTCCATGACTTGCAGGTGCTCATAGCCTGGAGATTCCCCGCAGGCCATGCTGTTGACTTTTTTAGATGCTCCAGGGCAGCGAGGTGGGGAGTTAGATTTGAACTTCCAATTTCAGATTCATTGTATACTTCCAGCTAAACTCTAGTCATATGAATCTTTCTGAGTCTCAGTTTTCTTTCCCCTGAAACAAAATGTAAAAAGCTGCTCCATGTTTCTGTGAGGGGTTGAGGCAGGTTGCAGGGCATCTGCAGAAGAACTTCACTCTGCGGTCATTACGATGCTGAATTTTTTCCAACAAGCCTTCTCCTTTTGTTTTCCTGTTGTTTTTCCCTCTTATTACTGGTGTCAGAGAACTTTGCCTCAGCCTCCAGTTACTCTTGGAACTGATCCTTAAAATCCCAGAAGTCTGTGTTCATCAACCACCATGATACTGGTTTAATTTTAGGTAACAGTGAGGGTGCGCTTGTGTTCTGGAAGCTGGTGTGCCCCTCTCTCTTATGTGTCCCAAGTCCAGGAGGAGAGGCCAGGACTTCGAGTAGTTTCCTGTTGCTGGCACAGCGAATTCCCACAGACTAGTGGTTTGAAACACCACACATTTATTAATGTCTGTCATCATTTTTGAATAGTATTTATTGGGCTGTGTTGAGTCTTTGTTGTGGCATGTTGCATCTTCACTGTGGTGCTCAGACTCTCTGGTTGTGGCACACAGGCTCTCCAGCTGCATTGCACATTTTTAAACTTATAATTTTGTAGGGTAGGGGTCTGACATAGGTAAGATCCATTCTTTCCTGGAGGCCCGAGGGGAGAATTCATCCCCTTGCCTTCCAGAGACCCCTACCTTCCGTAAAGCCAGCAGTGCACCATGTGTCTAACCATCGTCACCTTTCTTCTCTGACCACAGCCGGGAAAGAGTCTCCATTTATCCAGACGTGTGTGATTAGATGGGGCCCACTGGACAGTCTCCCTGTTTGAAGGTCCTTAATCTGAATCACATCTTCAAATCCCTTTCGCTGTGGAAGGGCAGTACCCACAGATTCTGAGGACTTGGGTGGGCAGTCATGAGCATTATTCTGCCAACCTCACCATCATCCTCTTTTGAGATGAGGTAACGTAAGGCTTAGGCATGGCAGAGAGGCCAGTGGACTGGGCCAACACCCATCCGAGAGGTAAGGTTAGAGCTGGTTTTGATTGTGGTTCTCTCTGACTGTGGGTTCTGTGTCCTCAGCCACTTTGCTCCATGCAGTTTTTCATTCATAAAAGAGGCCACCCTCGATCCTTAAGTGGTTTACATATGCATTTGCATGCGATGTTTATGAAACGGGTTTTCTGCTGGAAGGTTCTTGTGTCTCAGGCAGCTGAAATGACTTGTTCCAGGGAGGTGGAAATGTGTGGCCAAGTTCGGAGTTTTATTTATAGGTGGGTCATCTTAGGTGTTTCCAGGGACAGAGAAGCCCGTTGGGCTACAGGCCACAGGGTCGCAAAGAGTTGGACAGGACTGAGCAACCATCACTTTCACTTTTGTCATGGTTGTTATCCTAAATTCTCTCTTTTCTTGTGGATACTTTTTGGGTGAATGGATCACAAGAGTGATGAAATAATAACTGTCGAAATTAAAAACGAACTTTCAAAAACAGTCTACTTCTTGGGCAGCAGTGAATATTCCATCTGTTAAAATATGGGTTTGAGTCACGTTTCACAAATTGAAGAGCAAGACGTTTCCTTTATATTTGAAGGGCACGATAGAGTTTTTTAATATGTGATGTTTCTGTGAAGGTCTTGTTTTCTTTTGCTGTGCTACTGTGTATTCTTATAGAGTAGATTTTCTAAAATTATATATCCTTCCCAATTTAACACAAAATTACTTTATATCTGCACCTGGCACTTAAATTTCGGCTTAAAAGAGAGCTGTAGAATTGTATGTTTTTGGCATATTGCAAATCACCAACTGTGATTCTGCCACTGAAATTCAAACAGCATTTGTTCATGACACAGTCCAGATTTCATAATACTTGTGTTTTCTAAAAATGCTGGAGATAATTATTGAAACTAATATACGTGTGTAAGTTCTTCCATCATGTGTGGCATTTAAGGACTTGTTCTTTGTGATTTTCAATCTCCATTTTCCATTTGCAGAAAGGACTTTATTCTTAGGAGAACACATCATTGTGAAAAGTTAATAACAAAACTTGAATTTCATTTGCTTCCAATTAAGCACCAAAATGTCAAAACTTAATATCTTCAAAATGCATATGAAGCCACACACCTTGTAAGAAGTCTGATGAAATTAAAATCAAGTACAGAAATTCAAAATCCTGATGAAGAGCTTGAAATGAATATTCTTAGCTTAGCAGGGTTACCAAGGAACCTTGACTTTTAGTTTTATTTCCCACACGAAAATTTTTAAATTGGATGTTATGAGAGGGATGAGCAATCTAGTGCAGAATCATTAAACTATGGCCCTTGGGTTAAGTTTGGTTCATTATCTGCTTTGTAAATAAAGTTTTATTTAAACACAGTCACTGTCATTTATTTATGTATTGTGAATAGCTATTTTCATGATAGAATGCAAAGTAGAATTGTGTGACAGAGACTATATGACTTGCACAGCTCCAAAAATATTTAGTCTCTGTACATTTTTAGAAAAATGTTTGCTGACCGTGATCTGTAGAATGTCTATTTTTAATTAGAGGAGATGCTTGTGATATAAACAGGTTGATAATGTATACATATATATACCATTTGTGAAAACTAGTGTATACATCGGAGAAGGCAATGGCACCCCACTCCAGCACTCTTGCCTGGAAAATCCCATGGACGGAGGAGCCTGGAAGGCTGCAGTCCATGAGGTCGCTAGGAGTCAGACATGACTGAGTGACTTCACTTTCACTTTTCACTTTCATGCATTGGAGAAGGAAATGGCAACCTACTCCAGTGTTCTTGCCTGGAGAATCCCAGGGACAGGGGAGCCTGGTGGGCTGCCGTCTATGGGGTCGCACAGAGTCGGACACGACTGAAACGACTTAGCAGCAGCAGCAGCAGTGTATACATACAAATACTTTTCCATTTTTTACAATTGCTAAGGATTTCTTTTCCCACTGATGTTGCTTATTGTAAGGTTGAGTGGCCCAACTCCTCATCCAACTTTAATTTCTTCTTACCACTTAGCCTTCCTTCAGATTGTTTAATCAGCTAATTATATATAAGATGCCACAGCAGGATTCTGAGCTTCCTGTTTGTCTACATATCTCTGTGACCTTATGGTGGTTTTCTTTTTTGTCTTATGAATTGATGGATGTAAATAGAATTAATTAAAACTGTAATTATAAATACTCTTCATCGTCTGTGAATTCTTCTTTCAGTCTGTTAGCTAAAAGGAGTTGAAAAGACTTGGGTTGGAAGCTGAAGGCTTGGTTCTTTTGGGGTGTGGTCCTGTCTCTTCTTTCCTTGGAACGCTAAGCTGAGTTTTCTAGGCATGAGATTGGAAGGTGAACGGCCAAGGTGTTCTGTGCCATAAGAACTTTTGTCCTCTGAGATTTTAAAGAAGTGCTGCCACTGTTTAGTTGTAAGAAGAAATAGAGTGAGTTTAAATAGAGAGAATTTATACAGTACTTGGTAATACTGTATTATGAAATTTTTCAATTTTCAGAAAAGTTACAAAAATAGTACAGAGTGTTTTCATGTACTCTTCACCTATCCCTAATGTTAACATCTGACATAACCATAGTATTGTTATCAAAGTTAGGAAACGAACAGTACTGTACATTCCACTGTTACTACATACCACTAACAAATCTATAGCTCTCATCTGAATTGCCTCTTTTCCACCAATGCCCATTTTCTAGTCTAGGATCCAGGCAAAGACCTCATACTGCATGCAGTTTGTATTTCTCCCCAGTCTCCTCCAAGGTGCACGATTTGGTCAGCCCTTTACTTTCCTGGTCTTGAAAGAACAGGAGTTATTTTATGGAATGTTCCTTAGTTTGGATTTGTCTGATGTTTCCTCATGATAAGACCAAAGTTATGTGTTTTGGGCAGGAGTACCACGGAAGTAACGTCATACACTTCTTGGTGTATTTTTCACAGGGTACATGCTGTCAATATGTCTTATTACTTAGCAAAATGCTGTCTGCCAAGTTTTCTGCCCTGAAAGATACTATTTTCTCTTTTTAATTAAAAAGCATCTTATGGGGAGATACTCTGAGATATGCCCACCTCTGATCATATTCTTACAATTAATGTTAGCATCCACTGGTAGATCTTGCCTGCAACAGTTCTGACTGTGGAGATTGCCTAGTGATGAGTTCTCTTTATTTTTTCCATGTTTACTAATTTGGACGCTCCAGTAAGGAAGAGGTATCCATTCTCCATTTATTTCTTTGATTATTTGATTATATCATTATGGACTCAAGGAGGTTTAGTTTTCTCTTGGGTTATAATCTAATGCTATCATTATCTGTTTACAAGTGTTGCAAATGGCTTTGGTGGTTCAGAGCTCCTTCAGGTTGGTCCCTGATTCCCTTAGATGTTCTCTCTAGCATCATAAGGTGTTTCAGGCTCCTCCTGTATTTTTCTTACCCTGCCCCTGGAGTTAACTGTTTTTCTTCAGATTTCTAGTTCATTTTACTGGAAAATGGTATTGGAAACCAAGATCTGGTCATTCGTATCCATTGGTTCTTGAGTCAGTAACTTGACATTGAAGCAATGTCATTGCGTCAAGGATCTCTCAGTGGACAGAACTAGGACATACATGTGTGGTCTGCACACCACATGTGGATTCACATCCATCTGTGCCTGCCTCCCTATCTACTTATGAAAACCTTGAGTTCATTTGATGCTTCCAGTTCAAATCTAATACTACAGTTAATTTCTTTTTTTGTCACTTCTGTTTCTGAACTTTGTAAGAACTTTGGCTCTCATTATCCAAAATATTTTTCTTTTTCATTCATTCTTGAGGTGTGTGTGTAGTAGGAGGAGGAGGAGGAGAAGGAATATTAATAGTAGGAGTAGGAGTAGCATGAATTTCTATACCATATGCTTATGGGAAACAAGCTTACTAATTGAATACAATGTTTCTGTTCCTATCCTTTTTCCTTTAGATGTACTTTAAACAGTGAAAATAATTTCCCAGAGTTACTTAGTTCTTTTCTTGCCCACCCTTTTCTGTGTGGTTGTGTTTTTCATTTGTAACAGGTTTATTTGTTTGTGTTCCATTTTAGATTATCCGGCCTCCACACCCCTACCTTACCTCTTGGTTGATTTCAATTATTTATTTGTTTTAAATATTTTAATTATTATGATGGCTCTAAGAGTCAGAGTTACAGAAAAGTATGTTCAGGAAGTCAATGGCACCCCACCCCAGTACTCTTGCCTGGAAAATCCCGTGGACGGAGGACCTTGGTGGGCCGCAGTCCATGGGGTCGCTAAGAGTCGGACACGACTGAGCGACTTCACTTTCCCTTGTCACTTTCATGCATTGGAGAAGGAACTGGCAACCCACTCCAGTGTTCTTGCCTGGAGAATCCCAGGGACGGGGGAGCCTGGTGGGCTTCCGTCTATGGGGCCGCACAGAGTCGGACACGACTGAAGCGACTTAGCAGCAGCAGCAGCATGTTCAGGAAAGTCACCCCATTATCTTCATTACCTGCTCCCTTTCTCTTTCTTTCAGCCTTGTTCCCTCTAACTCCCTGAAAGCTACCAGCCTCTTTAGTTTCTTTTATCCTTCCTGTGTTTCTTAGGTACCATGAGCAGATGTTTTATGACAGTTCATGTCCCCTTTTCCCACATGAAGGGCCCCTTATTCCCCTATGCTGTGTATACTACATGTTGTATATATGTATATGTATTTATATATAGGTATGCTATGCTATGCTAAGTCACTTCAGTCGTGTCCGACTCTGTGCGACCCCATAGACAGCAGCCCACCAGGCCTCCCCCGTCCCTGGGATTCTCCAGGCAAGAACACTGGAGTGGGTTGCCATTTCCTTCTCCAATGCATGAAAGTGAAAAGAGAAAGTGAAGTCGCTCAGTCGTGTCCGACTCTTAGCGATCCCGTGGACTGCAGCCTACAGGCTCCTCCGTCCGTGGGATTTTCCAGGCAAGAGTGCTGGAGTGGGGTGCCATTGCCTTCTCCGATATATGCACTTTCTTTTCCACTTGATATACTATCTACCAAAAGATTTAAATCCACTCTATCCCCTTTAGCATTCTGCGATACAAAAGCATTATTTTCTACCTGTAGAATTTTGGATATGAAATATACAACTTAGAAATGTAAAGGTATCAAAACCCAGGGCAAGCCTATTTCTCTGAAGTTCCTCTTCCTAAAATATAACATTCCTAGGTGTGTAAATCTCACTATTTACACCAAAGATGGTGTAAGTTTGGAGTTGTCCTTTTAAATGCCTTTGTATATAACTGCAAATTCACCTGTCCTTTCTAGCTGGTAGCCGTGTTTGATGAGCAAGACCCACATCATGGAGGTGATGGCACCAGTGCCAGCTCCACAGGCACTCAGAGCCCAGAGATATTCGGCAGTGAGCTCGGCACCAGCAATGTCTCAGCCTTCCAGCCTTACCAAGCAACAAGTGAGATCGAGGTCACCCCTTCAGTCCTCCGTGCGAGTAAGTGCATATTTCGTCTTCATTTACAGGGATGCCAACTTTTGTTATTCAGGCATGCTCCTGTGAATGGAATTCATTATCTGTTTAAAATTGATTAAGTTTATAATCTGGGCAAATGTCTTTTGCAAGAGAGATAAGTGAGATTCTTTACATTTTTGGATTGAGCTTAGATTACTTTGGACTGGTAAACTTTTAATAGCTCACTAAAGATCAGTAAGGATAATATAAAGTTATATTACTTGAATTTTTCTTCCCATGTATATTGTCTGAATGCTAGAACAAATGGAAGTAATCAAAAGCCTTCCATTGAAACAAAGCAGAGCATGTTTGATTGACAGTCGACTTGGTTATAATCGTTTCTTGATCTTTAACTGGAGGGGGTCAGCGTTATCTTCAGGGATCTGGAAGAGCTGCTATGAGATACCATCTCAAAGAAAGGAAATACCGGACTTGGTGAGTTTATAGTAGAAACCCTAGGATGAGAGTGCCCGAGTCCCAGGACACTAGGTGCTTGGAGACTTCTATAGCACTCCTGCCATTCCTGCACTTCTTTTACTCCCAAATGTGAAGAACGTCTGCTGGATATGCTATTTAGTGTTTGTGATTGTATGCTCTTATCATTGAGCAGTTGCTAAGAGAAAGAAGGCCTATTTCAAGAAATTTATGTTAGAAATCACTTATCTTTGAGGCACATCTAATTTAGAAACATTTACATTTTCAAGTAGAAAATTTAATCTTGTGTGATATTATTGGTAGTCTTCAGTGGATCTTCACATAGAGATTTGGAATGATATATAAAAGTAATATATAGAATATAGTTAGATAATTTTGAAAATATGCAGTTTTTTCTTGCAAAATGTATCTTTGTCCCCTCTTTCTGTATTGGTAGCAGTCCACAGCATCTTGGTAATTTGCTTCTAGATATTTATAAACTATTTCTGCTTCCACTGTCCCTTGAGGATATATAGGCATATATATATATATATGTGTATATATATACACATATATAATTAATGTATTATATATAATATCTCCATATTTCTATCTGTCTATGGAGAATAAGGAAAGAACATCAATTTAATAGGTGACACATCTGATGATACACAATGTGATATGATGTGTACCATGTGTGGTCTATGAAGTAATGTGTAGGGTGTGCAGAGGCCATTTTCTTTTATTATATACTGACTCATTAGTCCATGGTTCACTGATTATCTGCTTGGAGCAAACGTGTTTAAAAAATTGATTGCCTAGTTTCAATTTAAAGAAAATTTTAATTAAATAATAGTGAAAATATTCATAGGTGCCTGATGTTTGGAAAGCAATGTCTTTATGTGAGTAATTACACCGATATATATATAATGAAGTACAGAGTTTTTTGTTGTGTTATTGTTGTAGTTTTTTTATTCATGTGTTTTATATAGCAGGATGCACCTTAAATTTAGATATGTGCTGGAAGAAAGGCCAGTCTTATCTTTAAGTTAGGAAGAATTTGAATGGCTTGGTGCCCATCCGTTTGTATTTTTTGAATTCACTGATTCAACAAAATTTCTATATCACCACCACCCACTTTTGGCTGGCTCTGTGTGTTAAAATTTTAATGCTGTTTTCAACCCCAAACATCTCTTTTACCTTGTTTTTATTGAGAAAAGGAAGCTATATTTGAAGCGTATATGTTGTCTTGTAGCCACCAGTGGGAAAATACACAAATTTTAAGAACAAAAAGCCCTGACTTTTATTTGCTAAGTTTATTTAGATTTTATGTCCTTGGCAGGCATTGGGTAAATGCATGTTAAACATATACTAAATACAAGGTTTGGTGACTATGTAAAAGTTACTCAATACATATGAGTCATTTTCTATAATATTAATACTATTCATTCAGAAATAAAACAAGGGTCAGTCAGTGCTGGCCACGTTTTGTGCTAGGCGATCAGAGTCTAGGGTTGAGTTAGGAAGTCTTTGCTATCAAGGAGTTTATGTTCAGTGATCTTCCTCATTTTCAGGTATGAAAGAAACTAACAATATGTAGAGATCTGTTCAGTCATGCAATAATCAACTGGAGTTAGAGGCATAGTTAATACAGGATTTCAGATAAATAAGCCTCAGTACTTATCTTGAAGAAATAAAGTGATGGTTTTTCTATGAATTAATTCACTCATCTCTTTTATTCTATAAAGAACTGATGGAAGATAAGAAATCTCTACAAGTATCATTGTCTTGTGATGTGAGGAAAAAAATGAAAACATTTTCTTTTTCTCCCAAAGTTTACTTTTCCTCTTCTGATTAAAAAATATCAAGACATTTGGGCCTCCAGAAGTGCTGTGAGCCCTGGGCATTGGATCTCCTCTGCCACAGTGGAGAAATCCGGAGGTTTTCAGGCCCATAGAGCCATTTTAAGGAGTGATAAATGAGGAAGGTGATGATTTGACAGCAGACACTTCAAACTGACATCTCTTGGCAGGTTTCTGCATCCTTCAGTCATAGATAGGTATACTTTGATTTAATGATAACCGGATGCTGGTAACCTGTTCGTTTTTTTTTAAAAAAACAGACTTTTGATAAGTTTGAGAGTCTATTGTACTTTACACTTTTAACATGAGCTTACTCTGCAGACACTCCTTTCTAGAACATGGTTTAGAGTATTCATGGGTCAGAAAAAGTAAGGCAAAACCACATCAAGCGCGATCAGTGGCCTCGCTCGGCTTCAGTTCCTTCATCTCGGGGTAACTGGCGTGGGACTGTGAAGAGTAAACGAGATGTTTGAACTCTTGATAGTGTCTGACACATGATGAACACTAGAGTAATGGGAAATTGTAGAAAGGGGATGGTGATAATGACATCTCTTGAGTGCAGAGATGTATCTCTTGAGTCCAGTTCTGGATGTTTTAAAGGTTTGAGGAGTTACAGAGCCCAAGTATAGAGCATGTGTCTTCCTGAATAGAACATATTGCCTTTCTTGGGTGGGGTAGGGTGGAGTACTCTCATATAGAGTGAAATTGGAACTGTGTTCTCCTAACCACACAGTTGTGTGATAGATATTTTGCTTCCTCTGTTTTTAATGTTCACAAATCCAGATTTAGAGAGACTTACTGTGCTCAGGGGCATAATTTCTGGAGCAGATCATTGAGACCAAGTTGTATTTTTCTCATTCTATGATTTTTTTTCCTTAAAAAAAAAAAAAAAAAAAAAAAAAAAAAAATTTTTTTTTTTTTTAAAGGCTTTTTATAGGGCCAGACATTCTGAGGGTAGTCTAGCTTTAGAATGCTGGCAGGATTCCTTTTCATCCCAGAATGCTGATTTAGTATTTCCTTTGGAAGAGCCAGACTAAAGATTCAAGATACCTTGGAAGTGGCATTTGCCCTAGTGATGGAAAAAGTCCTAGAAATAAAATTGCTGTAGAAGTTCTGAAAAAGAAAGTATGTGATTAGATTGTCTTTTAACATTTAACTTTTCTGAGCTATTTTAATTTTATAGTGAATTTTTACCATTTCTGGCAAAATGTTGCTGACATGGTACTCTGTAACTAGTTGGTAAGATTTTACTAGCTCCCTGGCTTTTAGAACTTATAGAGACATCAACAATTGCTATACAAGCTTGTGTTATGAAGTTAGCACCCCCTGCCTCTTTCTTGAGCTCTAAATTTTTTTCTTACTCAAGAATATACAGAATGGTTTTCTCTTGCTAGGAGATCTAAGATCTTTGGTTTAGAGATCTATCCTCTTAACTGGTATTAGAATACTATTTTCCAGATTTAATTTAAATATATATTGAAAATAGAAATAATATTCCTATTGTATTTCCTTTTAACTTGTGAAGTGGAGCATGGCATACAAATGGCATTCTCAGTATTTCAAATAATTACCTTCTTACTGTGCAAGTTCTATTCAGCCTATAAAACTCATCCAGTTTTGTTGTAGATGCAATCTGATTATTACATGTTGACAAGGTCATATATCTATTAATTGGATTGGAGATGGGATACAAAATTGCTGTAATTATTGTAATTTTCTAGCTAATTGCAGGGTTGGTGGTGAATATTTTACTTGTGCAAAATGGAAAACAGTATTCCATCAGAAGTTGTTCTATGGGGTTTCAGACATTTTGTTTCATATCTTTGGTGCTTTTTGCCCACAGAGTACCTCTTTTGTGTCTATTTTTTGTGTATCAGTCCGCCTTTGGATGTCAGAGTGCTCACTGGCAGGCATCAGTGGAAGCAGCAAAGGCAGAGAGCCTGGAGTATGCTCACTGCCTCTTTGTTCTGGTTGCCACGGTACCTCTATTGTTTATTTATAAATTCGAGCACTCTCCTTTCAGACTTAAAATCAAGGTTGAATGGGTCATATCCAATTGGAAGAGGGATATGCTTCCTCTGCTCTGCTCTGTTGTCACCTGTGCACTCAGAAATACTCCCCAAAATGAACATTCTTCACTCCATTCACATTGTTTATGTTCTTTTTTGGCATGAATAATTAAATGAATTATTGGTCAGCCCATTTCCCATTGTAATATATGGCTTATTTTGCATATCATCTCTTTTTTTGTGTGTTTTTGCTTCATTTAAACTAAGCCTGCTTCTAAGAGCTGAAAGCCGAATTGACATTTTAAAAATAATGGTGTGTACCCAAGGTGAGTGTGTTTGGAGAGTTCCTGGTGGGTGGGGGCCACGTTACTGAGGGGGCGTTGGAAGCTCTCTACCTAGGATGGTGCAGGCAGACTGATGTTTATTCCCTGCTGGAGGATAAACTGGAGGCGCAGGTGAAAATTGCCAGGCCTAATGAGCAATTTGGCAGATAAGATGGGCTGTCAGGCGACAGCAGTTCAGCAGCAGGTGTACTGTCTGCAGACCAAGATGCTTGTTCCAGAGACAGCATTTCAATACCATAAAGAAAGCTTTTTCGGTTGGTATCTGGTGTGGCAAATATGTTTATTTCACCCGTTGATTTTCCAGTGAAGTAACCAGACATCAACATATGGCGATTTTGGTTGCAAAATCTTTAAACTTGCCTTTTCATATGGTTCATCCATTTAAAAAAAGAAAAAAAAGGCCAATATATGTTTCCCCCACACCGGAACACAAGAAATGTTAGGTTTTAAAATGCTGATAAAATGTAAGCCATCCTTGCTTCCTTGGGCTGAAGCATTTTGTCTGTGGTCTTTAAGTTGGAACTTAACACTTATAGTCTTTTCAGCAAACTGTGTCATTTATATCTGCTTCTTTAACCCAAGAATCCTTTCCCTCCATGCAGCACATGGAAGTCTAGGCATATGGATGGCTTCTGCCCACAGAGGCTGTCAGTGCATTGTAAAAGGGATGCTGGGACAGGTTCCATATCCTTGTAGTGGGGGGCAGTCCCTTGGGAAAGCACCAGGCCCCTCTCCCCTGCCTTACCATCGGGCGTCTGAGGCTCAGCGGAGTGCACTAACGCAGGCTGTGCTGACAGTGCAGCCATAGCGCAGGTCTTCACGTTCAGGACAAGTGGAGTTATTGCTGCAAATGCATGGATACTTCCTGTACACCAAGGTCCCTGTGTGACATTTTTGAGATACCAGACTTGGAGTCAGAGCATTGTCGCACTTCCTGTCTGACTCCAGTACTTCCCAATTATCTTTCAGCAGAATAACCGCTTGTTTACTACATAGCTTAATTGCATTTCTGTGAAGTACTTAAAAAAAAAAAAAAACCCTCCACACATCACATGTGTACAATATTTTACTCTTAATAATGATGACTGTGGACCATGGGGAGGAGGAGTGTATTTTAGAAACTCTCTGCCTCGGGTGGTCAGATGGACTTTGGACTGTAGTTAGCAGGCGCTCCTTGGTCGGTGAAAAGGTTTCCTGCAGGGTTCATAGCACTGCCTGTGTATGGTCTCCAAACCCTAAACCTTGGAGAACTGGACACCTGTGCATGGAGCTCTCTGTGTCTGTCGCACCAGCTGAAATCTAGGGAAGATCAGTTTTACAGATTTCCCACCTCTCCCTACCCTGAAGCCCAAGATTTCCCCATGGTCCAATCACCTCTGTATTCTTCACTTCTTTTCATCCTTGGCTAGTATATTTTATTTGACCCTAAAGTCTTGCCTTGTACTCTTGCCTTTGTATGGGAATATACCTTATGTGCCCAATGTTTATCAAGTACAGAAACAGTTACTGACACTTGAAAATTGGTAAAAGTGGTATAGCTATGAATATGTTCAGATCAGATCAGATCAGTCGCTCAGTCGTGTCCGACTCTTTGCGACCCCATGAACCACAGCACGCCAGGCCTCCCTGTCCATTACCAGCTCCCGGAGGTCACTCAGACTTGCAAACATCGAGTCAGTGATGCCATCCAGCCATCTCATCCTCTGTCGTCCCCTTCTCCTCCTGCCCTCAATCCCTCCCAGCATCAGAGTCTTCTCCAATGAGTCAACTCTTCGCATGAGGTGGCCAAAATACTGGAGTTTCAGCTTTAGCATCATTCCTTCCAAAGAAATTCCAGGATTGATCTCCTTCAGAATGGACTGGTTGGATCTTCTTGCAGTCCAAGGGACTCTCAAGAGTCTTCTCCAACACCACAGTTCAAAAGCATCAATTCTTCGGCGCTCAGCCTTCTTCACAGTCCAGCTCTCACATCCATACATGACCACAGGAAAGACCATAGCCTTGACTAGGCGAACCTTTGTTGGTAAAGCGATGTCTCTGCTTTTGAATATGCTATCTAGGTTGGTCATAACTTTCCTTCCAAGGAGCAAGCGTCTTTTAATTTCATGGCTGCAGTCACCATCTGCAGTGATTTTGGAGCCCAGAAAAACAAAGTCTGACACTGTTTCCACTGTTTCCCCATCTATTTCCCATGCAGTGATGGGACCAGATGCCATGATCTTCGTTTTCTGAATGTTGAGCTTTAAGCCAACCTTTTCACTCTCCACTTTCACTTTCATCAAGAGGCTTTTTAGCCCCTCTTCACTTTCTGCCATAAGAGTCGTGTCATCTGCATATCTGAGCTTATTGATATTTCTCCCAGCAATCTTGATTCCAACTTGTGTTTCTTCCAGTCCAGCATTTCTCATGATGTACTCTGCATATAAGTTAAATAAACATGGTGACAATATGCAGCCTTGACGTACTCCTTTTTCTATTTGGAACCAGTCTGTTGTTCCATGACCAGTTCTAACTGTTGCTTCCTGACCTGCATACAGATTTCTTAGAAAGCATCACTATGAACAAAGCTAGTGGAGGTGATGGAATTCCAGTGGAGCTATTCCAAGTCCTGAATGATGATGCTGTGAAAGTGCTACACTCAATATGCCAGCAAATTTGGAAAACTCAGCAGTGGCCACAAGATTGGAAAAGGTCAGTTTTCATCCCAATCCCAAAGAAAGGCAATGCCAAGGAGTGCTCAAACTACCGCACAATTGCACTCATCTCACACGCTAGTAAAGTAATGCTCAAAATTCTCCAAGCCAGGCTTCAGCAATATGTGAACCGTGAACTTCCTGATGTTCAAGCTGGTTTTAGAAAAGGCAGAGGAACCAGAGATCAAATTGCCAACATCTGCTGGATCATGGAAAAAGCAAGAGAGTTCCAGAAAAACATCTATTTCTGCTTTATTGACTATGCCAAAGCCTTTGACTGTGTGGATCACAATAAACTATGGAAAATTCTGAAAGAGATGGGAATACCAGACCACCTGATCTGCCTCTTAAGAAATCTGTATGAATATGTTAAGAAAGTACAATTTAAATCGAAGCAAGAAAGCCCATTTTCACATCGCAATAAGAAGTGCATTACAGAGAGAAAATAATTGTATGAAAATGTTTGAGCAGACACAATTGGATTGTAAACAAGCTTTCTTTTTCATTTTCATCCTCCATTCTAACCAGGTATCTAGATTCTTTTTTCTATTAGCGCATGTCACAGAGAGACCCATATGTGGATTATTTTGTCAGCATGAAAGCCTGGCAGATAACATCTTTTCTTCTCTTCTTGTTGCACTTGATATAGATCTCTTGTATAGCTCTTCTTGAAACTGTGTTTGCTTATTTATTCTTTCATTGCTTTTAATGTCAGAAATGGCCTTGTGTTCCTCATCTTGTTTGCTCCTGTCTGCAGTTAGAGACCAATTTCATCTCTCAGAAACCTTGTGTGAGTCCCAAATGAGGAGGGACACAGAGGCAGGGTGATTTTTAAAGGCACCCCTGAGGTTGTCACCCCTTCTGCCTTCTCCGTGGAATGGAAAGCTAGTGATCTCGGTGGTGGCCACATTTTGAAGAAAAACTAACATGTCTAAAGCACTGTATGAATTCATTAAATTATTTTGCATTTACAAATTTTGTTTATATTGACATTTAAGTTACTTTAATTATTATTTACCACTTCATTGCCTACATTTCAGCAAATGATCTTTCTCCTTAACAAAGAGCCTGGGCGCTGTAGTGTATGGGCATAGTGGCATGAGTGCTTGTGGTCCCAGACACACATGAGAGAGGACAGCCCCTTCTCACAATGAGATCATATCTATCCAGCACTTTCTGTGGCTTAGAGTTGATGCTTCTGTTACGTAGTTCCCTCCTGTTGGCATTTGACAGGACTTAAATGAATCCAGAATTTTCATAACAGCAAAAGGGGGACTGTGCATCCATTTACCAAACCCTCCTGTTTCCCTCTCTCAGTCTCAAAAATGATCCAGACCATGGACCTGGCTTAGTCTCAGATACTGTCACCCTGCTTGTTCCTCAGTGGAATGCCTTTCCATTTGTGTTCTCTCTAAAATTTGTAGAGAGCTTTCTATCTCTACATTTTTCTACATCACCCTATGTTTTCTACCTGTTTCAAAGGTTAAGCAATCTCGATATGTTTTTTTTTAGCTCTTTCTTACAGAGTCAAGGGTAAATACAGCAATGACAGCTTGTTGCCTGGGCTGCAGTTCTGTTTCGCCAGTATTATATAAGCGTTGTTTTCTTGTCTTTATAGTGGTACCATAGTAATAAGTTTTTGTATGGTTAGGGTTGGCCAAAATGTTCGTTGGGTTTTTCCATACAATCTTTGGAAAAACGCGAATGAACTTTTTGGGCCCATCCAATACATACACACACATATATAGCTGATACTTTGTGAGGTTATATGAGGAAGGAGTATAGGGGTAGCATGTACCTTCAGGAAAATAATCATTTATAGAGATAATTCATTTGTTCAAAGATGGAAGATTGCAGCTGGATCCATCTAGGGCTAATCGTAATATGGAAAGAGCAGGAGCCAAAGGGCATTTCAGACTACTGCTACATTAGTCAACCCATCATCACATTTGACTAAAATGTCAATGTGTGCCATAGCTGATCTACTGGTTAATTTGTTATTTAGATCAGCTTGAGAAGTATTTATTTCAAATACAGAATTTGTGTTAATGCATTGGAAAAGAATATTCTCTTGCTTGGCAGAGATGTTACAGCCTAAAGATTTATGATTTAGAACAACAAAAACCAGCTGGTGATCAGTTTGCATAAGTAGTGTAGGGTTATCTACTAATGCTGGATAATAACTGTTCTTTTTGTAACCAGAGTCAGGAAGTCGGGAATGGGAGGCAGAAGCAAGGTCAGTGATGAGTCACGGGGATGTCCCTGGTGATCCAGTGGTTAGGAGTCCATGCTTCCACTGCTGAAGGCACAGGTTCAGTCCCTGGTTAAGGAACTAAGATCTGCATGGCTTTTAGGATGATTACATAAGTTGATGGAACTTGTGCGTATTAGATGTAATTTTCATTCTTGAACCTCCATATCACCTCACCTCCATACTTGAACCTCCATATCACCTCACTTACTGAACCTACAGTTCACATTCTTGAGCTCTCCTAGGAGTTTCTAATAATTCTGCTTTGAACAGAGGTGTTGAAGTGACTGAAGACCACTTCTAATAAGCCTTCATGGGCTCGTTCATCTAAAGACCTTTTATTTTGTGTTACCGCATCTTCATTTGTTTGCTTGTAAAGCGGATTGTTAGGCATTTACTAAATTTTTTTAAAAGAAAGAAATGTTTTCTAAAACACCGTGCTCTTTACTGTTTCTGGGTTTCCTGATATGCTGCTTTATTTTATAACTGCTTATGTACCTCTCTGGCAGTTCAGTTGCTGCATAATGAAATGTGATAAAAGAGTCTATAACTTTGAACATAAAATTTCAACTGATCCAAGTTCAAATGTATATTTGATCTCTTAATTTTATTTATAAGGGTGCTAACATTCCTTTAATAGGATTATTTTTTTTTTTACACTGAAGAAATGTTTGATAACATTTGCAACTGAACACAATTTTATATATATTTCAATATTCCTACATTCTCAAAGACTGTAAATTTATGTGAAAACTTTGCAAACAGTCACCAGGGGCTTCCCTGGTGGCTCAGTTGGTAAAGAATCTGCCTGCAATGCATGAGACTTGGGTATGATTCCTGAGTGGGGAAGATCCTCCAGAGAAGGGAATGGCAACTCACTTCAGTATTCTTGCCTGGAGAATTCCATGGACAGGGGAGCCTGGCAGGCTACAGCCCAGGGGTTGCAAAGAGTCCGACATGACTGAGTGACTAACACTTTCAGTTTTCTGCATTTATATCCTCAATTGGATATGCTTGACGCAATCCTCTATTTAGTGTAGAAAATTGAGACCCTTAATTAGAAAAAAATATCTACTGAAAACGCATCTAAAATGACCACTCCCTGTTTGGTGGTTACATCATCCATCTTCGTTCGCTTCCTTTGTTATCAAGACATACTGAATCACTGCATTTGTGATACATCTTACTATAAGACTTAATTGTTTCAGAGGAGAAGTTTGGTTTAGCTATAGATGGTTTTGTAGTTGTGGTTATTGTACCTTACCAATTTTAAAGACAGTATATAGTTGGGGGAAAAAACATTTTGAGCTACAAATAGAGTAACTGCTAGTGGCACAGTTTTATTCTCTGGAACTTGGCTGTTGTAGACCTGGATTCCTATTTACTTATTTATAGCAAATGATGCTTCTCTATCATGGGTAAACCCAAATGTTGGTGTGTGGAATCTACTTTCATATGCAAGAGTCAGTAACGTCATGCCCGTGGTGTACGAAACATGTCTGGAGAAGGTGTGTGTGTGTGTGTATGTGTGATTTGCAGTGATTCTTTGTCTTTGTTTTTGTATTTTCACAAGTATTGCCCTTTTTGACTGACAGAAAACTGAATTTTAATATGGGCTTTTTAACTTCAAATGTCCATAGCAATATTAAAGAATATTACATAACGTGAAGATATTTGTCATAAAACTAATGGGACAGTTTTTTTTTTTCTGTATGATGAATATGTTACATTTCAAAATAAATGAAATGTCTGTCTAGATTTTTTTCTTCATTTACTCTCATAAACTCTGCCCTTGAAATAAGTACACATCAGACTTTTGAGGAAGTTATTAATCAGATGAAGCTAATAAACAGTGAAGACTCTCTCTCTCTACTTGTGACTGGTTTTTATAATTTGCTTTCAATTTCTATGGGTTCCAAGCTTTAAGTTTTTATGCTACTCCTATTTGAAAATTTTGATTTTTTTTCCTGTCTACTCGTCTGCTAACTATATTGGTAACTATTACATTTTTGAGCATTTTCTCATAATAAACTTTAAGACATCAAAATAATGTAAGAATATTTTTTACTTCTCTACCATTACTTACTGTCACTCCATTGCTGCTTAAAAAGGTCTACTAGGTGTGTGATGGGAAAATGCAACTGCTTTATATCTGGACCTTGATTTTGATCAAATGTGCTTCATCTTTCTGAAAAATGGGAGAAATCAGACTACAGTAGCACTTGTTCCTTACCTTTTCAAAATCAAGGCACAGCTGAGTAAATGGGGTTCAGGGGCCACACCTGGACCCACTAATCATGTTGTTAAACTTCTTGCTGCTTCTTAGCCCTATAATTTGTGAGAAGCAGCATTTTAAGAGGCTTGACTTACCAAATCTTTTAAGGGAAACCGGGCCTCTTCTGAATAAATGTATAAAGCCTGCACAGTCTGTTCGGAGGAGATTCATTCAATTGTAGTACACAAAATATTAAAGAAACTGTCATGATGAATATGCAACTTTGCATAGCTTTTTAAAAAAATTTAATCCTAATTGAGAAAAAAAGACTGTTACTCAGTATCATTACATTGCTTATTTTCACTTGTCTTTATAATTTTTAATATTGCAAGGTCACTTGTCTTCTGTTCAATTTTTCATCATAGAAAATTTCAAGCACATACACGATTAAAGAGAATACTGTAAGGTTCTCTTTAAATGCCATGCCCCACTCTCAGTTCTAAGAATTATCAGTTGGTGGCCAGTCTTGTTTCATCTGTACTCCCCCAAATAGCATTATTTCAAAGTAAGTTCTAGATCTTATATCATTTCTTCTGAAAATATTTCAGTACTGTGTTTATTTCTAAAAAGTAAAACTTTAAATATATAACCTTATATAATACTTTCTTAATGTATGTAATGTAATATTAGTATTAAAATTACTCTTTTTTGTAAATTTAATTTTTCTATTTGGCTTGTTTAAATCAGCATCTTGGGAAAATCCACACACAACATCTGATTGATATGTTTCTTTTGGTCTGTGAGTTCCTTTTTCTGTGTGTGTGTCTGCATGTATCTATACATGAGTATGAGTATTTGTGTACACACACACACACACACTGCAATTTATTCCTTGGACTGTTTTTCCTGTGGTTTTCTTCTGCCAAACCCATCATTAGAAAAGACCCTGGTGCTGGGAAAGATTGAAGGCGGGAGGAGAAGGGGACGCCGACAGAGGATGAGATAGTTGGATGCCATCATGGACTCAATGCAGAGTTTGACCAAGCTCTGGAAGATGGTGATGGAGAGGGAAGCCTGCTGTGCTGCAGTCCATGGGGTTGAAAAGAGTGAGACCCAACTGCGTGATTGAACAACAATGAATAGCAACATCCCTGTGGCATCTGCTGTATCCTCACGTACCCTGTGCTTCTTGTAACCTGGTAGTTATTAGATGCGGTGTCTTGATGTGTTTCTGGTTTGATTCTCTGACAACAGTGTCTCTGGGTGCTATTGTATAGTTCACTCTGGAGACACACACAGCCTGGTTCTTGGTTCTCATTTTGTGATATTAGCAGCATTGGTAATTTTTGCCTAGATCCATTATAATTTTTTAATGTTTGCAGCATGTTGATATTCCAGTTCTTTCACTTATTGGCCACAGTATTTCTATAAAGTTAATCTTTTTGTCAACTGCTTTGTTTCTCTGAGATACCCTATGTCTAAGAAGAACAGACCAGATACCTAATTCTGTCTCTGTATTAGTTTTCACAATAACATGGTTTTTTTTTTTGGCTGGCATTCTTCTGGTTTCATTTTTTCCTGTTTCCCTTTTTAAAAAAGTCACAGGAACTCATAAGCTCTAGTATAGTTCTTGTTTCTGTCTGTTCTGTTATTGTTTAGATCATCCATATTTGTAGTGACGTGACCTCTCTAAACTGGGTCCTGAGAGCCCTTCATGGCACCATCCTCGCTTTCCTCCATGAAATGTGTTCCATGTTCATCTTATATATTTTCTGCCCCACATCTGCAATCAGTCACTTCCTGAAGCAGCCTTGTCCTTTTTATAGGGAAAGGTATTCAGAGTCTGCTGTGTGGGTACATTGGTTTTATTTTGCTAAGCCTAAAAGTGAGTTAAAATTAAGAGCATCCTGGTCTAATTTCAGTTTTCAAAGTGGTGCCTCAAAGTGTCTGATGATTTGATTATTTGAGAGTGAGTCTTTCTAGTGGTACTAGTCAGCAGAGGTTGTTCATGCCAATTCCAGGTTTCCTTTATTTGGGTGGTGAAGTCTTATGGTAATTATAAGACTGGTGGTGTGAGTTTCCTGGTGCTCCAGTGGTTAGGACTACATGCTTTCACTGCCAGGACCCAGGTTCAGTCTCTGATTGGGGAACTGAGATCCTGCAAGCTGTGAGGCACAGCTGGGAAAAAAAGAAAGGACTCTGTCATGTTTCCCTGGGCACTGTGACCGTGAGTGTGACGAGGGCGTCCTTGGCACGTGTCAGAAGCGTTGGTGGATGTTCTCTTTGGCTGTCAGTAGATGCCAGAACACAGAGCTGCCAGCATGCTGGTATTTGCAGGGAGTCCCTCAAAAGGAATCCAGGGTGTTTGTGTCATGATTGGCAACCAGTGTTTTCGGGGTTTTTTTGTTATTGTTCAAGTTGTGAAGAAGAAACAGCCTCTCAGTTAGTGAATTTGGTGCTATCTGTGCCCCTGGTGAAAGTGAGTGCCCAGAGGATGGCTCCAGAACCCTGTGCCGTCTCTGGTGGGCAGTCTAGGAGAATATGGCCTTGGCCAGGGATGCTGGAGTCTGGAGAGGCCTGTTGTAACTGTCACCAAGGGTGATGCTATCCCTAGCTCTCATAGCCTCACGAGGTCCTGTGACTTCACAACCTGCCTTTGAGTTCCCAAGGATGGTGTTGCTGGTGGTCTCTGCAGTGGGGTCATGACTGGGGACATAGGGAAACAGAATGCTAGAACTTAGCGTTAGTTTATTGTTTACTTTATTGTATTCAAGAATTTTCCATTTCTTGCATGTGGTTAATAGTGCCCCTGTTAGTCAAGCATGCATTTAAATAATTAATAAACAAAAACCTGCATGCTCAAGATTTTGCTGTTAGTGCTCTGTTGTCAGGAAAGCAGAGCTCCCGGGCCCGTCTTGGCTGTTCTCTCCTCGTCCTCTGTAGGGCAGCCCTGCAGTCTGTTCTGCAATAGCAGGAGTGATTGTTGTAACCCCCACATCTCATCCTTTTACCCCAGTGCCTCAAAACCTTCCATGGCTTCCCAATATTTTTAAATACAGTTAACATCAGTAATATCACTTCATGGCAAATAGATGGGGAAACAGTGGCTGACTTTATTTTTCTGGGCTCCAGAATCACTGCAGATGGTGACTGTAGCCACGAAATTAAAAGACTGTTACTCCTTGGAAGGAAAGTTATGACCAACCTAGACAGCATATTAAAAAGTAGAGACATCACTGTCAACAAAGGTCCCCCTAGTCAAGGCTATGGTTTTTCCAGTGGTCATGTATGGATGTGAGAGTTGGACTATAAAGAAAGCTGAGTGCTGAAGAATTTTGAACTATGGTGTTGGAGAAGACTCTTGAGAGTCCCTTGGACTGCAAGGAGGTGCAGCCAGTCCATCCTGAAGGAGATCAGTCCTGGGTGTTCATTGGAAGGACTGATGCTGAAGCTGCAACTCCAATACTTTGGCCACCTGATTTGAAGAGCTGACTCATTTGAAAAGACCCTGATGCTAGAAAGATTGAGGGCAGGAGGAGAAGGGGACAGCAGATGATGAGATGGCTGGATGGCATCACCAACTCGATGGACATGAGTTTGAGTAAACTCTGGGAGTTGGTGATGGACAGGGAGGCCTGGTGTGCTGCGGTTCATGGGGTCGCAGAGTCGGACGACTGACTGAACTGAACTGAACTGAACATCAGTAAATTTTGGTAAAGTTTGCAAGAACTGTCTTGTGTCTGTCTTTTTTACCCTGTAACAAGTTCCCTTGCTTGAGTTTCTTGGATGGGTCTCAGGCCTTCAGGGCCCTAAGCTCCCTGCTTCCCCACAAGTGTGGTGAAGCTGTTTCTCTGTCTTTGCTGCTCACCTGCCTCACCTCGACTTATTTCTCAGGACTTTGCTCAAAGTCACAGTTTCTCCCATGGTCTTTCCTGATCGCACAGACTCGCAGTGCAGTCCTGTGGTGTCTTGTGCTTTTCTTGACTCCAGGAGAAGAGGATTTGTCTGTTTCTGCAAATCCACTGGTGTGCTGGTAACCTTTTAACAGCTGTGTCTCTGAAAACCAAAGAAGACCTGGCTTGTGGCATTTGCCCATTTCCGTGGTGTAAACATTCTCACTGGCCAGTTTTATGTTCCCAGGGCCATGTCCCTGAGCACAGAACTGGTGAGAGATGCGCTGCTATATGGTGTTTCCACCACACAGATGCGTCGATGTACCACGAGCATACATGATAACAACTTGTTGTGAAGGACTTGGAAAGTGATGTGTTTTGAAGTGAAAGTGAAAGTCACACAGTCATGTCCGACTCTTTGCAACCCCATGGACTATACAGCCCATGGATTTCTCCAGGCCAGAATACTAGAGTGGGTAGCCCTTCCCTTCCCCAGGGGATCTTCCCAACCCAGGGGTCCAACCCAGGTCTCCCACATTGCAGATGGAATCTTTACCAGCTGAGCTACCAGGAGAGCCCAAGAATACTGGAGTGTTTTAATATAATCTATTTAATTATGCATGCATGTGTGTGTGCTAAGTCACTTTAGTCATGTCCAACTCTTTGTGACCCTCTGGATACACAACAATTACTGCAAAGGTTTAAAAGAAGAAGGATGCTATCAATTGGAGTGTCTTTCTGCTGCTGCTGCTGCTAAGTCACTTTGGTTGTTTTTGACTCTGTGCGACCCCAGAGACGGCAGCCTACTAGGGTCCTCCATCCATGGGATTTTCCAGGCAAGAATACTAGAGTGGGGTGCCATTGCCTTCTCCGGGAGCATCTTTCTACTGGAAAACAAATACAGGGTACTGCAAATTGTTCTCTGTTGGGAAATACAGATAGGCGATTGGAAGTTTAGTGTCTTTAACTTTAATTTATGTAGGATTCTAAATCCTAGTCTCTTATGGGCATTTTTTTTGGTCTCTAAATATTAGGATTATGAAAGAAAATGCAAGCTTTGGACAAGCCAAAAATAAATTCATAAAAATTTTAACATGATCATGATACAGAATAGGTGCTAACCATCAGTAAGTGAGAGCATCAGGACTAGGGGAGAATTCCTCTGTGACTGTATATGCATGCATGCTCACTTCATCTGTGTCCAGCTCTTTGCAATGCTATGGACTGTAGCCCACCAGACTCCTCTGTCCATGGGATTCTCCAGGCAAGAATACTGGAGTGGGTTGCCATGTCCTTCTCCAGGGCATCATTCCCAACTGAGGGATCAAACCCACGTCTCTTAGGTCTCCTGCATTGGCAGGTGGGTTCTTTACCAGTAGCCCCACCTGGGAAGCCCCGATTTAATTATAAGTTTATATAATTTGAATTTGAATAATAGTTCTGTTCAATGACCAACTCTCAAAAATTTCTTAAATCTTTATTTTTTCTCATAAGATGATTTGAACCAACTCTAGACATCCCTTGTGGAAACATAGACAAGCCACACATTTTGATTAAAAACAGTGGGATAAGGCAAGTATGATAGGTATTTACTGCAGACAGTTCCAGTTGTGAGGGGCCTGGAGCAATTTTGGGACAAGTTTGTGGAGGAAGAAGAGAGAGTGTTTCAGGTAGATCAATATATAGATTAGCAACATTTGGACACTGCACTGGATCCGGGGAAGGAAGGAAAAGAGAATGTTCAGATTTTTGGCCATGTTTGTACTAAAAATGTGCATAATCTCCTCCCCCTGTGAATGTTTATTTTCCTGTCACCCTTGGCATTTATTTTCATACTGTATTTTTGATCCCTGTGTGATGATTACTCGGTCTTGGATATGCACAGCATAGCTGACGGTGTACTTCTGGTGGTACACGTCAGCCTGCTCCAGTTTATCCTGATGAGAAGCAAAGGTAGGGTTCTCTTTCCTGCTTGCTCTTTTCCAGCGACTTAGCTATCCCAGAAACGTAGTTGATTTTTATTTTTGATATTTTAATTCAGTAGGTTTTTGACATGGAGTCAGCTCTCTAATAGCCAGTTCATTCTGAATGAATCTTATGATTAAAAATTTTTTTTTCCAATAGAAATTTCTCTTTTTAGAAATGCAAGCACAAAAAGTCTGTGGCTTGTCAAGTCACTGTTTAATCCCTTGTAAAGACCTTATACTTAGGTCATGATAATTTTTTCCACATAATTTGCTTTAGAGCATATGAGAGTTTTTCAAGTTTGAGAATTCAAAGATTTGCTGTTACCTTTTTTTTTTTTTTTTTCATAAAGGAAGACCTGTATTCAGTCCCAGGTCTCTTGTGAAATGTGTGATGCTTAATTGGAATATTGTTGCTTGGAATAAATAAATGCCAATTAACTCATTTCTTCAACATATACTTTTAAAGCATATTAAGTTCTAGATATGTTAGAATAAATTGGTTGTATATATCCTGTTAATTTTGATACTTTAAAGCTTATCTCCCTTTGTATAATTATAATGTTGATACTGTACAGACTCAATAATGTTAGATATGTTCTCTGATTATCTAGCACATGTAGATTTATGTTGAATTTCTACAAATAACACTAAAAACAATAATTATAAAATAAAAATAGAGAATTATGAAAAAGGAAAATGTAAGTTGAAAACCAAGACAAAGAAAATTTTATCTGTATATAATCCATATATCTATACCACCTATCACATAATAGTTAAATCTACAAATCTTTGGGTTTGCTTCCTGGCAGCTCACATGAAAAGGAAAAGAAATCTTTTAACATTTCCTTCCTAATCAAGTTCAGGCTTTGTCAGACTCCTCACAGACATACATATAATTTCAGTCTGTCTACTCATGAGATTCTTTTAGGATTTACTCTTCTCATTTTTCTTTTAATGGCCAAATTGCTTACATTTTCTTTCAGCTGATCTTACATGTATCATGTATTAAAGAGCTTATTTCTACGGATGCTTAATGATGTTCAGTGTTCTGAAGAGTAGACAGTTGAAGAATCTAGATAGTAAGACTAAAAGCAAAAAGTAAGGCAATTATAAGTGAGCTGAAATTAATTTATAAGGATGTACTTACCAACATGCTGTGCTGTGCTGTGTTCAGTCACTCGGTCATGTCCGACTCTTTGTGACACCATGAACTGTGGCCCGCTAGGCTTCTCTGTTCATGGGGATTCTCCAGGGAAGAATACTGGAGTGGGTTGCCATGACCTCCACCAGGGGATCTTCCCAACCCAGGAATTGAACCAAGGTCTCCCGCATTGCAGGAGGATTCTTTACCGTCTGAGTTACAAGGGAAGCTGAAGAATACTGGAATGGGTAGCCTATCTCTTCTCCCAGGGATCTTCCCAACCCACGAATTGAACCAGGATCTCCTGCAATGCAGGGAGGTCCTTTACCAGCTAGCTACCAGGGAAGGCCCCACTTACCAACATATGTGCTGATATTTCACGGAATGCGTATATCTCAGCTTTTTAATTATTAACTTTTTCTGTTGTAACTTAACATTTCTTTCACTGTAATAACTTTTATATGAGAACAAGTGTGTATATATAAAAAAAGAGAGAGGCATGTCAGTGCATCCAGATACCCAAGTTAATTTCAGGGAAGCGCCTGATTCCTAAAGAAATTAAAGGGATCTAATGAAGTTCAATGGTAGGTGATTGGCTTTGGAGAAGAATTATAATGTATTAATCTGACTTTGTTGGGTAGACAAGAGAGAAAAAAATGTGAACATATTCTTGTTTGGAAGCACCTTTTTGCTATTCATTCCCTTAATTCATCAATCATTGAAAGGTGAATTATCAGAAAAACATTTCAGTGACATTTGCCTGCAGCTACTAAATTGGTAGTTTTGCCTGAATTAGTTGATCAATTCAACCTAAGTTCCTAAATTGACTAAACATTTGGCTGAAAAGACTCTTGGTAAAAATATAGACTATTTCACAAGCTTGTAGTGACACATTGTGTGAAAATATAGATTACGAGCATCCAACATATTTTAGTTAATCCAAGTAAATGTTCCTGACCTAAATATAAGAGCAAATGCCATCACAAAAGCTGATGTAAGACGTAGACATTTAAATAGCTGTGTAGTAGAACATTTCCAATATTATTTTCTAAAGGTTAGCTGTCAAAGTTTACATCCTGTGAAGAAAAAGTTTTAAAATGGCTTAGAATCTAGCCTTTGTTTGTTCTCAGTGTTTTTACACAAAACAGCCCTTCTATACTTTATTTCTAAAAATCAAAAGCTGTTAGAGCCAGAAAGGGTTTTGCGATGGAATCCAAGCCCTTCTTGTTAGAGATGAAGAAGCCAGGTGAGAATATGGACAGCCTAGTGCTTTTTAATCTGTGTTGTGAAGTGTGTGGTTTACTGTTTGAATTAAGACCTAAGCAGGTATGATAAGCATGTCTTTGTAAAGAAGATCCTCAGACGCACCCTGTATCTGTGCTACCTCATCTTTCTGGGTGACTCTCTTCTTTTGTCCGTTGAATTAATGTACGGTCCCATTTGTTGAGAAAACTAAGGAGGCATATTAAAAATCTGTACTAATGTAGATAAATTTTGTAAAATCAACCAAGATTGATCACCGTCCCTACTTAATTCAGAGCAAAGGAAGGGAACCTAATTTTTCTATTTTTCCACACCTCGTTTGCTGTAATGAAAATGGCTTTCTGCTTTGAATCGTTTTCAGTGAAATGATTTTCAATATTGTTGTCTTTGTGGCATTTTGACAATTAAAATGTATTTCTCAAGCTCACTGGAAATGCTGCAATGCTTTTTCTCTTTTTCGTATTTTCCATTGGTTGTATCTGTGCTTGTTGCCTAGGAAACTACTCTTGGGTTGAATTCTGTTTGCTTGCTTGTCAGGCTGTCAGAGTTATGGATAAAGTTCGTGACTTTATAGTTGGAAAAGTGCTTCCTAAATATTAGAAATGTTTTATCTATATTAAAGTGCTTTATCGCCTCAATTAAAAAGCAGCCAAGCAGTTGTTTGGTTTTCTTAAAATAATAAATAGAGGATTCCTCCCCACCTCCAATTACTATTGGTATTTTCTATGTTGTATACAGATTTGCAGTAGGATTTGAATTGTCACATAGGTTCATTCCAAATATATCAATTTAATAAAAAAAATTCTTCTGTAAATATTTGTTTCTTTGGGGAGTCATGGTCATGTATTATGATTCTCCAAATATGCAAATATAAATGAAAATATTACATAAAAAAGTCCAATGAGATTTTAGAAAATGCACGTTATTTGCCCTATATCTAACAAGTTGAAAGATTGTTTTCTCTTTATAACATTTTCAAATTAAAAAGATGCAGGAGGACTGCTTCACATCTTATCCTTTCTTAGTAATTAGTACTTAATAAAGCGGAGAGTATAAAATTACTGATTATTTAATTATATTTTTGTTTAGCTAAATTCAATATCTGACAGAATTGTTTAGTATATAAAAACTTGTGATGACATGTTTTCCATACTGTGGCTAGTGACTACGTACCTGCCAGCACAGATAGGGGTCTTCCTGGTCCAAGGCACCATTTGCAGTCTCTCAGCCCTGCCCAGAACCTACTGAATCAGCACCTGTATTTTTAACAAGATCTCCCAGGTTAGATGTGCAGTGCTCTCTAGTCTAGAGCAGTGATTCCCCGTCTTGGCTACAAATAGAATTTCCTGGAGAGCTTGCAAAAGTAATGTCTGGATTTTGTCCTAGACCCTAGACCCATTTTTGGATTTCTTTGTGGGGGCCCAGGAGCCCACATTTTACAGGATACTCCCAGATCATTTTTAATGACTAGTGATTATTTGCATCCATGGGTGTAACTCAAAGAGTTACAAACAAGAGCACAATGGGGATGGGAAGACCTTAGTATTGACCTGCATTTCTGACCTTTTATTAAGGTCAGGTATATGGCACCCCCCCCATACTTCCTGGTCCCATCGGGCCGTGGCTCTTCCTGGGCCGCTCCTTCCTTCTCGTTGGAGGGATGGCCCCCCTTTCTTGCCTGGGATCCGGGCAGGGGCCTGGTGGGCTTCTGTCTGTGGGGTCGCCAGGTCGGCCGCTGCTTAGAGCATAGCAAGGCTGCAGATGAGAGAATTAGCCCTTGTTGACTTAGTATATTTCAGGCATTATTGTCCTAAACGGACTTCATATTTGACTGAAAAGAGTCTTTCGGCAAATATATAGCCTACATCACAAGGTTGTGGCGACATACTGTGTGAATATATAGATTGAACCTATTAATCCTGATCAGTGTTCCCTACATAGATATGAAGCATTTAGTTTTACACACACACACACACACACACACACACACACACACACACACTCTCTCTCCATGATGTCATCCCACTTCAGTGTGTGCCACTGCCCATTTCTCTCCACAAATCCCCTAAGAATAAAATAAATTGTGATGAAGTTAAAAGTCTCATTTGTCTGCTAGTCTTAGCGGAAGGGAAGTGTCTCATTCTGAAGTTCTTTCATGACCTTTCTTTTTACCCGTGGAAAGGATTGCAAAGATCCCGGCATCAGGGGAGCCGCTAGCTTAGTGACAGTGGTGTTCCTGCATCCCTGAGCAAACCCACATGCGTTTACTGCTCTTCTTCCAGGTTGGCGGGGCAGTCAGAGCCCTGATCTTTCAGTTCTTGGTGTTGCAGGACTCCGTGCTTCCTGGAAAAGGGTGTGCTCTCCATGGCTTGACTATCGTGGCTTGGATTTGTCTCCACCAGTTAGTGGTAGGTTAGCTTCACTAGTTTCCCTACTTATTAAGTGGGAATAATAATGTAACCTATATTTAGCCTTGTTCTGAGGAGATTATCAATTAATGCAGTAAGATTCATAGCACACACATGACCCCATAGTAAATGTTCACTGAGTGTTAGTGATAACAGACTTAATTGGCTCGTTACAAATGATCAGGATGTATTTACTTTTACATGATTCTTTCCTCAACAAAAAGGAGGAATGGATTAGATTAGCTCTGAAAGATCTCTGCACTTTGAAGGTAACACAAACAGACATGAGGCCATATGTTTCAGAAATATCCAGTCTTATTGCCGCCTTGCAGCAACTAGGGCCAAATGGCTTTATGAATAGCCAGGATGTATAAGGCTTGTGGCAAGGAATTAATTCAAAACTGGAACACTCAAGACAGAAAAGTGGATAATGAGCTGTTTGAATGCTTTCTTAGTGCTGGTGTCAGACTCCCCCAGATAAACTAGCATTTCTCCACCTTCCCCAGCCCCTGATTCCTTCCTCAGCTTCACTTTACAGCACTGATCACCTCGTGACATTATCTGTTCTTATTTGTTTATCCCTTGTCCTTCTCATCACTAGTAAGGGAAATGGACAAACAATCTCCCTGGTGATTTATATCACCAGAGTGTATAGTCCTTGAGGGATCACTTACTGGCAGCAACTAGAAGTGTGCCTGGCACACAGTAGGTGCTTATCAGATATTTATATTGAATGAGTGACTTTTGATACCTTCTTGTATAGCTTTTAATACCATGAAGATTCAAGTTAAAGATGAAGAATCTATATATGAGCATAATGATGTGTAGCGACTCTGGTTGAAGTTTACCACCTGAGCGCTAAGAAGGGCTTTGCTTCTTAGCTGGCCCTTCCAGCTAAGAAATTCCCTTGTGGTCCAGTGGTTAAGACTTTGCCTTCCAATGTAGGGGGTGTGGGTTTGATCCCTTGTTGGGCAGCTAAGATCCCACGTGCCTTGTGGCCAAGAAACAAAAACATAAAACAGAAGCAAAATTATAACAAATTCAATAAAGATTTTAAAAATAGTCCACATTAAAAAAAATTAAAAAAGGAGTTCCTTGCCATTGTGAAGTAGCTGATGACGGTTAGTGTGCTCATGAAATAATTATAAAGTCTACTTACCTAGAGGACCTTCCTTATATAACAGAAAGTTGTACTTTCCTTAAGTAATAGAAAGGATTACATTCTTAAAGAACAGAAAGTTGGCTCATTAAATAGGTGAAAAGCTGGTCCCTGGTTAGGAGAAAAATATTACACTTTTGTAGAGTATTATGAAATAAAGGTTAAAATAATAAAGGAATGGGAGAATAATGCTAATCAAAAGTTAACTTGACAGTTACTGAGTTACTTGAATCCTTAATAAAATAATAGAAGACAAATGTCAAAGGAGAAAGGGCAGTGCACATTTAGAGAGTATCTCCGAAACCATCAATCAGATCAGATCAGATCTGCTCTCGTCCCTCCCCCGCCCCCCCCCCCCTCCCGGTCCCCCCCCGCGCCTCCCCTCTCCCTCGTCCCCTTCTCCTCCTCCCTCTCCCTCCCACTCGTCTTCTCCTGTCCTCCGCGGCCCTGGTTTCAGCTTAGCTCCCTTCGGGTCTCCTTCGCTTCTCCTGCAGTCACTCCGTCATTCGGCGCTCCCTTCTCACAGTCCACTCTCTCATACATGACACAGGAAAGCCTAGCCTTGACTGGCGCCTGTTGGTAAAGTAATGTCTCTGCTTTTGTTGCTATCTGGTGGTCATCTTTCCTTCCGGGTGCGTCTTGTTTCATGGCTGCAGTCACCATCTGCAGTGATTTGGACCCAGAAAACAAAGTCTACACTGTTTCCTGTTTCTCCATCTTTTCCCTGTGTGTGGGACCGATGCATGTCTTCGTTTTCTGTGTTGGCTTTGCCAACCTTTTCCTCTCCTCTTCACTTTCATCGAGGCTTTTGCCCCTCTTCACTTTCTGCCATGGGTGGTGTCATCTGCATTCTGGGTTTGTATTCTCCCAGGTAACATCAATTTAGAAAGGCAAATAACTTGTCAGGTGAAGCTGATAATTTAGAAATTTAATTTACATGGTGGTTGAACTAAATGGGTACAGTGGAAGTCATATAAGGGATTTGATAGATATACATATAAAATTATATATGAAGAATTTAGATTTACTCAGGCTCAAATATTCTCAGAGGAGAGCAAACACTGAGTGAAGAATAATAGTACAAAGTTAATAATAAATAGGTAGTAGAATGTTGATGAGATTCTGGACGAGAGAGTTTATCACTAATATATCACTTTGTAATTCTTTGAGCTTCTCGCAGAAACCACCCCACCCCCCTTTTTTTTTTATTTGGTCTTCTCTGGCCATCTAATATCTGTAATTGTTTTTTCTTTGCTAAAAAGCTTGCCCTTATAATACTTGAGACAGTCAATGTGAAAGGATGGAGATAGATGGGTAGTCACATTCATTCATACAACAGCATTTTAGCAAACATTTGCTGGGCTGGGATCTAAGGGTGAAATTAACAAGAGAGAGATTAACAAGGGAGAGGGGTAAGAGAGCACTGGTTCTAATCAGTGAGATTAACACAAGGCGTGGATTCACTATCCTTTTAGAACCTAGGGACTCCTTAGAGAAGGAGGTGCCCTCCAGGCTCTTAGAGTGGTCAAGACAGTGGACAAGAAGGGATGGAGGAGTCTGTGGCCTCTGGTCACTTAAGAGCACTCCAACTGGATCTCAGCATTGGGTGGAGAGGTGCCAGGGCTTAATCTGATGTCCTGTGACCCCACCGGATCAACTTCTCTGAGTTGTGATATCTGACATGTTCTTTAGTAAAGGTGTTGTGAGTGATATGCAGAGGATGCATTCATGCATTCAGAGGTCTGGGCTGGAGGCAAGGAACATTCGAGCTGATGAGAGCCCATCAAAATGTTGTAGCACAGCTAAAGAAAGTTTTAACATGCTTTATTGACTATGCCAAAGCCTTTGACTATGTGGATCACAATAAACTGTGGAAAATTCTGAAAGAGATGGGAATACCAGACCACCTGATCTGCCTCTTGAGAAATCTGTATGCAGGTCAGGAAGCAACAGTTAGAACTGGACACAGAACAACAGACTGGTTCCAAATAGGAAACAGAGTACATCAAGGCTGTATATTGTCACCCTGTTTATTTAACTTCTATGCAGAGTACATCATGAGAAACACTGGGCTGGAAGAAACACAAGTTGGAGTCAAGATTGCCGGGAGAAATATCAATAACCTCGGATATGCAGATGACACCACACTTAGGGCAGAAAGTGAAGAGGAACTAAAAAGCCTCTTGATGAAAGTGAAAGTGGAGAGTGAAAAAGTTGGCTTAAAGCTCAACATTCAGAAAACCAAGGTCATGGCATCTGGTCCCATCACTTCATGGGAAATAGATGGGGAAACAGTGGAAAGGGTGTCAGACTTTATTTTTCTGGGCTCCAAAATGTCACTACAGATGGTGACTGCAGCCATGAAATTAAAAGATGCTTACTCCTTGGAAGGAAAGTTATGACCAACCCAGATAGCATATTCAAAAGCAGAGACATTACTTTGCCATCAAAGGTCCATCTAGTCAAGGCTATGGTTTTTCCTGTGGTCATGTATGGATGTAAGCGAGTGGACTGTGAAGAAGGCTGAGCGCCGAAGAATTGATGCTTTTGAACTGTGGTGTTGGAGAAGACTCTTGAGAGTCCCTTGGACTGCAAGGAGATCCACCCAGTCCATTCTGAAGGAGATCAGCCCTGGAATTTCTTTGGAGGGAATGATGCTAAAGCTGAAACTCCAGTACTTTGGCCACCTCATGAGAAGCATTGACTCATTGGAGAAGACTCTGATGCTGGGAGAGATTGAGGGCAAGAGGATAAGGGGACGACAGAGGATGAGATGGCTGGATGGCATCACTGCCTTGATGGACGTGAGTCTCAGTGAACTCCAGAAGTTGGTGATGGACAGGGAGGCCTGGCATGCTGCGATTCATGGGGTCACAAAGAGTCGGACACGACTGAGCGACTGATCTGATCTGATCTGATCTGATAGTCGTAAAGAGTCTGCCTTGCCAGTGCAGGAGATGCGAGAGATGAGGGTTCAATCCCTGGGTTGGGAAGATCCCCTGGAGAAGGAAATGGCAACCCACTCTGGTATTCTTGCCTGGAAAATCCTTTCAACCCAGAAGCCTGGGTATAGCCAATGGGATTGCAAAGAGTTGGACCTGACTGAGCGACTGAGCACACACACAGCCCTGCGGAGTCTTTAAGTACAATGGCGGGAACAGCAGCCTGGATGTCACAGTTACACTTGAAATGCAGAATTTCATCTTCCATGACCCAAGATCTGTGGAATTATCTTAACAAGCTCTCTTGGTATGTTGTATGCACATTAAAGTTGGAGAATTTCTGACTTAAACCACCCTGGTTGGCTCATCCAGGTCTCCCTCCCTGGTGTTCACTTTCTCCATCACTTCTTTAATGCTACATTTTAGCTGCACAAATTTCTCGCAGTCCTTTTAATTGTGTAGAATTAAGCATCTGCCCTCTGTCCCTGCAGTTTTCTCTAGCTATGTGTTTTCTTCCTCTCTCACGATCCCACTGGCCAAACACCACCATCTCCATGACGGAACAAAACCCCAAACAGACAAACCCAAACCTTCAGTTCTGATGACTTATTCACTTCTTTGCTGGTTCAGCAAATGCTTCTTCAGGGCGACCCTCTGGGGAGTTGTGACAGTAACAAGTGTAGTGTTATTTCCTAGGAGTTGTGTGCTTAGGGGAGGTAGGCCCCCAAAATCAGGGTGACAGCATGGCAGATAATCTGGTGGGGTCAGGCCAATAAAGGAGCACCTTGCTGCTGAAGATGTGGTTAGTGGCTTCCTAAGAGAGGAGACATCAAGAGTGAGAAAGGACAGCAGGGGAAGATTGAGCTGTCTCTTCTGTCTGAAGGCTTCAAGGATGCTCTTAGAAAGTGCCCCACCTTCACCCTTCTGGAGGCTCTCAGTATTTCTCCTTTAGCACTGTGTCACCCTGCACAGGGCTGGGTGATTCATCTGCCCTCTCCATGGCACCACAGCCTCCACAAGGGCAGAGCCATATCTGTGCCAGACACTGAGCTCCCCGGGGACTGGTGGTCAAAAGCATCCATTGAGGAAGAGACGGCGGTTTATGGTTCTGTATTGTGGGCTGGTGGGGAGAAGGCTTTAACCCACACGAGGGTGGGTTAAAGGAAAAGTGGGGATAAAGCAGCCTTCTTTCTCCAAAGTTGCTTATCAAGGAAAGAACACAAGAGAGCAGCATCTGGAGAGCAACTTGGAGGAAGTGGGGTCGGTTCTTAAGATTTCTAAGTTGATTATTCAATCGACAAATATTAATGGAAGAAGGTACAGTTGGACCTCACTCTTTATGGAGGTTCCTGCAAATATTGAATCCCAACGCATGTATCTCCAGCTGATGGTGAGCAAGGACCCTGCCTCTTTTTCAGTGCTTGTACTGTAAACAGGGTCCCTTTCATGGTCTATTGGGTGTCATGTTTTTCACATTTTTGTGCTTTTGGTTGATGATCTTGCTGTTCAAAATGACCCCCTGAATGTAGAATGCAGTTTTGTGCTCCTAAACCCAGCAAGTCAGATGTACCTCATGGAGAAAATACATGTTATTTCAGCTTCAGCCAGGCATGAGATTTAGTCCTGTTGGCTGTGAGTTTAACATTCACAAATCAACCAAATCAATGTGATGAAGAGTCTTTAAACAGAAACTCGCGGAAAACATGGCCATGCAGAGGCTCCGACCTCACCCGTAGCTCCTCCTGGACCAAGGCCTCAGTGTTCTGAGTTCAGGGAGGATGGGCAGCGGCTTCACAGCGTGGCTGCCACGAGTGGCAGGAATTGGGGACTTTCTCTTCTAGGGGCCGCTCCGGGTCCTGGGATCAGGCAGTGAGGACAGACAGAGCTGGACTTGACCCTCTAGCTCTCCCCACCAGCTGGGCGACTGTCCCTGGAAATAGAGGGCGTGTGCAGGGCCCAGCACTTATCTGTCAGGGGAAGCATTACCACTCATGATAACACAAGATCCTAACACAAAATCCTCCCGGCCGCAGCATACACCTTTTCCTGTCCTTTCCCGTATTGTGTTCATTTTCTCAGGAGAGTAGCTCAGGAATAGCTCCTGCCTGCTCCTGGCTCCCCGTGCACGCTCTCAATTCCTCTCTCTCGGGTACTTTATTCCCCCCACTTCCCCCACTCTGCTTTTCCTCAATCCTGCTGTATATTTGTCCTTCCTTTAAATTTCCCTTTAGTCGCCTCTTTCTGAATCTGCTGCTGGATCAGACAGGTTTGAGGAGTTGGTGCCCTTTGAGGAGCAGTGGCGGGGGGGCCCTTGGGCAGTGAGGACCGGGGTGGGTGGATGCCAAAGGACGCCCAGGAGGGGAGACATGGAGGCATCTGAGCTGGGAGCACATTTCGGGGAGCCATTGGTGTGGACAGTCAGCAAGGCACTTGGCTGTGTGCAGAGGCGCGGAGACTGTTCTAGAAGACGAGGTTAGGAAGATGCCTTCAGTCCTGGTGGCTACAGGCCTAGACCTCAAGACATCTTACCTGGGGCTTTCTGTTTTTTTGGAGGGGGCTTTTATTTAATATTTAAAATTGAGAGAACTGAGAATCAGATGCAGCTGTAAGAAATAATATCTACAGATCCCTTGTCTATTTCTCTCAGAGGTAAGATTTTGAAACACTGAAGTTTTAGATCCTAACAACATTGAGACAACCCATTGATCTTATTCACTTCTCTCTGTTTACTTGTACTCATATGAATATTTGGGAGGTTCCTGATGAGGGTGGATGTATTATTTGTTTTCCAGAATGGGAATCCTAATGATTCCAATTTCATATGCGTCAGAGAAATTCTTGGGTTTTTCTTTGTAAATACTCACATGACATTAGAACACTGAATATTTATTTTCCTCTCCCTTCCTCATATGTATCTAAGGTTCAGTGGGACCTTTGAACTCATCCTCTTATCTGTAGAAATGGGTTTTAAACTCAGTCTTCCCAAGAAATCTCCTGTTATTTCTAGTGAAGGGTAAGCATACTGTGGTGGCTTTGACACGTCTCAATTCCTCCTGGATAGCAGTGTGGTCATATCCAAATGACATGGGATGGGGAGTCCATTGACAAGCACTCCAGGGACAGCTAGGCTCAGAGGGGTAGTGTAACTTTTGACCCAGCCCTACACTCTCTTTCTGGACTCAGTGCACTCATCTGTAAATGTGATCTTTCAATTTATCTCTCAGACACCTTACAACTATCGTATTGTTTATTTATAGCTTGTAAATTGTGTATGTGTGTGTGTATGTATATATATGTATATATATATGATAACAGGGTAATAAAATTCATTTTATGTCTTTCTCTCTGAGTTATCTGCTGTTTTTTCAAGCTTATTTCCTATCTTGCCTTTCTTCAGATTTCTTCCAAGGATTTTATTTCAGTAAGTAAAATACAGATAAATACCTTTATAAAAGGGGGACTCATATTGGAGAGTGGCAATTCTGAGGTCATGTTTTTCTCCCCATGGCTTGTGTTAATAACTTCTCTCCTAACTGTGATATGTGTCTTTAAGAAATGTATAATTGCCAAAGATGGCAGAGATGGTCTTCATTTTGCATGAAGCATAATTTTGCTGCTTGCATCATAAGTTCTAATGCGTGTGTCAACTGCGTCTTACTTTTAGATTTGATTAAATACCTTGATGGCTGGTGTCTGTCTTCTTGGAAAAGGTTTCTTTGTTACCTTGGGTGGTTAAATGATTTAAAAATCACCGGAAGAATAAAAGAAGAGAAACATTGGAAAAACTGATTAGGAGTAGGGGTGTGATGTATAACTGTTAAAAATGTATATATCTGACTTTTAAGTATTTGTTCTAATTCATTTTTAGATGTTCCATTTTTTCACTTATTTAAAAGGCCCCTTATCTAGAGAGGCAAATCAATATTTACAGTGCTTTAGTGCCACAGAGAATTTGAAGGTTCATCCCCTCTTCAAAGGAAGGCACACATCAAACAGCCTCCAGCACCCGGGACCTGGTGACATCGTCCCCATCTCTGGGTGCTTCATCCAGACTTAATTATTGAAGATCCTCATCTTTGAATTTTCCTGTTAATATTTCAGAGGCCATACTTTGAAAATCTGTATATTAAATAAATCAGAAGATTACCAGGAGAGAAAGTTTTATTATTGTGTTTTGAAAAGTATTGATTTTCCTAAAATGGACGATAAGGAATCATAATAATAATTAGCAAATTACCTTAAATGAGAAGCTCCCATTATTTCTAATTGCTTGCAAGAATGCAAATTGCATTGGATTATTAGTAATGCTGAAAGATTGTAAGCCCTAGAAACATGAAGCAAATTATAGGCAAAAAGGCTGTTTTTGTATTTTATTTCTCTGAGGGCCAAGACAAAATTGACTTCTTTTATGTAATATTTTGCTTTTTCAGGACAGTGAGAGGTGGGGAGCTTGTCAAATGAATCAAGCAGTTGTGCTTCATGCTTCATTTTGTTGGTAAGGCCAGACATCTGGAGTAGTCTCTTTCCTTAGAATCATGTTCAGGTCATCCAAAGACCTGAAGGCAGTTGTGGCTATTTCTGCATTGTAACCCACAACTCTTGTGCATTTTTCATTCTTCTCTGAGGCAACTGTTAATGATACTACTTTGAGATGCTTTTATATTTTTTCTTAGTGCCTCTTCATAAATGGTTTTAAGTTCTGTTTAGGATGAGATTTGGTGGATGATTATCAGTATAGGAGTATATGATCCTATATGGAATCATATAGTTTTTAGTTTTAATGGTAAATCTCTGATTTTATAGATGGGGAACTGAGGTCCAGTGCAGTGGACTGACATGTTGGGATTATACATCTAGGCAGGTGGTGGTTCTTTTTTTTTTTTTTTTTTTGGTAGACTAAACAATTTTACAATTTTATTTGTGCCTTATAGTTCTAAAATCTGCTTACTTGATAAACTGTTGTTGGTCAGTTGGTGAGTTGTGTCTGAGTCTCACGACCTCACGGACTGCATGAGGCCAGGCTCCCTGTCCTTCCCCTGGTGGTCCCTAGACTGCTATGAGGGAAAAGGTAGACACCAACATGTACAGTATGAGCCTGTTTTTGTGGGATAAAACAGAAACACACCAGGAACATAAAAACTAAAGGCAAAGGCTGAAGTGAATGTTAACCAAAATCATAAAAATTATAATAGCTTTTTATAATTCTTCATCCAAGTACATGGTCAGTTCAGTTCAGTTCAGTTGCTCAGTTGTGTGACTCTTTGCGACCCTGTGGACTATAGCACGCCAGGCTCCCCTGTCCATCACCAACTCCTGGAGCTCACTCAAACTCATGTCCATAGAGTCGGTGATGCCATCCAACCATCTCATCCTCTGTCGTCCCTTCTCCTCCTGCCTTCAATCTCCCAGCATTAGGGTCTTTTCCAATGAGTCACTTCCTCGCATCAGGTGGACAAAGTATTGGAGTTTCAGCTTCAGCATCAGTCCTTTCAATGAATATTCAGGACTGATTTCCTTTAGGATGGACTGGTTGGATCTTCTTACAGTCCAAGGGACTCTCAAGAGTCTACTCCACATCACAGTTCAAAAGCATCAATTCCTCAGCACTCAGCTTTCTTTATATAGTCCAACTCTCACATCCATACATGACTACTGGAAAAACCATAGCTTTGACTAGACAGATCTTTGTTGGCAAAGTAATGTCTCTGCTTTTTAATAAGCTGTCTAGGTTGGTCATAACTTTTCTTCCAAGGAGCAACTGTCTTTTAATTTCATGGCTGCAGTCACAAGCCACAGTGATTTTGGAACCCCCCAAAATAAAGTCTGTCACTGTTTCCATTGCTTCTCCATCTATTTGCTATGAAGTGATGGGACTGGATGCCATGATCTTAGTTTTCTGAATGTTGAGTTTTAAGCAGACTTTTTCACTTTCCTCTTTCACTTTCATCAAGAGGCTTTTCAGTTCTTCACTTTCTGCCATAAAGGTGATATCATCTGAGTATCTGAGGTTATTGATATTTCTCCTGGCAATCTTGATTCTGGCTTGTGTTTCCTCCAGCCCAGCATTTCTTATGATGTACTCTGCATATAAGTTAAATAAGCAGGGTGACAATATACAGTCTTTACGTATTCCTTTCCTAATTTGGAACCAGTCTGTTGTTCTATGTCCAGCCCTAACTGTTGCTTCCTGACCTGCATACATATTTCTCAGGTGGTCTGGTATTCCCTTCTCTTGAAGAATTTTCCACAGTTTGTTTTGATCCACACAGTAAAAGGCTTTGGCATAGTCAATAAAGCAGAAGTTGGTGTTTTTCTGGAACTGTCTTGCTTTTTCAGTGATCCAACGGATGTTGGCAATTTGCTCTCTGATTCCTCTGCCTTTTCTAAATCCAGTTTGAACATCTGGAAGTTCATGTTCAAGTACATGGTCAGTACTATAGTACTCCGAGTCATAGCTTCTCCTAATCTGTATTCAATTTTTTGTCTTTTTAATGGTGTCATTTAATGAACATCTATTAATTTTAGTGGAGATTTGGGTCCTTTGCATCCTAAGAACATCTCAGGGAGACTGTTAGGCAAAACTCTATTCATAGTGATCCAGAAACATATTTTGTGTTGTTCACTGAGTTGATATTGAACCAAAGGTGCCCAGACACTAATGGGTAAGATGAGTCCCCTTGGCACAAAATAAGATTGTAGCCCCAAATGTATTCCTCACTCAGCACAGCTTCAGTTTAAATAAAAAAGCCATTTTACCTGCTCTTCTTGATGAGGCAGCGAAGATCATATCAGATCAGTCGCTCAGTCGTGTCTGACTCTTTGCGACCCCATGAATCACAGCATACCAGGCCTCCCTGTCCATCACCAACTCCCGGAGTTCACTGAGACTCATGTCCATCGAGTCAGTGATGCCATCCAGCCATCTCATCCTCTGTCGTCCCCTTCTCCTCTTGCCCCCAATCCCTCCCAGCATCAGAGTCTTCTCCAATGAGTCAACGCTTCTCATGAGGTGGCCAAAGTACTGGAGTTTCAGCTTTAGCATCATTCCTTCCAAAGAACTCCCAGGGCTGATCTCCTTCAGTATGGACTGGCTGGATCTCCTTGCAGTCCAAGGGACTCTCAAGAGTCTTCTCCAACACCACAGTTCAAAAGCATCAATTCTTCAGCGCCTCAGCCTTCTTCAAAGTCCAGCTCTCACATCCATACATGACCACAGGAAAAACCATAGCCTTGACTAAACGAAATGATAACTTTTAAAAAATCCTGACTGTTGAACATGCAATTTAATATTTTGTGTATCAACATAGGAGATAGGCATAAAGTGCATGTACATATTGGAAGTAGTGAAAGTGTTACTCTCTCAGTCATGTCCAGCTTTTTGTTACCCCATGGACAATAGCCTTCCAGACACAGCTCATCTATCTAAATGATTTCCAAGGCAAGAATACTGGAGTGGGTTGCCCTTTCCTTCTCCAAGGGATCTTCCTGGCCCAGGGATCCAACCCTGGTCTTGTGCATTGCAGGTGAACTCTCTCATCTGAGCCACCAGGGAAACCACATATTGAGAAAAACTTGTATATGATGATTTGAATTGTAAGCTAAGATAACCATTTTTAATGGAGCAGTGCTTTTATTTGAAAGAAGAATGGAAAAGCTGTGTCTATTCAGACTTTGGTTAACTGGCAGGGTTTCTAGAAAATGGATGAACTGAGCCTGTCATTACATGGAAAACAACTTATAGTGTTCATTGCCAAAGATAACATTCGAGCTTTAAATTCTAGTAGAATTAGATTTTGGAAAACTTATATCCCATTGTGAGCATGATAATGTCCCAATACTTAATAATTTTTCTGATGGAATTGGTAGTGATATTCACATATGTGATTTTCTGCTATAAAGAAATATATCAACATTTGGATAGTTGGTTTAACGTAATTACTAATATATTCCAAGGAATTGTTGGAAAATTTGTCATGGGTAGAAGATCCATTCTAAGAGTAAGATGTAACAAGAGAACAAGAAGTTTGCATTCTATATTGCAGCTAACCTTCGAGTCAAGTTTTGATGTGGTATCAAAGACATGTAGTTATCTGAGGAGATTAATTTTTATTTTATTTATTTGCCTGCACTGAGTCTTAGTTCTCTAGGCCAGAATACTGGAGTGGGTAGCCTTTCCCTTCTCTGGGGGATCTTCCCAACCGAGTGATTGAACCCAGGTCTCCCACATTGCAGGCAGCTTCTTTCCCAGCTGAGCCGCTTAGTCATGGCACATGGGCTTTTAGTTGCTGTGTGTGGGATCTAGTTCCCTGACCAGGGATCAAACCTGGGCCCCTTGCACTGGGAGTGTGGCATCCTAGCCACTGGACCACCAGGGAAGTCCATCTGAGAAGATTATTAAAATCCTACGTCCTGTCGCAGCTAAGTGTTTGTGGAGTTCTTTTTTTCTTTGTATGCTCGGTCATATTGCAGCAGGTTAATGAAGAAGCAGAAATGAGAATCCAGATGTCTGCTGCTAAGCAACATGTGAGACAAGGCCCCTCTCCAGCTTCATATGCTTTGTTTTGTAAAATCATTTTCATAAAATTCTGTTGTTTATGTTAACATGTAATAGGTTTATTATTGTTAACTTAAAAATGAATGAATAAATATTAAAAAGCTTTTTTTTCATTGTCACTTCTAGCGCGGTATATGCCTAGCTATAATCCACATAAACAAAAGCTTTTTGGGTTCTCCGGTAACTTTTAGAGTGAGAAAGGGTCCTGAGGTCAAAGTTAAGAAATATCGGTATAGGTGTCTGTCCCCTGGGGCGTGCTTCGTCATCTTAGGCATCATACTTCCTTTATTGAACTAGTAGAGATTTTTTATTATTTTCCTTCTCCTTTTAACATTTTTGAAATTGGGATTGTGCTTGTTTCAGTTTATATGTATAGCTAATGTAATAGTTCTTCAACTCTCCCAAATCTAATGATGCTATTAAAATCCATGTTTGATTTCTCAGTGTATATAATTTTACTTTGGAAACACTGCAAAATTCTTCCCCTTTACAAAATTGAGACTGACATTTATATCTGCAAGTTGCTAGCAGTGGAGTTTATTTGTCAATGAATGGTCGAATAATAGAATTAATTTCATGATTTGGGTGGTGATGGAGCGCTGACCAAGGAGCCTCAAGTTCTGACCAGAAAACTCTCCCCAGGCTCTTCCTGTCACCTCTCAGGCTCCACTTACTGGTCTGTGGAGTGACTCACGTGTTTCTCCACTGGGCCTGCATGCGTGCTAAGTCACTTCAGTTGTGTCCACCTCTGCAACCCTGTGGACTGAAGCCCACAAGGATCCTCTGTCAATGGGATTCTCCAGGCAAGAATACTGACTGGAGTGGGTTGCCATTCCCTCCTCCAGGGGATCTTCCTGTCCCAGGGATCGAACATGCAGCTCCTGCATTGCAGGTGGATTCTTTACCACTAAGCCACCAGGGAAGCCCCCTTCTCCACTAGGATTAATGCTTAAAATAAAGATTCAGATCCTTTCAAGTCATTGACTTCTTAATATTATTTAATATGTGCATGCATGAGTATAAACTGGATGAAAATGACATAATTTTCACACAGCCATAAAACGAAGAACTTATAAACCAATAAAAATGTAAATTGTCACTATCAGTGTGAGACACTGTCTAAATCGCAGCCAGCATGAGCTGGACATGTGATGTGTTCTGGTTTCTTCACATTTGCTGCCCGTGTGCTCTTTGCTGACTCTGTTCTTACGGTTCATCAACTGCAAGAAAACCTGACTTCGAGATCATCATGCTGTCACTTGGCGTTCCTTTGCTGAGAACATATTGTTTACTTTTCAAAATGAGTTTGATCTCCTGCGGCATCCTTCACCCTGTGGTTTGTGTCTGTGCTCCGGCATCTCGCCAGAAGGGCCAACCGAAAGGGCTGCAGTCCCGCTGTAACCCCATCTCTCCTTGAATCCACTTTCTTCCCCTGCATCTCGAATGTTGAGGGTTACAGATGCAAAGAGGTGCAGAGTGCTAATTATTTGTGTCTGTTTCAGACTAACAGATTAACACAGTGATCATGACTTTTCAGAAGACGATGATCCCAATTATTTATCTAATCTGAATCGGGTCTGCAGTGTATTTCTCTTGGGGAGAATTTCAGAAACAAGTTGAGTAAGCTGTTTTATTGTGTCCAATCGAATTCATTGAAATTTATTGTCCCTGAATTTATTTGGGGTTGAAATGTACTTTCATGTACTTTTAAATTTTATCATTGTCTGTTTTTAGTCATGACTGCTTTTAGTCATTACTTCTGGACCATTTTTAAGGCCTTTTGTGAACTGATAGTGCTTCTTTTAGATTTAACACACACACACACACACACACACACACACAAATATAGGTATACACAGTTCCTTAACAACCAAGCAATCAGCAACCCTGTACCTCTGGACCATTTTTAAGGCCTTTTGTGAACTGATAGTGCTTCTTTTAGACTTAACACACACACACACACACACACACACACACACACACACACACACAAAATATAGGTATACACAGTTCCTTAAAAACCAAGCGATCAGCAACCCTGTAACTGGAGGCAACAGAACCCATATCTAAGGAGCAGTATTGTAATTTCCCAGAAGTATTTTATTCTCCCTCCTCCCCATTTTGTTGCTTTTCTGCTTACATTTTTGATTTTTGAATCTGAGAACAATTTTGTTAATTGGGAGAGGACTTTTTTATGGTAAGAGCATAGTACTATTAACACACCTTGATCCTTAGAGGTATATTTTTGTGAACTTGTTTTTGAGAGTGACTGTAGAGTTCTTTGTTTTGTTTCTTTCTTTTTTTTTTTTTTGGTATAAATTTTAAGCAATAAGGACTATCACACGTTTTTTACATACACTTAAAAATTGGAAATTATTCTTTCCTGTAATTTTCCTGTATGTGTTTCTCTTAGCAAATTAAGATAAACACCAATAGTATTAAATTAAATGTTTAACATATTTTTTCCTCTGGTTATATTACTCAGACTCTTTATTGGTTATCAAATCCTCATGATGTGGAAGCAAATGTTAAATGCAACATTTTAGTATGATTCATATGCTTCTCTGATCATTCATATGTTTTCTCTGATCGTTTCTAATTTGCTTTAACATATTTGAGACTATTGAATTGACAATGGTTTAAATGTAACCGTTAACATATATAAATCATCTTTCCTTAGTTTCACATCCTCAAGGATCTCTATAGCCATACATTGACCAGATACATCAGTATTCCAAAATTGTTTCTCATAGAATAAATGATGAGTTTATTCCTTCTCCACTAAAGCTGTTTTATTCGAGGCTTTTAATAAATGTTTACCCTGCATCCTAGGTTTTGTAAACAAATTGCTCTAAGCATTAATTTAATGTAAAATTTTGCCGTATGTTTATTATGCTCTCCGCTCAGTTGATGTGTGGGGCTTTTGGTTCTCATTCTCAGAGTTACAGATGCCTGTGCCTGTGTTCTTCTACCTGGTTTTGTAGTGTTTCTTTTCCGTTGTCACAGGGATCATATCTGCTAGCATGTACCCAGTGCTACCATATGAAGGCTAACCTGAGTTTGTTATTTATTTTTGTTAGAGTAATTGCAAACAGAATACAGCTGATAAAACACCACCTTTTATGTAATTGTGTATGTGAGTATGTGGCAGGTACTACCTGAGTTTACTGCCAGGTGGCGCAGGGGTCAAGAACCCGCCGGCCAATGCAGGAGATGCAAGAGACAAGAGTTTGCTCCTTGGGTTGGGGAGATCCTCTGGAGAAGGCATGGCAACCCACTCCAGTATTCTTGCGTGGAAAATTCCTTGCACAGAGGAGCCTGGTGGGCTGTAGTCCATGGGATTGCAAAGAGTCTGGGACATGACTGATTGAGCATGCACACTTGCATATTGGTGTTCTACTTTTAAGATTTCATTATCTGAAGGATAAGAAATATGTTTGTGCTTTGTACTTTTTGATAATACTTTGTTGAGCAAAAGAAATATTTTATTCAACAGATTTCTTTACTAGAAAAGCCAAACCAATGTTGGGATGATAATAGCAGCAATGGTTATTTTTGTCACTCTCTGTTGAGTGCACACCATGTATCAGGAACTGTTTTAAGCAGTCTATCTCATTTAGGCCTTGCAGTGAGAAATGATGTTTGATTGCTCTTTGTGTAGGAAGGGACCAGGGAGAGGACAGTGAAGCCACTTGCCTAGAGCCACACAGGTGACAGGTGTGAAATGCAGGTACACCTAGCTATCTTACTCCAGAGCAGGTCATCCTGTAGATAAGTATTCTTTCATCCTGTAGACATCCTGTTTCTTTCTCAGTGAAGTCTTTTAAAGAAACGACTGAAATTTCTACTTAGGATGCCACCCACGGTCACCTTAAAGTGTTACTCTACTCTAATCTTTGGGATTTAACTACCTTTATTCTCACACAGAGTTTTCAGGTGTTAGGTTATCTTTTAAAACACAATGCTCTTTTGTGTTACAGATATGCCTCTTCACGTCCGAAGAAGCAGTGACCCAGCGTTAATTGGCCTTTCCACGTCTGTCAGTGATAATAACTTCTCCGAAGAGCCTTCAAGGAAAAACCCCACACGCTGGTCGACAACCGCTGGCTTCCTCAAGCAGAACACCGCGGGCAGTCCTGCCTCCTGTGACCGGAAGGTGAGCGCCTCCCACTCATGTCTCCTTCACACCAGTCAGGGCTGGCACCCAAGGGCCGCAGCTGGGTGTCCACAGCATCCCCACCTTGTCCTCTGTGACCTTCACCCCAAAGTTCCAAGCACTTCCTATTTTGTATTGCCCTTCAATTTTCTGATAAAAATATGTATTTTTTTCCATTTTTTTGAATTGATAACATGTTCATATGATTAAACATGAAAACGTACAACATGAAATATGTATACTTAAGGTCCCTCTCCAAACTTGTCTCCTGGTTACCCTTGTCTCTGTCCTCTTCAGCAACCCTCTTGGGGGCTTTTTCCGTGTCCTTAAAGTGGTACTTTATCAATGTGTAAGCGTATATTGGCCCCTGAGGTATACTAAAGAAATCACAGCATATGACTGTTGAGGATGAAAGTGGACGTTGTCCATGGTCATTTGCTCTCACTATTCAATTGATAATTTTATCTTCATACGAAACAAAAGCACACTGTCTAGTCTTAATAATATTTTCTTCTTTGACCTGATTTAATTTTGTCCATGACCTAATTTATTTAGTCTAAATAAACAAACATTATTTTAGTCTATTTAGCCTACTTTTTTCTACTTTGTATTAATGGTCTTTGTCATATATTCCTTATCATCCCGTTCTGTTAGACCTCTAACCTTTTACCCAATGAGCTTTAAGCTGTGCTTGTCATTTTCACTGCTGAATTTATGAAATAGATTCTCAGCGAACATCTATTGAATAAATTAATGACCATTTTTCAGTGCAGACTGTAACTGAGCACTGTATGTATTGAGAACTAAAGAAACATATTCAGTTCAGTTCAGTCGCTCAGTCGTGTCCGACTCTTTGCAACCCCATGAATCGCAGCACGCCAGGCCTCCCTGTCCATCACCAACTCCCGGAGTTCACCCAGACTCACGTCCATCGAGTCAGTGATGTCATCCAGCCATCTCATCCTCTGTTGTCCCCTTCTCCTCCTGCCTCCAATCCCTCCCAGCATCAGGGGCTTTTCCAATGAGTCAACTCTTTGCATGAGGTGGCCAAAGTACTGGAGTTTCAGCTTTAGCATCATTCCTTCCAAAGAAATCCCAGGGCTGATCTCCTTTAGAATGGACTGGTTGGATCTCCTTGCAGTCCAAGGGACTCTCAAGAGTCTTCTCCAACACCACAGGTTAAAAGCATCAATTCTTCAGTGCTCAGCTTTCTTCACAGTCCAATTCTCACATCCATACATGACCACAGGAAAAACCATAGCCTTGACTAGATGGACCTTTGTTGGCAAAGCAATGTCTCTGCTTTTCAATATGCTATCTAGGTTGGTCATAACTTGCCTTCCAAGGAGTAAGCGTCTTTTAATTTCATGGCTGCAGTCACCATCTGCAGTGATTTTGGAGCCCCCAAAATAAAGTCTGACACTGTTTCCACTGTTTGCCCATCTATTTCCCATAAAGTGATGGAACTAGATGCTATGATCTTAGTTTTCTAAATGTTGCGCTTTAAGCCGACTTTTCCCACTCTCCACTTTCATTTTCTTCAAGAGGCTTTTTAGTTCCTTTTCACTTTCTGCCATAAGGGTGGTGTCATCTGCATATCTGAGGTTATTGATATTTCTCCCGGCAGTCTTGATTCCAGCTTGTGTTTCTTCCAGCCCATTGTTTCTCATTAAGTACTCTGCATATAAGTTAAATAAACAGGGTGACAATATACAACCTTGATGTACTCCTTTTCCTATTTGGAACCTGTCTGTTGTTCCATGTCCAGTTCTAACTGTTGCTTCCTGACCTGCATATAGGTTTCTCAAGAGGCAGATCAGGCGGTCAGGTATTCCCATCTCTTTCAGAATTTTCCACAGTTTATTGTGATCCACACAGTCAAAGGCTTTGGCATAGTCAATAAAGCAGAAATAGATGTTTTTCTGGAACTCTTGATATTAATCACATATTAATAGTAAAATAAATGTAGTTTGATATTTGCTTGGTTTAGCCTTTGCATCTATGTTAAAATGCCTTTTTAATATCTTTTAATGCAGTTTCACATTTCAACAAACTCCTTTTTGTACTAGTTTGTGTAAAGAAAAAAGAAGGAATATATAAGTTTAAATTGAGAAGATTCTTTTAAGAAAAAGCAATATACTGTAGTCTCTGCTTATTTTGGATAAGAGGTTTAACTGTTAGGCTCATTCTTCTGACCTATTTTATTAGATATGCGATGAGTATCTTACTGAGATTATCTTGAAAATTTACAATTTTTTATCACACAACAAACTATTCAAAGAATCCGGTTTCTGAATAGGCCTCACGACCTTTCATTTATGTTTGGAATAGACCTGATTTACTTGGATATTCACAAATATATGGCTTCCCTGGTGACTCAGATGGTAAAGCATCTGCCTGCAATGTGGGAGACCTGGGTTCGATCCCTGGGTTGGGCAGATCCTCTGGAGAAGGAAATGGCAACCCCCTCCAGTATTCCTGCCAGGAGAATCCCATGGATGGAGGAGCCTGGTAGGCTACAGTCCAACGGGTCACAAAGAATTGGACACAACTGAGCCACTTCACTTCACAAATATATAACAAGTCAAGTTGGTAGTTTAAAGAATTTTATCCTTTTAAAAAGGTTTTTGCTTAGTTGTAGGACAGTGGGTCAGAACTCATTGAAGAAATGAAGGTTTTCTTTCTAACTCATTCAACATCTTGTCTGTATGAGTCAGCTTCACTTGTAGTGAAGAGAGCCACAGGAGCTATTTTAAACATAAAAGGACTTAATATTGAGAATTTGTGTTTCAGAAAAATCACTGGAAGGGCTGGCAGAGCAGGCTGCAGTCTGGGCCCCCAGGGCTTTCCGGACAGTGTCTGGCTGGTCTCAGGAGTGGGTACAAAACCTAATGTCCCCATGCCTGCATCTGCTCAGTAGACATTAGCACCATCTCCTCATGTGCTCCCCTTGCCTCCTGTCACCAGGAATACCCCAGAAAACACCACCATCTCCACTGCTTGCCACTAACAATAGCCCAAGAAAAACCTCTATTTCACAATTGTCATTAACATCACAGGCTCTTGAATCCAAATGAGCAGAATGAAGTTTGCTCCAGATACTTGTCTACAGGGGGATTTTTTTCCTGGGAAATGAACTTTAGTGTTCCAGCCTCCAGAGCCCACAGAGGCTACCCGGAGCAGATGGGGATCTTTCTGGCCAGTTCTTTTTAAAATAATATGTATCTGTCATTGTAAAAATGTGGGCAACTAGTAGCAAAGAACAAAACTATAATAGCCTATTTCGAAACTTATTTTAATACAGATGTTAATAGCACACAAAGTGGAGTCATTCTCTGTCTACATAGTTGCATCCTGATGATTTCTACATTTCTTTCCATTTCCTGGGGATTTCCCCTGGTGTGAATTTTGTTAGAAAATGTTTTTCATGAATGCAAGATTTTCCAATGTAGAGTATACTTCATCATTCTCTAATTGTTGGACATTTATACTATTTTTTCACATTATAAATATCAGTGCTATGAGATAAACTTGAATATAATTTTATTGGTTTTAAAAATGGTTACTTTACCCAACAAACTTTTTTCCTATGGGGAGTGGTATTTAATGTAGCCAGATAGCCACACTATTCCTTAGCAAAGTCCTTGATTCACACACATATATCTAGATGACATCGTATTCACGTATGGCACATGTAAAAGGTAGTGTGCAGGGAATTTGTCTTTTGAATTATCTTCGGCTTTACTTTTCGATACCTATTTACTAAGTTTCCTGGTCTAGATTTTAAGCTGTTTGTAGTTTAATCTGAGGATTGTTTTTTTTTTTTTAGCATCTGTATGCCTGATAAATGCTGTCTTATTTTCTGTAAATGACTTGTGATGTTTACAGTATTAAGGAAGAATGCTTGAAGGAAAGCATACTTGCTTGTTGGTATTAAATTTTATTTGTGTTCCATCCATGAGCACTCACTCATGCTGGGCAATTTCAAGATGTTATAAATTCTTATCAGTGTGTAGAGATTTAGGTTTTCTGTATAAAAACATGGAAATAAATTAGTTAAGGGTTCACAGTCCTGTGATTCATTGATCTCTGTGCTTATATAAATCATCTCTGTTCTTGTATAACTCATCTGCATATATAAGTAGTTTTCTATTTTTCCAAGTTAAATAAACAAAATGGTTTTGGAGTAACCAATCAGCTAGAGCCTCTTCTTCCTGAACAAGATGGCCACAGTGAGTTCTGCCTTGTGGCTCAAAACCACAGACGAGAGGTGGAGTCTAACCAGGTTAAAGAGTGATGCTGTGCTGTCACGTTTAGAGGGTACAGCGCACAGACTTTGACGCTACTAAGCCAGATGAGAACTCGGAAACCAGGAGTGCTACAAACTTCTGAATTCCTTCAATTATGTCAGTTTTACCTGGCAGTGAGGCACAGAAGGGAAGAGAATCTTGGCTTTTTTTTTTTTTTCAGAGTCCTCTGAAACATTGGCTCATTCCTGTTTCTCAACATTTTGTGGCTGAGTGCCCTTTCCACCTCTTTGAGACCAATTTGCTCATACTGTGTGTGGAAAGTATCTTGCTAGAAGATGTATTGTCCTTTGAGATTTTGTGTGTGCAAATTAATATTTCATCTTGGGAAAGAGTCAAGATATTTCAGTCAGCGTGAATATTTAAGTTGTCTTGCCACCTGTTCAGCCGTCCTTGTTAGGTCCATACCCCTGTGAATGAAGTGGCAACCTAGGATGTGGACATGATTTCACTCAATTCAGTGTAATGAGGTGCTTATCACAACCAGCCTCCCCTGGGATTTCAGGGACAAGGTCTCTGTTCTGTTCATTGGGCAGTGGTTTTAAGCTGTCGTTTCTTTCTGATGAATAGTAAGCGGTTTTGCTTTTTTAAGGTAGAAGTAGATGTTTTTCTGGAACTCTCTTGCTTTTTTTGATGATCCAGCAGATGTTGGAAATTTGATCTCTGGTTCCTTTGCCTTTTCTAAAACCAGCTTGAACATCTGGAAATTCTCGGTTCACGTACTGTTGAAGCCTGGCTTGGAGAATTTTGAGCATTACTTTGCTAGCGTTTGAGATGAGTGCAATTGTGTGGTAGTTTGAACATTCTCTGGCATTGCCTTTCTTTGGGATTGGAATGAAAACTGACCTTTTCTATTCCTGTGGCCACTGCTGAATTTTCCACATTTGCTGGCATATTGAGTGCAGCACTTTCATAGCATCATCTTTCAGGATTTGAAATAGCTCATCTGGAATTCCATCACTTTCACTAACTTGTTAGTAGGGATGCTTCCTAAGGCCCACTTGACTTTAGGTGAGTGATCACACCATTGTTATTTGGATCATGAAGATCTTTTTTGTATAGTCCTTCTGTGTATTCTGCCACCTCTTCTGAATATCTTCTGCTTGTGTTAGGTCTATGCCATTTCTGTCCTTTATTGTGCTCATCTTTGCATGAAGTGTTCCCTTGGTATCTCTATTCAATAAGTATAGTTTAATTTCCTGCCTTTTTTTTTCCGCTAATTTGTGTTATATTGAGAGCATTTTTCTGTGTCTTATAAATATTGATAGATTGCACAATGTTCTCTTATGTAACGATTTTTCGGACTTGTTTATTAACTTTGGTGTTTGTTGTTGTTGTTATTTAACATATTTATATGTTTTCCTTTTTTTGCTCTTATAAATAATCTTTAGAAGTACCTTTCAGAGGATATCCTAATATACCAGTCAGATGTTGACATCTCTGATTATTTTCTTAGAATAGATTCCTTAAGTAGACTTATTTGACCAAGGAAACAAACATTTTTAAGGCTATTGATAGTTATTTCCCATAAATTCATAAATGATAAAGTGAAAATTACTTATGTTATATAAAGAGAGAGGTGGGCTGGGAAGTGAGAGGTAGAATGAGGAGCACCAAGAAGCAACTGGTACTACTTCTGCATTCCAGTACTTACTCTCCTACTGAATAGCTTAATGGTTCCATTTGACTGTGCATCAGAATTACCTGTGGACTTTTAAAAGATAAAACACATTGATACCAATAGATTCATTTATCTGTTTCAGGACATTTGTGTGTGTTTATTTAAAGCTCTATGATGTCTTTGCCTGTTAAGAGAAGGCAAGTAATAGTATAATTCTGTTTTTGAGATGTTTTCTTTTTAGGCTAGATTTTCTCTCTTAAAATAGAATCTGGAACATTTAGCATATTTGATTTTGTGACATTTCACTTCATTTCACACTCAGCTCATAATTATCATTTTTAAATGAGAATCTATTATTGAATCTTTTTAAAAAGTATAAGAACATCCCATTGAGATAGTAGATCCTATCTTATCGATACAAAGCTAAAACAGGAGATATTTTTCTAGATAGAAGTTATGATAAAAGCAGTGTTTTTGTTTGTTAATTTGTGCATCTACCCTGCCCCCTAATCTTAGTTGAAAGTACATTTGAATACATAAGGTCATTTTCTGGGACATCAGATTCCCAGCATTAGAGTCACCAATGCTAATCAGACACAAGAAACCTCCAGAAAACTCTGACTACCTGTTTTATTGAGAGTGGGTTCAGGATGGGGAACACATGTATACTTGTGGCGGATTCATTTTGACATATGGCAAAAGCAATACAATATTGTAAAGTTAAGCAAAATAAAATAAAAAAAAATAAATAAAAGATCAGAAGGAACTTAAAAAAAAGAGAGAGTGGGAGTAAGAAAACTTTTACAGTTGATATGCAGACAATAAAATAACAATAATCTTTGAACCCTATTTCATGTGATTGTAAAGTAGCTGCCTTCCCAGCTCAGTCATTCATTCATTTGTTCATTCATTGTAAAATGATATTCCATATTTAGCTCTTTTTTGATTCCTTCTCCTCTTCTTGAACCTTTGGCTTCTTAGTCTACTTCTTCTCATTTTTCTTTATAATGTAGAAGACCAGTCATATTGGTAAATTTGAAAATACTAGTCCATTTTAGCAGGAGGCTATTAAAAAAAAGTTGTTCATGCCATCTAGTTACAGTAACCATCTAAAACCTCAAAGGATGGGCTAAGAAGTTTTTTAGAACCATATTTTCTCTGTGTATAGCTGTCCTTAATTTTCTGCGGGATTGTTGTTAAGTTGCTAAGTTGTGTCAGGCTCTTTGTGACTCAATGAACTGCAGCACACCAGGCTTCCCTGTCCTTCACTATCTCCTGGAATTGGCTCAAACTCATGTCTGTTGAGTCAGTGATGCCATCTAACCATCTCATCCTCTGTCGTCTCCTTCTCCTCTTGCCCTCAATATTTTCCATCTTCAGGGTCTTTTTCAATGAGTCTGCTCTTTGCATCAGGTGGCCACAATATTGGAGCTTCAGCATCAGTCCTTCTAATGAATATTCAGGGTTGATTTCCTTTAGGATTCACTGGCTTTATCTTCTTGCTATCCAAGGGACTCTTAAGAGACTTATTCAGCACCACAGTTCAAAAGCATCAATTCTTCATTGCTCAGCCTTCTTTATGATATAGCTCTCACATCCATACATGACTAGTGGAAAAACCATAGCTTTGAGTATATGGACCTTTTCTGGCAAAGTGATCTTTCTCTTTTTTAATATACTGTCTCAGTTTGTCATAACTTTTCTTCCAAGGAGCAAACTTTTTTTTATTATTATTTTTTATAGTACTTTTTCCTTTACATTATTCTAATTTTTTAAAAATTTAAATTAATTTATTTTAAGCCCATGGAGAAGGCAATAAGTACTCTTCGGACAATATTATATTGGTTTTGCCATACATCATCGATGAACCCACTCCAGTGTCTTGCCGGGATGGGTGTACACATGTGCTCATTTGTGTCCGTGCTCCCCATCCTGAACCCCCCTCCTACCTCCCTCCCTGTACCATCCCTCTGGGTCATCCCAGTGCACCAGCCCCAAGCATCCTGTATCCTGCATCGAACCTGGACTGGCAATTCGTTTCTTATATGATATTATACATGTTTCAATGCCATTCTCCCAAATCATCCCACCCTCTCCCTCTCCCACAGAGTCCAAAAGACTGTTCTATACATCTGTGTCTCTTTTGCTGTCTCGCATACAGGGTTATCATTACCATCTTTCTAAATTCCATATATATGTGTGAGTATACTGTATTGGTGTTTTTCTTTCTGGCTTACTTCACTCTGTATAATAGGCTCCAGTTTCATCCACCTCATTAGAACTGACTCAAATGCATTCTTTTTAATGGCTGAGTAATACTCCATTGTGTATATGTACCATAGCTTTCTTATCCATCATCTGCTGATGGACATCAAGGTTGCTTCCATTCACTGGCTATTATAAACAGTGCTGCGATGAACATTGGGGTACATGTGTCTCTTTCACTTCTGGTTTCCTCAGTGTGTATGCCCAGCAGTGGGATTGCTGGATCATAAGGCAGTTCTATTTCCAGTTTTTTTAAGGAATCTCCACACTGTTCTCCATAGTGGCTGTACTAGTTTGCATTCCCACCAACAGTGTAAGAGGGTTCCCTTTTCTCCACACCCTCTCTAGCATTTATTGCTTGTAGACTTTTGGATCGCAGCCATTCTGACTGGCGTGAAATGGTACCTCATAGTGGTTTTTATTTGCATTTCTCTGATAATGAGTGATGTTGAGCATCTTTTCATGTGTTTGTTAGCCATCTGTATGTCTTCTTTGAAGAAATGTCTATTTAGTTTGTTGGCCCATTTTTTGATTGGGTCTTTTATTTTTCTGGAATTGAGCTGCAGGAGTTGCTTGTATATTTTTGAGATTAGTTGTTTGTCAGTTGCTTCATTTGCTATTATTTTCTCCCATTCTGAAGGCTGTCTTTTCACCTAGCTTATAGTTTCCTTTGTTGTGCAGAAGCTATTTTTCACAGAGCTAGAACAAATAATTTCACAATTTGTATGGAAATACAAAAAACCTCGAATAGCCAAAGCGATCTTGAGAAAGAAGAATGTAACTGGAGGAATCAACCTGCCTGACTTCAGGCTCTACTACAAAGCCACAGTCATCAAGACAGTATGGTACTGGCACAACGACAGAATTATAGATCAATGGAACAAAACAGAAAGCCCAGAGATAAATCCAAACACCTATGGACCCCTTATCTTTGACAAAGGAGGCAAGAATATACAATGGAGAAAAGATAATCTCTTTAACAAGTGGTGCTGGGAAACTGGCCAACCACTTGTAGAAGAATGAAACTAGAACACTTTCTAACACCATACACAAAAATAAATTCAAAATGGATTAAAGATCTAAATATAAGACCAGAAACTATAAAACTCCTAGAGGAGAACATAGGCAAAACACTCTCCGACATAAATCACAGCAGGATCCTCTATGACCCACCTCACAGAATATTGGAAATAAAAGCAAAAATAAACAAATGGGACCCAATTAAAATTAAAAGTGTTTTTTAATTTTATGGCTATAGTCACTGTCTGCAGTGATTTTGGAGCCCAAGAAAATAAAATATGTCACTGTTTCCACTTTTCCCCCTATCTGATTAGCTTTAAGGAAAATCCAGCAGAGATTCAGGTCTATGATTAACCTGGTACAACATTTGTGCTTTCTGCAAAAGGCCACTAAAACTATAAATATCACCTTTCTATTTTGCATATTAAAAGATCTTAATTTGAATGCACTGCATTTTTGTGCTTTCAGTACTTAATGAATCTACTCATTTCTGCAATAGGCTAACCTCAAGTGCCAAGCTCTACTAGTCTGAGTTTTTAATAACTCAGATTCATCTTCTATTTCTGTGCCACATTTAGGAATGTAATCTTCCTTCAGATGCTTTAAATAGTATAATTTGTGTTCATAGTTATGAAATCCTAAGGTGCTATTGAGAAAATGGTTAAGCCTGGATGTGATATTTTTGAGCTCACAAAGCATTCCAAGAATATAAATCCAAAGCAATGTCAGGATTCTTGTTTAGCACCCTCAAAGTTACACATCCTACAGATGGAAATGAAGATCATAAACCCGTTTGCTTAATTTGAGGGAGGAGACCAGGAACTCATTAACTTACATTGAAGAAAAATTCAGGTATTCTTTGGACATGTAAAAGTATTTTGGCCTCATTCCGTCTCTCTAAGTGGTTTCTATTTTTAATATTTAATACTTTAGTTCTAAACCTACCAATTCGGGTCATGAAGTCACGGTCTGTCACTAAAGAGCAGAGCCTTGGTGGGCTGCTGGAACTGGGTTTTGCCCTCCCGCTCTATTTTACTACTGACTTGCATGTGCTCTGGGGGCCATCATGTGGGCTCCTGTGGGAAGATGTGTTCCAGTCAGCATTTCTTACAGAGTGGGGGCAGAAGTGGTTTCCATCTGTCGCAGCTCCATGAGGTTTTGGTGTTTTTGTGTACTGATAAGCCAAGTTGATCTGAGTACTTGCAGGGTGTATCATGTGCTATATCTCATGTATTCACTGTCTGAAGTCTAAGTATTGTTGCAATTCATTGACAAAGAGGTAGAGTCTGAAAGAGTTTAAATAACTCACCTTAGAGTTAAACCGATTGCTAAACAATAAAGTTATTAACCTTGATTATCCAGTTTCTTATTCTGTGCTTTTGATTTTACTACCCACTTTCCTACATGCTTACAGAGTTTACATATTGCCCCAATGTTCATTTAGTTGTATATTTTAAACTGTAAAATATTTCATGACAACCTCATTTCTGTTGCCTCTAAAACTTTCTTTTAGGCAATTAAAATAGAAATATAAGAATAATTAGCATTTGTTATTAAAAAACTGGCATAATTTTTAAAACCTTACCAAGTCTATATTATATCTTAGCATCTTAGTCTTGAGTAAAAATACGCTAGCTTCATTAGTGTCGCTAATCCTTTTGGTGAGTACCACTGAGCTGTACAGTTAAATATAGTTAAAATAGTGTGTTCTATATTATGTGACTTTTATCACAGTGGTGGTGGCGGTTTAGTCACTAAGTTATGTCTGACTCTTGCGACTCCATGGACTGTAGCCTGCCAGGCTCCTCTGTCCATGGGATTCTCCAGGTAAGAATACCAGAGTGGGTTGCCATTTCCTTCTCCAGGGGATCTTTTTGACCCAGAAATCAAACCCAGGTCTCCTGAATTGCAGGCAGATTCTTTACTGACTGAGCTATAAGGGAAGCCCTTTATAATAAACTTTATTACTTATTGCTGATTAGTGCTGATAGTTCTTATATTCCTTTTAATTGCTTAACAGAAAGTTTTAGAGGAGATAATGATGTTCTGTATTTTTCAAAAATATATCTGTGGCGATGCTTTACCCAAGGAAATAATTTCACAATTAAGGGGAAAGCTTTACCAGAACTAAATTGTATTAATAGATGGTCCCTGAGAACTTTCACAAAAATAACTCAGTTGTTCTGCAAATCCACTCAGTCCATTGAACTTATGATTATAAACAGAAAAATGTAAGAAGGAGCTGCAAATATTTACATTGTCACATCAATTGTATGTGGTGCTTATGGGGGGGGGCCGGGCGGCGCGTGGGGCGCAAAGAGTCGGACACGACTGAGCGACTGATCTGATCTGATCTGAATTAGTAAGTTCTTTGGATATACATTGTTGTAAAATTAAGGTAACATATTTTCAGATTTTAGCACCCTCTTTTACTATAATATGGAGAAGGCAGTGGCACCCCACTCCAGTACTCTTGCCTGGAAAATCCCATGGATGGAGGAACATGGTGGGCTGCAGTCCATGGGGTCGCTGAGGGTCGGGCACGACTGAGAGACTTCACTTTCACTTTTCACTTTCCTGCATTGGGGAAGGGGGTGGCAGCCCACTCCAGTGTTCTTGCCTGGAGAATCCCAGGGACAGGGGAGCCTGGTGGGCTGCCGTCCATGGGGTCACCCAGAGTCGGACACGACTGAAGTGACTTAGCATAGCATAGCATTACTATAATATATGCTTTAAAATCAAGGTAAAATATTTAGATAGGATTCACATTGCACATTTAGGTGATACGTAACACAGCAGATATTTTGGATTCAGATGGCCACTCTAAGTGTTTTTCTCTCTCTCCTCACCTCCTTGCATCTGTTCCCCTCCTCCCTCGCAGTTTGCTCCTGATGCAAAATGCGATTGTTACTTGCAATTTTAGTTTGAGATATGAACATTTGGAGTTACGTGTTTTTGAAAGAAAATGAAGTGTAGATGGGTATTTTGTACCTTCAAAATAAGAAACAAGTAGAACTTTCTAAAATGTTTGAAAATTGTTTCAGATTCAAATTTTTTTTGCAGAGTTAAACAAGTGCTGCTTGTCATCTTTATTGTATTAATTGTTTGGAAAATGAGCTAGGCTCCACAATGTGCTCTGACTCACAGCATTTGCATCCTGTTTTTTTCTTATACACTTGCTCTTGGTGGAGGGAAGACGGTCAGAAGTGGTCAGCCTGACCTTACTGACTGTGGGCTGCACGTGGCTGTAGGCCAGCTAGGTGACCGTGTTGATTTTATATGAAATACAGTGAAAGAACCGAAATGGGAGCTGCTGCAACTGCTGCTTCTGTGTTAGCTCTTTTCCTTTGTTGCTTAGAATCCAGATGGAGACAGCATCTTTGAAACTTGAGAAAATATGACATTTTCCTCTGTCTCTGCCTCTCCTTCTCCTCACTCCGTGATGCATATTTTCATAGGATAAAGGAGCTAATCCTAGCTGTATCAGACAAGAGGTCATTGTATTTAAAACAGTTGTAAAGCAAGTGTTTTATTGCTCATGATTATTCCCAAGACTATGTAGTATTTATGAATGAACCAACTGTCTCTAAGATAAATATATTTTGTGATTCAAGAACTTGGGTGGTACTTTCCCATGGGAGAGGGTCATTGTGTAAGAATGGCTGGATGTCAGAATTATGTCATTACTCAGGTAAACCACAATTCCTGCTTAGATTGAGAGGGAGAGCTTGGACATGTCATCATGTAGAAACTGGGCACTGAAGTGGGGAGGTGGAACCTTGGGAGCTGGTTAAGCATCTTAATCTCCGTACAGTATTTGTCATAACTACCCCAAATCCCTTTTTCTTCTTTTAGACAGTGAGAGGTTCAGTTGGATGTTCTCTACCCTTTACCTTCCAGCTTTAAAAACTCTTGTTTCTGAAGTTTTTCATGGCATTCAAACTGTTGAGGTGGGTTAGGAACAGCTGGGGACATTGGTTCGAAGAAGGAGCCTGACCGAGACTGAGTCTCACTGAGTTTGCTTTTGTTGGATTTCCTGGTCTGCTCCCCAAGCAGTTCCGGCAGCTTCAGAGAACCCTGTGCTCCGATGGTCACCTCTGGAAGCGTTATGGCGATCATAAGTAGGTGTACGTCCATGAGAGGTTCGAACACCCCCTTACGGTCAGATCCTTTATGTGCATCCTGATGCACGTCCGTGTTCCAGGGGTTGTTTTTCTTACCTGATATCAAGACTATTACCAAGCCTAGTTGTAAGTTGAGATAAAACTATAGCATCAAGCTTCTGGTTTTGCAAATATACCACCCTGAAAGATTTGCTGTGTGACAGGAAGCTTATTTGCAAAATTACTTTTAATTCTCAGATGTGTTCTTCCATATTGGAGAGTTCCAATGTGATTTTTTTTTTTTTTTTTTTTGCGTATTTAACATTCCTCAGTGTCCCACTGATCTAAATATAATTTTATAACCTATAAACTATTGCACATATATGATAAAGGCTAGAAAAGATATGAGTTATACTTCAGAATTTAAGGCCAGAATGAGTTTTGAGAACTGTTTATAGTACTTTTAACATTTCAAGGAAAAAAAGAAAAACTGATGAAATTTGATGTGCCTGCTAGGAGATATTACTTTATACCTTAATTTAAAAATTGGCTTGAATCAATTAATATCTTCAATTTTTTTTTTTACTAACTCCTATTCAATACTTAAACTCAGTTTATCAGGAAAATTAAAATAGTTAACAATAAAATAGATATGAAATTTGAGCTGAAGATATGCTAATACAGTTTTGGCATTCAAAATCTTTGGATTTTGAGTCTTTAAGTTTAAAATTTTAAACAAGTTACAGTGTAAAGTGCAATTAGTGTCTTTTGTTGCAAATTCTACCACATTTTAGTAGACTATATCATTTATAAATAGATATATAGTCTACTACTAGACAAAATTTTGTTTTGACAAAAATAGCATGAATTTTGAATTTCCTTTTTGTGTTGTCATAGTTCTGCTCAGAAGTAGGAGCAGATTTTAAACACATATCCTTTTCATTGTCTCCTCTACCCCTCTTATTTAATAATAAGTTATTAATATTATTTAATAATAATTGGTTAAGACTGTGAATGGCAGTTATCAAAATGGAAAGCAAGATGTATACATATATGTACCAGTATTTATGCTCGTTTAGAGATGGGAATTACTGCTAATATGGAAATGATTGCCTGACCTACCAGAGTTTCAAATAATGCTTTTCAGTTCATTCCGCTTGAAAATAGATGTGTGCCTAATGTGTGTGTGTGTGTGCTAAGTCACTTCAGTCATGTCCAGTTCTTTGCAAGTCTATGGACTGTAGCCTGCCAGGCTCCTCTGTCCATGGGATCCTCCAGGCAGGAATACTGGAATGGTATGCCATTCCTTTCTCCAGGGGATCTTCCTGAACCACAGTTTGAACTTGTATCTCCTGTGTCTCCTGCATTGGCAGACAGATTCTTTACTGTTGAGCCACCCCGGAAGCTCTCAAAAAGTGCCTTAATAGGCATGCAGTTGGTTTAAACTGATAGGGGCTGCCAAACTTTCTGTCTTCATTTACAAGTTGGTTGTTGAACCTATGTTTTTGTATGTGTGTGAGTCTCTTTATTTATCCTCACCCTCTCTCTCCTCCTGACCAACCCCCTCCACTCTTCTTTATATCTGTGAAGTGGTATGAAGATCAGAACAGTACATTGACCGCAATCCTATTTACAGACCATTTTATGCTTATCTTTAAACTTTAGCTTTGGCATTGCTTCCAAGGTCATGCTCTGGTGTAGCCATCAAGAGGCACAAAAGATAAACTCTGACCCAGAAGGGGACTGGTCTGTCACATTGACTTGACAATATGACTATTGAAGATTTTAGCAAGCTTGCTGCAGTTAAAAAAGTGGTCTAAGCTATAACTACTCATTTCACTTCAGCCTCATAATAGCAGGTTCAGGTCAGATCAGATCAGTCACTCAGTCGTGTCCGACTCTTTGCGACCCCATGAACCGCAGCACGCCAGGCCTCCCTGTCCATCACCAGCTCCCGGAGGTCACCCAGACTCATACCCATCGAGTCAGTGATGCCATCCAGCCATCTCATCCTCTGTTGTCCCCTTCTCCTCCTGCCCTCAATCCCTCCCAGCATCAGAGTCTTCTCCAATGAGTCAACTCTTCGCATGAGGTGGCCAAAATACTGGAGTTTCAGCTTTAGCATCATTCCTTCTAAAGAAATTCCAGGATTGATCTCCTTCAGAATGGACTGGTTGGATCTTCTTGCAGTCCAAGGGACTCTCAAGAGTCTTCTCCAACACCACAGTTCAAAAGCATCAATTCTTCGGCGCTCAGCCTTCTTCACAGTCCAGCTCTCACATCCATACATGACCACAGGAAAGACCATAGCCTTGACTAGGCGAACCTTTGTTGGTAAAGTAATGTCTCTGCTTTTGAATATGCTATCTAGGTTGGTCATAACTTTCCTTCCAAGGAGTAAGCGTCTTTTAATTTCATGACTGCAGTCACCATCTGCAGTGATTTTGGAGCCCAGAAAAACGAAGTCTGACAGTGTTTCCACTGTTTCCCCATCTATTTCCCATGAAGTGATGGGACCAGATGCCATGATCTTTGTTTTCTGAATGTTGAGCTTTAAGCCAACCTTTTCACTCTCCACTTTCACTTTCATCAAGAGGCTTTTTAGCCCCTCTTCACTTTCTGCCGTAAGAGTCGTGTCATCTGCATATCTGAGGTTATTGATATTTCTCCCGGCAATCTTGATTCCAACTTGTGTTTCTTCCAGTCCAGCATTTCTCATGATGTACTCTGCATATAAGTTAAATAAACATGGTGACAATATGCAGCCTTGACGTACTCCTTTTCCTATTTGGAATCAGTCTATTGTTCCATGACCAGTTCTAACTGTTGCTTCCTGACCTGCATACAGATTTCTTAAGAGGCAGATCAGGTGGTCTGGTATTCCCATCTCTTTCAGAATTTTCCATAGTTTATTGTGATCTACACAGTCAAAGGCTTTGGCATAGTCAAGAAAGCAGAAATAGATGTTTTTCTGGAACTCTCTTGCTTTTTCCATGATCCAGCGGATGTTGGCAATTTGATCTCTGGTTCCTCTGCCTTTTCTAAAACCAGCTTGAACATCAGGAAGTTCACGGTTCACATATTGCTGAAGCCTGGCTTGGAGAATTTTGAGCATTACTTTACTAGCGTGTGAGATGAGTGCAATTGTGCGGTAGTTTGAGCATTCTTTGCAATTGCCTTTCTTTGGGATTGGGATGAAAACTGACCTTTTCCAATCTTGTGGCCACTGCTGAGTTTTCCAAATTTGGTGGCATATTGAGTGCAGCACTTTCACAGCATCATCTTTCAGGACTTGGAATAGCTCCACTGGAATTCCATCACCTCCACTAGCTTTGTTCGTAGTGATGGTTTCTAAGGCCCATTTGACTTCACATTCCAAGATGTCTGGTTCTAGGTCAGTGATCACATCATCATGATTATCTGGGTCTTGAAACTCTTTTTTGTACAGTTCTTCTGTGTATTCCTGCCACCTCTCCTTAATATCTTCTGCTTCTGTTAGGTCCACACCATCTCTGTCCTTTATCGTGCCCATCTTTGCATGAAATGTTCCTTTGGTATCTCTGATTTTCTTGAAGAGATCCCTAGTCTTTCCCATTCTGTTGTTTTCCTCTATTTCTTTGCATTGATCACTGAAGAAGGCTTTCTTATCTCTTCTTGCTATTCTTTGGAACTCTGCATTTAGATGTTTATATCTCTTCCTTTTTTTCTTTTTTTTTTTTTTCCTCTTCTTTTCACAGCTATTTGTAAGGCCTCCCCAGACAGCCATAGCAGGTTAGACATCCTGAAAAGAGTTTCCTTTGTTTTCCGCCTGTTTTTTCTTGGAGAAACGATAAAGTGGAAAATTGAAATCTCTTGGACCACAATTGCAGAGTTGAAAAACCTAACTGTAGGATTCATAGAGGGTGTAAAAATAAAATCTATATGCGTTGGGTGTTTAGTGTTTCAAAACATGGCACAATTCCTAATGATTTTTTAAAAGACGTTTAGAATTTTTGTTTTGAGATAAAGTGGAAATAGAATTGAGTTTCCTATGCTAACTTAGAAATATCCATTACTTCTATAATGCTCATGAAATTTTCCTTTATTTCTGCAGTAGGGATGTAGGTCTGCCAGGAAATCTGACCATCAGCTAAATAGCTGTTTCTGAGAGATAAAGCCTCGAAGCTGCAGCTTATTATGCCAGGAATAAGCCTCTGTCCCAAGGCATTGGGTGGGTTCTGTGTGATTTCTTTTTATTGAATTGTAATTGGCTCAGGAAGAGAGGAGAGGGAACAGCTACTTAGCTTACCCTGGAAGAGATTTACTCCATACGCAAGGTACTGCTACCAGGGAGCAGCAAATTAATATGCATTTCTCAGCCTGGGTGGCTTTTTGACACCTGATGATGTGGCAGTACATTTAGATGATAAGGAAAATCCCTGATCACAGCAGGAACATCTGGGTTTTTCTGGCAAGAGGGCAAGTTTCCTACCTTGTGCAGAAGCTTAAGTGGCTGTTTGGTCCAGTGTCTTCTAATTTAAAAGAAGAGTAATTCCTTATAGTATTTTTCTTATATAATCTTTTGGATATAAAGTTGTGGCTTTAATAATTTTTTGCTGTTTGCAAATTTAGTGCTTATTAGGGCTTTCTATTGGTCTGTTGGTCTATTTCTACTAATATGTTGGTCCTACTGCTAGATTTTTATAAGTCTCAAGAAAAAGATTTCATGTTTTGCTTTGAGTTTACCAATATACAGAATTGAGACATTAATTTGATCATAGAATAAAATAGATTTAAAAACCCATTCTCCAATTTATTATAAATTCAGTGGAAAATATCAACGACTAACATTTTGGTTGGTTTATTTTTTTCTTTAGGTTATGGTATATAAGTTTTGCAAATACATTCAAAAAATATTTTTGACTTTTATGTAGTTAGCTATAGTTTGGTCCATGGAAAATGTGGTCTTGCAAAGACGTAGTTAAGAGTACCATAATTTTAAAATCTGGAAAAAATATTTTCAAATTGAAAATAGAACACACTGTATACATTTCATTTGAAAATGGTGACTGTCCACGCACATGTTGTAGAAAATACAAGTAGAAACACATAGTGTGCTATTAGGTTTAAGCATGTGCTTACATCATTGAATACGAATCACAGCTTAAGAGAAGTGTAGAGTGTTTGTACTTGATCCAGACTTCAGGCAGGATTTTGAGGAAGAACATTGCTGAAATGCCAGTAGCATGAGATGGTGCAGTCGACAAAATAACAAATAATGTAGGGTAACAATTGGTAACATATTTTTAGAAATTCTTCACTTACCTGGTGATGACTAAGGTGACTGACTGTAACTGGACTTTTCGTAAAGGCATTAATATATGAGTTTATTACTGACTTTACCATATCAATGCTGAATTAGGAAAATTTTTTTTATGAGGGATATAATATTTTATTTTTCTTACCATTTAAATGCTCAAAGTTGATTCTACTGATAGATCTTTTGATTTTTTTTTAAGCCCTTATCTGCCTTAATATTACTTTGTGATAGGCTGCTGCATGAATTACATGTCATAATTTGCATAAATGGAGAAATGCCACACTACTTCTTAGATGCAGTTGGAAATAATCATATTTTCCGCAGACATTGTATACTGTAGTACTGTAGGTGTGACATAAAATTGAAATAGGCATCTAACAGTAGCATGCTGCAGTCCATGGGGTCACAAAGTGTCGAACACGACAGCGGCTGAGGACAGCAATACGTCTTTTAGTGTAAATTTAAAAGCACAGTCTTTGTATTTCAGTGAAAGTGCATTTCCACTAAGTTTTGTCACGATACCTTTATTAAAGTATTCCATTTCAATCTGATTTTTCTTTAAAAATTTTTTTCATTTTTATTTCTTGAGTTGTTTCTGATGTTTTTCAAGATTATTTTATTAATTTCTTATTATGATCATTTGCCGAGCTGTGGCATGTGGGACCCTAGTTCCCCTACCAGAGATAGAACCTGCACCCCCTGCCATGGAAGCATGGCGCCCTAACCACTGCGCTTCCAGGGAAGTCCCTCAATTTGATTTTTAAAACAACTGATAGAAATGTTCCTTTAAAATTATGGGATTCTGAAACCTTGTGAAAATAGGAAACATAATAAGTATTCCAGAAAAAGCCATCCACGTAGGTGTAGGCCACTGAGCTAAGGAGAAGAGTTTAAAGGTGACTGGTGATCTTCTGCCCAGGTGTCACTGTGATCATGAAAATAGCCATTTTAAAAATTAACTAAATTATAAGTTAGAATTATAATTAGAAGTAAAATTGGAATATAGTGATAACAAAATGCATGACATTATTAGTTCTGGTGAGAATCAGAGAATGCCTCTTACAGAAAGCAGCTTGGGAACTGGGTGTTGAAGAGTGGTGAGTGTTTTTACAGAAGCAGCATTACTGGGCGTCTAGACTCAGGAAGATCCTGATGGAGATGGGAGGCCTGTGGCACTGAAGGTCCCCAGCTTGGCCTCATGTTTGTTCCAGGTATGACGTGACCTAGGGGGCATTGTAGAAGAATCCTCTGCGGCAGGTTGTTGGAGAGGATGAGGATTGACCAAGCCTCCAATTTGAGGGCTGCTGTAATTGTTCACATGAGAGGCACATTGATTGTGTATGAGCGTGATGGCCAAAATCTAAGATCTTGGCCATGAACTCTGGATTCACAAGGCCTAGCAACTGTGGGGATTAGGCAGGATGGAAAGAGGTGAAACAGGTGATGCTGTTTTTCAGAAGGGTGCCAGAATTGATATAATTGATATAGGAGTTGGGTTTCATTTTGATCTACTGATTTTGAGGTATCTTTGGGACATCCTGTTGGTAATTTAGATCATGAATTCAGAAAAAATATTTAGTGTTGGTGACCTGTGTGTAGATATTTTCATGGGTTAGGATTTGAAGGGCTTCCCAGGTGATGCTGGTGGTAAAGAACATGCCTGCCAATACAGGAGACTTAAGGACCATCCCTGGGTGGAGAAGATCCCCTGGAGGAGAGCATGGTAACCCACTCAAATAATCTTGCCTGGAGAATCTCATGGACAGAGGAGCCTGGCAGGCTGAGGTCCATGGGTTTGCAAAGAATCAGATACTACTGAAGTGACTTAGCATGTGTGCAGATTTTGAAACTGTACACTTTTGGGCTTGTTCAGGGACGTGCTGGTGAGTAGTCCATAGTAAGAGCCCACAGGGGCCATTTAAAAGATGAGGAATCTCCATCATTATGGAGATTCAAAAGGAATCAAAAGCACCAGCACCTTCTTGGATTCTAAACATCAACAAGAGTGTTTTGTAGCATCTTGTCTTATCATTTTAAAGATAGATTTTCCCCTTTGCAAGTGTTATTTCATCATGTCACATACACCCTGTTCATTGTCAACTTTTCACCTAAGGGTTTTAGCATCCATTAATTATCTTTCCCTGAGTGAATGATTTAATTAGGAGTTGAAAATAGTGATTTTTCTAATTCTATTAATTATTCTATTATTATGTGCATTACTCTGCATGTTTTCTGAAAGGACAAACTTTCCACCTTGACTATTGGTTACTTTGAAATACCATTCCTACAGAAAAAGTAGGTTGTATTTTTTTAATGCTCTCTGTTTGATTGTTCATTTTCAAAGCAGAGAGTTGGTATAATAATACTTTCTAATGGTGGGAAGTGAATAGCAAAACTAGGTCCCTAGTCAATGTTAGGAGCACAAGATCCTTGATGTAAAACTTGTGCTTCTGTTTCTCCACCCTTCCATCTTTCCTCTCTTCGTGGATCTTTTAGTTTCTGTCATTAATAAGTTTATCTGCCTTTTGTGACTGATTTGAATGTTTGGTCAGTAAGTTTAGGGACTACCGTGTGAAGCATAGCTTTGCTTTGTTCTGAAGTTATTATGCTCAAGGAATGGCTCTTAATATTTTGAGACACAGTGAACTTTAGTTGCTCCATTTGCTTGATTCCTTTCTTTAGACTGTGTCTATGTCCTCTACTTTACCCTTTCCACGTTCTTATAAGCAAGGCCAGTACTTCATCGTGGGCATGGAGCAGCAGCCTAATCTCACCAGCATTTTCCTTGTACTTGTGGTTGTGCCTCGTCACAACTTTGACCCACAGTAACCAGAAGGATACAGAGTTTTTCTAGTAAAAAGTAGTTGCTGCTAATGGTTAATTCTACTATTGTGTTTTTAATGTTTACTTTCTATAGTTTGGTTTTAAAAAGTTACAAAGTTTCACGCTACAGTTTATACTGGTAAATATTTATAGATTAAATTTTTTTCAGAAGTCACAATATTGGCATAGGTTCAGGATGACCAGTTCATTTTTAAGTTTTATCCTCTGATGGAACAGAAAACAGTATCCTGGTCTATTCTAAGGTCTCTTCTGTACAGTCAGTCCTATTATGTTACACTTTTTGTTTCTATGTGTGTGTTTGCTGCCGATGTGGTTTAAGTAGTGAAGAATAAGAATCAATCATGTGTATGAAGATTTTTACAGCCAGACTACCCTCAACAGAGTTTTTAAGGAAAATATTTGGGTATTTAAGGTGGGCACTGATGTAAGTTAGCTGAAGTGAGGCTAACGTTTTAAATTTGTTCTTTTAGAAGATACTTAGATTTAGCTATTGAACGGAAATACTCAGTTTTCCTACCTTATCCTAGCCTTCTCATTTCTTTTCAGAACATTGAGATTAAGCCAAAGCTCTAAAGCCAAAGCAAGTTGTTATAAATTATTATTTGAAACAAATACCTTGGCTGCTCTGGGGTATATTAAATAAATATTTATTGATCAAAGACATCTCAGCTCAAGCATGTTGGGGTGAACAAATTATGTGTCTATTATGTACCATGTGTTGGGATAGGCTAATTTTTTTCTTCTCTCACTATTTGAATTAATGTTTACAACTAACTTGTGAAGGAGGTAACTGAAGAGCCCAGAGTCTTCACTCTCTTGCCCAAAGTCCTGAAACTATGAGGATCAAAATAAAGAGCAAATTCATTCATCTTCTCTGTTTTAAATGTTTTTGGTAAATTATAGAAAACATCTTACAACATTATTCTAAGATTGGAAAGAAGAAGAAAAGAGAAACACCATGATTGAGTGATGATGAAAGTCTAGTAGAGAAGTATTTTCCTGCAGAGGTTGACCCCAGAGGAGGGCAGAGTGTGTTGTTCTGTCTACTGTGCTCCTACCTGTGTGGCCACAGCCATCAGACTCCCTTTCCTAGGCAGGTGACTGCATTTCTGAGGTCTAACCTGGAGGAAATGACCTCAATCAGCTCTTTGACATCGACTAGGGGAAAACATTTTAAATATGTAGAATCATTTTTTTTTTTTTTTTCTGCTACTTTAGAAAAACCAGGTACATCATTAATTTGCAAAGTCTGGTTTTTTACAAGATACCTTTTTGTTTCTTTTTGAATAGAAAGATGAAAACTACAGAAGCCTCCCACGGGACACTAGTAATTGGTCTAACCAATTTCAGAGAGACAATGCTCGCTCATCTCTGAGTGCCAGTCACCCAATGGTGGACAAGTGGCTGGAGAAGCAAGAACAGGTAACATAAGCGCATCCTTCGACATATGTCGGTAATACAACTTCCCGGCCCACCCGCTAGGCGTTTCCCTCCATCGCAGCGATGCTTGGAGATAAGTGGTTCTGCCCAACTGTAGTTAAATACCAGGCTGTGTATCTGAGTGTGTCTAACATAAACGTAGACTGTTTTGGTGGTGGTCCCTGATCAAAGATTTCTCCTAAGCAGTTGCTGTAGATTCTCAAAAATTACCACCATAGAGCTTTTTAGGTTGTGAGGCAAGTCTACCTTAGGTAGACTTTCAAGGCCACCCATGGGGGTCTTCCCTGGCAGTCCAGGGGTTAAGACTTCACCTTCCACTGCAGGGGGTGCAGGTTTGACTCCTGGTTGGGGAGCTGAGATCCCACATGCCTCACAGCCAAAAAACCAAAACATAAAAAAACAGAAGCAATATTGTAACAAATTTAACAAAAACTTTAAAAATGGTCTATATAAAAAAGGGGGCTTAAAAAAAAATCACCCATGGGTTCCCCTCTCTATTGAGAGGCAATAAAGTCAAAAGATCTGAAGGGATGAAATAAAAATTTCTGTTAGCCCTGACTTCACTGTATGGGAGAAATAGACATTCTTGCATTGTTTCAGCAATGTCAGGTCTGGGAACTTGTCCTTTCACAAAAGACCAGGACCTGTTGTAGGCATCTGTGTTTTCGCAGTTGCTTAGTTCACTCTGCAGGGTAGCCACCTCCAATTTCATAAAATCAAAAATTGGTCACCACTCAGCATACATAATGGCTTCCTATCTTAGGAAGGGGACAGTTTGCCGTTTGTATGAAAACTAAGAGGTTTACTGCTAAGTTTTCATGTATAAAAAAATTCTTGCATTGTCATTTTTTTAAAAAGTGTTAATTGCTTATTGTTAGTCACAGGGTTTTCTCTGTAGTTTTAATAGTATTGATATTAAAAATCTGTGTATTTGGTTCTGCATCACTTATTTTCTTTAAAAAGTTCATATGGATCACAAACTAGGTGAGTACTCAGTGACAGAATGCTTTGTTGTGTATTTGTTTGAGTAATTTCTAAAATTATTGATAATGTGGTTGCCTAGATACTGGAAAAAGCTGTTTTTCAATTTAGATTAATGATATCAGTGGAAGGAAACCCTATTCTACTGAATTCATCTCAGTCTATTTTTTCAGTATAATCTCCTAAAAGAGTTCTATGTATGTGGGGTATTTGAACAATAAAAAATGACAGTTTGCCTTTGATACCTCCAATGGTATGATTTTTATCCTATAGTAAGGAGCATAAAACTTTGTGTGATGGAAAATTTTTTAAATAATTAAAAAGCCATTGAAGTTCTAGTAGGAAGAACAAGTGATAAAAACAAGAGAAAAACCAGTGGTAATGAAATAGTAATACCGATTAAAGTCCATGAGATTATCACTTTGAAGTAAAGTTTTTTTATTGTTTACTTTTTATTTAGAAAAAAAAAAGTAGTACAATAAATTATAAAGACAGCACAGAGTTCTCATGCACACTTCACATGGCTTAGTGATAACAGCCAATATAAATAATTACATTATCAAAAAGTTGAAACAATACTATTAACTAAACTATAATTTGGTTTCTACCAGTTTTTACTTGCATTCTTTTGATGTATGTGTGTTAGTTGCTCAGACATATCCGACTCTTTGTGATCCCATGGACTATAGCCCACCAGTCTCCTCTGTTGCCATTTCCTTCTGCAGGGGTTTTGATGTATAAATTTATGAAAAATTTCTTATTGGAGTGTAGTTGCTTTACAGTGTTAGTTCCTGCTGGACGGCAAAGTGAATCAGCTATACGTACACATACATCCTGGAGAAGGCAATGGCACCCCACTCTAGTACTCTTGCCTGGAAAATCCCACGGACAGAGGAGCCTGCTAGGCTGCAGTCCATGGGGTTGCTAAGAGTCGGACATGACTGAGCGACTTCACTTTCTCTTTTCATTTTCATGCATTGGAGAAGGAAATGGCAACCCACTCCAGTGTTTTTGCCTGGAGAATCCCAGGAACCAGGAAGCCTGGTGGGCTGCCGTCTATGGGGTCACACAGAGTTGGACACGACTGAAGTGACTTAGCATAGCATGAGCTAAGGAGGCAATGGCACCCCACTCCAGTACTCTTGCCTGGAAAATCCCACGGACAGAGGAGCCTGCTAGGCTGCAGTCCATGGGGTCATGAAGAGTCAGACACTTACTGAGCGACTTCACTTTCTCTTTTCACTTTCATGCATTGGAGAAGGAAATGGCAACCCACTCCAGTGTTCTTGCCTGGAAAATCCCAGGGATGGGGGAGCCTGGTGGGCTGCCGTCTATGGGGTCACACAGAGTCGGACACGACTGAGGCGACTTAGCAGCAGCAGCAGCATACATACATTCCCCTCTTGTGTGGATTTCCTTCCCATTTAGGTCAACACACTGTGTTGAGTAGAGTTCCCTGTGCTACTTCAGCTCTCACTAAAGTAACTTTTTAAAATGAAGATGGTTTAGCAGGGCTTGGGATCAGACTGACAGCTACCTGCTGTTCACCTTATACGGTGTTTGGGCACCTGGTCAACTTGTCTACCCCTCAGTTTATTCATATAGCATATGAGTTTATCATCGAACTTGCCTCATCAGTGATGTAATACCTGCTGAGGGTTTAGAGTCAGGCCTGGTACCCAGAAAGACTCACTGTGTCTTAGTGTATTTGTTGGAAAAACATTGGGTGTGAATACAGAACATCTAGATTGCGTGATAAGGAAGCACTCTTTGCTCCTGTAACAAGAAGTCTGGGGGAAGGGCAGAGGGGGCTTCATTTTTGGCCTGGTGGCCTCCCTTAAGGCCTGGGGTCCCCAGCTTTTCTGGAAGTCTCCCGAGGTCTCCACAAATCTTTTCCTGCCTGATTCAGACCATCACATCCTTGCAGAGGAAGGGGGCCGTGCCCTTCTCTTCACTGTGGCTCACTTGAAACCAGATAAGCTTTTCCTGCCAGCTTGCCTCTCTCCTCACCCACCAGATGCCCTCTGTGTTTTGTTTTTCAGAGTCGTATGACTTGCCTGCCCATTTCTAAATCAAAGGCAGTAAAGTACCTGCGTTGGTTTAGACTAATCAAACTTGACCTCCTGGAACTGAGGGTGGAAATGGGGGTTTACCTTTCCTGAAACACAGTTGCTCGTCACTAAACACAACCACGCATGCACACACACACACACACACACACACACACAAAATCAGGGCTCTGTTCCAGCAAAAGTTGCTAAATCTGATCTTTTTTTTTTGTTTGCAAGATTCAGAGGAAAACAATATTGGCAGCCCAGAGTTTCTAAAATATATAATTTAATTATTTCCGAAAATATAACTTTGTCTTACTGTTGCGATTGTAGGTCTGTAAAGAAAATGAAATAGCTTTTCTTTGTAATTTTGGAATTTCTTTTTAAGCAAAAGAGACTCATTGAGAAGCCACACAAACACCTACCCCAACCCCAAATAAGCCTTGCTTTGTTTCTGTTGAAGTTATCTAAAGTATTTGTTCTATGATAAAAAAGTTTTTTTTTAAAAAAAGTACTTTTTTAGTGTATGTAGCCCACTGTAGATGACATTAGCTAATTGCTAATTGATTCCTGAGCCCACAACATCTTTTTCCTTAGCTTAAGAAATGATGATTTTGCAATAGCCAGAACGTGGAGCCCTAGATGTCCATCCACGTGTGGTGCGCGTGGTCTCACTGGGTTTCTGCCATTGTCATTTGTCAGTCGGGGTGGTGGACTGGGCCTATTCAGCCCCGTATACTATGCATATTTGGATTTGGTGGTAAAATCCTATTTCGGACAGCAGGACAATGATGTTGCAGACTTTGGACTCTGGGACGGGAGGGGTGGGATGACTGGGGAGAATAACATTGAAATATGTATATATTATATCTGATTACAATTTGTTCATATTGTGTTTGTAATGTTTCTGATATAATAAAGAGATTCTTGATTAAAAAAAAAAAGAAATGATGATTCATTCATTAAATTTAGTGGTTTACCATCAGCTGGATAATTAACCAACCTGAAAACTATTTAACTAGACAGGAAGAGCAAAAACAAAATTCATATTAAAACTTTGGCTTAAAGTAAGCACAGTTGTTTGGATAGAAGAGGACAAATAAGTTATGCTGGATACACTGGAAATCTAGTCCAGCCATTCTCATTTAATTGTGGCTTTATTCATTTAACTGTTCCCATGAGTCATCTGACTTTAATGGCCTGATGCCTTGTCTGTGGCTTTTTTTTTTTTCCCCGCCTTAATTTTTGCCATTAAAAATAAAGTAAAGGAGTGGCATCAGGTAGATAAAAGAATGTTTCATATGGTTTAAAAAAAAGTCAGCCCTGGCCTTTAGGATTTGAGATCACAAGGGTGGAACTTATATCTTCTCTTAGTTATGCCATCTGTCCTAAAGAGGTCGAGAGAGTTCCAGATTTTATATGCCTGCAGTGGTTTTGTTTTTGCTCTATTTCCTACTAGAGTGCTTGCCTCTCATTATCTCTGTTTTTTGAAGGCAATTATGCCCACATCAGCTGTGCCAATGGGAATAAACAGTAGGGATGAAAAGGACAAAGGAGGGTGTGAGTGCTGAGCTAGCAGGCACAACTGGAAGCTGAGGTGCTTTCCCTTTTGTGGATGGACCCTACATAAGAGGGCTACTGAATCTTCCTTCCCTCTGAGTGTTGCTAAGTTACACCTCTGTGACCAGAGGTAGGCGGTATACTGAACTCTGACCCAGGAAGCACTTGGAGTCAAACTTAACATGATTATGGAATCATGACTGACTCGCTTTCCTCAGAATAGCCTGTAGCTGCATCCTACATCAAGATCATCTCAGAAGGTTGGACTGCTGCTGCTGCTAAGTCGCTTCAGACATGTCCGACTCTGTACAACTCCATAGATGGCAGGCCACTAGGCTCCTCTGTCCCTGGGATTCTCCAGGCAAGAACACTGGAGTGGGTTGCCATTTCCTTCTCCAATGCATGAAAGTGAAAAGTGAAGTCGCTCAGTCGTGCCCAACTCTTAGTGACCCCATGGACTGCAGCCCACCAGCCTCCTCTGTCCATGGGATTTTCCAGGCAAGAGTACTGGAGTGGGGTGCCATTGCCTTCTCTGGAAGGTAGGACTGAGCATCCGTCAAAAGCAACCTTTTCTTACCTCAGTCATTTGACTTCCTTCTTCTGAGAGCACTCAGAGGAAGCACAGAGGATTTGAAGACTAAATCAGTGTTTGTTGTGTTGCCTTTAAAAAGTTCTCCTGGGACTTCCCTGGTGGTCCAATAGCTAGGACTCTGAGCTTTCCCTGCAGGGGGCATTAGTTGGAACCCTGGTGGGGGCACTAAGATCCCACATGCCATGCAGCCAACAAGTTTTATAAAAATAATAAAATTAGGTCTTAAATAAATAAAATGTAAAACAAGAAAAATTCTCCTGTTTTAAAAATTTTGATTCTAAGATCTAAGTAACAAAAAAATGCAATGTTTTGATGTGTGGCTGTGTTTTAAGAAATCTGAATTTCTTTTTATGATTACCACTTCCCTGACTCTGCATGGACTATAATATTGGCAGATAATAGATCATAAGCTGCCTTTGTTCTTATATCCCCACGGTTTATTGCAGCTAATAAATTCCGCAAAAGAGGAGGCAGGATCTTTACAATATGTGATTGGGAGAATTTGGGACCAGAACTGTAGAGGGACCTTAAGGGAAATTTAAGCTAATTGGGAGCCTGCCATTTTCACTACCTTGTCTGGGTGAACAGGCCTGAAGCCAATTAACAGAAAGAGTGGTGAGGTGGAAGGCACATTCCAGCCACCACTTACGCTGTGTTACAGGGGACGACTGCCCTGACCTTTAGAGGAAAGTCCATGCTTTAAGGTTTTTTCCATCAAGCAAAAACTTCATCTAATTGGCAGGTTATACTGAGGGAGGCAGACTCGGGGCCTTAAATGCAGACTCGGGGAAAGCCTTAAATGTGTGGTGATGGTGAGATTCAGGCTTGACATTGAATGTGCTGCCCCTGCCTTGCTGGAGCCTATGAGGCTGTGAGTTTTAGAAGCGCTGACCTGCCTTTTTCCTTTTTATTTTGTGTACTTCTGTCACTGTCTCCAGACGGCATGCTCTTGCTCCAGACTTTTTCATGTCGACAGGACATTTCTGACTTATGATCACTTCTTCCTTCTGAAATGAAGGTGGCTAATCCAGGGAGGGATAGGTTTGTTTTTATGTCAGCTGTGTTTGTTGAGTCATAGAGATTATAATGAGAAAATAATTGACTGTTAAATAGAAAACAGATGTAATAAAATAATGCCAGAGAATGAATGTTTATCGTTGGTCTTATTTGCAAAAAATAAAAGAGTCCAGCATTGTCTGCTTATCCTAATTGATGCTTTTTAAAGTTTTGAAAATATTTACACATTATGATTACTACTTACGTGCTACACAGTGAGTATATTCACAAACCATAGAAAAGGTTTTTATTTTTCATTATAATTTGTTTAAGGCCAAATTTTTGAAGATCTGGGGCAAAAGTAAATTTTAAAAATTAGAGCCTGGGGACTTCCCTGGTGGTCCAGAGTCTGAAGCCTCCACACCCCCAATGCAGGGGGCCTGGCTTCCATTCCTGATCAGGGAACTAGATCTTACATACTGCATCTAAGAGTTCTAATGCTGCAACTAAGACCCAGTGCAGCCAAATAAGAAAATGAATAAATAAGTAAAAATAAGTATTAAAACATAAAAGTAGTCTGTTTTGGATGTGAATAAGCAGTGTGTGAAGAAACATTTTTAGAATGGATACTTGTCTAGGTACGGCTGGGTCCCTTCACTGTTCACCGGAAACTGCCACAGCATTGTTAATTGGCTATAAATACAAAATAAAATAAAAAGCTTTATTTAGGGAAAAAAAAGAGAAACTTTTAAGCTTATCCAGATTTTTATACAGGGATAATTTAAACAATGAGTAAGTCGGTCAGTAATTCCTCATGGTCCTAGGTCTTGCCTGTTTCGCCCTGGTGTGATGCATGACAGGGGCCAAGGGTCACGCCATGGGCCCTGTCTGCACACCTCTCGTTGAGGCTGAGTTTTCTTTCGTCTTCATGCGCAGGGGCAGATCCTCATTCCTTCCCAAGTGCTTAAAATCCTTTTCTAAATGGGGAAGAAAAAAAAATCTCCTTTCAATGACACTTAGAACCATCCAGATGACATAAATAAGTTGTTCTCCAGAATATGAACTGATCATACTTTCTTAATGACAAAATTAGGAGGTGGCTTCCTCAGAAACCTGATTATAACAGCTGCAAACATATCACTGAAATGACCGCAGGGTCATCCAGTTAGAACCGGGAATCACGATGGAAATTCTGACTGGGGAACTGGCCGGGCTTTGTGGTCTCTGCCGACATTAACGGAACAGGAGGTTAGGGTCTGGTGCTGCCAGATAGTAATTAGAATGTGTTTTGTTTGTTATTTCTTTAGCACATAGACACTGAGGAACCAAAAGACTGGATTATCTGGTTAAAAATAATCAAAGGTCCTTGCCTCCCAATTCTCAAGTTCTACAGTTTTCTATTAAAAGGTAGGGGATCTATTAATATTATTTCCTAGTTGGCAAAGTTTGGCAGAACTTGTGCAGGAGCAAGTATAATTGCGTTCCCCTCTAGCAGCAGCAAATGTAGAAACAAGAAACATTGATCCTTTTAAAATTAAATTTAGTTTTCATTATAAAATGCCAGAGAGTTTCTTCATAGCAGAAACCTGTCATGTTCACAATAACACCAAAAATAAAAAACCCAAACAACCTCTGAAGTGAGGTGTCATGTCTCTTGGATATGCCAAGAGCAGACTGTCTTGGACTTTGATAACGGTGTGCCTACCATAATAAGACACGTCTTTACATTAGTTAAGGTTTAAAGCACGATTAAAGTGACTTCTGTGTACATGACACATATTATTTCTCATAAACCCTACACATTTTCTACTTGTATTTTCAAAGAACTGTGGACTCATAGCATCAAATACAAAATCAGGACTGGAAGGCAAGGGGCTGGTGGACATTTTTCAAGAAGGGCGCACGAGTTTCCCGGGGAGCCTTGCCAAAACACATGCAGGGCCACTTTCATGAGAGTGATAAGCTGCATTTTACCCTTATCTAAACTCATAATTCACTGGCGGGGCCTTGACTGGGTTGTGTAAACTCTGCAAACTTCATTTTCAGTACAGACAAAAAGGGAAAATAATGCCCACTCTTGGCGTGTGTGCAGATAAAGTGAGGGAACACATACCCAAACTCAGATCCAGCTTTTGGTGCATCGTGGGCACTTGCTCAGTGCTGCTTTCCTGTCTTAATTTTGGGGGAGAATGGGCTTAATAGTTACGCCTCACTTAACTCTCTCTAGTGTTGAGTCACTGAAATGTTATTTTTTCCTAGCATATTAGGTGTCCCACTTGGTGTGCTGGGCTGGTTCGTTTTCATCCCTGGTGTATTCTAATGCCCTCATCATCCTTCCAGAATTGGATTCTTGCTTCCATGCATCTTATCAGAATTAGAATACAAGTTAATCATTTTAAATCATCTCTGGTTCCTCTCTGAAGAACCTAGTCTGACATAAGAATGACATTAGTGTTAATCTCTGTGTCTGTGTCCATGTTTTATATTCCCTTCTGTTTTTGGCAAACACGTGTGGTTTTGATACGATTAGACCTAAGAATACGATTTGATACGTATTAGACCGCTTAAGAATGCTAAGTGTCTTAGGAGGGCTTCTGCTCGGCCACTTTCTAAGCATCTGGGTCCCTTTGTGAATGGAGGACGCTCCGGAGGCGTAGTGCTGCTCGTTGGTTTTTGGAGTGTTGGGTTGGGGGTAGTGCGGTTTAATGGGAACTAGTCAATTCTCCTGTTCCTTTATGACTGGCCCTTTTTATTGCTTCTTTGGCCTATGGAGCTAAAAGCCTGGGAGCAGCAGGGAAGTGCGTCTGAAATTCTACTGAGTGAAAAATCTTTGGTGGTGTGTGGATTAACCTTCACGGGGTGTCTGTTAGTAGCTGATGATTTCCTTGCCTGTGAATATAGCTGCTATAACTCGATGTTTAGAGCTTGTGCTGTGGATAAAGGCCCATTTTCTTTTTAGCTACGACCCTCAGGTGCCTTTTCATATATTCATTGCAGGCAGTCTTCAAGATTTTTGTTGTGAGCTGCACGATTAAACATGGCTATGAAAAGAATACAGGTTTTCTCCTCTCCTACATTCGCTGAGCAGTGAACTGCTCTCTTTTAAAGAAATTTGGTGAAGAAGTTGCATTAAAATCTTTAGCTTACAGTATGTCTTCTCTGCCTGTGTCCTGCAGCCTGCCCATAGCAAGTGAATCCCTCATAGGCCATTTTAAATTTGGGGGTTTTGTGATCTAGGTAGGTGTAGTTTTTCAAAGTCAGTCTCATACAGGCTTTTTCCAACTACCTTCAACAGGATTCTGGAATGGTCCTGAAAAAAATGGCTATTTTTAAACACTAAAGCGTTTTGCTCAATGGTTGCATGTTCTTTTCTCCCACTGAGGCCTGGGTATATGTGCCCTGTAGTATTTTCATTGGGTCTGTGTATCTGTGAGCTATTTTTTCCTTCAGTTTTTCCCTCCTTTCTTTCTCTTTCTGCTCTTATGGCTGAAGGAGGTTGTTGATCAGCTTTCTTCAATACCTGAAAAGATTTTAAAGAAGAAAATACTGAAAATAAACATGTAGTTTCCATAATATAAAGGACTTCCCTGTAGCTCAAATGATAAAGAATCTGCCTTCAATGCAGGAGACCAGGAATCGATCCCAGGGTTGGGAAGATCCTCTGGAGAAGGGAGTGGCAAGTCACTCCAGTATGCTTGCCTGGAGAATCCCATGGACAGAGGAGCCTGTTGGGCTACAATCTGTGAGATTGCAAATTGTTGGACATGACTAAGAGACTAACACACCCATTTCCATAATATAACCTCAATAGCATTGCAAGGGAGAGGGGTTTGGAGTGGGCTTTTGGGTTTTACTTCATGTTTTTATAGAAATACATACTCCTTTGCAATAATTGAACATATTACTTGTAATATTTTTATTTTTAGCAAATCAAGCTTCATAAGATTGAAAGATGGAGTAATGTTTTCTCTCTTTCTCTTTATTAAGCAAATACTGTAATCACCAAATTATAAGATAAAATGGCAATGTGGATATTTATCAGAATCAAGTTAAAACTTTTGAGAAGCAGAGTGTTTCTTCCTGCCTGCTGTATTCCTTCACTTCTCTGAAGTCATTCTTGTGTTCTGTGGTTCCTCCTGTTCCCAGCAGTGTGTTTGCACACGTGCCTAGGAGCGTGCTGCTGCCCTCCTCATACCTGGAGAAATTTCCCTAAGGTTAGCAGCCCTCACCACTGCTTTGTCCTCTGTGCCTTCTCAGTCATAGGACTTTGCCTTTGTGTTTATTTCTTCCCTTCACAGCCCTGAGTGTGTGTATGTGTGTGTCTCTGCCCTCGGTCGTCTAGTCAGCAGCTATAGGCTACCCACTGCCACATTCTTGGGCTTCCCTGGTGGCTCAGACAGGAAAGAATTCAGCTGCAATGCTGGAGACCTGGGTTTGATTCCTGGGTTGGGAAGATCACCTGGAGGAGAGCATGGCAACCCACTCCAATGTTCTTGCTTGGAGAATCCCATGAACAGAGGAGCCTGACGGGCTATAGTCCATGGGGTCACAAACAGTCGGCCGTGACTGAGTGACTAAACCCAGCACACAGGCTTCATTAACACTGGCCCTGTCCCACAAACTCTTGTCTCCTGGCTGCCCTGCCAATTCACAGACTCAGTTCCTTCCTTTTTTTTTTTAAATTGTGGTTAAAATCACATAATATAAAACATACTATTTTAACCATATTTAATTGTGCAGTTCAGTGGCACTAAGTCCATTCACATTGTTGTGTAACTCTCACCATCATCCATCTCCTGAAGTTTTCACCTTCCTAACTTCCTAAACTTCATTAAACAGTAAGTCCCCCTCCCCACAACCCCACCCTCACCACCTGGCCCCTGGCATCTCCTGATGTACTTTCTGACCATGATTTGACTATTCTAGGTACCTTGTATAAGTGGAATCAAACCGTATTCATCTGCCCCTTCTGTATCTTGGAATGCATTTTTAAGGTTAACTTAACATACATCCTACAAACAGATTGCACCTTCTGCCCCCTCCCGCCCCCGCTCCGGCCATGTTATACAGTGGGCCCTCACCAGCCGTCTGTCTCATATGTAATAGTGTACATGCATCAATCCCAATCTCCCACACCACCCTCCTTGGTGTCTACAGGTTTGTTCTTTATGTTCTTTATGTATCCCTTCCCACCCCCCGCCCCTCCCTAATCCTCATGCTTGAAGGAGGGGCACATTCCTGCAGCCTCAGCCTATTGTCTCTTCTTTCATAAGCTTTTTCTTTATTACACTTATGAATTTGAAGTTATCTTTGTTTATGTCTGTTTCCATGCACCAAAATGGCACAGGCATCATCCTGGTTACCATTTGTTTGTAGCTCTGACTCATTCCCCATGTGTTTTTGAGTGAATAAGTGTTTTGAGAAGTTTGAAGGAGAAAGTCCATAATGATTTTACTTTTCCTGATACCATGTATTGTAGGTTGGTTCTTTGTTGGGTGGACTAGATTGGCTGTTTTTATGCCATATGATATGATCCTGTGATTTTTATTAGTTACCAGCTAAAAGCTGCAGATTATAGGTAAAGCCAAGAAAAACTGTTAAATATTAAGACATGTACATAAGTCAACCTTATGCATGTGGTCGTACTTCTGAGTCATCAGTGTTTGGCTACATCCTTGCTTGTTTTGCAAGGGGTGCAAGTTTTACACCAAAACCCAGGTCTGATGGAGAGCTTGGTCTTCGTCATTTATAGACTTATTTAATCACTTTTTATCTTTCCCTGAGAGTGTCTTGTAACTGAACATGGTGTTAAAAGGTGAGCCTGAGCAATCTGTTACCAGCAGTGTCTCTGCATCCTTATAATTTTTGCTGTATCACAGGTCACAGTTGCCTGGGAAAGACACCTGAGGCTTTTCAGGCTTTTAAAGCTTTCTAGAGAACATCATGATCATAGAAGGTGCAAGCTGCTGGGACTTACTTAAGGGAGGCATTAGTGGGACATAAAAAAAAAAAGCCCCCTAAAATGTTGCTCACGTTCCAACATAGTCACCGATTCTATTAGCTCTGAAGTTTTTAATTACTTGAATATTTAAAATATTTAATTATCAGAAAATGTGAAATTACTCTGTGGTTGTAGCTAAAGCAACAGATTAATTTTCCATTTAATTGGAATACAATATTTGAACAAGTTGTTTGATTATATTTAATATTTTATAAGCAGGTGAGTTGAATGTAATATATTCTCTCCTGAATATATCATATATTTTGTTTATTTCAGAGCTGTTTTCTTGCTGTTTAAAAATTGTTTTTCAGAGAGTTCTGAGGTTTGTATTGTCATTAGAATGACTATGAATTATAATGATTACTCTTGTACCCCAGGCTAGCAAAAATTTTTTTCTTTTAGTGACAAATTTTCTTATTCTGGGAACATTGGAGTTTCATATCTACATATTCAGCGTATAACATGTGGATATTATAAATTCTGAGTTACCATTAGCATTTTAGTCTAGTATGTAGATTTTTGATATTATTTTCTTCATCCAATTCTGAGTAACATTTCTCTTCTTATACATGGATATTTCATATAAAATTGAATTTTAGAAATTATTTTCAAAAAGAGATGTGATGTCCTTTATTTCTTATGGAACTGAACAAAAAGTTTTTTTAATAAAATGAACTGATTCTTATAGAAAGATAACCCACACAGTCTGTAGAGAATTTTTAAAAAGAAATTAATACTAATAGGTGTCCCTGTTTATTTCTGTAATACTCTGGGCTCATTGGACATCTAGTGAGATGAGTGATGAGAATTATGGGGTCTTCTCTGTTATCCTGAAAAATAGTATACTCGTTGGGGTTATATATATATATATATGGGGTTAATTTGATAATATGATTTCTTTTTTTACATAAAAATGTTAGGATATGTTATTTAAGTTTGGCAAAGGTGATATATTCATAGTCCACAAATCACACATTACACATGGATATTACAAAATACTGCCTTCCAGTGTCCGGCTCTCTTCCCTTTATGCAGTCACCGTTACTGGGTTCTTAGGGATCCTTTCACATAGTACCATTCTTTTCTAAGCTAACATGAAAATATATTCTTTTTTCACATTTTTGCATGAATACTATCCATCATCTTCTGAGCTTTGACTTCTCTGCTGAGAATGATTGGGCAGTCTTTTTATATTGAAACATAAATAGTGTCTATTTATGAAACAGTTTAGTAATTTTCCTTTGTACAGATGGAACATTGTCTGCTGATAAGCACTCTGCTGTTCACTGGGCTTTGCACCCCAGTGAATAACCTTTGTCCTTAAGCTACTTGGCATTGACTGTCTTGTGGTTAGATACCTAAAATTAAAATTGTACATTTGTGGGTTTGTACGAGAGTATATACATATGTAACTTTGATGGATGTTTCCAGACTGACCTCAGTAGATATTGGACCAGCTTATACTCCCATCAGCAATGCCCAGGAGACCCCTTGCACTCTGTCATGTTACCTTACAACATGAGGTTCTGTGAAATCTGTTCAGCTGACAAGATGTGCCTTTATAATTCCTCCCTTTCAATGCTCTCTAGAACAGAAGAGTGTCGACTCAGTTGCAGCATGTGAGCTGAGAGTGGGCTTCCTTTCCTCTTCAGGAGAGCATGTCACTCAATCCCTGTCGTCCTGGAAGGAAGAGGAAGCCTTAGGGGTAGGGGTGGAGGTTCATGTTATTCCTTCACAGACAAAAGACACAGTAGTATTAGTTTTTTCTGTTTTTAATTCTTTCCATTCTATTTGTTTTTTGGCCATGCTGTGTGGCATGTGGGATCTTAGTTCCCCGAGCAGGGATCAAACCAACACCACCTGCATTGGAAGCATGGGGTCTTAACTGCTGGACTGCCAGGGAAGTCAGTGTTTCTGTTGTGGGTGGGTCTTCCTGCTGCTCTTTCACCGACATCCCAGTGCCAGTGCTTTTCCCCTTACTCCGGCGCTGCCAGCTGCCTGGACCTTCTTTGGTCTCTAGATTCATGTTGCCCTTCCATCGCTGGCTTTTTGAACATGCTGGTTGACTCTCCCTTCCTCTCTTCCTGACTCCTCTCCTTTGGCCAGAACTAGGAGAGCTCCACCTTTGGAGAGGTCCTGACACCTGACTCCCGTGACCCATTATCCTATCTCCTTGTTTCTGGCCAAACCAAAAGAAGGTGCACCCAGCAACTGCTGATTCCCTTTCTTCCCAACATAGCAATTATGTTTAGCATAGCATAGCATCAGGCTTCATTTTAAATGTGTCTTTTTCTTTTAATGAGAGCATGCCTGTATTTGTTGCTCTGGGTTCTGTTTTTGAGGGAGGCATGCGTTAACTTCTGGTGGCATGAAATCTCTTTCACAACCTTTGCATCTAAACACAACTTTACTTTCATTGAATGCACTTGTAGTTGTAAAGGGCTACCTATTTTTAATTTTTAATTCACAGTTCTTCTTGTGAAACATTTTTTTAGCAAACATTTCTATAAAAAATATACTGTTCCTTAGATAGTATATCTTTCCTTACATTGAATGTTTAAGTTTTCAAGAATCTCTTCTAGATTAAGTTGGGGAAAATTTGAAGGGAGGGCAAGGAAAGTTAGATTATATCAGCAGAAATCTAGGCTTTTGACTTACTCCTATTTTAAGTCCCTGGAGGAACTAATTTTCCTGAGAACTTTGTATTTTAATCATAAACAGACCTGATTCAGTAATACTTTCATAAACCTTTGGCTGAGAGTTTGGCATTAATGTCCTGAACTCATAGAAAGAGAAACATATTTCTGTGGATTGGCCAAGAAAAATAGGTCTCAATTCAAATAAAAATAATGTTTGTTATTTTAAAAAGATTTTTCCACTGAGTTATGTGTTAAACTTTTGCTAATTTAGTTGTCTAATATTGGACATGACTTAGCCAGCAATATGATATACTTTCTGTGGCTCAATATAATGACTATTTGAGTTTTTACAATTCTGTTCTTGAGTAGGAGTTAAGTTGAATTAGGGTATACATAATTATTTAATTAACTTTTATTATTTATTTTATAGATTTATATAAAAAGATAAATCTCATGTCTTATTTCCTTCAATATATTGGAAACCATAAAATATGCAGGGATTTTACTGACAGTGAACATGTCTTCTTTAAGGTGTGTGTGTGCATTTTTCCTTCTGTAACTGGCTGGATTAGCATTTTGGATCTACTGGATCCCTAGGAAGTCTTTCTCTTGGCTTCTCTGCCATTCTGTCTGTAAGCTCACTCACTGTTTTATTTGCAGAAATCTCTTTCTTTTACTGTGCCTGAGTGTGTGCAGGTCATTTTTCTAAATGGAATTTTATGTGCTCTTCTTTGGCATGACCTTATAGTTTCTCTTCCCATCCCTCCAGCCTTATGTTACCCACAAATACTAGCTAACTACTTCTTTCTAGATGTCTTTTAGCCATTTTTACACTTTCTTCCAAGCAGAGGGGAAGTGGTCCCTAGTCTGAAGGGCAATGTGAGGTAAAGCCCCTAGTTCTGGACCTGACCCGCCGTCCACATCCAGTTGTGTGATCCATCGCAGCCTCTGGATGCCAGGATGACCTCACCCCCTGTGAAATGGTCTGCAGTTAATTTCCGAATGTTTCCTAGAGCTAGAAAATTCTGATTGTCGGTGACTTTCTTATTTTTTGTCATTTTGCCATGTGTCTCCCAGGTTTCAAACTAATTTTGCTTTTTCTCTTCCTTCTACTGCTTCTTGTTTTATCTGTTGCCAGGTGCTACATATTATACCTTTAGTCTGGCATGTATCTGTGCCTTTCTGCTTTCTTTGCACCTGTTCACACTTCAGCCTCACTCCCTTCGACTGGACTCGTGGAACATTTGTCTCCCTCCACCATCTGTCCCTTCCTTAGTCAATGCTGCATCTTCCTGTTTGCTTCATCTTTCAAACCACCATTTGTATTGCATCACCTCCAAGTGTAAAGACATTAAAAATATCTCTCCTGCACTGATTTAAAATTAACCACATTAGCTGGATGTTCTGAGAATTCTGCAATCCAGAATCCTAGTTAAACTTTTTTTAGGCTTTATCTCCTACCGTGGCCTCAGGTAGATCCTGTGCTCTGTTGGACTTCTGTGCCTTCCTTTTTAATGAATATTCTCTTTCTTCTGCCTCCAGTGTCCCCCCAACTTTAGAGTCAGTGTTGTGTCATTATTTACTTAGTCCAGTCTCTGGTGTGTTTTGTTTTTGGCTGTGCTGCACCGTTTGCGAGATCTTAGTTCCCCGGCCAGGAATTGAACCTGGACCCTCAACAGTGAAAGTGCTGAGTCCTAACCCCTGGACTGCCAGGGAAGTCACATATGTTTTGGATGCTCACTCTGAGACATCACTCTGCTTGAGAACAGAGTGGTTAGAACAGGGAAGAGGTCCAGATTAGGTCCTAGTTCATGCTTCTTACCTGGGATCCTAAATAAGCTGCTTAATCTCTAGCTTCCTGGAGGGATAGGCATAACCTGGATGGAAATTGTCACTTAAGGAAAACCAGTATTCCAAAAGCCTCTGTGGAGAACAAGGAGTCTGGTAAAATTTTGAGGAACTCCAAATCATTGATTTCAGTTAATGATCTTTCCACAAAGCACCAGTCAGTTTTTGTCTCATGCATCAGGTGCACTCAATGTGCCAGCAAATGTGGAAAACTCAGCAGTGGCCACAGGACTGGAAAAGGTCAGTTTTTATTCCAATCCCAAAGAAAGGCAATGCCAAAGAATGCTCAAACTACCACACAATTGCTCTCATCTCACACGCTAGTAAAGTAATGCTCAAAATTCTCCAACCCAGGCTTCGCAATATGTGAACTGTGAACTTCCAGATATTCAAGCTGGTTTTAGAAAAGGCAGAGGAACTAGAGATCAAATTGCCAACATTCACTGGATCATGGAAAAAGCAGCAGAGTTCCAGAAAAACATCTATTTCTGCTTTATTGACTATGCCAAAGCCTTTAACTGTGTGGATCACAATCAACTGTGGAAAATTCTGAAAGAGACAGGAATACCAGACCACCTGACCTGCCTCTTGAGAAACCTAGATGCAGGTCAGGAAGCAGCAGTTAGAACTGGACATGGAACAACAGACTGGTTCCAAATAGGAAGAGGAGTATGTCAAGGCTGTATATTGTCACCCTGCTTATTTAACTTATATGCAGAGTACATCCGCAGGACATGAGAAACACTGGGCTGGATGAAGCACAAGCTGGAATCAAAATTGCTGGGAGAAATATCAATAACCTCAGATATGCAGATGACACCACCCTTATGGCAGAAAGTGAAGAGGAACTAAGAAGCCTCTTGATGAAGGTGAAAGTGGAGAGTGAAAAAGTTGGCTTAAAGCTCAACATTTAGAAAACTAAGATCATGGTGTCTGGTCCCATCACTTTATGGGAAATAGATGGGGAAACAGTGGAAACAGTGGCAGACTTTATATTTCTGGGTTCCAAAATCACTGCAGATGGTGACTGCAGCCATGAAATCAAGATCCTTATTCTTTGGAAGGAAAGTTATGACCAACCTAGATAGCATATTGAAAAGCAGAGACATTACTTTGCCAACAAAGGTCCATCTAGTCAAGGCTGTGGTTTTTCCAGTGGTCCTGTATGGATGTGAGAGTTGGACTGTGAAGAAAGCTGAGTGCCGAAGAATTGATGCTTTTGAACTGTGGTGTTGGAGAAGACTCTTGAGAGTCCCTTGGACTGCCAGGAGATCCAACCAGTCCATCCTAAAGGAGATCAGTCCTGGGTGTTCTTTGGAAGGACTGATGCTAAAGCTGTAACTCCAGTATTTTGGCCACCTCATGCAAGGAGTTGACTCATTGGAAAAGACTGATGCTGGGAGAGATTGGGGGCAGGAGGAGAAGGAGACGACAGAGGATGAGATGGCTGGATGGCATCACCGACTCAATGGACATGAGTTTGAGTGAACTCCGGGAGTTGGTGATGGACAGGGAGGCCTGGCGTGCTGCGATTCATGGGATCACAAAGAGTCGAACACGACTGAGCAACTGAACTGAACTGATTAGGTGTTATTTTCATTGCTTTTGAGTCAGAGATGTTCTGGTGTGAGGAGGTGATTTCCTGTGCTCATAGCCACATGCTCAGACTTGAATTCCGCTTGGAGGGACTTCCTGGTCTGACTGCTATGAGATGCATTTTCCTTCTCTGGGCAATTAGGGAAATTATTAATTTTTTTTTTTTTTTAACTAACACAGTTTTTCAGAAGCTTTAATGACCTCCTCATAGTGGTTAACAGCTTATGCTCCTAAACCCTGAAAAACTATAGTCACTTTGATTTGACACTTTACTCTTAAAAATTATGTTATTTGTAAAATAGTGGATGGTATTCACTTTGGGTCTTGAAAGATGATAGTGGTACCCCTGGTAAAGTCAGGTTACAGAAACATGAACATAGGGGAAATTTTGTTGGTAAATGTCTGATTTGCTGGGTTTTAGTGATATGTGTGGACAAGATGGATATTAGAAGTTGAATTGGGTTCAGATTTGCACACGTATTCAAATATATATTATGCAAACGCAACACTGGTGATATAGAAAGGGGGTCAAATCTGTCACATTGGTTCAAACAACAAATTTCTTTAACCATTAAAGTCCACCAGAAATGGATTTGAGATGAGAAAGCTCTATTAAGAAGATAAGAAATAATGTCTTAAATTCATGCTGTTGCAGCAGAGATAAAAAATAATACATTTGACAGATACCAGGAGGAAGAATCTGTTGGTCTTGGTAATAATGTGATTATTCAAGGTATGATTTTCTCTGGTTGAGGTATTAAAAATTGCTGACCATAATTTCAGTAGAACAAAGGGCCAGGCACCAGATTTCTAGGGGTTGAGGAATAGTGGGTCTCCCCAGGTGGTGCCAGTGGTAAAGAGCCCGTCTGCCAGTGCAGGAGACATAAGAGATACAGGTTTGATCCCTGGGTCGGGAAGATCCCATGGAAGAGGGCACGGCAACCCACTCCAATATTTTTGCTTGGAGAATCCCCATGAACAGAGGAGCCTGGTGGGTTACAGTCCAGAGGGTTACAAACAGTCAGACACAACTGAAGTGACTTAGCATGCTTGCATGAGGATTAGTAGGGGGTATAAAATGTGAAAATCTAAAAGAAAAAGAGGAAGGCATTTTGTTTTTTTTTTCAATGATGAGGGGAGTGGTTCCCTAGTTGCCTGTTGGTATGAAGGTCATTGCTCATTGGGGTAGAGCTGTTCACTCAAAATTTAAAAAGAACCTTGATTACCTTGCATTAATAAGCCAGCTTTCATCAGGCTTCATATCTGATTAGTTCCTCCTGGAGTCTTCCAAAGGCTCTCTGGTTTCTCCTAACCTGAATGGTTTTGTGTTAGTGGAATTTATTTTGTTGTCTATTTCTTCCAACAGATTGCTATGGAAATATTAAATAACACTGGGCTTGACTCTTATCTCAAGGGATTCTGACTATTAAAATTTCTGCTCATGCTAAAGAACTTTTTGTTTGGTAGAAAATATGATATGGCTGGTGATTTTGTTTTTTTCTTTTTTACCCTCTGTGTGCTTTGCTTTATGTAACGAGATGATGGAACTGTTTATCATCAAACTTTATAGCTTCTTTCTTCTATTGTTTTTCTACTATTAGGTAAGAGGCTAATGTGTACAAATTAAAATATTGAATTTTTTTTTTTTTTTACTGTAGTTTAGCAAAAAAATTCAGCAAAAATTTTTTAGTAATCAAGTGATAATAAGGCAGTGGCCCTAAAGGCAAACTTGTGTACTACAGATTGGAAGGTCATTGATGAGTGAATCTGACGATGCCTGTCTTTGATTTCAATACTTTACTAATGTGAGTACTGTTTACAGAGAAATGTTTGCTGTTGGATAAGTATGTTAATTGTTACAGTAGTAGAAAGTGCTAGAAATAACCTACTATTGTCCATTTATGGAGGAGTGTCTGTATCAATTATTTTATATTTGTACTGATGGATACTCTTAGTGCAGCCATTAAAAGAATTGAGGTAAAAGTATTGAAAGATTTCCAAGACATGTCATTAAATGAAAAGAACAAGTTTCACAGGGTATATATTATATGTTTCATTTCACATAAAAATTATACCTGAGTATATGGGCATCTCATGCATATGTAAGTATAGAGAGGAAATTGGAGGGATATTTTCCAAATTGCAGGTATGGTTCTAAATTGCAATTGTGAATCATTCTAAAGAGGAAACTTGGACTAGGAGCGTAGTGATGACATGGGACTTCCATGCTTTATTCTGTATACTTTAGCACCAGTAATCTCATTCTGAAGGAGATCAATCCTGGAATTTCTTTGGAAGGAATGATGCTAAAGCTGAAACTCCAGTATTTTGGCCACCTCATGCGAAGAGTTGACTCATTGGAGAAGACTCTGATGCTGGGAGGGATCGAGGGCAGGAGGAGAAGGGGACGACAGAGGATGAGATGGCTGGATGGCATCACTGACTTGATGGGTGTGAGTCTGAGTGACCTCCGGGATCTGGTGATGGACAGGGAGGCCTGGCGTGCTGCGGTTCATGGGGTCGCAAAGAGTCGGACATGACTGAGCGACTGATCTGATCTGATCCGAATCTTATATGAGATGAGTTGATGATGGGGAAAACTCCCTATAACATTAAAAGGAATTACTAAGGAGACACACTTCCAACCCTGAGGTGGGTTGGTTTCCCCTGCTTCTGATAATGTTTCTTTGTATTACTTCTATTCTTTTCTTCTCTCAACATCCAATATCTTCTTTAACATTTACTTTATGATCTGTTTTAAATTAATATTTAAAAATTATCCTACTGTTTTTTATATTCAATTTTATGAATGCATAGTGTCTTTCATTAAAAAGTTTAATGCAAGATTGGAGTTGCTTGCCCTGTGAAAGGTGGCACATGACCAGACACATGTCCTCGTGTTTTGTGCCCTGATGTGAAGGTGGTCACTCAGTAAAAACTTAGTTCAGTTCAGTTACTCAGCCATGTCTGACTCTTTGCGACCCCATATACTGCAGCACGCCAGGCCTCCCTGTCCATCACCAACTCCCGGAGTTCACTCAAACTTGTGTCCATTGAGTTGGTGATGCCGTCTAAGCATCTCATCCTCTGTTGTCCCCTTCTCCTCCTGCCTTCAATCTTTCCCACCATCAGAGTCTTTTCCAGTGGGTCAGTTCTTCCCATCAGGTGGCCAAAGTATTGGAGTTTCAGCTTCAGCATCAGTCCTTCCAATGAATGTTCGGGACTGATCTGCTTTAGGATGGACTGGTTGGATCACCTTGCAGTCCAAGAGACTCTCAAGAGTCTTCTCCAACACCACAGTTCAAAAGCATCAATTCTAAAGCATTCAGCTTTCTTTATAGTCTGACTCTTATATCCGTACATGACTACTGGAAAAACCATAGCTTTGACTAGATGGACCTTTGTTGGCAAAGTAATGTCTCTGTTTTTTTTAATAAGCTGTCTAGGTTGGTCATAACTTTTATTCCAAGGAGCAAATGTCTTTGAATTTCATGGCTGCAGTCACCATCTGCAGTGGTTTTGGAGGCCCCCAAAATAAAGTGTGCCACTGTTTCCATTGTTTCCCCATCTATTTGCCATGAAATGATGGGACCGGATGCCATGATCTTCGTTTTCTGAATATTGAGCTTTAAGCCAACTTTTTCACTCTTCTCTTTCACTTTCATCAAGAGGCTCTTTTAGTTCTTCTTCACTTTCTGCCGTAAGGGTGGTATCATCTGCATATCTGAGGTTATTGATATTTCTCCTGGCAATCTTGATTCTAGCTTGTGTTTCTTCCAGCCCAGCGTTTCTCATGATGTACTCTGCATATAAGTTAAATAAGCAGGGTGACAATACACAGCCTTGACGTACTCCTTTTCCTATTTGGAACCAGTTTGTTGTTCCATGTCCAGTTCTAACTGTTGCTTCCTGACCTGCATACAGATTTCTCAAGAGGCAGGTCAGGTGGTCTGGTATTCCCATCTCTTTCAGAATTTTCCACAGTTTATTGTGATCCACACAGTCAAAGGCTTTGGCATAGTCAATAAAGCAGAAGTAGATATTTTTCTGGAACTCTCTTGCTTTTTCAATGATCCAGTGAATGTTGGCAATTTGATCTCTAATTCCTCTGCCTTTTCTAAAACCAGCTTGAATATCTGGAAGTTCACAGTTCACGTGTTGCTGAAGCCTGACTTGGAGAATTTTGAGCATTACTTTGCTAGCGTGTGAGATGAATGCAATTATGTGGTAGTTTGAGCATTCTTTGGCATTGCCTTTATTAGGGATGGGATGAAAACTGACCTTTTCCAATCCTGTGGCCACTGCTGAGTTTTCCAAATTTGCTGGCATACTGAGTGCAGCACTTTCACAGCATCATCTTTCAGGATTTGAAATAGCTCACCTGGAATTCCATCACCTCCACTCGCTTTGTTTGTAGTAATGCTTCCTAAGGCCCACTTGACTCCACATTTCAAGATGTCTGGCTCTAGGTCAGTGAGCACACCATCGTGATTATCTGGGTTGTGAAGATCTTTTTTGTAGAGTTCTTTTTTGTACAGTAAACACTAGTAAATTAAAGATTTCTAATCAGATTAATTTTCTGAAGAATTGTCATCATGGATATTTAAATGGACCATGAATTTATTTGCTCTCATTTTATAAAACACTAGATTAAGTCTGATGGAATAACAGTCACTTCCTATTTCCATCAGGAATGTGGACAGTGTCCAAAATAAAGAATGGATAATCACCAACCATGATTACTTTACTGTCTTGAAGAGTTACATTATAAACTGCTAAAAATTTATGTTTTATATCTCAAAAATTATCACCCACCATCTAGCATGTAGAATTGTGGTTTTTTGGGAATTAGTACATTCAAATCTTTGAAAGTATATAATTATGAAATGAATTTATTTTATAGGCTTAAGAACAGCCTTTATAAATATACTTTTAATAAACATAAATTGGATTTATTCTTTAAAATTTTATTTTAGATTTGCCTAACTACTTTCCAACCACATTCTCTGAAGCCAAACCTTATCCTTCTAGTTTGGCCATTGGTCATTTCCCTCTATGAAAACTTTTATAGAATCACATTATAATCTTTTAAAACAAGGGCATTTTTAGTTATACTGTATGGGAAAGCACCTGTGAAATCTTTGACTAAATGTCTAATTTTTTGTAATTTAAGGTTAACTTCTCTCTCTTCCTTCCTTTTTTTTTTTTTTTTTTTTTTTTGAGGGAGATAGTTTAAAATATCAGCAAAGGCGAACAGAAGTACATGCATTTGGTAATTGAAAACCATTATGATGTATACTCTTGCCATTTTCTTAGAAAACTTTCTCCAAATTAAAACTAAACCTAGCCAATTGCACTCCATTTTCTATTTTCAAAAACAATTTATTATCCTCAAGTCACCTTCCAGTTTTGAAAATAAAACATATATGAGATAGACAACAAATGTTTGCAATTAGTAAATTTAGGTGAAGAGTCTGTTGAGTGTATTTATTCAATTTTCTGTAGGTTGGAAACCCACCCCCCCCCCCCCAACCTCTTCCCTCCCAAATCTGGGGGAAATCAAGTTACCTGTAATCCAAATTTTTTGCATTTTCATTAAAACAGCAGTTAACTCATTCCTATCTGAATGTGGTCACTGTGGCTCAGAAAGTAAAAAGTATTTCAGCCTCACCTTAAGACCCTGATTTAAGAAACACTGGGCCACAGAACTTGGGCTCCGTTTCCTCTGCAGCCGCCTCTGTTTGTGAGTCCCCTGTCCTTGCTGTCCTCAACAGTGGGTGAGGATGTGGATGTTGGCAGACTGGTCAGGCCATGTTTTCATTTTCATGGTGCACTTAGTTTGTTACCTTTTTTTTTTTTTTTTTTTGAGGACTTTATTGGATTTGTCACAATATGCTGTTTTCTTTCTTTCTTTCTTTAAAATGTTTTGTGTTTTAGGCTGCAAGGCATGTGGGATCTAAGCTCCTCAACAAGGGATCAGACCCACACTCCCTGCACTGGAAGGCGAAGTCTTACCCACTGTACCAGGGCAGTCCGTAGGTTGTCACTTTATCAATCCAGAGTGGTCCAGGACTGGCCTCACAAGTAGGACCCTGGAGTCAGGAGCTGAGTTGGATGGTGTGAGTTTGTAAAGATGCCCCTGAGGTCCTCTGACCTGGCTCAGCAGTAGCTGACTGCTGAATAACAAGTAGGGGTGATTGTGTGTGTTCCTTCCTTCCCTGACTGTAGGGTCTCTTTGCATTTCACCTTGTGATGCTGGGAACGTGTGTTTGGGCCCTGTACTGGCCACCTGCCCTGCTCTGTAGGAGCTTGCCTTTGAGTCTGGTAGATTACCATGTGGACTGATGGCTGTATAACAAAGGATGGGTTACTTAATTACTCTGAGCTGCAATTCTCTGTTTGTAGAACATAAACAGCATATGTTTAGGGTCTGGCACATTTGTAGAGATGTTTACCCCGACCCCGGAAAGAGAGGAGGGGGGCAATATTATCACAACTCTCAATAAAGTGTTTTCTCTCTTCCTACCTATCTTTATCCTCTGAAGGAAGTACTCTATATATAAAGTTCTTTTCAGTGTTTCTCTAAAATATAAGATAAAATAAAAATATCTATAAGATAAAATAAATGTTTTGTTCAAAATGTGTGGACTTAAGAGGTATAATTATTAAACACTGAAAGCTGATGCTGGGAGGGATTGGGGGCAGGAGGAGAAGGGGACAACAGAGGATGAGATGGCTGGATGGCATCACCGACTTGATGCTCATGAGTTTGGGTGAACTTCGGGAATTGGTGATAGACAGGGAGGCCTAGCGTGCTGCAGTTCATGGGGTTGCAAAGAGTCGGATACGACTGAGTGACTGAACTGAACTGAACTGAAATCAGTGTTATGCTCAAGACTACGACCTTTTAGTTGCTTTGCTGAAGGAAAGAATTGAGGTGAATTATAACTTGTGTTTTGCACCCCAAGTCAGACCCTCGCGATACCTTTCTCTAGGCTCACTTAGGTGCCACAGAGGTACCAGATGTACTTTGGTGTCTAATCTCTTTCTAGCTGATTTTTAGGAAATTAAGTTACCATTTCAGATAAGAATTACACTTGGCTGTCAGAGTGGTGGTGGTAGTTGTTAGAAATTCATTGGCTTATCGTCCACATGGTTCTCGACTTAAGAATGTTCAGTTCACATTCATCAGAAACTTATTTTGAATTTTGAATTTGGATTTAGTCATGTACCATCGCATTCTCTCTCGTGATGCTCGGCGGTGGCAGTGATTCACAGCTTCTGGTCAGTGTGTGATCAGGAAGGTAAACAATCAGTACACCAACAAACATCTGTTCTTCCCTTTCAATACAGTGTTCAATAAATTGCATGAGACAGCCAACACTTTATTATAAAATAGGCTTTGTGTTAGATAATTTTGTCTAACAAAATTTTGCTCCAATGTGTTTGGAGCACATGTAAATCAGGCTTGGCTGATGTTGAAGCTGAAACTCCAATACTTTGGCCACCTGATGTGAAGAGCTGACTCATTTGAAAAGACCCTGATACTGGGAAAGATTGAGGGCAGGAGGAGAAGGGGATGACAGAGGATGAGATGATTGGATGGCATCACTGACTCGATGGACATGGGTTTGGGTGGACTCCAGGAGGTGGTGATGGACAGGGAGGCCTGGTGTGCAAAGAGTCGGACATGACTGAGCGACTGAACTGAACTGAACTGAACTGAAGCTATGATAGTTAGTAGGTTAGGAGTATTAGATGCATTTTGGACTTAACAATATTTTTGAGTTCCTGTAGGTTTGTTGGGACCTAACTCTGTCGTAGGAGATCTGTAATTTATCCATTAGTTGGTTCAAATGATAAACATCTGATAGATGAATAGCACTGTTAGGATATAAAACTAAGCAGTAATCTGGCCAAGTATGATTAACTGTCAAACATGATGCTGGTCTTTTCATATTATTAATATCTGTTATTAATCTCCTGAGAGCTCTTTTTTTTTTTCACTCATCCCAGTCCCACCTGGGTAATATAGATGGCTCCTACCCAAAGGTCATATGTCTTCCACACTGTTCAGTGACGTGATATTGGTGGTTTGCAGTCTGCCATGGGGGCAGTATTTGTATTGGCAAACATTACAAATAAGGTCTTTTTCCTGTTTAACAATTTTTTTTTTGGAGAGCCAGCTCTAGCATACTCCTAGTCATGTCATGTCTTCATGGCATTTTCTAATTTTTTGGTCTCTACTTTGAGATCCCGTCATTGTATTGAATTTTTCTCTAACCTGGATGATCAGACTTCTGTTTAGCCCAAATGAGCTTCTGTGCTTCAGTGTCTGCCCGCACCTTCTCTGCTGGAGCCCCCCAAAGAGCCGTGCTTAGGATGGTTCAGGTCCATCTCCTTGTGCTTTTCTCAGTGACCTTGCTGTGAGTCTCCTCAGGACTCTGACCTGAGCAGAGTGGAAGTCGCTCAGTCACATCCGACTCTTTTCAACCCCATGGCCTGTACAGTCCATGGACTTTTCCAGGCCAGAATACTGGAGTGGGTAGCCTTTCCCTCCCCCAGGGGATCTTTGCAACCCCGGTTTCCTATATTGAGGGTGGACTCTTCACCAGCTGAGCCACAAGGGAAGCCCAAGAATACGGGAGTGGGTAGCCTATCCCTTCTCTGGCGGATCTTCTCGACCCAGGAATTGAACTGGGGTCTCCTGCATTGCCGGTGGATTCTTTACCAACTGAGCTATCAGGGAAGCCCATGAGGATATGATGTGAGACTAACCCTTTCAAATTTGCAGTCCTATCAGAAAAGCCAGGCAGGGTGCAAGTATTCTTTGGGGTGTCATGGATTAAGTGCCTTGAGAAGACACCTCTCCTTAGAAATATGCAGGACAGTGTATGTGTTGCTGTTTTTAACATACATTTGTACCTTGATGGTATGTCTTTAGACTGTTAGAAGTGAGTTCTGTGATTGCAGGTCTCTGACTTCCTCAAGCATGTTTGACTCAACTATATAACTTTCATAGCTTCACTAGTAATAGTGTCTTTTTAATGATTCCTTTAAGAAGTTGGAATTTTATTAATATCTGATTGCCATCCTCAAGAATATGTGCAGGCACAAAAACCATCTGCAGGTCTATTTTGACCAAGAATTCTCATGTGGAGATGATTTTCAAAACAATGGAGAATAGAGACAAAGGCCAGTGTGTCCTGAGCAGGCTGGATTTCACATTTAATGCCCAAGGGAGAGAGGAAAGGCACTTCAGGAAGAAGGGATGTGGCCATTAGGGCTCACAGAGGCAAGAATCAGGATGAAAGGGCTGTGAGACTTAATTTAGAAATTGTGGAATGACAGATTCAGGGTTTTGAATAGGAAATAGTATTTGGTATTCTAGATTTAAAGCTAATCTAAGCTGACTTTAGAGGGAAAGTGTGAAAGGTTTCTGAAGGTTTCCCTTGTATTGTGTCCATCTGAAAAGACTGCAAGGTGTTCACAAGGGTGAAATAAGTCCTTGCTCTGGGTTGTGATGCTGAAGATAGCTGCTGAGCTTTTTGAAAATACATGGATTGTCTAATACCTTAAATTTTATTTCAGTTTGCTATCAGTTATGAAGTCTGTTTTCTACTGAATCACAGTTCAGTTCAGTCAGCTCAGTCGTGTCAGACTCTTTGCGACCCCATGAATTGTAGCACGCCAGGCCTCCCTGTCCATCACCAACTCCCGGAGTTCACCCAAACTCATGTGCATTGAGTTGTGATGCCATCCAGCCATCTCATCCTCTGTCGTCCCCTTCTCCTGCCCCCAATCCCTCCCAGCATCACAGTCTTTTCCAGTGAGTCAACTCTTCACGTGAGGTGGCCAAAGTATTGGAGTTTCAGCCTCAGCATCAGTCCTTCCAATGAACACTCAGGACTGGTCTCCTTCAGAATGGACTGGTTGGATCTCCTTGCAGTCCAAGGGAGTCTCAAGAGTCTTCTCCAACACCACAGTTCAAAAGCATCAATTCTTCGGCACTCAGCTTTCTTCACAGTCCAGCTCTCACATCCATACATGACCAAGTAGCAGACAACTTGATCTTTTATCTCAACATTCAGGAGTAAATATTTCAAGAGTCAAACCGTTTCTATACCCATGAATGACCTAAAATCTTAAGTATTTCAAGACTTTTATTTTTGTAACTGAAAGTAACCAGGTATCTGTTAACGTTTTCTGTTAATATTTTAATTTGTGCTATCACTGCTGCAATCATTTTATACTGAAAATTGTATAAAATGAGCTTCTTGCTCTGAAGACCTCTCTTTCTAGTAAATATTGATAAGACAGTCTTTGATACAAAATGAGCTCAAGTTTTTTAGGCCATGTGCAAATCACAAATTCTGGTTTTAATTATATCTCAAGGGAACAACCTGAGGAAACTAAAAGAACTGACATAATTGGATCAAATTGTGTAATCAAAAGCAAATGATGTGGTTATTAATCCTAATGAAATGATTTCCCAGCATTTAATTCATTTCTCTGATTCCAGAAATTTTAGTGATAAGTGTGTTGAAAGGGATATTCTGAGCAGGTACTCTTCCTAAATAGTCCTTTTCTCCAGACCGTTTTTGGTTGAAATATTTCTGAAGGTTAAACCTTAGAACAGAGAGTCTATTCTATATATGAAGTCACATGCTATACATGAAGTTTTAGTCCTATTTTATTTATGTAGAAGGCAGTATTCCAAGCATTTTATGTTAACTTATCCTCATAGATTATCATTGAAAGTGAAGTTGTGTCCAACTCTTTGCGACCCCATAGACTATAGCTTACCAGGCTCCTCTGTCCATGGGATTTTCCAGGCAATAGTACTGGAGTGGATTGCCATTTCCTTCTCCAGGGGATCTTCCCAACCTAGGGCTCGAACCCGGGTCTCCCGCACTGTAGACAGCCACTTTACCGTCTGAGCCAGCAGATTATCAGTAGATAGTATATTATTCTTGTCAGTTTATAAAATGAGTCAAATAAATCAGAGAAGTGACCATTTGTCAAAACCATTTCGCATTGGAGATTCCATTTTTAACCACAAGGCTAATGTGCTCAGCTGGTAGCTCAGCTGGTAAAGAATCCGCCTGCAATGCAGGAGACCCTAGTTTGATTCCTGGGTCGAGAAGATCCCCTGGAGAAGGGAAGGCTACCCACCCTAGTATTCTGGTCTAGAGAATTCCATGGACTGTATAGTCCATGGGGTTGCAAAAAGTCGGACACGACTAAGTGACTTTTACTTTCACTAAGGTTCCAGAACAACTGTAACATGTTTATTAGTTTAAATTAATGTATTTGTTTAACATCTTAATTTTTGTTTAGTATTTGTGTCACATTCCAAGCATTAGGGCAATGCAACAATGCACAGCTAATTAGCTTTATTAATGTTAACCTCTGCATTTATTATAAACTTTTGAACCATGATCTAAAATTGAGCATTCAGACTAGTCATCATTGCCATGTACCTTGTTTTAAACACATAATAGGTTTTGTTTTGTTTGAGAATATAATCTCTTGATCCCTAGGAAAGCTACCAACTAGCTTTTGCGTCACTGACTTTAACTAGGAAATTGAGGAATTTTTGGTTTTGGAAGGCTACTTTCTCTAAGCCATTTCAAGTAAGTTAATGACTGTGTTTCATATGTGAATTAAAAGACTTCACTGGAAAGTAATAAAGTACAAACTCTAATAGATGTTTACATGAGTGGATTTTGTTATGGGACCCATGTGTTGTTCTTTACTTGTTTCTTAACAATTTAAAATAATGAGGTGTAGAACTTTGAGGACTACAAACATTTTTAAATAAGCCCTTCAAAATTAATAATGGTGAAATATATATTTATCGTCAAGGAAAAACAGTTAAATAAACATATGTTAGTCCCCATTGGAAGCAATGTGAGGTTTTTAGGACCTCAAAGCTCAGTGATGAACTTGCCTTGTAGGGACTCTTCACTCTTTACTCTTTTTTTGAATTTTTTTAATTGAAATTTCTTCTAATTTGTTTGATGTGGCATATTACCAATCTTCCTTTTTTAAACTTTTCTACCATTCAGCTACTACACCAAAATGATTAAGAAAAAAACAACAGCTCTCTGCTGGAACTGATTCAATACGATATACATTCAGTGTCAATGCCCAGCTCCATCTTACTACTTACCTATAATGTTCTAATTTTCTTTCTATATCCTTAATTCTTTGTAGAGTCACTTTTCAAAGGAGTTACAAAGTAGCGATATCACATAATAAAAAGCAATTTATGAAAGTTTTGTAACATTTTTTAAAAATAAAAATACCCTTTATTTCTAAAAGATTTTATGCTCATTGTAAAAATACTTAACGTTATAAAGACACAGTAAAAATCACTGCCATCCAGATGTTATAACTGGTAAGATTTCCTGATGTTCATTGTTTATATGTATGTGTGTGTGCTGTTTGCTCCATTGGGTCTGACTGTTTGTGACCCCATGGACTATATATAAGCCCACCAGGCTCATCTGTCCATGGAATTTTCCAGGCAAGAATATTGGAGTGGGTTGCCATTTCCTTCTCCAGGGGATCTTCCTAACCCAGGGATTAAACCTAGGTCTTCTGTATCAGCAGGTAGATTCTTTAACACTGCACCACCTAGGAAACCATTATTTACATGTTTCTCCTAAAATGATGAGATGGTTGGATGGCATCATTGACTCAATGGACATGAGTTTGAACAAACTCCAGGAGATAGTGAAGAAGAGGGAAGCCTGGCATACTGCAGTCCATGGGGTCAGAGGGAGTTGGATATAACCGAGCTACTGAACAACAGCCTAAAATGAAAATTCGTAGACAAAAATATTTTAACAGTAATTATCATTCTATATGAAAGTACATTTATTATATGTTCAGAGCTTAATATTTGTTACAACATGATTATTATCGTATTTTCTCACAGACCCTGGCCCTGACTTACTAGTTGGCGAGGGTCACATCCAGTACTGAATTGTGCTTAGTTCCTCTTCTCTGGGTCATAAAGAGAGAAACCAAAGAACCACAGGCCATACAGATCAGATCAGATTAGTTGCTCAGTCGTGTCCGACTCTTTGCGACCCCATGAACTGCAGCACGCCAGGCCTCCCTGTCCATCACCAACTCCCGGAGGTCACTCAGACTCACATCCATCGAGTTAGTGATGCCATCCAGCCATCTCATCCTCTGTTGTCCCCTTCTCCTCCTGCCCTCAATCCCTCCCAGCATCAGAGTCTTCTCCAATGAGTCAACTCTTCGCATCAGGTGGCCAAAATACTGGAGTTTCAGCTTTAGCATCATTCCTTCCAAAGAAATCCCAGGGCTGATCTCCTTCAGAATGGACTGGTTGGATCTCCCTGCAGTCCAAGGGACTCTCAAGAGTCTTCTCCAACACCACAGTTCAAAAGCATCAATTCTTCAGTGCTCAGCCTTCTTCACAGTCCAACTCTCACATCCATACATGACCACAGGAAAGACCATAGCCTTGACTAGGCGAACCTTTCTTGGCAAAGTAATGTCTCTGCTTTTGAATATGCTATCTAGGTTGGTCATAACTTTCCTTCCAAGGAGTAAGCGTCTTTTAATTTCATGGCTACAGGCCATACGACCATTCTCAAAATCACAGGGCTGCCGCTGCAGAGAAATCTGCCATCTTTTCTAGGCCTAATTTCTTCATAATAAGAATTCCTGCCTTGTTGTGCGGATTAAATGAAAGATTGTATAGGCAGTTTGTTGTATGTTATAGATGTTTCATAAAGCTAGTTCTTTCTCTGTTTCCAAAAAATTTTGCTTTAATAGGTAGGATGCTTTGCATGTAGTGATAGCCATGAATCTATTCCAGCAAGCTCATGAGATGGAGAATGTTGTATTTCTTTAATTTGGATTAATGTACTGGATGGATCCTTTACATGTCTAGTTATAATTTCAAGTGCAGCATTCAGTAAACTTTATTAAAGAATACTTTGCATGTCAGCAACACACCTCTGTTATCCAAGTTACGTTGTGCTCAAAGATTTGTGAACTTATCACATGGTTAGCTCAGTTATAATTGAAAAAAGACTAGCAGAACCTTAATTCACAAAAAAGATCCCATCTGTTTTGTTTACTGAAATATATTTAAGGGTTGTATTGTTGATTGAATTGAGGTTGTATTGAGGACTAGAGAAGTGTGTTGTTTAGTAATTGGCACATCAGAAGTCCCCATATATACTAGCAATTATCACTTTTTGTTAATTAAAATTTATAAAATTTAAAATTCATAAGTGCCTTGCCTTTTGAAGAAGTGATTTGTCCTTATGTGTAGCAAGAAATGTTTGTTTAGAGTTTTTCTTTCTTACTGATTTAAGTAAAAGTTTATTTAAACTGAAGAGCCTTTTAATGAATGGAAAGATTGATGATGAATGGAAAAGCCCTGATGCTGGAAAGATTGATGGCAGGAGGAGAAGGGATGGTTGGATGGCATCATCAACTCAATGGACATGAGTTTGAGCAAACTCCAGGAGTTATGGAAGGGCAGGAAAGCCTGGTATGCTACAGTCCAGGGGGTTGCAATGAGTCTGACACAACTGAGCAACTGAACAGCAAGTTTCTAGTTTAACAAATTGATGATTAATTTTGAAATCATTTTTAAGCCAAAGAGAAATTGATTTTTTGAAAGAAAATAGTTATAAACTATTTTTTAAATATAAATCTAGATATTTACTTACTCATGTATTATTACACTTATTTCACCCTGAAGATAAAGCATTTTAGAATGTCACCTCTGTAAGGATTAACTGTTAGTTAGAACAGCAAAATTGGTCAGATCAGAAAATCAGTACATTTCTACAATCCATAAATTAGAGTATTTTTTTTCGGGAATGTTCAAAAGAATCTTGTGGGTATTAGTCTGAAAAGGAAGCCACACTTGAACCAGTTTGATTACGCTGGTTAAAATCATGTCACCTAATCAGTACACTTAGCCCTTGGTGCATGGTAGGAAATCTGAGCAGTGAGAGCTACTTCCTGCAAAAGAAATGACTTCCATATTGTTGAAGTGGTGATAGTGGTCAAGTCTTGGGATAAATATGTTAGGAGTCAGGTAGGTGGGATGCTGGAGTTAGTTACTGAACCCAGTGATACTTAGCAAGGCTTCCTATGTGTGTTTTGGAGCACAGGAATCGTGGAGGAAGATTCCTGCATATGACTGGATGTCAGACTAAGTATGCCCAATAGGATTCCTCCACCCCCAGAAACTCTAATAATCTATAAGAAGCAAGCTTAGATTTTGAAACTTAATTTCAGGATTCCACTGTGCGTGTAACAGGTGCAAAGATACTTACTATTTGTTGTTCTCTCTGGTTAGATAGCTTCATAAATCAGCACCATCTGTTCTTCTTCTAAAAGACTCTTCTCTTGCCTTGGGTTGTGTGGAGTCATGTTGTGTATGTTTCAAGACAGGAAATGTTTCATTTCTGTGGGAAATGGAAATTTCATGGACTGTGTTCAGGACTGTGTTTGCCATTCCATTTGATCAGTATTAACTTGAGGTGAGGGTGTTAGGCATCCTGTTGAGGGTGGGCAACTCACATATAATATTCAACATCACAGGTACTGAATTATTATTCATTTAATCCAAAGTTATTTGACATTGAACTCTGGAGTTCTATGGAGCAAGTTTATATTAAGGTGAACTGCCCTGCCTTTAAAGGTTTAAGAGCTATTATTTTCCCTCTATAATATAAGAAGACAGTTTTATTTTTAAAAGTCTTGCTTAGTATCTTGCCTGGAAAATCCCATGGATGGAGGAGCCTGGTAGGCTGCAGTCCATGGGGTCGCTAGGAGTCAGACATGACTGAGCGACTTCACTTTCACTTTTCATTTTCATGCATTGGAGAAGGAAATGGCAAACCACTCCAGTGTTCTTGCCTGGAGAATCCCAGGGACAGAGGAGCCTGATGGGCTGCCATCTCTGGGGTCGCACAGAGTTGAACACGACTGAAGCGACTTAGCAGTTAGCAGCAGCAGCAGTTAGTATCTAGTACTGTCTTTTCTAATTCTTTTTTTAAAAGTGCTTTTACTCTAGTAGAATACAATGATCTTTAAATAAAATTATATTTCATATTTTCTGATTTTATTTCTTTAGAAGTTTGCTTATAGGTTTATCATTTTCAACAGTGAAATCCCCTCCCCCCAAATGTTTTCAATTGTTTTCCACATATGATGGAAAGTTATTTTTCCCTGGGGATTAGGCTAATTAATCAAATAGTGGCAACCTTAACATAAAAGCCTGCTGGAATCCAATTTGTGATACTCAGGGGACTTGGAAACAGATTCCCCTCAGAGTTTATTTTCCACCAAATGTGATCCCCGAAAATGGTTTAATTCATACTGTCAACATTCAAGTACACACTTTCTCTGGAATCTATGGCTCACTAAGAGTTAATGTATCACTCATTAAGTTTGGAAAATTTTGGAATTCCAAAACTCCAAAAAGGTGAAAAAGATCATTTCATTGAGCATTTGTGTAGCAGTGTAATTGAACTGCTTAAATTATTTTACATGAAAAATAATAATAACAACATTTGAGGAAGAATATTATAAATTTGGTTAGCAAGATATCATCAGAACTTTCTTTTCCTTTCTTGCTTCCTAAACATAAAAATCAGATTGGTATGCTGGAAATTTAAGTAAGGAAGTATAACTTAAGTTTTTAAAAAACATTTAGACAGTAAGTAAATTATTTCTTGAAATTGTAGGCTTTTCTTTAAAGTAATAGCTATTCAGAATATTTATATCCTCAGAACTCAAGAGTATGAGTGCAGAGATGCAGGTGATTGCTTTCTGGGTAAATTTTTATTGTGTTCCATAAAACAGACAATTTTCCTTGTTTTGTAAACAAACCAATTAACAAAGTTTATCCTTCTTGTATGAATGATGGAAGCAGGATTCAGATTTTAAGTGTTCTAACTACCAATTCTGTACTATTTTGCAATAGTATCCACTTTTGTTAATGATATCATTAACAAAAATCTGTGAATATAGAGAAAATATTTAGTGCCCAAGAAGGAAAAAAAAAATAACTAGATAATTTTTGAAATTAAACAGATAATTAGGGATTTAGCCTAATTTCATTTTATTCCCTCTCCTCTTACTACTTGACGCTTCCATCTTAAAAACATTGCTTAGATCAGTATTATATCACAGATAAAGGGTTAACAAAAATTATTTCCCCCTCTGCACAAGAGTATAAACTTTGGTGAGGTTTTTGGTTTGTTTTTGTTCCCTTTTCCTGGAAACCTGATAAAGGTTTCCGTGAACAGTCTTTGTATGGTAATTAAATTATTCTGATTGGTAAATTGTATCTGGACTGGACAAACTGTAAATGTCTGACAAGCAGCTGTCCCTTTGTTGATGTCATGAGACGCACGGGCTTCTCTGAGGCAGGAGTCTCCGGAGCCAGGGTGGCACTTTGCATCCAGCCCCTGTAAGTGTTTCTGGGCAACTGAACTGTCATCTGGGGGACCCACAGGAGAAGGTAGTGGGCATCTTCCATGAAGGCACCTGCCAGGGACACGAGCCCGATACACGAGCACATTGGGTTTCCTACTTTTATTATTTGAAGTAAACCTGGTGCCAGATTTAAATTAAAATTAAATACAGTCTACTGGAAGGCGTTTAATGAAACAACTAGCGCTCTCTGTGTCCCCCCAGCCCCTCTCACTAGAGCCAGCAGCTCCCAGTCCATGCAGGTGTTGGCTGGTTCTGGTATTTACCTCCATGTTTCTGAATAAAATGTTTATGCTGTTGTTTTGTGGCTACTAGCTATTGACATTTTTTGATTTGTCATTATGGAAGGTGGGATTTTCCCTTTAATGCCACTTTTACCTTCCCGATGCCCCTCCTCTAAGTCTTGTTACATGAAAATTCCAAGTGGAATCAATACCCAGTGTCACATTATATGCTGATGTGAGAACTGCTCGAGGCTTAGCCGAGTGGCTTCTCTGATTACGTTTCCTTTCCTACACATTTCCCTCGTTCTTGGAGCTAATTGTTTTGGCATTTTGACAGTTTGGTTTGTTTTCTCTGTCTGTATTTTTAATCTGTGTCCCGCCCCATCATTCTCTATCAGGTCTCTAAAAATATCTCCCAAATATTAAAAAATATCAGAGTAATTATTATTATGATTTTTCCCATGGAGACGGACTTCCCAGACCTCTGTGTCCTGCTGCTCTAATCTTCGCTGGACTGCCACCATATTCTGGCCTTACCTTGGGTTCTGTCCATTGTCTCATTGAGTTTTCTGGGTTTTACTGGAAGACATCCAAAAATAATTTTATAAGAAAGGGACCAGGGGAAGTAAAGACTTTGCTTGTCTGATTTTTTTTTTTTTTTTTTACTTTTCACACTTGAATTTTGTTTTTGTTTGGTTGGGCATATTGTCCTATGTTGAAAAATATGTTTTTCCCTTAATATAGAGGGTTTAACTCTTTCATGTAGTATAATTTAATGTTTACTGTTCAAAGACATTCTGATCATAGAGCCTGTGTTACTCATGTTCCCAGTTTCAGTTTGCTAGCGATCATGCAGATGCTGTGTGTGTGTGTGTGCTCAGTCACTTCAGTCGTATCCGACTCTTTGCAACCCCATGGACTGTGGCCCGCCAGGCTCTTCTGTCCATAGAATTCTCCAGGCAAGAATACTGGAGTGGGTTGCCATGTCCTCCCCCAGGGGCCTACAGATGCTACCACTTGGCAATGCTCAGATTAAATTCTGTTATTGGGAGATAATTTTCCACGGTTCTTTTGTATTTCTGTACATCTTGAGAGTGAAGGCCTTTGTGCTGCACTCCTCTTTCAACGATGTGTGTACAGCAAACAACCTTGGGAGACAGACGTGATGTCTCCCTCCAAAGCAGTAAGCAGGCATGCAGGCTGTTTGTGTAAAGGGTTCCAGTTCCCCAGGCTGTTTGTCCTGTGTAGACCAGTGTCCCCTGGCCCTCTTCATATCACCTTTGAGTATTTTAGCTTAGGAGTCAGTACACAAATGGATGATACTCTGGCTAATGCCATTGCTGTAGTGAACTGTCCTTTGTCTCTGAGCCAAGGTGCCCTCTGTGACACCCATGAAGCTGTGTGGCAGGCTAACTTAGAGCTTTCAAGCAGGATGAAATCATAGCACTGTCACAGGTCTTCACATCTGTTTCCTCTCTGAAAATTTCCTCAACTAACAACCCATGGTGTTTTCTTTTTCCTGCCATTTATTGTGTTGTAGAATATTCATTGGAAGGACTGTTGTTGAAGCTGAAGCTCTAATACTTTGGCCACCTTATGTGAAGAGCCAAGTCATTAGAAAAGACCCTGATGCTGGGAAAGATTGAAGGCAACAGGAGAATGGGGCAGCAGAGGATGAGACGGTTAGAGAGCATCACTGACTCAATGGACAAAAACTTGAGCAAAGTCCAGGAGATGGTAGAGGACAGAGGAGCCTGGCTTGCTAATGGTCCATGGGGTGACAAAGAGTCGAACACGACTTAGTGAATGAACAACAACGATGCAGCATTTAGTTGTTTATACTTTTTGATATGTTTTCTCATTCTGAAACCCTTTTATGATGAAAGTACTTTGTATACAGCAAAGTGCAAGAAATTATGGGTTTTATGCAACTTTCTAAAATGCATATGATACATTCTATATTTAATTGAGTGGGTAATATGTTTAATATTAAATTTTACTGCCAGGCATAAAGTATGAAAGGGTGAATATATATACTCTTAAAATATCTTATGTTGTGTAACATTACCCTAAAACAATTACTGAGGTATGTTTTATATGTCACGTATTCACTGTTTCTCTTTTCAATAACAACTAACACTTATTGTCAATTACCATGTATCAGGTACTATGGTATGATTTGTGACCTGGGTTTAATCTTACTTATTCCTCTCAGTAATCTTAAGAATTGTTTCTAGTTTACAGAAGAAGGGATAGAAATACAGAAGGGGTATATAACTTGTTTACGGATGTAAAATTGGCAGATGGCACACTCACGTTTCACATCTAGGTCTGTTTAATTTTTGAAACTGAGCTCTCAACCACTATTCTGTACTGTAAAATAGATGGGATAGGACAAAAAGTACATTGACTCGCCTGAAAAACTTTCTTCACACTGCGTAGTTTAAATTAGTACTCTAGGCCTTCCATCTTGATTTGACAGTTCATAACTGAGCTTCATTTACTATGGTTACAAGGGAATTCAGTGTATAACTCCTGCTAAAAGTGACCATGTTCAGCTGCAGCTCTTAAAAGCACAAAACAACAAAATAAAGCAGTATAGGAGTTGATGTGTACACATTCAGAAACTGTAGTTCCCACAGCAATTGCAGCCCAGCCTCAGGGCAGTGAATTTTGCAAAATAACTGAACACCATATGCAGCGACATAAAATAATATTCTCCATGCTCTTGGGGCCCTGATAATGGCCACTGTGGGAACAGTGAATGTGTCAATTATCAGTTGCTGTTTCATCACTGTAGTTTGGGGCATTTCATTTATGTGGCTATTTCCCAGTGCTGCATAGGTGTTTCTGCCAGTTGTATATCGTGGTGGTGTTTCAGCAGTGCTTAAATTATTAATGAATCCTGAAACTAAATGTCTTTAACCCATAAACTATTTGTATGTTTTCCACCTGATTTATGTACTACTGTGTTTCTCTCCTCTCTATCCCAACTGCCAGTAGAAAAGCTTAATTTTGGGAGTTTGTTGTTTACCTTGTGCGTGTGACCCTTAGGCAGGGTCAAGATGCTGGTTCACCTTAGGAATGTATTATGTAATGGTGCGTAAAAGAGATAAATGACTAAGAGGGACATAGCATGTCCCCTCAAAGCATGGGATCATCAATCTTCAAGTAGCTTGGCCTCACGCAGTGCCCCACCATTGAGGAGGCATGGAGTCTGTCTAAACTCATAGAAGAACTCGCCACATCCAGCTTCTTTTGCTGGATTCTCAGAGGAAATGTCAATTGGGCATTACCAACTACCTTGCCTTCATATTGCCTTAGTGACTTGAAATATCATTTGATGCTCTATCTTGAACTTAGAGCCATTGCTTATCATTTTGTTGATTGATGTCTCTGTTAACGGCTTATACATTTATACTATGAGTTAAAAATATACAGTTTTTCTGTAATGGTAGACTCTCATTAGGTGGTTTAATAAGTTCATATATAAGCTCACCTTTATCAAGTTTATATAGTAGAAAAAGATAAACCTGACAAATTATGGGTATGTAAATTATACACATAAACCTCCAAGATGTAAATTAAATAAATTTTATTGAGCTGTATTTGGAACCATGTTATCCCAGAGATTCCTGAGGATGATTTTGTTTTCATTAGCAAATACTTGCAGACAACCTGCTGGGTATAAGAGCCAAAGTAAAGCCCACGTGAGCCACTGTTTGGAGATTCTGAGTTTTTTCTAAGTATTCTAATTTGGATAATAAAACCATTGATGTCATCAGACATGTTTATCCTTATTCAGATGATCCTTCAAAGCCAACATCACTGTTAGTGAACTCTTAGTGAAAAGACAGTGGACAAGATGACAAAGAGAGGTATATTCTTGGGTGACATTTCATTTACTTTTATGAACCATCACATTTATTCTACATGTACTTTTTTGAAGTACTGGCATATTAATTCGATTTCTACAACATGTTGGAGTATAATTTTTTTTTTTTTACAAACTAAAAAACTCTGCCTTTCTGAAAGGAAGAGTGCAACGCTGGGAGTTGATTAGCTTACTCTTTGTCCCTTTTCATGCACATGGTCCTTTGTAACAGAAGTAAACAGAAGTTGTTTTTCATGGCTAAGATCTTACTGCCTTTATCTCTAAATGATCAGTCAGTGAGCTTAGGATAACCTTGTGTGATATTTCACAGGATGAAGTGTTTAAGTCTAGGATTGTACTAACCACATGTTCATTTTGACAACCTATGTTAATAGGAACTAGGGAACTGACAATTGGACTGAAGATTTTGCTAATCTTTAATAAGATTTATAATGGTCTCAACTGTTTGGATTACTAAAATGTTAAATATCTGTCCCCAGTATAACGTACATTTATTTGTAAATTATAACATTGTAGTAATACATTCAGAGCAGTAGTATACATGCATGCATGTATGCTTAGTCGCTCAGTCATGTCCAACTCTTTGCGACCCTTTGGACTGTAGCCTGCCAGGCTTCTCTGTCCATGGAATTTTTCAGGCAAGAATACTGGAATGGATTGCCATTTCCTCCTCCAGAGGATCTTCCTGACCCAGAGATCAAATCTGTGTCTCCTGCATTGTAAGCAGATTCCTTACCCACTGAGCCATCAGGGATACCCAGTAGATAATACCAATAACCTCAGATTTGCAGACAGAGAAGGCAATGACACCCCACTCTAGTACTGTTGCCTGGAAAATCCCATGGATGCAGGAGCCTGGTAGGCTGCAGTCCACGGGGTCACTAAGAGTCGAACAGGACTGAGTGACTTCACTTTCACTTTTCACTTTCATGCATTGGAGAAGGAAATGGCAACTCACTCCAGAGTTCTTGCCTGGAGAATCCCAGGGACGGGGGAGCCTGGTGGGCTGCCGTCTATGGGGTTGCACAGAGTTGGACACAACTAAAGCGACTTAGCAGCAGCAGCAGCAGTAGATTTGCAGATGATACCACGTGAATGGCAGAAAGTGAAGAGGAACTAAAGAACCTGTTGATGAAGGTGAAAGAGGAGAGTGGAAAAGCTGGCTTAAAACTCAACATTCAAAAAACAAAGATCATGGGTTCTGGTCCCATCACTTCATGACAAATAGATGAGGAAAAAAGGGAAACAGTGACAGACTTTATTTTCTTGGGCTCCAAAATCACTGGGGACAGTGACTGCAGCCATAAAATTAAAAGACGCTTGCTCCTTGGGAAAAAAAGCTATGACAAACCTAGACAGTGTATTAAAAAGCAGAGACATCACTTTGCTGACAAAGGTCCATATAGTCAAAAGTACAGTTTTTCCAGTAGTCATGTACAGGTGTGAGAGAAGTCTGTTGTGAGGTTTTGAACTTTCCCAGCAGTCTGAGAACTTCTTTGGTATAGTTGTTCTCCAGTTTGTGACTCAACCGCCTGGCAGCTCTATTATGTAGCTAATGGTCACCTCCTTCAAGAGGACTTAATGCCACACGCTTTGACTCCCAGGACTGCAGTTGTTAGAGCCTCTGTCTCTGTGGCAGGCCACTGCTGACTCATGCCTCTGCAGGAGACCCTCAAACACTCAAAGGCAGGTCTGTGCAGTCTCTTATGGGAGTTACTGCTCCTTCCCTTGGTATTGGTGCACACAAGTTCTATTTGTGCCCTCCAACCGTCTCCTGCAGTTATGAGGTTTGATTTTAAATGTGATTGGGACCCTCTTACCATCTTGTTGCAGCTTCTCCTTTGCCCTTGATTGTGGGGTGTCTTTTTTTGGTGGATTCCAACATTCTCCTGCTGATGGTTGTTCAATAGCTAGTTACAATTTTGGTATTCTCGCAGGAGAAGATGAGTGCATGTCCTTCTGCTCTGCCATCTTGGATTTGATTTTTACATATTAAATATACCAAAAGGTGAAGTAAAAATGATAAGAAGTTAACATAATGCACCCAACTTAGGAGCACCGCAATATATAAGACAAATACTAACAAGTATGAAAGGAGAAATCAACAATAACACAATAATAGTGGGAGACTTTAATACCCCACTCACACCAATGGATAGATCAACTAAACAGAAAATTAACAAGGAAACACAAACTTTAAACGATACAATAGACCAGTTAGAACTAATTGATATCTATAGGACATTTCATCCCAAAACAATGAATTTCACCTTTTTCTCAAGCGCACACGGAACCTTCTCCAGGATAGACCACATCCTGGGCCATAAATCTAGCCTTGGTAAGTTCAGAAAAATTGAAATCATCCCAAGCATCTTTTCTGACCACAATGCAGTAAGAGTAAATCTCAATAACAGGAGAAAAACTATTAAAAAGTCCAACATATGGAGGCTGAACAACACACTCCTGAATAACCAACAAATCACAGAAGAAATCAAAAAAGAAATAAAATTCTGCATAGAAACGAATGAAAATGAAAACACAACAACCCAAAACCTGTGGGACACTGTAAAAGCAGTCCTAAGGGGAAAGTTCATAGCAATACAGGCATACCTCAAGAAACAAGAAAAAAGCCAAATAAATAACCTAACTCTACACCTAAAGCAACTGGAAAAGGAAGAAATGAAGCACCCCAAGGTTAGTAGAAGGAAAGAAATCCTAAAAATTAAGGCAGAAATAAATGCAAAAGAAACAAAAGAAACTATAGCAAAAATCAACAAAGCCAAAAGCTGGTTCTTTGAAAGGGTAAATAAAATTGACAAACCACTAGCCAGACTCATCAAGAAACAAAGGGAGAAAAATCAAATCAATAAAATTAGAAAAGAAAATGGAGAGATCACAACAGACAGCACAGAAATACAAAGGATCATAAGAGACTACTATCAGCAATTATATGGCAATAAAATGGACAATGTGGAAGAAATGGACAAATTCTTAGAAAAGTACAACTTCCCAAAACTGGATCAGGAAGAAATAGAAATTCTTAACAGACCCATCACAAGCATGGAAATTGAAACTGTAATCAGAAATCTTCCAGCAAACAAAAGCCCAGGTCCAGACGGCTTCACAGCTGAATTCTACCAAAAATTTAGAGAAGAGCTAACACCTATCCTACTCAAACTGTTCAGAAAATTGCAGAGGAAGGCAAACTTCCAAACTCATTCTATGAGGCCACCATCACCCTAATACCAAAACCTGACAAAGATCCCACAAAAAAAGAAAACTACAGGCCAATATCACTGATGAACATAGATGCAAAAATCCTTAACAAAATTCTAGCAATCAGAATCCAACAACACATTAAAAAGATCATACACCATGACCAAGTGGACTTTATCCCAGGAATGCAAGGATTCTTCAATACCCGCAAATCAATCAACGTAATACACCACATTAACAAACTGAAAAATAAAAACTCTATGATTATCTCAATAGATGCAGAGAAAGCCTTTGACAAAGTTCAACATCCATTTATGATAAAAACTCTCCAGAGAGCAGGAATAGAAGGAACATACCTCAACATAATAAAAGCTATATATGACAAACCCTCAGCAAACATTATCCTCAATGGTGAAAAACTGAAAGCATTTCCTCTAAAGTCAGGAACAAGACAAGGATGCCCACTTTCACCATTACTATTCAACATAGTTTTGGAAGTTTTGGCCTCAGCAATCAGAGCAGAAAAAGAAATAAAAGGAATCCAAATTGGAAAAGAAGAAGTAAAACTCTCACTCTTTGCAGATGACATGATCCTCTACGTAGAAAACCCTAAAGATTCCACCAGAAAATTACTAGAACTGATCAATGAATATAGTAAAGTTGCAGGATATAAAATTAACACACAGAAATCCCTTGCATTCTTGTACACTAATAACGAGAAAATAGAAAGAGAAATTAAGGAAACAATTCCATTCACCATTGCAATGAAAACAATAAAATACTTAGGAATATATCTTCCTAAAGAATCTGAAGACCTATATATAGAAAACTATAAAACACTGGTGAAAGAAATCAAAGAGGACACTAATAGATGGAGAAATATACCATGTTCATGGATTGGCAGAATCAATATAGTGAAAATGAGTATACTACCCAAAGCAATTTATAGATTCAATGCAATCCCTATCAAGCTGCCAACGGTATTCTTCACAGAGCTAGAACAAATAATTTCTCAATTTGTATGGAAATACAAAAAACCTCGAATAGCCAAAGCTATCTTGAGAAAGAAGAACGGAACTGGAGGAATCAACCTGCCTGACTTCAGGCTCTACTACAAAGCCACAGTCATCAAGACAGTATGGTACTGGCACAAGGACAGAAATATAGATCAATGGAACAAAATAGAAAGCCCAGAGATAAATCCACGCACATATGGTCACCTTATCTTTGACAAAGGAGGCAAAAATATACAATGGATTAAAGACAATCTCTTTAACAAGTGGTGCTGGGAAAACTGGTCAACCACTTGTAAAAGAATGAAACTAGAACACTTTCTAACACCATACACAAAAATAAACTCAAAATGGATTAAAGAGCTAAATGTAAGACCAGAAACCATAAAACTCCTAGAGGAAAACATAGGCAAAACACTCTCTGACTTACATCACAGCAGGATCCTCCATGACCCACCTCCCAGAATATTGGAAATAAAATAAAAAATGAACAAATGGGACCTAATCAAACTTAAAAGCTTCTGCACAACAAAGGAAACTATAAGCAAGGTGCAAAGACAGCCTTCAGAATGGGAGAAAATAATAGCAAATGAAGCAACTGACAAACAACTAATCTCAAAAATATACAAGCAACTTCTACAGCTCAATTCCAGAAAAATAAATGACCCAATCAAAAAATGGGCCAAAGAACTAAATAGACATTTCTCCAAAGAAGACATACAGAAGGCTAACAAACACATGAAAAGATGCTCAACATCACTCATTATCAGAGAAATGCAAATCAAAACCACTATGAGATACCATTTCACGCCAATCAGAATGGCTGCTATCCAAAAGTCCACAAGCAATAAATGCTGGAGAGGGTGCGGAGAGAAGGGAACCCTCTTGCACTGTTGGTGGGAATGCAAACTGGTACAGCCACTATGGAGAACAGTCTGGAGATTCCTCAAAAACTGGGAATAGAACTGCCTTATGATCTAGCAATCCCACTGCTGGGCATATACACTGAGAAAACCAGAATTGAAAGAGACACGTGTACCCCAATGTTCATAGCAGCACTGTTTGCAATAGCCAGAACGTGGAAGCAACCTACATGTCCATCCACAGATGAATGGATAAGCAAGCTGTGGTACATATACACAATGGAGTATTACTCAGCCATTAAAAAGAATACATTTGAATCAGTTCTAAGGAGGTGGATGGAACTGGAGCCTATTATACAGAGTGAAGTAAGCCAGAAACAAAAACAGAAATACAGTATACTAACGCATATATATGGAGTTTAGAAAGATGGTAAAAATAACCCTATTTACGAGACAGCAAAAGAGACACTGATGTATAGACCAGACTTTTGGACTCTGAGACCGGGAGAGGGTGGGATGATTGGGGAGAATAACATTGAAATATGTATAATATTATATCTGAAATGTATTAATTGTTCAAACTAAATACTGTCATGTTACAATTTGTTAAAAAAAAAAAAAAGAAGAAGTTAAAATAGGTATAAGTCCTAGTGTTTTTTTTTTCCTTATTGCAGAGGCATCTTGTTCACCCCCTGGGATATACTAACTCTGGAGACTTACTGCTTTAAAATGCAACTTTTCACATATTCAAACCCATGTTATCATTAGAGGTCATCCTCACTAGATAAGAGACGTAGTTAATGTGATCATAATGCCTGTTAGATTCCAGTTTTATCCAGTTTCTTTTCATGCACTTTCTAATAATAAACCTGACCCAGGGTGTGCTTCTCTTTGTTTAGGATGAGGATGTTGCAGAGGACGACAGCAGTCGCGTGGAACCTGTGGGCCATGCCGACACCGGTGTGGAGAACATCCCCAACTTCTCTCTGGAGTAAGTTACTGACAGTTTCAGCCAAGTTTGTAACATCCGTGTAGCTTCACTGATGGCAGCGAGTATTCTGAAAGTGTATGGCATGCGGAATGTCTGTGCTTATTTATAACATGCTTTGCGCTGGTTTGTTTTCCGAAGAGCATCTTTCATCTACTGAGTTAATGGTATAATGTAAGAACTGTAGCATGGAAATGCACACGTACCTGCTCTGAGTTTCATGCCTTGGCAAGTACTATTAAATGATGGTCTGAAGCAGTGTTTGATTGAAGACGTTTGTCACGTTCATGGCGCTGTCACTGCTTTCAGGTTGCTTTTGTATGTCAGTGTTCTGTTTGTTCTTCAACTTTGCCAAGTTAATAAGATATTGTAGACATGCTTTACTTGAAAAGCTAGTTGAATCAGGTAAGCATTAGTTGTTTTAGTATATGTTTTTATTGATTTGAAGAAATAGAATCTCTCAAGATATTTGATGGGGACCTTATAAGAGGTTAGGGACCTTGAACATGATTTTAAGTATAAAAGGTCAAAGAAAAGCTTTCATATATTGTCACAACTTTGCAATTATCTTAAATAATGTCAGGTTTGAATGGAAGATGTTTTTAAGACTTCGTCTGAGTTACCTTAGAGCAGTCATTCTAAATTTTTTTCTTTGACTTTGGGTAAAAGTTGGAGTGGAGATATTTATAATTAGACTCTTAATTTTGTCTTTTCTTGGTTTTCCAAGAAAAGGTTATAAGAATTTTCTCAGTGAAATTGAACAGGCTCCTGAATCCGATTATGTTTGGATACTCAGCACCTGGTGCTCTCTAAGTAATTACATTTAAGAAATACTTGTACTGTTGTAGTTCTTTTGAGAAAGACTATGAAATAAATAAATGTATTAAAAATACCATACTATCCTTAGTTGACAAACAGATATTAAATAGATGTTCAAATGCTATTAATGATATCTGAAATAGGATTTTAGGACATTCTATGAAAACATTAAAAAATTAAATATCCATGTAAATAGTATTATGACAAATACAAAATTTTAGTTTAGCTAATTAGGATATTAACTAATGTCCTAAGTAGTATATATGATTAAATCTGTATACATATTTTCAATTTTGATTTGTTTGATATTCCTAGCTTTAATTTTCTTGAGTCTTTGTATTACATAACCAGGGCACTTACAGTACATAGGATTACCTCAGGTTTTTATTTAAGGCATACAGTTGAAGTATTGGCATTTTCCAGTTCATAAGAACTGTCCTGGGATCCTGATCAAGTCCATTGGTAGTTACTTATGTTTGTCCAGGTTTCCTTAAACTAGATACCTAATATCTAGTTGAAATAGCATTTCCAAATATTGATCATTGGATCAGTACTGTTTAGATTTCTGTGCCGTGCTCATACCCACAGAAAGACCTACAAAGTAAGTGAAATCTCACTGAAATGGTTTAGAAAATTTACATTCTCCCGATTACACCAATTTGCAGTAAATTTGGGCTTATGATATTAATATTAAACTACTTGTACTTATGTAGTAGAAGTCTACAAAGGAAGTCATGTAACTTTATATAAATAGCGTAAAGCCTTTAGAGTTCAATTACAAACACTCTTAAGGTAATTGTTTGATTTTTCATGGGTGTCCACTGGGGTTGTGTCGCCTGCACGTGGAGTGAGTGAGCTTACAGCAGGTAGGATGTTAGGGGTAAGGGTGGTGGCATCCTATCTGGACGGCTACCTGCCGTGGCAGAGCTGTGCCCTTACTGGACTATTGGAATGATCAATGAGGTGACCTGTGCAGGAGCGCTTTGTAAATTATAAAGTGCTGTGCAATGGACACCTCTTTAGCCCACTAGTCTTTGTAATCCTTGATTAGATATTAGGATGGGAAACTTTTAGTGCAAGTCTAGAGATCTGATTACAAAATGTGGACTTGGACTATATAGAAGAGCGATGTCCTGGGTGATTTTTAATGTAGTTATTTCTGGTGATTGCTCCCCTCCCATGCCATCAGACTAGCGTGCAGGTATGTAGTGTTGAATGTGCTTTCATCACCATGCTTCTCTTCCAGAATGTGAACGTATATGCGTGTGTGCCCCTTGGAATTTTTGTTTTGTCCTTTTTTGTTGTTTACTGTGTGTCTGTGCTGTTGCAGTTTTGTGTTTGGTTTGGTTTGGTTTGTGACAGTACATGTTCATGCTCCCTCATTCATCATTGTCTCACAGTGATATGGTAAAGCTCGTACAAGTCCCCAACGATGGAGGGCCTCTGGGAATCCATGTAGTGCCTTTCAGTGCTCGAGGCGGCAGGTAACGTATCTTGCAGGTTTTTAATTGAATCATATTGTTCAGTGTTTTGTCTTCATTTATGCTCAGATGTAGAGTAATGTTGAGTTAGCGTATGCTTAGTAGAAGCCTTTTCATTTGGGGGCCACTGTGCCTTCCTTCACACATACGCATCATAATCACAAAAGCACTTAGGCTGATGAAGAAATCAGGCATTTAAATTATTCTAATAATTTTATTGTTCATCACATCCATGCAAACATTTTACTACGCTGCAAATTGATGATAGCCTTTATTGTCAGAACTCCAGCTGAATGTGCAAAGGTAAGGAAGTTCTTCAGGCATTTTTCTGGAAAACATGTATCCAGTATAAGTTATCTGGATACCATAGAAAGTGATTCATTGAAAATTTGTTTATATGTTTGTTTAGTTCTTTAATTTTATATGATTTTTATAATTGTGTTCCTAAAATTTTTAAGTTAGAGAAGCTATAGACTTATTTCCTCCCATGTGATCTGTGTCTCCTGTTCAATCTGCCCACCCAAATGGCACAGTTTTGCACTGTTTGTTAGTATGACTTCATTACTTCATAGAACATGTATCCTTAAAAATGTCAAATGTTACATGAGTTTCTTTTACCCTGCTGCTTGTTTTCAATGAAAGAATTGTTGTTTACTTTATATATATTCAAATACTAAGAACTGATGTTGCAGCTAATCACATCAACTAATCAAATGTTTGATGAGTTTTTCATCATCCATGAAATACTGCCTCCTCCTGGGCCTTGGGGAGAAGCATTAACCTTTGAGGTTTAATCTCATCCTCTCTTATTTACCCATCTAGTTATTACCAGCTAAAACATATTTATAATCTATTTGGCTTTTTAGTTTGAACTTCTTTCTTTTATTGTTATCCCTTTATCTATTTATTTTTAAACTTCCTTTATTCTGGGAGAAGAAAACAGGGGGAAAGTCACCTTAGGCCAGTGAGTGAGAACATAGAACATTCTTTCAACTCTTGCCAAGGAATTATAAGCGTCTAGTATGTTGTAAGAGACATTGGAATGTCAGTTACAGGCATGTGACTGAATTATCTGTTTAATTTTTTAAAATAAGTGTTTGAACAATTGTACCACCTTCCTAGTATATGTTCCTGACTGTGCTGTGTCTAGACTTCATGTTTCTGGTAACGCACATGCTTTATGGAAGGTCTGGAAGCTGATGCATTGATTTACCTAGAACTCTGCTGGAGTAGGAGGCTTGAAAGTGAGCATTATCTAACAAGATGTGAAATTCTCCTGGAATTGAGAGTGGGGTGTTAAATTCACAGACTTATGACCACTTTTACTTTTTTCCCTTCTTTTCTTCTTTTTTTTTAAAACTCTAGAGAAACATTGAACTTTCGTCAAAGAACTTTCATTTAAATGAGCTCAGTTGTTTTCCAAATGGCCCTTGCCTTTATCTCCTTTAAAAATTATAATTTTAAATGATCTCAGAAGTTAAATCCCTTTTCTATTTATTTCATGAGTAGAAAAATAAGCTAAGAGGGTAAAATGCATGAATGATAGCTTCCCAATACTGGTGTGCCTTTAACTGCTTGTGGAATATAACTCATCACAACTGAGACTTAATTGTGTATGGACCAGCTTTGAACCAATATTTCAAATATATTATTTTCTGTCATTTATTACACATATTCTACTGCATTGTGAAAGGATATTGAGATAAAATAGATAAAAAGCCTAAAGCAAAAAAACTGTGAGAAAAATTAATCTACTGCAGATTAATTCAGTGGAAGGTATTTTTACTGGTTACCATGGCATTTCATTTTGATATACATACAGAACTCATTCAACTAGACAAGGATCCCTTTGCAGAACTAGAAGGTGTCATTTTTAATCCCTGTTGATTTGGCAATGTAATGAAGAAAATCCTATACAGCATTCTTGTACAAGGGACAAAGAGATTAAGACAATGAGATTCTTTATAAACCTTTTCTAGGCATCAGCAATTTTCATACTGGGAAAAGGAGCAGTTCTTTCCCCCTAACACCTGTAATGCGTCTTTGAGCTTCCTCATTGTCTTGACATTCCTGGTTCTCTGAAGTGAGGCGGAAAATGCAGAGAATAACAGGAGGGCTCCTCCAGAATCCTAGACGCCAGTCTTCAGGAGTCAGACACACCCATCTCCCTTGTTCTCAGAAATGCTGACAAGTAAATTCTTCCCAGTCTGTCAGAAACCTTCCCAAGCATTTACTGAGTGATGGTTCCTGTGTTAGGTGTTGGGAAACAAGGATGAATGGGACATGGTCTCTCTCCAGGGATTTGCAGTCAAGATGGAGTGATAGCCAGGAACTCACACTATTATAATTATGTGATAAATGCCGGCATTGTGAGTTGATAGAGGAGGGGTTGTCTGAATTAGGTAACTGAAGCTGGCTTGTTGTAGAAGATGATTTTAATTGAGATGACACCTTATGAAGGAAGCTACATCAGCTCCATGGTGACTGTGAGGGCAAATTAAGCAATGCAGTATTGCATAAAGGAGGAAATTAAGTGGAATTCGTGAAGAAATTGCATATATTATCCAGTGGGAATATAAGAATACATATTTGTGGGATGTAAGTTGAAATTTCTGAGAATAAGTTTCTTTGTGCAAAATTCCAGTCATACTTGGGTCCCTCTCAGTTTTGGAAATGTAATTAATTGAATAACACTTACTGAATACGTATTTTTCTAAAAGTGACATATACGTGTCAGTATTGCTTTCTGATTTCAATTTCAAAGTCAAAAAGTTTTAAGGAACAGTACAGAATGGAAATCACATATCCTAAAGAGAAGAAACTTGATGTGAAACATCTCAAATATCAAACATAATTCAGGGAAATTGGAAAAAATGTGAAGTCAATGTTAGAGAAATTTTTAAAGCTACTTATGTATTCGATATTATTTTGGCCTGCAGTTAAAGAAGTTTTTTGAATAAAGATTCTGCTGGATCAGTTTTAAAAAGGCCATTTTCTGGACTGGGTTGAATGTTCCTGTGACAGCTGGCTTGTGGCTGCCCTTCCCCTAGCCACTGCTTTGGGCATTAAAAACAGACAAATGGCTGCTCAGGAGAGACTGTGCTGATATCCCTTGATGCTCTGTTTTTCTCTAGTTATCATCCTGTATTTCATTCAAAAATATAAAATTAGCTGATCCCCACCCAGAATTCTTTATTCACAGTTTCGCTACCTTGAAATCAATTTTCGCTTCACACGTATAATTTCATTTCCTCTTGATTTAAATGTCAAACATAACCTCCTTATTTAAATCACAAGTGCTACTACTTTCAGGAAGGCTCTGCCAAGTAATTGTCATTTCCTTTGGCAGGAAAACCATGTTTCATGTTAAAATTTTTTATATTTCTAGGACCTAGCCCAACAGTATTGCTCAGCGAAGCTTACTGTGACTATCCCCACTAACTCTGCATTGCTATTGAAATAAAATACATGTAAAAATAAATATCTGATGTACATTAGAAATAAAACAATAAGGATGTATCCTGGCTTGATGTTAATGAGGTTTCCCAAGCCTTTCCAATCACTTAGGAATATGATTGTGTTGTAATATTAAATATTTAGAAAGCAAGATAAAATGTATATTCTGAAATAGGGGCTGGGCTTATGAAATAATAAGATTTTGTAGTTTTAAGGGACTTAAAGTCTAATTGAGAAATATGCCCTATATAAAGAGGTCTATACTATGTGTCCAAAGAACTTGATGCATGTGTGTGGTCAGATTTAGGGGAAGTGGAGCCGTGAAGCAACGGATCTTGATCTGTTCTTTAAAGGAAATATACGACTTAATGCTAGTGATGTCTGAAAAGATCTTCTTTCCAGGAAGAGGATATACGAAAGGAAGATGTTCCATACAAATGTGTGTGATTTGCTGAGAAATAATGATTCGAAACAGAGTGTATTGGAAATGGCTCTTAGAAAGCACTTTATGAATGGCCTGTGAGACTTCATTCTGTAAATAGTAGAGAAATTGTTGAAGGTTTTCAAGCAATATCATTGTATTGTTCTTTAGATTAGCTATTATTCTTCTATTCGGTCCCAGTCTAACTTATAGAAGACATTCTTAATCTTTTCCCCTATGGAAACACATATGGCTAAAGCATATTATTCTTTTTGAAATTAAATTTTATTCTTTATTTTATTTTTAAAGCATATTATTCTTAATAAAGTGTCGCTTGCTTCTCTGTTTCTTTTCTGTAATGGACATAATTGAATAATTTTTGTCTCAAATAAAACTCAAGTGTTTATTAAGTTTTAACTATTCTGTATAAAAGTTAATAGACATATTTGGAAGGTCTTAAGAAAAATACTCATCTACTTAATAATTCAGTGACATTCTATGAACTTGACTCCTCTAATACTTACATGAGTTATAAATAGTGTTAGTTTTTAACTCTTAGGTCACTGAACCTTTATTATATTACCTTTTGCTGTATAAGACATCCAAATCAGAAAGCTCATCTTCTTTCCAGAATTCCCAGTTCCCTGTGCTGTCTTCCCTCTTTGTGGCAGACAGTGATGGCCTCAGCCACACGCTGAGTCTTCATATTATTGGCGAAGGGCTTATTAGGAATAGTCCAGGATAAGAGACGCATTCTTGATGCACCTTTTTTGAGACCACAGATACTTGGGACAGTTCCTGGCTCTGTCTTTCGAGTAAGTGTGGCCTGAGCAGGTTTCCTTCACTTAGCCTCAGTCTTCACATCTGAAGACTGGGACACTCCTGTGACTTTGTATGGTTTAAATAAGAAAATACAGAAACTTACAAAATGTGTGTAAAATTCCTTTAGTGAGGTATTTGGCAGTGGCAGCTAATATAATAAGAATGGTGTTGACATTTCACCTTCCACTTATCCACCTGTGATGCACTTTAAGATTACCTGTAAATGCTGGGTGTTCTGGTTGTCTCAGTTCAGTTCAGTTCAGTCGCTGAGTCATGTCTGACTCTTTGTGACCCCATGAACTGCAGCACGCTAGGCCTCCTTGTCCATCATCAACTCCTGGAGTTCACCCAAACTCATGTGCATCAAGTCAGTGATGCCATCCTGCCATATCTCTGTCGTTCCCTTCTCTTCCTGTCCCCAATCCCTCCCAGCATCAGAGTCTTTTCCAGTGAGTCAACCCCTCGCATGAGGGGGCCAAAGTATTGGAGTTTCAGCTTCAGCATCAGTCCTTCCAAAGAACACCCAGGACTGATCTCTTTTAGGATGGACTGGTTGGATCTCCTTGCAGTCCAAGGGACTCTCAAGGGTCTTCTCCAACACCACAGGTTAAAAGCATCAATTCTTTGGCTCTGGTTGTCTAGGCAAGTGCTAATGAAACTGTATAATAGTGGAATATGATCTCAAAATGATCTCTTCTATCATGAATATGAGATGAAAATTTACTCTTACATAATAAATTTGAGAATTTCAGTACACACTTATTTGGGTAGTTGGGTGTATTTGTTAATGAAGAATTACAGCCAATTTGAATTTCATGGGAACAGCTCAGGTGTTAAGAAGAGCTTTATTTGAAGCTTGTATATTTCAGTTCACCTTAGAGTTTTCAAGTTCAATATTCATTTTTAAAAGAATAAATATCCTCTTGCACTTTGAGTACTCTATTTCAGTTCATTTCCCAAAAAACAATTTATTTACTAAATCTGTATCCTTTTGTCTGAAAGATTTCACTTGTTCATTCTCAGCTGCAGATTCATTTTGTTCAAATCAAGGGGACACATTAAATGCATTTGTTTTAGAGAGAAGAGTTGTATTTTACATTTAGGTAAAACTTGCTTTTTTAAATGTCGTAGTATGATGCCTATAATTTCTGCCCTAATTTTAAGGAATTCTCTATTTTCACTTTGCCATGTTTTGGTCCACTTTATCTCATTCACTAAAGGTTTAAAAAAAAAAATCAAGATTTTTTTTTTTATATTAACTTGGAGTTCTTACTGCGGCTCTGAGGGATTGAATGTAGGTCATTGCCAGCCCAGTGTCCCTGGCTCAGTGAGGGGAGACAGTCCTGCTGCTGGGAGCTCGTTCTGCTCACGCCTTCTCTGCTGTTGCTGGAGTTGTGGTGTTTACACTGTGTCAGCTTTTATTAAGATGAATTATGATCATTTCCATACAGCTGGGTGGCAGTTGTGGGAGTTTACGTTATCAAAGCAGAACTCAGACTTGCTCAGCCAATTTAGATGTCAATAAAACATTTGTTACTTATTTTCAGTTTTATCATTGGCTGTAATTTATACTTAGGATTGAAAATGTTAACATGTGTGACTGAGTTTGTTTTAATTAAGTGTATAATTAGGCTAATGAACCTTGTAAAAATGTAGTGGTGCAATCCTTAATATAATCTAAGCAGTTAAATTTCTAATTATGCATCCAAAATCATGTACAGAGATGCTGCCTTTCCACTGCTGCCTCTCTGGGGCTGTATTCTCCTTCCTTGCCCCCTTTTGGGGATAAGAAACATTGTACAAAAGCCCATGGTGGAAGACTTCAAAGAAATATGTATGTATTTACATATTTTTTAATGTAGGAAATTCATTCAGAAGTGGGATTTGTACATAGCGGACGTAGTGTGTTTTCCCCTAAATTTTTGAAAAGATAGAGGGACCAGGGAAGAGAGGTAGTTTTGGGGATGTTTTCAATTTACCAGGAGAAATCCACTTGCCCAGAAAGCATCTTGCCAAGTCGGGTTCACATTAAATTCATGCAGGAGGTGAAGAGGTGCGCCCCTTGTAACCGGGAGCCCTGATGCCGTGGCTTCCCGGAGCTGACCTCCCTGCTATGTTAATAATGACCTGCTCCTCCTCCTGCACCTGCCAGCAGAGTCAGGCTGGTGCTTTGCCCCTGGTCATTTCCCCAAGCGACCTCCCCTCCCCACTGCCTGACTCCTCTTCTCCCTCTCCTCACTCTTCTGTCTTTTGCAAAGTGGTTTCTTCTGATGAAAAGTGGTTGCCCCTAATAAGGAATTCTGGTACTGACTGCCAAGAAGGAAAACCACTCTCTACTCTGGCATAGAATCATGCCAAAATGCTCTGACCTTCACGACCTTTAATTATTCTCTCTAATAAGAGTGTTAAGGGAATCAAAACAGCATCGGCACTCACTCCTTTATTCGTTTGGAGGGAATTCTAGTTGCAGGTTGAATTTGCAAAACAGACTCCTAAAATTTGTTTCTAATTATAAATAATATCTGAACTGCCTTTTCGTGGGCAGTGGGGGCAGGAGGGGGTGGAGACGTCTCCGCTGGCAGACACAACTTTCCAGGAAGATGAAAATCTCTGTTGTTACTTCCCATTGATTTCCCTTCAGAGGGTCCTCTTCATTCTGTTTGGCTGTCATGTTATCAGTTCAACTTTCCTGTGAAGTTTTTTTGATCGTTCATTCCCATTCCTTTTGTAATCATTTTCACCTAATGAAGCAAATAGGATAATTTTGCAGATTGTACCATTTTCCTTTTCAATTAATCCATTCTTTTGAAGAGAATGATTCTAATAGTGTGGTCAAGTCCTTGGAAGTCAGCAGGCTACTAATGTCTCCTTAATTCAGTCTGTTCTGTTGTTTCCCTGATCACTTGCTGTGTCACTCAGGGTGAAATTTTTCCCTTTCTGCCCCTGTACCCCCCACCCTCAACCACCGCATCAGCTCTCTAGTCTCTAGTGCTGTGAAAGAGGATTCTGAGGTTTCTGCGACTACTTTAATAATATTGGATTCTAAAACCTTATTTAATAAACTTTGGCAATATTTCATGTAAATATGATGGCATACTTGTTTTTGATTTGTAGCATTTTTACTGTTTGTGAGGATCACTCATGCATTTGGTTGTATAAGATCAGATCAGATCAGATCAGTCACGTGTCCGACTCTTGCGACCCCATGAACTGCAGCATGCCAGGCCTCCCTGTCCATTACCAACTCCCAGAGGTCACTCAGACTCATATTCATCGATCAGTATGCCATCCAGCCATCTCATCCTCTGTCGTCCCCTTCTCCTCCTGCCCTCAATCCCTCCCAGCATCAGAGGGCTTGTATAGAAAGACAAGCCATTCCATGAATGAAGCATGTCAGGCCTTTTTACTATATATTATTATCCTGGAATGATTCCCATGGGGGGAAAAGTAGATTTAAGAAAAGAAAAATGATTATCCAGATGAATATAAATCCATGGACCTATTCATCTGAAGAATATTAATGCCACTTGTAGAATTAAATTACAGATTTCCAAGCTAGATTATTTAAACTGGCTTACAACAAGGTCCCCCGAGGCTAGGTCCGGAGAGGAGAGTGGACTTGAGGAAGGCTGAACGCCGAAGAATAGATACTTTTGAACTGTGGTGTTGGAGAAGACTCTGAGAGCCCTGAGGAGAGTCTGAAGGAGAAATAATTTATAAATTTAAACAAATGACTCATACTAGCTACCTGCTAAGTATGGTTTCCACTAAACTTGGTCTGACTTTCTCCATTTCCCTAATAATATATATTTCAGAATACACAAAGTACTTAAAAACTCAGAATATATAAAAACATAATAATTTTTAGACACTTGAGATCACAGCAGTGTTGTAACTGTATTGAGAAATTGCTCGTGATCTCACTGATTAAAAACTAATTAACTGGAGTGACTCTTGGTAGGGCATACTTTTACTCAGGAGCTGAACACATGAACCTGAAAGAACTGTTGTTGGTCCTTTGAAACAGCTTTTAGCAGCAGAGGTGATAGCAAGTTGTGGTTCTGTTAGGATTGCCTACGGGTGGCTGAGTCATCTTTTCTTTCTGCTGTGCTCTCATGTGGATGCTTGGATGGCAGAACAGCCTCATGTCTTCTTCTGGTTCCACTGTTACCAATAACTGTGATTCAATTTGATTTCTCTTGTTATTTTGTCCCATTCAACAGAGACATGGGTGTATCTTAATGATGTGATGCCTCTGGATAGAACACTTTGTTCAGTTGCCCATGCGTGTGTGTGCACTCAGTCACTCTTTCACATCTGACTCTGCAGCCTCACGGACTGTATCCTGCCAGTCTCCTCTGTCCATGGGATTTCCCAGGCAAGAATATTGGAGTGGGTTGCCATTTCCTTCTCCAGGGGATCTTCCCAACTCAGGGATCAAACCTGTGTGTCCTGCATTGGCAGGTAGATTCTTTACCACTGAGCCACCTGGGAAGCTCATAGACACAGACAAATCATAGGGAAGCTTAGGAAGGTACACTGTGGGCTTGATTACATTTTAGGAGTCACTTTACATTTACTGTGCACTTTGGTGAAGCACAGTAAGATATCACTTCCTGCCAAGCAGAGACTCTGACAGCTCTAGTCTCACGCTGCTGGGTCAGTGGACTTTTTCTTACCTTTGAGCTTAGAGGAGTTTTATATTGATTTAGTTCCAATATATGATGGCAAGTAACTAACAATGACCCACGCCATATTTTTCACTAGTCACCAAGTTTCTTAGACTCTTACACTAGTGGATGTTAATCCCCAATTATTAACATGACCAAAAGAATTTAAATGTCATCTCCTCTTAATTCTTACAGTAGGTATACTTAGCCGTAGTAAGACACTGTGCCTCTTCACTGTATTTAATAATAAAAATTAGAATGACATCAATAGAGACTCAGTAAATATTCATCAAAGGAGCAGGGTTAAACTGTAGAATAACACCCAAAAAACAAAAGGGCTCAGTCCTGTGTTTGGTATAAATGATACCATCATGAAAAAGAGGATCTGATTCTGCATTTTATTTCATTTATTCTGTTTTGCAAAAACTTGTTAGGAGACTTGTTTGCCTCAGATAAACCTAAGCACCCATTCATTTAGTTTTCATTTGTCTAGACCTTACTCCAAGCTCAGGCCCATGTTCCCCACTTTCCAGGAGCTGACAGCACAACAATAGAGATGAGATGTGTGTGTAAGTGACAGTGACAGGGCAATGAGATCAACAGCAACAATTACCTCCAAGGTTGAAAAGCAGGATGCAGTCTATTGGGGCATCTTTCTATTGGACAGTACATACTGCAGATTGTATTCTGTTGGAAAATACAGATAGGTGATTGGAAATTTGGTGTCTTCAACTTTATTTATGCAGCATTCTAAATGCTAGTCTCCATATGGGTATTTTTTATGTCTTTAAATATTAGGATTATGAAAGAAAATCTAAGCTGGGGACAAACCGAAAGTAAATTAATAACAATTTTAACATGATCATGATACAGAATAGATGCTAACCGTCAAGTAAATCAGAGCATCAGTACTAGGTGCAGATTCCTGTTACTTATGAAGCTGTGATCATATATAGTGTTTGCTATTTCTGTGGGGTATATAGAATGTCCATCCTGTCAGTCAAGGAGTTGGTGCTCCAAACCAAGTACATTTTCAATAATCTCCCCCCACCCCCAACCACCATCTTGGTCTCTAAAAGTTCACTCAGGCTTTTCTTTCTACTTGAAGTTTGACTTAACACTGAGAGCTGAATGGTGACTGCCAAGATTGGAACTTGTCCCTGGCTTCCTATTTTCTTCCGAAGGGAATAATGGCAACAAATTACGTACTTCTGGGAGACCTAACAAGTTTTGAAATTCAGAACATGAGGCAATATCAAATTCAGATGCCAGGAATGGAAACTCTTCTATTTTTGAAATCTTCCCAATTCTCCTTAAATGTGCAATGCACCCGGGTGAGCTCCTCCTTACCTTTCCTTTCATGGAAAGATGGGGTTGCCATCAGCACTGTACCAGCTGGCTTGAAACAGGAAACTGCCAGACTGCTCACAAATCCATGCTCATTCACTCTGCCTGCTGCCTCAGCCACCAAGCCGTTAGGCCTGCTCTGTTGGGAGCATTTGTAAGCATAGAGAGAAGTGTACACTTTATTTCAGAAACATGACTCTGACACTCCAGAAGCAATTGCTCATATTTATTGAAAAGATCCCTTTCTATGCACCATTTATACCATCATGATTTTTGTGTTGGTGTTATTTTAAAATGTCTGAATAGCTATTTAATGCACCCCTTTATTAGGCAGCCTTTGTAAGTATAATACCAACATTAAAGCAGTAGGGTATTGTGCACAGTGGCAATATTACATGTGTAATGATTTGCATTCTTAATGTTCCAGAACCCTGGGGTTATTAGTAAAACGATTGGAGAAAGGTGGTAAAGCTGAACAAGAAAACCTTTTTCATGAGAATGATTGCATTGTCAGGATTAATGATGGCGACCTTCGAAATAGAAGATTTGAACAGTAAGTGTGGGCTGCCTCATTGCTGCTCTTTTCTGCCTCAGGCATGACGGAGTGTAGGCAATGGGAGTGCCTCGGACCACGTGTCTGTGGTCTTTGCCTTCCTGCCGGAGAGGGGAGTTTTCTGCCATTCTCTAGCTTTTAAAAATCTCATCAAACTCCAGGTAATCACTACCATTAGACTATAGTCTTTAACGGCACTTCTTCAAATGTTATGGGCCTGGTTTAGGCTTTACAATTTGGCAACTTCCTCACCTTTTGGAAAATTCACCAGGTTGCTAGTTTTTATTATACTTTTAGCTCACACTACCAACTTTGTCACACATAACATGACAAGCAGGCAGATTTTCCTTATCTTGATTCAAGCTCTTAATTAAACAGCTACAAATTCTCCAGTTCCTATCAAGTAAGGCAAGAATGAGCAGGAATCATGAGGACCCAGTTTAAGACCTGACTAGGGATCCAGATGAAACGGAGGAGCTTCTTGTACTGATCTTGGAGTTGCACTGCGACCAACTGCTCTTGGGTCACTGAAGCTGCATTGGCATTCTTGAGGGTTTTTTGCATGTAGAGACTTGGATTAATTTTTCTAATAAATAATAGATAGTCACTTTGTATAGTTTTCCAAGTATATTTTTAAGTATGTTTCTTTAAAAACTCGATTGGTCTCCTTGCAAGGAAATAATAATGATTTTTAAAAGTCCTATTGGATAATGTTGTAGAGAGGTTATATTTAATTTCTCTTAATATTGAAATGATAATACTTCTTATGCTTAAAGCTACAGTATAACCGAATGATTGACAGTGCAGGACCCAGCAATTCAACTGTAGTTGTAAACAGTTTTGTCATTTTTGAGAATGAAAATTTATACTGGGGTTGTTTTTAGTTTCAACAAACTTGTTGAAAGCAAACTTCCTTGTTGCTTAATGCATATACTTAATTGAGTTCGCCAGTCTTTTTTTTGCTAACTTTCCATTCTTCCTCAAACCCAGAGCACAACATATGTTTCGCCAAGCCATGCGGACATCCATCATTTGGTTCCATGTGGTTCCTGCAGCCAATAAAGAGCAGTACGAACAACTGTCCCAAAGCGAGAGGAACAATTACTACTCGAGCCGCTTCACCCCCGACAGCCAGCATGTGGATCACAGGGGTGTGACCAGTGCAGGGCCGCAGGCTCTGCCCAGGGTGTCCCGGCTGAACCCCCAACCCGAGCACGCGGACCCTCACCCCCGACTCCTACCTCAGAGCGCGCAGCCCTCGGGAAAGCCACCTGCCGCTCCGGCCCTGGCAGCACACCATATGTTCAGTCCCAGCAGTGGTTACAACACCAAAAAAATTGGCAAGAAGCTTAACATCCAGCTCAAGAAAGGTACAACTGATCTTCCCATCAAGTCAGCTTTCTGTCAACTAACCCCAAGCACCTTAAGTCTTATCTCATTATTACAACTGACATGACTTTTAAAGAAAGTATTTCAAGTATGCTTTTCAGATTCCCTTTGCTGTATAAAAATTTACATCTGTAAGTTCAGAGGATAAGGCTTTAAACCTGATGGTTCTAGGTAAAAGGTAGTGGTTATGAACTGCAGTACAATTGTTGACAGCGAAGGAATTGGGATTCAGGATGTTACCATCAAGCTCAAAGCAACAGGGAGGCTTTGACTGTTTTGAGTGCCCCATTTGATGTCCAAGAGAACTAGAGGCCCTTCTTCCACTTTGGGTCTGTCTTTTGGTGATGGGAAAGAATTGATTCCTTTGGAACTATGGGCGATTCCTGATAGAATGCTGGAGGCCTTTGGCCCCTTGTCTCCTGCTCTTCTAGAATATCCTGTTGCTTCCCTTTCTTAACATGCCAAGGAAAATTGGAGTGGCCCCGGCTAATACTTCACCCATGCCTTACATCAGTGTGTTTTGTAAGGATCTCCACCTGCAGATGAGCAAACCCTGCATGCTGGGTGATGTGTGTCTGCTCTGGCCTTCTCCACGACTTGGAGCAAGCAAACTGCTTAGGCTCTTTTCTGACTCCCTGTCACTGTCCCCTCCAGACACTGCCCTTAATCATCCCTTCTAGCTGAGCATTTTTATGTGTTTTTAAATCATGTCCCTCAAAATGGTGTCATTATAATGTTTCTCCTTTTATGAGGTCAACCATCTCCCAGGGTTAGTTGGAAAGGAACCCAAGAGAGGTTGAGTGATTGCTGCAAGTCACGTGGCCATTGGTGGCAGATTCTGACTAGAAACTTTTCCCTGTCCTGACACTGAGACCATTCTTCTTTTCATCTGGTGTAGGGTTTCCAATGCAGTAAACTCTGAGATTTCTATTTCCTTCCTAAATCATATTCTTTCATTGGACTTTATGTGAACCACAAAAGCCTTCTTTCTGGTGACTGGCTTTTTTAACGTCCGAATACTTGGTTGACCTGATCAGGAATGGACAGTCTCACTCCACTTTTGAAGCCCCTTGCAAATACAGAATAATATCATCTTAAACCTTTCTCCTCCTGTTAATACAGGAATATCAGGTAAATGACAGGACTTGGGTTTTAAGCAAAAGCATATCAAGGAACACAAATAGAGCTGTATACAACATAAAATTCTGCTTGGGGTCTCTCAGCAGAGTAAGAATATTTTCCATTGTCATAGACATGTTAGTTCATAAGTACCTCTACCTTTTTACTCTGACATAGGCATATTCATTGTTTAATTATAGTTTCCCGTACAATTATTATATTACCACCTTATGATCTAGTATGAACTTTTTAAATGAAGTGAAATTTTATTTGCTATTAAAAGAATCACTCTTTTGAATACAGAAATGAATAGTTTATTTTGATAGTATTTAAAAATAAATGATTACATGTATTACAGAAGCTAATTACATATGTTACAGAAGCTAATTTAGAAAGATTATGCTCGATCAACATAAAATAGAAATAATAGTTTTCTTTTAAACATTTTTCTGACCTTGAGTTATATAATTGATATGGAGCCTCATAGAATTTGGCTTTGATTTTAATTTATTAAATATGAGATTGTATGGCAAAAGGCAGAAACTGCCTGTGCATTCTGCCAGTACTTACAAATATTTTATTAAAAAAAAACAACTGTGTTCACTCTAAACAACAGTGACAAAGAATGCTCATTGTCTTTGATTAGTACTAAATATAGATGCTTTAATGATTGAAGTTGAACAAGCTTTCATTCTAGTTAACAGATACTATTTTTCCTAATTATTATTGTTGCATTTAACATTTTTAGGGAAGTACATCAAAAACGTAGTGTTTGTCAGTGTTGAAGTTTAAATTCAGTTCAAAGTTAACTGATACAATTTGAATGACAGAAGCTCTTTAAAAACTGAGGTCAATCCTAAGGAAAGGCTTCATTATAATGATTCCTTGGCATAATTTTGGAACTATGTCATATAACATGTCAAAAGAGAATAGCTCCTATGTACTTCCTTCCATAATTATGATTTCTTAATATTTATTGTCATTTTGGCATTCTCAAGTACCCTGTTCTTTTGTAGAAATTAGCTTTTCAATAAAGTCAGAGGAGAAGGTCAGTGATCTATTTCAGTGAGTGCAAAATGTTTTGTTGGCTTTGCTAAATGAAAATTGATATCTATTTATCTTTCTCTGAAAGGTCATTGTCTGAACTTTTGGCTTACAAATTTAGGGGTTATTGCTGATATTTTAATAGTATTGAGGTTCATATAACAATCAGTCTTTGTAGTTCATAGAAATTAATATTACAGAAGGAGAATCATTTAGAATTTTAAATGTTATTGCAAGTCATTAGAGTTTCATGAAAGCACAGAGACATATGGAAAAGTCCCAGCAGAATAATTAGGAAAATTTCATATAGACAATATGCCATTCAACTCTTCACAAAAGACTTAAGAAATTAACGGTCCAGGCACATTAAAGTGATTTCAGACTTGAAGTAAATGAATGTTTTGTTTGAATTTGAGAATATTTACAGTAGGTTTTGTTATAAATACCATGTTTTTTTAATTTCTACTTTGTTTCTTCTTTAACCCGCATTTTTATTCATATTTATTTTCCCATGGATGTTTGTTTACCTAGAGATTCAAACCCTTACTTACCATTTTTTACTGAGTGCTACATCTAATTAATGAATTCTTCTATAAAGATTTTTCATCCCTTTACACATCTCTTTATTCTTCCTTTATGAACAAGTATTTGTCCTCATGTCATTTAACTGGAATTGAACCCAATACCTTAAAAAGTAACTCTTTAAGAAACTCTGGTAGAAATTAATCATCACTGGAAGAGAGAAAAATTCTGTGAATCATTAGAAATTTGTCATTATCTCCATACTTTATCCTGAGTTATTCTGACTCGCTACATTATTGGTTTCATTGATATTGAACTTATTGCATTGAACTTTTCATTGCATTGAACTTTTCACTGTATTGAACTTACAAGGGTGCCTGTTGAGAAAGCTGCCAAAGAGCCTGGAATTGAAATTATACAAACCAGCACAGTGATGGGTAATTGTGTCTTTGGTTTCAGTACCTTTAAGCATTGGTGATCCTCAGACTTGGTAGCTATGATCTCAGATGGGCAATTTGCTTTTGTTGTTTTAAAGAAATATACATGGTGAGATTTAGGTGAATTAGCAAAGAATGAGGTAAAGATAATATGGTTTATCCTGTCAGTTTGGGGAGGTCCTGTTGTCCATATCTAGAAACATTTCACTGTTTCTTTTCCATCGTCCTGGACTTGTTCTCTTCCTTTTCTTTACTGCCTACCCTTCAAATCTGAATACCATTATTGCACAATAACACTTGATATTTGAGGTACTATGAATTTTAACAGAAGGGTTTGTTTTGTGTGTGTGTGTGTGTGTGTGTGTGTGTGTATGTAGAGAAATTGTTTATTTTCATAATCAAAGATTTAAAAACATTCAGCAGGCATATTTGTATTCACCCTTCTAAGTATGTTCCCATTTCTTCTTAGACTAATGAATCTTCATATATGTACCATTTAAACCTGGTACAATTTAGTCTATTTTGAAAATCTATTAACAATTTTAAAGTATTAAAAGAAATGGATACCTGTGTGAAAATTACAAAATGTCAAGATGAAGTAGAGAATAATAGCAAATCCTTAATGTATATTTACCTGTGAAATCTCGCCTTTTTTTTTTTTTTTTTTGCCTGTTATACATTCAGGTACAGAAGGTTTGGGATTCAGCATCACTTCCAGGGATGTAACAATCGGTGGCTCAGCACCAATTTATGTGAAAAACATCCTCCCAAGGGGTGCTGCCATCCAAGATGGCCGACTGAAGGCTGGTGATAGACTCATAGAGGTGAGTGGCTTCTCTGCATCCCAAGTTCCATAATTCTTGCAAAGCTCTCTTTTTAAGGGTCAAGGTTTTCCTAACATTTTCATAAAATTTGAAATTAAATTATATATTTTAGAAGTAGTATGCATCTAAAACAATGTATTTCCGCTTCAGTTTTACATTTCTCCTTGTTATTTGATGAGAAATGTCTTTCATTTAGTTCACTCATAAATTTTTAGTTACTTGGACATTTGGTTTATGAGATAACATAACATTTGTCATTATGTAAGTACAGTGTCTGTTAGGTTATATTTCTGGATGACTTTAAATTTATGTCTGGCAGTATAGAAATGTTATCTCCTCTGGAATCAGAGCAGAGACAAATGAAGTAAATGAAAACAGTGTGTCTTGATGAGAAGAACAAGGAAATTTGGAAATGTCAGCGTGGAGAATGAATTGAGACATAAAAATCAAATGTCAGAGGGAAAAAAAGATAGTTTTTCAAAGTTTCCTTTCTGTACCTCATGGGTTTCGGTTCATTGGTTTTTGAGGCTCTCTTTGACATACGTAGGATGGCTAATTTCTGTTTGCCTGAGTTTTGTGCATGTAGAAATTAAGGTGAAGATGATTGAGAAAGAGGGTGCCTTATTAGTGGTTTTTCTCAGTGTTTTCCTTAGAAAACAGTCTTTATTTTTAGTGGTAAGTGCTGTGTTTTGTAATTATTAACTAGCATTCAAAAACTAATGTTAAATATATGGAAAGGGTAAACAGCAAGGTCCTACTGTACAACACAGAGAACTGTATTTAATATCTTATGATAAACTGTAATGAAAAAGAGTATATATTTTATTATTTTAAAAAATTTTCATTGGAGTATAGTTGCTTTACAGTGTTATGTTAATATCTACTGTATATCAAAGTGAATCAACTGTACATATCCATATATGCCCTCTTTGGAAAAGAGTATTTTCTTTTTTTTGGCTGTGCTGTGCATATGTAGGATCTTAGTTCCCCGACCAGGGATTGAACCTGTGCCTTCAGCATGGGGCGCATGGAGTTGGAAAAGGTTATTTTAAAAAATAATGTATATATGTGTATAACTAACTCACTTTGCTGTACATCAGAAATTAATACAACATTATAAATCAACTATACTTTTATTTAAAATATACTAATGTTAAGGTAAATGTTTATGATGTTATCCTTTTTTCTTAACTTGTAGTCTCATATGTAGCTTGAATCTCTCCAGCTCTAGCTGTCCTCCTAAAGATTTTTTGAAAAGTAATCAAACCAAGGAATAGCTTCCAGATTTCTCCCCGCATATACACTTCAGGCCTAGATTCTTTCAATCTTCCTCTTTGCTCTTTGTCTGTTAGCGTGACACTACATTTTAAGGGATATAGATAGAAGCCCAATGAAAAGAAAGGTTTGAATACAAATTGTGTTTCTGATATTGTTTGCTGAAAGAGCCTCTTGTCCTCAGGCTATGAGTGAGGGTGGGTATTAATCCCCATTTGTAGTTGTAGCATGTTTCATTTAGAAAGTGTCTCATCTGGGACATGAGCCTAGTTATTTTTTGCCCCTAAATAAAAAAACAGTCTGTCTCCCTGTCCCCCTTTTCCCTGCCTCTCCTTGCACACCTCCCGCCCCTGCCGCCTTCTTCTTCGCAGAAGGTAATCACTTTATTTTTGTGTCTCCCTTTCATCATGTAATCGCTTTACTTGGTGACACATTACAGAGGCTTTTACTCTACCTTTTGAGGAATGGAAGGGCCTGCCACCTGTACCTCTTCAGAATTAGGCTTTCTTTTCTCTAGCTGTCAAGCATATTTTAACATAACTTTATAGTATCCACAGTTATATCTACAGAATACCAACAGTTCCATGGGCAAAAAAGTTTTCTGAGTAGTACATTTTCAAGCCTGTACATTTAAAACAAGTATCATGTGATTAATTTTTTAAAATGATCTAGAAAATTTTTGCTTTCTTTAAACCTGTTACTACGGAAAGGTTCCAAAACATATTTTAACTCCAGGAAAGTTTTGATGTTACTATTTAAGTGATACACTTAATTGCCTTAACTCAATGTTATTTCTGTCTGAAGAGAGTAGTATTGGATACTTTTTAAAAGAAATTTCCATTCTCATTCCTGTTAGCTATGTCCTGTTGCTGATAATGTTATTATACTTTCTACAAAAATGATGAGATTCCCCAGGATGTGGTTGTTTAAAATCTATCTCTGTCTTTTTTTTTCCTGGTAGAATTTTCTTAAAACATTGAAAAATCTCGAGATGAAATACTGCTTGCCCTCTTTTTATTTTGTAGAAATTCTTCTGTGTTTGCTATTTAGTGATAAAAAATTATTGTCATAATTTTCAATAACATTTCAATGAAAGCTAAGATGCTTTTACCAAAATATTTTTAGTGTGTTTTTCTTGCCTGGAGAATCCCAGGGGCGGGGAAGTCTGGTGGGCTGCCGTCTATGGGGTCACACAGAGTTGGACACTACTGAAGAGACTTAGCAGCAGCAGCAGCAGCAGCACTACCCTTGTAAGGGCGGCACTTTTTAATTTTAATATAAGAAAATCCATGATGAATAGGGCATCACAGAATCTCAGTTCAAAAATAGGAAGTTTTGTGCCAATGTGGCATTGTAGATATATTTGTATCTCTGGTTACTTGTTAATGTGCTAGTGGCTATGCTTTTGATTTATTGATGAGATCTGAAAGATTGACTGTTTCCTGCTTTGCTTAAAGATAACTGGTATGCCTTTCATTATTAGCCCAGCAGCCTGGTGGTTACCAGATCAGGGCAGAATATACCATGCAATCAGTCTTGTTCCATGGCAGACGTGGTCAGTTCTAGAATGTGTCTTGTCTCCTGTTAATCTGTTTGTGTGGTATCATTGCTGAAAACTTTTTGTTTGTTTTAGGTTAATGGAGTCGATCTAGCAGGCAAATCCCAGGAGGAAGTTGTTTCCTTGTTGAGAAGCACCAAGATGGAAGGGACTGTGAGCCTTCTGGTCTTTCGCCAAGAAGATGCCTTCCACCCAAGGGAACTGGTGTGTAACTTGAGAGCAGATGAGTGGTTTCCGACACACATCAGTCAGGGATCTGGGCTAGCTACCTGCTAGCCAATGTTTATTAAAACATTTTCCAAGCCATTTCTACATTTTATATATCTCTCAGCCTTAACATAATATAAGCATTCTTTACTCACATCTCCTCCGTTTTGGAAATAAATATCCACAATGTTGCATGCAGGAATATTTGAAAATCAAATTGCAGGAATATTTTCTAGGACAGCAAATGTTTATTACTGAACACTTTTAGATGAACTGATTGAATACAGAGATGTCGATTATTCCATAACTGTCACTTCAAAGGCTGTTGTTGAAAGCTTGCCATATTCTCCACTACATATGACAAATTTTCATATTTCAAGTTTTCATGGTACATGTAGCTAAGCCAAATAAAGATGCTTGCTTACTGTTGTATGAAAAAGAGAGCCTTAATTAAATAGTCTTACTGAAAGTAAAAAGACCTGAGATGCAGGAAGCCCTGGGGGCATTAATTCCTAATATAGACATTATTTGGAATGGCATAAAAGAAAAGGGATTTGTTTGCAAACTATTTATTTCACTTTTTATACATATGTCAATGTATCTAAATATTAGATACTGGTATTTGTGCAGTATTGGTGTGAGTGAAATATGTATATTAAATTGACATGGTTCTTGGTAATATAAGTAATCACTTTAATTTTTTTGTTTTGATGTAGTAGGAAAATCAATTTACTTCAAAAACAAGTGGTATTTAATATATTTCAAAAGATATTCTAGTTGGGTCATTTTAGGGCATTTAACCTGTCTTTCAGATAGCTTTTAGCTTTAAACAATAATTAATCCATATATACTAGAGTGGGTAGGTTTTAGGGATGCAGTTTCAAAATTCTTCTGATTACCCTAATTCTCTTAGGCTGATCCTTCAAATATAGATGTGGCATGGTTAGTAAAAATTCTCCTTTATTATAAAACAAATACCTTTTAGTCATGGAAATATCTCATCCCTTGGTGACACACATTGACAATTTATTGTGATTTCATGGAAATTTCAGATTGTGATAGGGCTGAAAACTGAACACTTGTGTTTTAAATAGATTTTAAGAAATGACAAAAACTTCTTTATTTCTGTTTAAAAATGTTTAATGCATTATTTCTCAATTTAAATTCAGTTTTCCATTTCCCCCCACTGTTATCCAATTTTGTGCTTAAAATGCCACCTGATCCTAAATCTGGAGTTGTCTCTATTAAATTGTAAATGAGCACTTAAAAAAAAAAAAAAAGACTGAACTTTCTATGCAATGAAGCTTTAGCCCTTCCTCAGTGTGTCTGAGCCTGGGTGATAGTTGGCATTATTAGGTTGCCAAAGCTTAACTGCTGCTCCTACAGCCTTTTCTGAGTTCCTGCCAACATAGACCAGCTTAAGGTTAATCAGGTTCTCCTGGCCCAAGTTTGATCTTCCAGGCTTCTGTTTTCCCCTTCTGCTGCCTTCTTTTTTTTTTTTTTTTCTTGGTTATTTAATTTATTGCTTGTGAGCTTTTCATTAAGGAGTGAGCCAGTAGGCCGTCAGTTTATTATTCACATTGCAGCTGCTATACAAGATTTAAAAAAAGAAAATTCTGAAAACTTAAAGGTGGGGGGTGTGTTTAAAATGATCTTTCAATCCAGTTAACAGAACACTTTTCCTTTCTTTGGGGTGTTTGTATTTAAATTCTATGTCTAAAGCAAAATTTATCAATAGGTACCTTTATAGTAAGTCAACCATATAACTATATTAATTAAAGCAACTCTATAGTACATGAAAACCATATCACATTTATAACCTGTGTAATATTATAAAGTATAATGCTTGTGGTTCAGACTGTGGTTCAGACTGTTATTATCTGGCCTAGCTATCAAATTACAATATACTTTATAATTTAGACTTAGTTAGGAAAATTAGAAAACAAAATTAGAAACAGTGCCAGGAATAGAGAAGCAGTTTTGTGGGATTTGTTTTCCTCCCAGTAATAAATTCATGATGTACTCTAAATGAGCAACTAAAAGTTTACATCCAGAGAAAAATTTTAAAAGAACCACCCCCAACAGCACACACACACACACACACACACACACACACACAAGATAACATAACCATATCAATGAAACTTTGCAAGACAGAGTAATATATCAACCATAATTTGATCACCTTCTATAAATTTTGTTGATTTTAAGAAAAAACAATTTTTCCTTGAAAGTAAAGCTTTGTCTCCCTGTGTGTTGAAGATGGCTTTGGTCAGTCTGTATTTATGTTTTTCTTCAATTCTTCTAGAATGCAGAGCCAAGCCAGATGCAGATTCCAAAAGAAACGGTAAGAGCTTTGTCTTTTGCAGGATGCAGAGATGTTGGAAAGATAAATTGAACTAACTTCTTACTAATTATGAAGTTACTTGTCCTCTCTTTTCCTGGCTCATAATAGATCCTACATAGATTCATTAAATCTTAAACTGGTCTTGCTTTAAGTGACTTATTGCTACTACCCCAAATGAAGAATATTTCATGATTATTTTTGATCAGACAGGGCTAAAAAATGGACGTTAAAGACTCTCCTATTTACCTGCGTAATAAGAGGGACTAAAATTGGTGAGCTTCGTAATTTCATATACACACACCCACACACACACACACACATATAAGACACACATATACTATATATATGACACATACATACATATATATATGTAAAGTATTTTATGAGTTGTGAAGTGCTATATTACAACTGGCTACAAAAATGAAAAAAAGAAAAAAGAAAACTCAATTTAAAAAAATAGGGAGGACTATAAGGTATAAAAATGTTTCATAAATAGGAAAACTGAAATATGTCAGCAGTTAGACTAAACATATTGTCATAATAACATATTTAATAATTTTTTAATTTATTATCAGTTATTATGACATTTTATATGGGACTAAAAATTCTCCTAACAGAAGTAAATTTTCACAGCTTTGATTAAAATGCAAAAATAGGTGTTTAGAAGGCAAATCTCAATATAGGCTGAAAATAAAAGAATAAGCAGGCAATACTAACATAATGAAAGAGAAAGAATTGCCATATTAGTTTCTAAGCTTATCTTTTTGTTTATGTTGATGGGGAAAAAAGAGAGGGTATTTTATGTTGACACATGATATCATCCAGTAGAAAATCTAACAGATAGGATATTTTATACATTAAACATCACAGCACAAAAACATGTCATTCTCAAACCCTTGTGAAGAAAATGAAAATTTGCAAAATCATATCTATAGTGGGTGATGCTAGTACATATTTTTCCAAATTTGGCATGTTAGACAAATAATATGTCTAATATGAATATTATGAATCTGAATGACATAATTAAGACTATTAAAATATAGTATAACATAATTTAATTTTCATTGACACATTCATAGCCAGACAGCTTTGAACCTAATAAACAAGCAAAGTATCATTTTGAAATATTCCATTGTTACAAAAAAATGGATGAATAATCAGACCTCAGAGAAAAATCAGAAAACAACCTAGAGAATATTACACGTTTATAAGTATAGGTTGTAGGAAATTAATAGCCTCCATTTTTTATCCATTAAATCAATAGGTCTGTGATAGTTAATCAAAATCACAATGGGGTGTGTGTGTGTGTGTGTGTGTGTGTGGGTTGTGGGTGGGTAGGTTGAGGCAAAATCAGACAGATTAATTCTAAAGAATCAAGTGGGCCTTAAGAAATGTCTTTTTTATTTCCTATTTTAACAAACAGCAATGCTAGCAAAATGTATTATAAAGCAAAGCATTGAAATAGCATAATGTTGTTGTAGGAACAGACAAGTAGATAATTTAATTTAAACACGTTGATGATGGAAGTGGTCCTAGTGTTTACATGTGTGCGCATGTTTGTTAAAGGAGGCATTTCAAAATAGTGGTAAAGAGTGGTTTATTTAGTATTTAGAACAATTGGCCATTGATTTTAAAAATTTAGATTCATTTTTATTCACCATAAAAAATAAATCTCAATTGATTATGAAATTAAATCTAAAAACATAACAAAAAGTATTGAGGAAACATGTGAAAGATTTCTCTGTTAAATTTGGCTAGTGAATGGTTGTCTTGGCATGAGAAAGTCAAAATGTCCTAAAAGAGCAGATTGATGGGTTTGTTTATATGTACTAAAAAACTTGTATAGCAATCACTGCACCATGAAAGAGTTGCAAGGTAGATACTAAAAGCAGGAAGTATTTTGCAGTGTGTTCCTTGGGTGAAGAACCACTGTTTGGTGTTTGGAACCTTAATATCATAGAACTTTTTGGAAAAGTGAATGGCGTCACAAGTAAACTATATCTGTTAATGCCTAAGATGATCTGAGATGGAGAATGATGCCATAAGATAAGCGTGTTCTTTTGAAACATGTAATCAGTCCTGGTGAGGAAATTGAGGATTAGCTCTGAAGTTATCGATCACCACTGGGAAGAAGCAGCTTTGGCTTTAACAGTGGTATTCCATTGAGAATGTCCAGGTGCCTTCTATTCTCTGCTTCACCCCAAACCTTTTGTGGTCATGATAGCATGCCAGCTGCTGCTGCTGCGTCACTTCAATCATGTCTGGCTCTGTGTGACCCCATAGATGGCAGCCCACCAGGCTCCCCTGTCCCTGGGATTCTCCAGGCAAGATCACTGGAGTGAGTTGCTATTTCCTTTTCCAATGCATGAAAGTGAAAAGTGCAAGTGAAGTCACTCAGTCATGTCTGACTCTCAGCGACCCCACGGACTGCAGCCCACCAGGCTCCTCCGTCCATTGGACTCTCCAGGCAAGAGTCCTGGAGTAGGGTGCCATTGGCTTCTCTGATAGCATGCCAGAGCAAATGCCAGTTCAGGCACCTGAACCAAAGAGATGGTATGTGCGTATGTGAATCTGACTTGAGATAGCAAATGGAAATTGTTTCTGATAAGGGTTTTCCAAGCTAGGTAAAAAAAAGGTAAAGTTTTGTTTTTTTTTTTTTTTTGTCTGAATGTTTTCTTTTCGGTTTATTTTTCTTCTTTGGTTGTCTCACACCTGGGTCTCTCTACTTTTGATAGGCAAAATCATTTTTGGCTGTTAGAGGTTTTATGTTAAAATTATAGTTTAAAAATTGGCTTTCAGGGTCTCTCTCTTCCTTTTGGTGGCAAGTCTTAAATTCATTCACATAGTGAAGTTCTCTGACATTATATTCATTAAACTTTCAGGCGATTGTAAGCACCTTGAGAATGGAATGTCCTAAAGCCCAATTAGTTGATCATAATGACTCCCAGAACTGTTTAAGTCTTAGAAATTGTTTAAAAGGTCGTTTAGGTAGATGAGCCAAGCTGTATCAATGGCTGATAGACCTTTTAAATACCTGAGACTTGGGTTTCTTGTACATCTTCTAAATTTTGTTTTAATTAGCCAGAGTGGGTAGCTAGTAACCCTACTGAGTTTTAGGTTATCCATTCAAAATTGGACATAAAGCTAAATTATTTAGCATAGGCTCAAGGTCACTTATTGCATGACTTGAACAAACTCCTTGCCTTTGGAAAGTTTTATTCACTTGATAGTTTATTTTTGTGCTCGTCCAGGTTGGACAAGATAATACATGTATGCATTAGCCAGGGTTCTCCAGACAAACAGGACCAATGGGATGTGTAGATAGTTACAGAGAGACTCGTTATAAGATATTGGTTTGTGTGATTATGAAGGTTGGGAAGTCTTAAGTCTGCAGTGTGGGCCAGCAGACAGAGACCTAGGAGAGTCCACAGCGCAGATGAAGTCCAAAGACAGTCTGCTTGAGAATCCCCCTTGCGCAGGCAGGCCTGTCTTTCTGTTCTTCTTTAACTGATTGGATGATATGAAGGGTAATCTGTTTATTCAGATTCACAAATTTAAATGTTAATCTTATCCCAAAACACCTTCCAAGTGGACACAAAAGCATCACAATGATGTAGTGAATTTACCTAACAGGCTATCAGGCCTTAACTTATCAAAGTGCCAGTTTCTTCCTTGGGCTTAAAGGACAGTGCAAAACTGCTTAGGAAGGCCCCCAAGAACTCTTCCTAAGATCCATGTAAGAATATCATTGTATGTAAAACAAATTCAGAGCTACTGGATATAAGTAGGGCTTTAGAAAATAATAGTTTTTAGAGATGATGCTAGAGCATATGGATAAAATATGAAACATGCTTAAAGGTCAAAAATTTAACATGTGTGGAATCTCCATTTGGGATCCCTTGCAGAGCCAGGGGGATCTCCCTGTAGAAGCTGCAAGGATACACTGAGGAAATTTGGGGATAAGCTAACCGATAGGTTACAATCTTGATCTGGAAAATTAATGAGCTAATCAGTAAGTCTGGCCATAGACTTATTAATGTATTGGTTGTGGTAAATCAGATAGAGCCTATCATGTTGACCCCACTGTAAAGTAAGAAAACAATCCCATTTATAACAGGATAAAAAAAAAAAACAAAACATAAAACTTAGAAATAAATTTAACCAAGGAGATGAAAGACCTGCACACTGACAGAGATAAGAATGGTGGACTGGAGTATCAGGAGAGTGAGGGAAAGGAGATACTGGTCAAAGAGTATAAACTTCTACTAGGTATCAGATCAGATCAGATCAGATCAGTTGCTCAGTCGTGTCCAACTCTGTGCGACCCCATAGATGGCAGCCCACCAGGCTCCGCCGTCCCTGGGATTCTCCAGGCAAGAACACTGGAGTGGGTTGCCATTGCCTTCTTCAGTGCATGCAAGTGAAAAGTGAAAGTGAAGTCGCTCAGTTGTGTCCGACTCTTAGCGACCCCATGGACTGCAGCCCACCAGGCTCCTCCATCCATGGGATTTTCCAGGCAAGAGTACTGGAGTGGGGTGCCATTGCCTACTAGGTATAGGATGAGTGAATTCTGGAGGTCTAATGTAGAGCATGGTGATTATAGCTAATAATACTGTGTTGTATACTCAAAAATTGCTAAGACAGTAGATCTTAAATGTTTTCACCACAAAAAAATGTAGTTTTGTGAGGTGATGGAGGTGTGTTAGCTAAACTATGGTGTTGATTGTTTTGCAATATATAAATGTACCAAATGAACACTTTGTACATCCTAAACTCACACAGTGTTATATGTCAAATATATCTCAAGAAAGCTGGGGAAAAATAGCCCAAAGTCAGACAAAGCACATGGTGAACCTAATGGGGGGTTGAATTATGGGTTGGTACTTCTTCATTCAAAGCCTTGTATAAATTCTTGGGGATAAACTGATCATCAAACATTTCTGATCATCAAACATTTCTGATCTTCAAACATGGGCTCTCCTGGCTAACACTGATGGAAGAATACAAAATTCTCTAATTTGAGTTTTTGTTGAAGATTTCTACTATCACACATTAATCATATGTTAACCTAATCATATGTTAACCTAATCATATGTTAAAGTAATCATAATAGTTTGGCTTTGACCATCAACTGTTGCTATTATCACAAAGAATTTTATAAAATATGTGCTATTTGTAGTGCTTAAGTACTCAAGCTTAAAGTAATGATTCAGTGAAATACTTTTCAATTCAAATGATTCAAACTTACTTTAAAACAATCTTATTCCAAGATTAAAGCTCAACATTCAGAAAACGAAGATCATGGCATCTGGTCCCATCACTGCATGGGAAATAGATGGGGAAACAGTGGAAACAGTGTCAGACTTTGTTTTTCTGGGCTCCAAAATCACTGCAGATGGTGACTGCAGCCATGAAATTAAAAGACGCTTGCTCCTTGGAAGGAAAGTTATGACCAACCTAGATAGCATATTCAAAAGCAGAGAATTACTTTACCAACAAAGGTTCGCCTAGTCAAGGCTAGGTCTTTCCTGTGGTCATGTATGGATGTGAGAGCTGGACTGTGAAGAAGGCTGAGTGCCGAAGAATTGATGCTTTTGAACTGTGGTGTTGGAGAAGACTCTTGAGAGTCCCTTGGACTGCAAGAAGATCCAACCAGTCCATTCTGGAGGAAATCAATCCTGGAATTTCTTTGGAAGGAATGATGCTAAAGCTGAAACTCCAGTATTTTGGCCACCTCATGCGAAGAGTTGACTCATTGGAGAAGACTCTGATGCTGGGAGGGATTGAGGGCAGGAGGAGAAGGGGACGACAGAGGATGAGATGGCTGGATGGCATCACTGACTCGATGGATGCGAGTCTGAGTGACCTCCGGGAGCTGGTGATGGACAGGGAGGCCTGGCGTGCTGCGGTTCATGGGGTCACAAAGAGTCGGACACGACTGAGCGACTGATCTGATCTGATCTGATTCCAAGATTGGGATAGAATGATATTTTCATGATCTTACAAAAATAGTAATGATTTTGTATAATGAATCTGTATCCATTTTTAGGGGATTCATTTGAAATTCCCTACTTTGACTACAGTAAGTTAAAGGTTTCCTAATGTTTGGTGTCTTTTCCCTTGGGAAATATATCTTAGTTATTTTTTATTGTCTTCCTTTAATGGTAGAGTGATAAAAATTATCTTTAAAATTTATTCTTTTTTTTTTTTTTCTATTGAGCTCATGTCATTTTAAAGATTATATTGGTAGTAATGTTTGTTTTAAAAATAAGGACTGTTTCAGATATAGCAATACTATTCTGGATTAATTACTATGTATAATTTTTATCCAAAAAGATCATTCTTTCAGAAAAGTTTTGAGAATAGCCTGAGGAGCTCCAGTATATTTGTCTTTTTGTTGATATTTAACCACATTTGATATGGAATTTTCTTCCATTCTTCCCTCTCCCTCTCTCTAATATCTCCATCTTTCCTTTCCACTGTATAATTTTTTTCAGAATTGAGATAAATTGTAGACATAATTCCCCTTCATCTGTAAACCTTTCAGTGTGTGTACCCTAAAGAATGACATTTTGCATGTAACCAGGTTATAGTCATCAAAGCCATGAAGTCAACATTGACTTACCAGTGTTGTCTTACCTGATGTCTCGGTTAGTGTCCTTCACGGTGTGCAGACGTGAACAAACGGATGAAGACACGTGCATCGAATTCTGGTCCAGTTTCCACTGTACAATCACGCCTGGCATCTCGTTGTCAAGTCTCTTTAGTCTTTCTTAATCCAGAGCATTTCTTCAGTTTATCTTTGGTTTTCATTTTTGAAGAGCAAATTACTTTGAGAATGTCCCTCAATTTGGGTTTGTGGGGTTTCTTTGAGAAATGATTTTTCTGGCTTCACATTACAGATTAACAATGGTACAAAACCTTTTTTTTTTCCCTCCTCAGTATTTGTAGCATCAAGCAAAACATTAAAAAATTTTTTTAATGTTATTTATTTTAGATCTACTGTTTGAATCAGAAAAGAGCACATAAAACCAGATGTGACATTTTACCTTTGCTAATAAGAGTAATTAACCTTAAAATATCAGCACAAATATCATGCATAAACATTCATCTTGCATATGGGATAAAATAAAATCTATAGCTTAAACTGTAGGGTTATTCCTTTATGCAAAAAATATAAACACAGTACCATCTCTTGGACTTCCCTGGTAGCTCAGACAGTAAAGCTGTCTGTCTACAATGCGGGAGATCTGGGTTCGATCCCTGGGTTGGGAAGATCCCCTGGAGAAGGAAATGGCAATCCACTCTAATACTATTGCCTGGAAAACCCCAAGGACAGAGGAGCCTACTAGGCTACAGTCCATGGGGTTGCAAAGAGTCAGACATGACTGAGCGACTTCACTTTCCTTTCCTACCATCTCTTACTTTAAAAAATCCTGCTCTTGATTAAAACTGTAAATGGTTATTATTTGTCTGCTATACTTGCGTAGTATTTAAACTCTAGATGTTGAGTTAGTGTATTCTGTCTTTAACTTGTATGAAAACTCAAGTTAGGCATGAGAATATGATGCTGTATTTATTTTGTAAGATCCATCATAAAATTTTCAGCCCTACCTGTCTTCCCAATCCTAGCACTAATCACTGCCCAATGATCATGTTTTGGCCACATAATATAATCAACTTCTACTTCCTTGCTACCAAGTTTGCAGATTAACTGCAGGCTCAGAGTGGCCTGTAGGTCAGCTGTGTCCCCTCAGCTACTGGGACTGTTGTTTGGGGCAGAAAGGAAAACTAGGCTTTAGTGCAGATCACTTATGGCTATTTTTCTGTCTCGCTGCACATACGTGTGCATCTTTTCTGCCATCCTGAGGATTAGTGGGAAAATAAACAGCCTTCATACTGCCTATACATTAAATTTTCTGTTTCTAATATGCTTAGCAAAAATGCTGTTTTTTTCTGGGCATTAGAAGGCAAAAATGCCTATGGAGTAATAGTTAAGGGAAAACATGCCAGATTGTATTGACAGAAAAAAATTATGTATACATATGAGGGACATGATGTGTATTTGAGTGACATTCATGCCCAAATGGCTTAAGGAGCAAATTAAAGGGAAACAAAATATTTATTGTATTTCTTTATGAAAAATCTTGACTCAAGAAACAGTTGATACAGTACAGAATCTGGATGGAGTAACTGTTGAAGATGATAGAAAATTACCTTCTCCTTGTATCAGAATGAAGAGATCCCCATACTAGTAAGATTTTTGGAAAAATTCTCTATGAAGTAGACTTTGAAATAGTTTTTGAAGAGTAAATTTTTAAAAAACATTTTGCTGCTGGAGAATTAAGTTCTAAAAACTGGTGTTAATTTCAGTCATGTCAAGAGCAAAATGGATTAATAATACAGTATCAAATGAAAAGTCAATCTCTCACTTAAATATTTTAATGACAATAATGACTTAAGACTCGATAAGAAAGCTGAGAAAGTATTACTCCCGTCCTGCAGTTTTCATAAGAAATGAAACTTTACCACGGAGAATACAGTCTCCTTTAAAACAGGTTTGGAGCAGGGCAACATGTCAGGAAATGATTTGCACTTGATTAAAATTTCTGTTCACGTATTCAGTCAGCTCCTTATTTGATTTTTCGAGTAGAAGAAAAATGAAAATTTTAAGTCTTAGTAGAACATTATGGAAATGTCAATATAAGTAAACATTAAAAAATCAAACTGAAGCTACAAATCAGTAAGTGACAATTAAGAACCTTCCAGATTTGGGGCAAATAAATGTACTGAATGATCAAACTTAAAAATGCCCTTGTAGGGGACTGTCTTTGGTTTCTATGTCTTTTCAAATGCAATTTTCCCAGGAATATAAGTACTGGTTCTGATTCACAAAGTGAATTTTATCTTTCAGTTTCCTCTGAATTTAAACTAGAAGGGCCGTATTGTGTTCTGATACTATTTTGTATTTCAAACATCAGAAACATTTTACATTGAGGTAGCTATGTTCATTTATGCAAGGTTTTTATTTATGCTCTCCAATTGTTTTGAACCATATGGATGAAAATAAAATTTATAGAGCAAAACAAATATATAAAGATACTTTGGCATAGTAAATAAGATGTCAGTATTTTAATAGAGTATTTAATGTTTATTTTTCCCCAATCCATTGATTTTTATTTGAGCTGTAATTATTCTCTCGGAATATTTTAAATGTAAGAAGGCTTTTATAATGCACAGGTATAGGATTTATTTTGATTTGGGAACTTTGTATAGTTAACATACTATCCCTCTGTATCTTTTCAAGTTCTTTTAAAAATATTCTTTATTATATAATTTTCATATGTTTAACATATTAGAGTTTTTTTTTTTTTTTAACATACCTTGTCCTGATAACTTTGAGGCTATCTTTTCAGATGGCACATAGAGTGTTAGCATTGAATATTAGTAAGTTAGAAACAACAAATAAATCACATTATTGTGGATTTGGATAATGTACCTCTTGTATTATGATAATCTAAAAAAAGACTCTTACTGATAAACTCTGTACATCCAAAAATTATTTCATCTGATTGAGATATCTCAGATTGCATGTTAACTTTCCAAATGCCTTTTAACAGTTATATTATTATGTTAATTTTTATAATTATTAGAAAATTTTTAAAAATTTGTTGAGATACAAAGAAAAAAGCTGAAGTCTACCCACAGTGCCATTGCTCTGCATAGGCTTACCCATATGTAATTGAACAGTTCTTAAAAGTGCAATCTTCAAAGCGTGCCTTATAGTCCAGCCTCATTAAGTACCATTAGATGTTTGACCATTCTTCAAGCGCAGTTTGATAACCTCAGTCTGAACGACTAGATGGATGCAGGAGAAATATTCCAAAAGTACGAAAAGAGAAGGAGGAAAACTTTGTAAGCTTAGATGAGGCATTTAGGTGTGATTCAAAGAACTTGTGCCACATGTCTAGATGGCCAGCGTACAGTTGGGAACACTACCAAGGATTACAGAAGGCAGAGGACGTCCTCTTCCGGTGTGCAAGTACTTATATGTCATTACACTGCCTTTCATCAGGTTATACCTGAAGTATTCACTTGCTCCTTGCTTTTGGGGAGGAGCTGGGCAAAGTTTGTATATCTCAGATGTCTTGGGTTCTCCAGCAATCTTCTTATGCACTTGATGTCTACTATTACAAAATCAAGGTCGGCATATACAACTCTTTAATTAAATAATATTTCTTGAATAATATCCACCAGCTGCAGTATGTATCATATAGTACTGTGGAAAAAAATTTTGTTCTAAAGTTGTTCATCTCTACTTTGTCTCACAAATGTTGAAGGTTAAAACTCTCTAGCAAATCTCTGAAAATGAACCCCTTTTTCTGCTGACTTTGTATTATCAGGATTTGTTGTTGTTTGAGAATAAAATAATACACCCTTAATGAACATTAAGGTATTAATAACATCGAAAATTTCTAGTGAAAGACAAAGGGACAAATGAGTTATATTTATTTTGATTTCCTGCTGTTTCTGTTTTTCTCCTGTGGTTTAGAATATATAAACAGATGAAAATCCCCCATGAAAAAGAAAAACAAACCAAAACTCTAGGGGTCTACATGTCTTTAGTCCTTCTGCTACATTTTTCCTCCTATATTTCTCAGAATCTGGTTTAGGTTTGTTTCAATACTGAAACAAGTGTCACATAAAAATATTAGCAGCTGGCTCCAGGAATCATCTGGAGGGGGTGCAGTATGTGCTGTTATCATGGATCCTGTTGTGGAACTTCCGTGGAAATACTGTGCCTGTTATGATTAAAGAACTGCTCATTAGCAGTCCTTCAAAATAACAGAAACATTGGAATATAACTGTGTGATTTTGTTTCCTGTTAGAAAGCAGAAGATGAGGATACTGTTCTCACACCTGATGGCACCCGGGAATTTCTGACGTTTGAAGTTCCGCTGAATGATTCAGGATCTGCTGGTCTTGGCGTCAGTGTCAAAGGTAACCGGTCGAAAGAGAACCACGCAGATTTGGGAATCTTCGTCAAGTCCATTATTAATGGAGGAGCAGCATCGAAAGTAAGCCAGTGTCAGTCTTATCAAGCTTGTGTGCACTCACAAAAATGTTTAATTTATAGCCCTGTTCCTTGGAAACATTTAAGTGCTTGGGGTGAAATCATTCCTCTTCCCTATATTTGTTCATTTCTGTGGCCTGTGAAGTAAACCGACAAAAAACAGATTAATAGGAGAAAAAGTGTACAAATTTTACTGATGGTAAAATTTCCAATTTTATGTGTATGGGGGCTCCCCAGGAAGAAGTGAAAACGTAGGGAAGCAGTTAGATTTAGAAGCTTGTATACCATTTTAGCAAATGGTGATAAGTTGTAGGATAGGGATTAGACGAAGAAAGACTGTTTGGGCTTCCAGGGGCAGTCAATTGTGGGATGGTAAACCTCTGAACGGAACCCATGGAAGAAAAGTCTCCTTTTACAAGGTTTGTTTCTGAAGACTCATCTCAGTAAGTCTCTGTCTCTGGTGTGAGGGTCGTTCTCCACTTCCAGGTTAGAGAGAAGAGACCTGGCACCTTCACAAGGAGGACCTTCTCCCCTAGGTTCAGCCAGAGGCAGGGAAGACAGAGCCCTCTCTCTGTGTCTGACATTTCTCACTTGCCTTCCGCTGAGAATAATCCCTATGCCAAAGTGGTGTGTTTTCGGATGGCATATTCTCATCCCCTGTAACACTTAAATGTTTTCTGGCTTTTTGCCTAATAACCCAAACAGGATCAAACAACTGGTGAAATCTCAGTGATGTTCCATTTGGGGATGCAAGTCTTATCTTCAGCTTCTCATTTTTGATCTCCGAGTTCACAGCCCAGGTTCATGCTAGTGAAATGAAGATTATCTTTGCAGAGACTTAGCTCAGGTTCTGGCACAGACCTGCCTGACAGGAAAGGTTAATCCCTTCCTCTTCTCTCCCCTTCTGTTTCCCAGAGGGGAGAAAATGCCCTGGCTGTCTGTTGAGGGGGTGCAGCTCTTCTCTGCAATTGTCTAATAGCCTGGAGCTTTTGCACGTCTTGGGTTGTAAATAACCTCTCTGGGTGTCTGTGGAAGCAGGAAAGTAATCACTTTGTGTCCTTTGAATTAGTATGCTATTTTGGTAAACAGATTATGATAATGACTTGATTTACAAATGTATAAATGATTGAAGTAGACACAGGCTGCAAGGGCTGCTTACACATTATTATGCTAGTGTTCAATTGGGCATAGTCCATTAGTATTAAAGGCCTCCCCCCCCCTTTTTTTTTTTTGCTTTGTTTTCATTTTATTTTTTTTTTAACAAAGGGGAAAGCAGCTTCTTTTATCACAAACTATTTAATGGCACTTATTTTTACCTGCTTCCTTCCCAGGATGGGAGGCTTCGGGTGAATGATCAGCTGATAGCAGTGAATGGAGAATCCCTGTTGGGCAAGACAAACCAGGATGCCATGGAGACCCTCCGGAGGTCCATGTCCACCGAAGGGAACAAGCGAGGAATGATCCAGCTCATTGTGGCGAGGAGAATAAGCAAATGTGCTGAGGTAAAGAATGAGAAAGACAAAAGGCATCTGAACTAGCTGTAGTACCAAGTTCTCTCCTAACATTGGACGAAGAATTACAGGTCCCTGGGCTTTACTGCAAAAGATTCTCGATTATCTCTGGTGGCTAGAGTTTATTTCATTGTCATTAGATTGTGATTTATTTTCTTAATTCTGTGCTCAAAATATTCCTGAGCATGCAGTAATATTTCTGTTGCTATCTCAAGAGTTAACCAGGATCTGGAAGGCACCTTTGTTTAGCTGAGTTCACACCTTGAAAACAGAGCCACACATTCCTGCTCAGAGTCCAGTTTGTCTTCTGTTCATCAGTGTTGAACCAGGAGGGAGAAACACCGAAGCAATGATTGCTTATCTAGACTGGGTGCCTCTTGCAAAGTCTCTCAAGGGGGAGAGTCTGTTTCTCCTGTGACGTGGTCAGAAGCGGAGGCCTCCCTTCCCACGCCTGGCTTGCTTCGTCCTTTACTGTGCTGCTGCTGCTCTAAGTCGCCTCAGTCGTGTCCAACTCTGTGTGACCCCATAGACGGCAGCCCACCAGGCTTCCTCGTCCCTGGGATTCTCCAGGCAAGAACACTGGAGTGGGTTGACATTTCCTTCTCCAATGCAGGAAAGTGAAAAGTAAAAGTGAAGTTGCTCAGTCTTGTCCAACTCGCAGCGACCCCATGGACTGCAGCCCACCAGGCTCCTCCGTCCATGGGATTTTCCAGGCAAGAGTACTGGAGTGGGGTGCCTTTGCCTTCTCTGGTCAACGGTAGGGCTGGGTATTTTCCTCTGGAGAACCTGCTTTTCAGTGATATCTGCTGCATGAAACCATGGTGGATTCTGCACCTGTGCTGTCTAACCAGCTGTGAGTGGGAAGGTTTTCTTTCTTGAAGGACGTGAGCTTCTGTTTTCCCAGATAGCAAAAACGTACCAAGTAGAAACATGCTACTTATGTTTCAATAGCAGAGCATTTGAAAATTTAAAGGGAATTAAATATAGATTTGTTAATGAATATTAGAACCTGGAAAAAATGATTTTTAAAAGACATTTTATAAAGTATGTGCCATCTATAGGAAAGAGGTGGGACCTGCTTGCTGAATGTATTATTTGTTGTTTTTCCCTTTACTGATGTTCAACTCCCCATACTTTTAAATCAACTAAGAGAAAATGTTTAGCAAATCACACAAACTGGAAAGTATACCTAACCTGCTTAGGTGTTTTTCTTAATTTTAAAATCTGTGTTTAATATATAAAGAAAGCTTTTCAGTTCATGATGATGGCTCATCCAATCGGTTAATACAACTGGATTTTGCAACACGGGGTAGTTAGTGGAGAGGTGACCAATTTTTGAAAAATTATTGACCGTAGACTTACTTTTACATTTTTATTTTCCAAATGAAGAATGACTTAATGTTAATTAACAAGTTAATTTCCACGACAGCAAGAGTGTCACCTTGACTAGAAACTTCATAGTGGAAAACTGTGAAAATAAAACTTTTGCTTTCTTATGATAAATATAAATGCTAGTCTCTCGCACTAGGCTACTAGATTGATTTTCTTGAATGGTAATTTTTATTGGTTTCCAAATCATTCACTGATATTTTAAACGTAAGTCCTGTAAAGATACACTGTTCTTTATTAGATCTTTTCAAAAATGGAAGAATTTGATTTTCCCTAAGACTTTATTCATTAGACAGATGCTCATTGAGAAAATGTGTTAGATCCTGGGGGTATAGCGGTGAATAAAAACACTGGGGGACTTCCCTGGTGGTCCAGTGACTGAGACGCCAATCTCCCAGTGCAGGGGGTCTGGGTTCAATTCCTGGTCAGGGAACTAGATGCCACATGCCGCAACTAAGACCCAGTGCAAATAAAAAACAAGCAAAAAGAACTGGTGGGGGTTCCATCCCTGGATGTTCTCCTGGACAATATATCATATTGTTATCACCTTCTCAAAGTTTTCCTTCAGAGAAAAGCATTGAAATATTACACAGGCACTTAGACTGTAAGAAACAGACCCAAGGTCGGCATCCTGGATCTAGACATGCTTTCCTCTGGTTCAGGTGATTCCCTCTTGTTCCCCAAACAAACCTGTACTAGCCTGAAAATATTTTGATAAAGGCACTGATTTGATCCCCTGTCGCCCTATAAGATGCATGGAATTGAAATCCCACCGCAATATCTTTGTGTCTCATTCACTTCTGCATATGAATTTATGTGAATGAAAATGATTTAAGTAAAGGAACAGCGGCAGTAGGCAGTAATAGACTTTAATATTCAATATTCTTTATGGTATCACTTTCATACATTGCTGGTTATAACTATTTCTTAGGATAGAGTAAGCTTATAAAGCAATTAGATAAAAAAAAAATCTTATCACAAGTGCTGTGTTCTCTTTGTAATACTGGTGAAAAGCCTTTTGTACTGACAGGATTTAACTAAAGAATTATATAAAGACAGAAGAGCTCATTTCAGCTTCCCATAAGTCTTAAGACATGATTTTGCTGCTGTTGTACTTATATTATATATTACCTTTGGAGAAACATCTCCCTGAATTACTGAGAGGGTATGTGTAAGTTATGTTACCGTAAATATTGATGTAACCAGAGCATGTCTTGTCATGCATGAACCTCAAGCCAGAATAATGTGCTAAGTTCCCTCCTTCTGGGTCTATCCATCAGCTGTGTAGTCCGGCCTTGGACAGTATCACAGAACTTTATTTCACTGACTTATCTTTAAATCAAGGGTTTGCATACTTAATTTCAAGCTAGAGAAAATGAAAATTTGCAAAAAGCTCATCTTTTGTGCTTTGTCACCTCTTTCCTTGCCCTCTCTTATATGTGGGAAGTGCTGTCTGCTATCTCAATATGTTTTCTTTAAAAATTAGCAACTCTGTGGAGTTCCCTGGGAGGCCTGTGATTAAGATTCTGGGCTTCCAAAGCAGGCGGTGCAGGTTTGATCCCTGGTCAGGGAACTAAGATCCCACATTCTGTGTGGTATGGCCAAAGATTTAAAAAAAAAAAAAAATTGGCAACTCGTTGCACTAGGTACATCTTCCCCTGCACGTCTCTGTTCTTTGTTTCCATACAGCACATTCGAGACATTTTCTAGATGTTTCTCAGTCTCTTCCTCTTGACTTCTCAGGAGTCTGAACGCTGCCTCGTTCTTGAATCCTTTCCTGTCAATTCTCTCCGTTTATCTCCTACTTCAGTCTGGCCCTTCTGTCTCCTCTAAGCTTGCTCTCTTCTGCCTATTTCTTTATTGGTTAGTATTCTTCAGGGCTGTGTCTTCTGCACACTCTCCCTGGGAAACCTTTGTTCCCTGCTGTTCGGGTACTGTGTTCGTTGTGATGAATCCTGTGATCATGTTACCATCTCAGGGCCCTATTCTAGTTCCAGACCTGCCTCTTCAGTGGAAACGTGTACCAGTGTGTCTCTGAGGCACCTTTACTTTTTCCTCCTCGAGTTCTTCATCTACCTTTGTCCTTCCCCGAATAAATAGCTCCACTGTTTCTGCAATGGAAGCTGGGAATCTGGGGTGACCCTGACCTCTCAGATGCCTTTCCTGTCTCTGTCACCTCCTCCTCTGGAGTCTCTCCTCCCCCACTCTGCTCCATCCCCTGCAGTTGCCCAGTCACCTAGCAGGACTCTGCTGCAGCTCCCTGAAGGATCTCCCACTCAACCCATTTTGTTTACACTGCAGTAAAGCCTTTCTTCCCACAAAGCAAGCTGATCCTGTTCTATATATCAAAAACTGTAAAATACTTTGGGATGAATTGAACAATGCAGGTAGTTTCTGTACTCATAATTCTATAAAACATTGCCGAAGAATTAAGTTAGATCGAAATTAGTGGAGTGATACATGATTAGTAGATTCAGTATCATTGAAGTATCAGTCCTCTCAAATTGGCCTATAGATTTAATAAGCTCTTGTTAATCATCCCAGCAGGCATTTTTATAACAATGAATAAGCTGATATCAATCGGGATTATTAACTTTTTATTCTGTTACTAATATTATTATTATTAACATTATTTAATTTATATGAAAATCTAGAACTGGGAAAACTAGGATGAAAATATCATTGGTTGCTTTTGAGCAAGTTGGGATTGAGTGGGAAATAATAGGGAGGAATTTAATAAGGTAATGGGAATGCCCTTTATCCAAAGACAGGTGTATGTTACATGGATTTATCAATTTGTCAAAACTCACTGAACTGACCAAGGACTACTTTAAAATGAATTCTCTCTCATTTAATCCTCTTAGAATTAGAAAGCTGTATTAGAATAGAAAGGAGCCTAAGGTATCATTTATGATTCTCTTTATGTGTGAAGAAATAAACACAGGGAGGTCAAATGATGTGCTTAATGCCGGCAAGTAATTTAAGAAATTGAGAAGCAAGGTGTCCATCCCTCTTAGGCACAGGAGAGGGTCTGGTGGCGTGTGCGTTGTTTGGGCAGCTGATACTCTGGCTGTGTTGGGAAGTGTGGACGGTAACCCTGAGTCAGGTAGGCTATCTGTTCTGCGTCTGCTGCGTCCAGGCTTCCTTTACACTCTGGTCCTTGCTCTCGACCACATGGAGATGTGAAGGTCATTAGCAATGGTTCTTCCTAAAAGCAGAACCCGAAACTGTGCCCTGAAACTCTGGTCACTCTTTTCCAAAGTTAAACCCTATCATTTTATCCATTGTTTTGTGTTAACTTGTCCTTTGGATATTAGTATTGAGTTGTCCAAGAAGTTCGTTTGGGTTTTTCCTTTAGGTGGTATGGAAAATCTGAACCAACTTTTCGACCAAACCAGTACTTTCTACAGTGTGTGATTTTTAATCCCAGTCAACTTTGTTTTACTTCCAGTGTTGTGCTGTGTCCTCAGCTTCAAGGGCCTGCTGCCACATGGCCTATATGTATGATACCTCTAAGCCATTTTAAGGAAACTCTGAGTCATTCACTCAGAAATGAATTTATTCATCCAATTATTCACCCAGTGCCTGCTCTGTGCCAGGAATTGGGGATAAAATAGAATAAGCTTATAAAGACTGAAATATCAGATAATGAGATCGTGCCAATTACTAACTCGGACCCAGTTTTAGGCTTGCTGAAGGGGATTAGGGCAGTATCTGTGCCAGCTTTTCACTGTTTATAGTTGAGATGGTGGGATACATTCTCTTTATGGGAAAGACATGATTTGACCTGCTAATGCACACTTAAAACAACATGAGATTTTACAAAGCCCTATAGATATTGTATTCGTTTTTAAAAAGAAACCAATCTTTCACCTTTTCCTAGGAAGAGTAGGCCAAGTGTATAATATAAAGCATATTCATTGGACAGTATCCAGCTTTTTGTTATTAAATAGCACTTATTATTTCCTGATTATAAAAGCCACATATCTTTTTAAGAGAATGCTGTATTTCCATTGTTTTTAGGTATGGAGTAATTCCCAATGTTTATGCCTTCGTAAATGAAGTTCTGATAAATATTAATTGGCATGAATCTTTGTTATTCACTTTGCTTCTTACTTTGTGAGGATAGCAACTAGAAAATGAAATAAATGGACTGGTCAAGGAGTGTAGGATATTTCTTGGCCCGTGGTGTGCACTTGCACATTCCTTTGGGAAAAGACTGTATCACTTCATGCTGATTCCAGTATAGGTTATCTTGTTGCAGCCTAGAGCTGAAATCTCTTTAATGGGTGAAAAGGCATTCCTATTTTCTGTTGAATGGAAGAACATTTTTTTTGCAGCCGAAAAGACAAAGAGAAAATTGCAGTCCTTTTATTTTGGTGTCCTCTTCGAATTAAACTTAATTTGATAAGGTTTTCATATAAGGAAAATACATGGTCTGCCTGGAAGCAAACCATATTGCAGGAAGGCTACCCAGTCTTCTAGGACCACCTTACTTGGAGTGGCCACTCCCACCTCCAATGTGATACACTCTTCTTTCTTAAACTCTTTGCTTGCAACAACAAAAAGAATCCTCAAAAGATTTAAAACAAAACTCTGTACTCCAATCGTTTTTTTTTTTTTTTTTTAAGAAATTAAAAGGCATTGTATCTTCTGTTAAATATTTATGTAGGAGGCCATTGATGTCTTCATTTAAATCTGTCTTTTGAGATGCAAATTAGACACAGTTAGGGAGGTGGGGAGGTGCAGATGCTTTCCCAGGAAAGTGCTCAAGTATGACTTTCCTAATGAACAGGCATCTTATTGTTTTTCTCTGGAAAGCCTGCGTGTACAATTCTTTAAATGGAATTTTTATTTGACTTTATAAAATTCTAAAATAGCCTCTCGGGATATTTAGGGGTTTCGCATAAAGGTGCTTTATAAAGAGTTTATCATCTAAAAAATTGCAGTTATGTAGTTCAATTAAATGTATTTGTTAAGCAAACTCAAGGATGTGTTGTCTGTCTTTTGATGAAATAAATTATCGTGTAGGATGCAGATTTTGCATGTTGAGACTTGTATAGTCAGTCTCTTTAATATTGTGCTCATTAAAAGTACTCGTGCATGTCTATTTTTAAAGATATCAGGTATTTGCTATGTTTATTTTTGTTTTTACCTCCCCAGAGTCCCTTGGAATTATGGCATCATGTCCTTTCAGAAAATATTCTTTTATTTTTTTATATCCGAGACCTTGAGTATTTAATTTTCTTTTCAGTAAAGCTCTCAGTTGTAATCTGCAATTAAAAAAAAAAAAAACTAATAAAACAAATCCTCATTTCACAATTTAAACCTTATTGAGTCTAATTCACCAGCACTGCACGTTTATTATTCTCCTGCAGTTTGACATGCCTCCAGTTGTAATTGTGTTGACCCTTCAATGCATTAAATCTCCCCAGTGCTTATCAAACTGGGCGAGATAAGTCTACAATTCGGAACTTCATTAAATATCTCATTTATATTAAACAGATGATAGCGTCTAACAGAAATAAGAATTTGTTCCAATGGAGAAGCCACAGTTGTGGTTTCCTCTGTGTTTGGAATGTGCCCTGTTCCCTTTGCTGTGCTGGAGCCCCTGCCTCCACGCTGCCCCCATACCTAACTCCTCCCTGCCTCTGGCTGTAGGCCTTTGCCAAAGCATCAGGTGGGGTTAACCTTGGAGCCCCCATTGGGAGGATTTTTATTTGTATGTTCTGTTCCCTATTGTTTCATGGCCTTACTAGCAAAGATTTCTCTTTCCTATTATTTTTATGAAATTCATAACTTACAAGGCATAACTGTTATGCCACTCACTATTTTAATTCTTGGTGATGGGAATCAACCTATATTCTCCACTTATCTAGCAGATTGTATGTTTGTGAAATAGGCATCTTTGCCTGTTTGTGAAATAGGCATCTTTGCCTGCTTCATTAGAATACTTAATCTTTACCTCTGTATTGTCTTTGCCTGCTTCATTAGAACACTTAATCTTTACTTCTGTATTGTCAATATCCTATACAGCTTTTTTTTTTTTTTTTTTTGATTTTTAAGTCTTTATTGAATTTGTGACAGTATTACTTCTGTTTTATGTTTTGGCTTTTTTTGGCCATGAGGCATGTGGGATCTTAGTTCCCCGACCAGGGACTGAACCCATACCTCCTGCATTGGAAGGCAAAATCTTAATCACTGGGCTACCAGGGAGGTCCCTATCATATATGATTTATTTTCTCTCATACTTAGGATTACAATGAGAGAATAGAATTTGTTTCTAATTTCAGCAGAAAAAACGGAGGCTTGGGGTGTAGGTGGTCATTCTCCCCTGCGCACACACACACCATGGTGTGCTAATGGTTAGCTGTATTTACACACTCTAAATGTAAAAAGGTCAGTTTTCATCCCAATCCCAAAGAAAGGCAATGCCAAGGAGTGCTCAAACTACCGAACAATTGCACTCATCTCACACGCTAGTAAAGTAATGCTCAAAATTCTCCAAGCCAGGCTTCAGCAATATGTGAACCGTGAACTTCCTGATGTTCAAGCTGGTTTTCGAAAAGGCAGAGGAACCAGAGATCAAATTGCCAACATCCGCTGGATCATGGAAAAAGCAAGAGAGTTCCAGAAAAACATCTATTTCTGCTTTATTGACTATGCCAAAGCCTTTGACTGTGTGGATCACAATAAACTATGGAAAATTCTGAAAGAGATGGGAATACCAGACCACCTGATCTGCCTCTTAAGAAATCTGTATGCAGGTCAGGAAGCAACAGTTAGAACTGGTCATGGAACAACAGACTGGTTCCAAATAGGAAAAGGAGTACGTCAAGGCTGCATATTGTCACCATGTTTATTTAACTTATATGCAGAGTACATCATGAGAAATGCTGGACTGGAAGAAACAGAAGTTGGAATCAAGATTGCTGGGAGAAATATCAATAACCTCAGATATGCAGATGACACCACCCTTATGGCAGAAAGTGAAGAGGGGCTAAAAGCCTCTTGATGAAAGTGAAAGTGGAGAGTGAAAAGGTTGGCTTAAAGCTCAACATTCAGAAAACGAAGATCATGGCATCTGGTCCCATCACTGCATGGGAAATAGATGGGGAAACAGTGGAAACAGTGTCAGACTTTGTTTTTCTGGGCTCCAAAATCACTGCAGATGGTGACTGCAGCCATGAAATTAAAAGACGCTTGCTCCTTGGAAGGAAAGTTATGACCAACCTAGATAGCATATTCAAAAGCAGAGACATTACTTTACCAACAAAGGTTCGCCTAGTCAAGGCTATGGTCTTTCCTGTGGTCATGTATGGATGTGAGAGCTGGACTGTGAAGAAGGCTGAGCGCCGAAGAATTGATGCTTTTGAACTGTGGTGTTGGAGAAGACTCTTGAGAGTCCCTTGGACTGCAAGAAGATCCAACCAGTCCATTCTGAAGGAGATCAATCCTGGAATTTCTTTAGAAGGAATGATGCTAAAGCTGAAACTCCAGTATTTTGGCCACCTCATGCGAAGAGTTGACTCATTGGAGAAGACTCTGATGCTGGGAGGGATTGAGGGCAGGAGGAGAAGGGGACGACAGAGGATGAGATGGCTGGATGGCATCACTGACTCGATGGATGCGAGTCTGAGTGACCTCCGGGAGCTGGTGATGGACAGGGAGGCCTGGCGTGCTGCGGTTCATGGGGTCGCAAAGAGTCGGACACGACTGAGCGACTGATCTGAAATGTAAAAAGCAGAGTTAAATTTCAGCTTCCATGTTGATAATGATAAAGCATGTGTTGCACAGGGCAGCATGTCATAAAAAGTTCTGAATTAAACCATAACTTAAATTGACTTCAACAGATACTTAACCATCAAACTGAAAAAATAAGCAACAAGATAAGTTTGGAAAAAAGCCTTTAATATACATATTTTTCCTCCAGTGCTTGAAATCTGACAGAACTTCATGGGAGGCACAGTGTAAAGTGGCACAGAAAGTTGGTCATTAGGCAGAGCTGTCATCACAAATTATTTTGGTACAGGGTGAAAAGTTCTAGTTCATTTGGTACTCAGTTGGATGCAGGCCTTGGGCAAGTTGTTATAATTCCCCCATGCTGCTCCTGGGCCTCCACTTCTGACTTTGCCTTTCTCCATCTTTCTCTGCAGCTGAAGTCACCTGGGAGCCCCTCTGGACCCGAGCTGCCCATTGAAACGGTGTTGGATGATAGAGAACGAAGGATTTCCCACTCCCTCTACAGCGGGCTCGAGGGTCTTGATGAATCACCCACAAGAAATGCTGCGCTCAGTAGGATAATGGGTGAGTCAGGTACAACCCTGTTAGTCCCATCTTATGTTTATGCCTTTATTGGTTCACAGAGAGGTTATTAATATAATATTAATGTAAAGGAGTCCCATGTTTTCAAGAGAAAAAGGAGTAGGTTCGTTATAATTATTCAGGAAGTGTTAATGCCAAGAGAGGCAATCAATACATTGATTTTGTTAAGTGAGGTTTAGATCCTGTAACACATGGGAAAGGAGAAAAAGAAGGGGATCACACAGAAGTGCTTTCCAGTGATCAAGATATTCTTAGTGTGTCTGAGATGTTAAATGAAGCTGTGTTTGGGTTTTTTTGTTTTTTTTTTTTAATCAAAATTTAGAGGTTTATGGCAAGATTTCAAGGTCATATTTTTATAATAGCACTGTTTACAGGGGGAGGAAAAAATACGTAGATATGTGTATATGAAATATTCACATTTTGTGGTTGTTATGGACTAAAGTGTTACCCTGTTTTAATTGCATCTTGACTTTTCAAAGGCTTCATTTGAAAATCCTGAAACTAGTGTTTTGCGTCCTCTGTTTGCATTCAGCACCATTCTGTCTGTGTGGCCCCCAGTGGGTAATGAGGTTATTAGCACTTGCTCTGCAGCCGTTCAGCTCTCTGCTAACAGATCCGGTTAATAAAGACTTGCTCTGCCACCAGAGTGGCTGGATTTACTGAGTTGCTCATCTTGGGATTAGCTCGTGAGAGTTGTCAAATTTAAAATGTAAGAAGCTGTTTTGATTAAAATAGCACATGATCTAAAATGCTTTGATTGCTGGTGTGTTTTGCAAGCCTCTAATATGAAATACAAGCCTAAATTTAACTCCATTCTCAGCACATTTAATGGAGATTGAATACAATCCATGTCTCCATTAGGAATCTTCACTGGGACAGGAATTTGTTGCCTTCATCAGTGTATGTTTATGGAAAGCCTGCTGTTGGCAAGACACTGTATTTACTTTTGCTGTAGATGTAAAGAGGAGAGAGAAACAGTCTGCCTTCAAAGAACTTTCTACCAGGCATGATCAGAAAAATATGTGAACATGACTAGTAGAATTTTCTGTTGTTCTTCCTCTAATCCTTCTAGCTTTCTTATTTGGATATACGGCTAAATTCTCCATTTCTTATTTTATTACACGTAGAATAAAAACATGTCAGCTCTCTGGTTTAATTTTGTCAGCATTTTTGTTTGATCTTCTTGGTGTGGTGTGAGCAGGGGAAGAATGCTGAGGTATTGCATACCTGTCAGATGACAGGCATTGCACACGGTGTGTTAGATTAACCTTCATTTATTAGTAAGCACTCTCCTCACTGCTGTGAGGTTTTCCCTGCTTTTCCAGTTTTGGTGTGTCAGTTGATCTTCATTAAACGCTTTTTTTATTGTTGAAAATTCAGACCTCTTAAGAGAGAAACAGAGTGTATGTGTCCCTGGATCTTTATGCATACAAAGTGATTTGCTGTAATTTCCCCTTTATTATAGGAACATAGGACTTGCCATACTGAATCAGACCATTGGTCCACCAGTTCCTGTAACCTGCATCCTGCCTCCAATCCCTGATGCTTCAGAGGAAGGCGAAAAACTAAAACTAAAAACCAAAAGCCCCCAATTCACCTAGTGACCTTTGGAAATGCTGTATATATGGGTTGAGGATACCTTCTTTTTCTTTGGTCTTGTGCCCTGCTTTTGTTAGTAATGACCTCATTAGCCCTAAGTTTGCTTTAGAGTTGGCATTGTTTTCCTTTCCCTCTGCTGGAGATGTAATGGACTTTAAAATTTCAGATGCTTCTGCTGGGGTAGTAACCTCTCTTTCAGCTCTGTGCTTTGTAATGTATTGTGGGTTCTGTTTTGGGCTGGGGGTGACAGACTCCTTTTATGGTAGGCCAAACTGATATTGTATGATTTGGATATTTTAAGACATTTTTTTACAAGTTGTGCTAGAAACTAGGAGTCTCATATATTTTACTCTGAGAAATGTATGTGCTGAATTTGAGTTTTTATCTTGAGTTTTAAAAATTTGAGAATTCTTTAGTGTTTGTCAGTCCCTATTTCAGCATCATTGACCCTAAGAAACAAACAGTATTCATAATGTCACTTCCCACTTAGAGTTAGAAATCTTGCAAAAAATAGTGTCTTACAAAAAGATACCAAAGAAGGTACCAAATACAAGAAGTTAAAGCACTGAATTTCGGTTAAGCTAAACTTGGTAGCACCATCATTTACTAATGGGCGCAGTATCTGGGTGCATGAAAATTTCTCAGACAGATCTTGTTTGGTTAGTGGTTGTCTTTTATCCGTTTAACCCTTGTTTGGACACCAGTAGAGGTGGTGGTATCTGCTTCATGATCTGCTATGATTCAGATAGAACTTTGTATTAAAATTCCAGATGACTACATTAAGAAATGATTAATTTCATATGGACAGGGTAAATTTTCACATAGAATATTCCTCCTGTGGAACTCTAGGTCCAAAAGGAGCTTTGAAGCTGACTCATTTCTGTGGGAACATAACTCAGGAGAGAAGCTTCCAAAAAATAGACCAAAAAAAGGAGAGATTCTAGAATTGGGAACATGTCAGATGTCACTAGCCACACTTTTGCACTTAACAAATAAAAGAGCTAAGCCCCAAGATCCCATGATGATTTTAGTTTTATTTTGTTCTTGGCTATTTCCTCTTTCTAAAAATAGCCCTCTCTGGGGATTAGTGGGATCACACAGTAAGTGTTAGTGACATTTAACCTTTATTAACATCCATTTTTAAGTATCTACATTTTCAAGCAACTGGCATTACACAGTCTGTAGAATCTTCCGTTCTGGCCAACACTGTGATTTAAATCAAAGAAGTTGTTTCAGAGGAAACCACCTTACAAACCATTTGCCCCCGCCTACTTAACATCTGTGCGGGGGAATTTTGGACTAAAGAAATTAAGTGACAGGTCTGAAGCCCCAGAATTCCGTGTTTCTAAACCAAAATTATGGTGTATATTTTTCTGAGTCATGAATCCCGTGTTACTGGAACCTGATTCACCTCCTTAGCTTTTGGTGAGGTCAGCCAGACTTGCAAACAAAGGCAGGAGTTCTCCAGGTATCTTCTGTATTGGCTGACTCTCCACCATCATGGATTTTCAAGGAGGGATCTTGGACACTCATCAAAGAGAAATCTGTATGGAGTCTACATAGGAGTTCTTCCTTTTAAAAGCCTTAAAAGTATTTTACAGATCCTGAACTGTCTTAACTACTACTACTAACAATAGCAGTAAGAGGTGCAGCTAATTTCACCAACATGTGCACTTCAAAGGACACCATCGAGCCTTATAATGTTTTCCAACATTTTTTATCTGAAGAATTTTTCTGTTTAAAGCACAACTGAAATCTGTTGACTCCATTTTCAAATGTAATTCAGTAGTTTTTATATTCATATACTTGTGGTGAGTTTAAAAAATAATTTTGTTCAGAGTAGTTTGAACTTGTTAAAAATTAAACATAGAGAAATGGAACATTAATGTTCTTTATTGTGAGTCAAATCACTGGCAACGTTTTCATTGGTTTCTAGTGTCGTGCATGGTGCTGCCTTCTATGTAAATGTACCAGTGAATAAATGTTTGGTAAAGTCATCCTGTATCGCATTGTTTCACTCTGCTCCAGTTTAAATCTTGGCTTGTTTTTTAACTAGTTGTGGAAAGAGGAAAGTTCATTCACTGAAAACCTGATCAAAGGCTTCTGAAGTCAGCCCTCGAAGGGTTCACATTCAGGATGTGCCACGTACCTGCAAACTAGGTGGAGTTTGGTAGAATATGTAGTTTGACAACTTATTTATCACCCCCAATATATTCCTGAAGTTGGATCCCAAAACAATATTCCTGACAAGTTTGTTATTGCTGCAAAGTGGAAAATTGATGGAAAAATATGTATTTTCAAGACTTTTGAAATATTAGCCTCCAGAATCGCGGGTGAGAGGAAAAAAAGCTGAGTCCTTGTTTTGCTGTTAATAGGGACATTTTGTCCTGTTTATGTAGGTATAAAATTTTGGATCACTTAAGGAACAATATTTCTACTCAAAACAACATGCAAAAGGACTGTCACACGCAGAACCATTCTGTATTTCATATTGCTTACTAGACTGCCTCTCAGAATATATTGCATACAAGTTTTCATTTTTATGTTTAGAAATTAGTTCGCTATCATTACACTATAATAGTTTCTTCCAATAAATTTTGCCTGTGTGAGGACATGACATTTAATGCTGTGACATGTCAGTGGGGTGCTATTAGGGATAACTTTTGTTTTTTCATTGTCTACATGTTTTTTGTAGGGGAAGTATGTCTTGAGTAGGAAATATTTCTTTGGGTAATAGTGCTGCAATGTCCAACCTTATTTATGAATGATATTTTATTGAATAGATTTCTGTCTTTCTGTACTAATATCCTAAAACTGGAGTGGGCATAAATGAGTCATTTGAATTCAGGAAAAGGAAACAGTGAAGTATTAAATTTGACTCCCATTTTTATTATGAACATTCATAAAAAGTGACTAGCTTTTACAGTTTGTCAAAATGGATGTATTTCAAATCAGAATCAAGTATTTTTCTTGATAATTTGCTGAGGAGAGATTTCAGTGAACATATAGAATTTCTGTAATAGAGTAGTTGGTGCTAAGTAATGAATTCATTGGAAGTTTCTAGCAATTGTGCTTTGGGTGGTCCTGAAAAACTCTCTATCAACTTCGTGTTTCTCCTTTGTTTAAATGTCTAGAACAATAATATATATTTAAAATCCTTCAAGTCTATATGTATGCTATCCTCTAATTTCCAAAATGGTGTTAAAACAACAATTATTATGTACACACTCTTATGAATGTTTAAAAATGAGACCTTAAGACAGATATTAAAGTGTCATGAATGGTCATCACATTGCAGTTGTGCTGTTTTTAAAAGTAATTTATCATAGAGGACAAGGACACCCTTTTAGAACAGTGATAGGATTTGGAGAGGGCAACAGTCCTGTTTATTTGCATAGGAACCAGGAGAGCTGATTTCACAGATGTGGATGTTGGACTTGCAATGAGTGTGTTTCCATCCTCCTGTAAGGTGAGAGGCAATGTGTCCATTTTCCTTGCTCTGTTAGAAGAGCCAGACCAGCGTGACCACATCACACTGTGATGAATATATCTCTGAGGACAGCCTTTCTCAAGATATTCATGTGAACTGAAGCCTCGCCCATGAGTTCTTGCTCAGAGGAAATATGGCACAAGGTTTGGGGAGGAAGCCAGAAGAGCTGTAGGTGTCTTGGGGCAGGAAGATGGCAGCATTTGGACCCCAGCTTTATCTATAAGGATTCAGGCCCTTGAATTATAATTTTATCCTAAGAAAGATAAATACCTCTCATGCTGATCCATGAACTTGAGCAGATTTTCCTGAAAGAAACTGATCAATGTGGACAGTTCTGGGTCTTTTCTTACCAAGAACACCATATCCTAATTGAATAAATCAGAATTCACAAGCTCCTGTGTCTTGGCCTGAAAGATGCCATGGCATTGAGAGCCTAATCTTTTCTCTTTAAGATCATTCCTGCTGTCTCTGAAGTGTCACCTGAGTGCACTATGGGCTTTTCTCCATTGTGCATTTAAAGATGCTATTGCTGATGTCTGTAATGAATGTCATCATTTCTTCTAGCAGCATAAATCACAGTCATCATTCAAAACCCCTCTCGGATGTTGACTTTTGCTATGATTTCCAGCATCCTCTGCCTTTAGCTACCAGCACTAGTGAATGCCAGGGCACTTGTGGGACATCACTCACAGCACCAGTCAATTAACACTGTATCTGGTCTGTCTCCTTCTTCAGGCTGTGAGCCATTGAGAGACAGAGATTGTCTTTCTTACAGATCTTCTAGGTGGTAGGTGCCCAGTGAATGATTGATGTAAGTCTTCAGGGCTTCCTTCCAAATTTCCTGGTAAAAATGTTCAAACAACTTTAACGACTTAGAATCCACGTGGCATTTTCATGTTAGAAGTCATTCTAGAGATCAACTCTGGCCATAGGAAGCATAAAACCGAAGACAGGGAATACCACACCCAGAGCTCCATAGCATCAGAAGAAGGAGTAGACCAGAGGTCTCCAACGGACATCCATTTATGAAAGATAAATTTTCTTAATTCTTTTTTGTTCTACCAGGTTGAGACATTTTGGAAACTCAGACTTTTTCTGATGTAGCAAAGTATTAACATTAATGCATCTCACCCTTAGATGGATGTCTAGAATGTCTCTTTTGTTTTTCCATTGGACAGGTAAATACCAGCTGTCCCCCACGGTGAATATGCCCCAGGATGACACTGTCATTATTGAGGATGATAGGTTGCCAGTGCTTCCACCACATCTCTCCGACCAGTCATCTTCCAGCTCCCATGATGATGTAGGATTTGTGACGACAGACGCTGGCACGTGGGCCAAGGTTGGCATCAGCGACTCTGCAGACTGGTAAGAGCACTCCAGGGCTGGAAAACATTGGGTAATTGCAATCACACTTGATTTTATGTTTAAATATTCTGTCATTGAGCTCAGTGAAATGGGTGTCTTTTATAGCTAAGTTCTGTTTTCATGATTTTAATACTCATAATTATTACTCTGAACAAAAGATTTCCCTCAACCTCATAAACCTGCCCAATTGTGTTAGCCTTTCCAGGTCTATGGTTAGGAATTGAACCAAACCAACAAGAAAACTCTCACTAACTCCGAAACCCCGTGCATTTGTTAAGTTTCACTTTTAATTATTTTGTACTAAGTTGTTTCAGTTGTGTCCGACTCTGTGCGACCCAATGAACCATAGGCCGCCAGGCTCCTCTGTCCATGGGATTCTCCAGGCAAGAATACAGGAGTGGGTTGCCATGCCCTCCTCCAGGGGATCTTCTCAATGCAGGGATTGAACCTGTATCTCTTAATGTCTCCTGCATTGGCAGTGAACTTCTATACCATTAGCGCCTCCTGGGAAGCCCTTTAATTATTTTAGATCTGTGTTAATTTGATGAATTGTTTTTCTATTCGATAAATAAATTCTAAGCAAATCCCTAATGATGACTGAGAATTTGTAACAGTTAGATGACTTTGGCCAAATGAATAGTTGTTATGTTTTGGGAGCAGAGAAGAGGCTTTTACAGGTTTGCTTTTTAGAGTGTTTTGACTGTTCTAGTTTTGTACTTACTTCTTTTATTATTATTATTATTTTGGCTTCATGATGCTGCGTGTGGGATCTTAGTTCCTCAGCCAAGGATCAAACCTATGCCTCCTGTATCCACTGGACCACGAGGGAAATCCCTATACTTGTCTAACATTATGACTTCTGAGGCAGTCGAATCCTATTTTTTCTCCTCTATCTCAAAATAGATGAAAGTATTTGATATTATTGAGTCAGTGGGCAGCACAGAAATGAGGATGTGCCTAGTAATTATATACATCAATTACATGCCTAGTAATTATATACATCAATAAGCAAAAGGACCATCCCTCCTAGGGATGACCATGGAAGGCTTTAGTGACAATTAACACAAACCATGTGAGGCATTGTACCCGAACTTTCTTACTGCCCTTTCTCTGGGGTCTTTTGTGAATCTATCAGCAAAATGATATTTCATTGTTGTGGCTTTGAGCTACACTCACTTCCACGTGATAATAGCTTATCTTTGAATGAGTTTTTTGGTTCAGCATAGAGAAAGAACTGCCAAATAAAGGAGAAACCCACCACTTGAAATCCTCAGATGCTGTCACATTTACTGCTGCATTTTATGTCTTTCTGAATGTGAAAGTGATGACAAAGTAAGGATTAAATATTTGCAATATTCATCATAGGTACAAAAGCCTTTAAGTCGACACTGTGATGAGGAATTATGAAGGCAGCCATAGAAATAGATCTGTTTGGGGCCGTAAGTAGCTCTGCATTGGGGAAAATAAATGAATAACGAACAGGGCCGGAGTGTGGCATTAATATCCCTAAGGGGATTCATAAAATGGTGAGGACTTGTATGATTTTGCTGTGGGGAATGTGCAGGAGTTAGAAAAGAATATGAATGAAGGGTTATCCAAACAAGAATGGCAGCTGTTCTGAATCACAGCAGAAAATGTAAGCTTTTCCAGCCTGACAATATCTCCCTAATCCTTGATGAAAATGTTATGAAAACAAAAGGGCAATAAGGCAGGATTAATAACAGGAATTTTAATAACGTTGGGGGGACCAGGATATGGTTACATTCTTTAAAGAATCAGCTGTCAGTCCTGCAGACGAAGTTGCTAAGTATGCTAGTGTATTGTTTCTTGAGTCTGAAATTAGTTTACTAGGTATATTGATAGGGCAGAATTAATTATGTTATGGTTTAAGAATATTTAGTTATTTTAAGATGCTTATTAACTCACAAAGTCATTTGACATATTCAATTGTGTATGTTTACAGTTCGCTGCACAATTGTGGAAGGTTAAATATGTCAAATGACTAAACTTTGCATTTCTTCACTGACAGAATATACTTCTATTCAATCCATGAATTGATTTAGGAAACATAACAGACAATATTTATAAGGTGAAAAGGGTAAAAACAGCATATTCTAATATTAGTGACAATGTAATTTGAGGACAGAAAATTAGTTTAAAAAATACAGCAATATGTGGTTTTCAGTAACAACCATTTGCACACCTTTGAAAAACCATTAACCAATAATTTCTATTAAAAATATATTGCAGATTTGCTCTGTATGCAAATTTGATACCTACTTGGAGTTCAGGTTTAGTGTATTTCACATGATTTGGAAAAGGGTTGATGAGCATATGCAAAATGGTTAGAGAGATCAACTTCCAGTATTTAAAGGAATTACTCTTTGTTTGCTGTTGCAAAATTAGATCATAGTTTTTCATGATATGGGTTTTAAATTTTTACTTCTAGGGCTGTGTTTCTGAATTGAGATGTATGTACCCTGAAAATTATAAGCATAGTATGATAAGCTAAGCATAATACACACACACACATATTTATACAAATAATATATGCAGTCTATATTTATATAAAAGCAGTCTATATTTATATAAATAATATATGCTAGAGCTGTGCATACGTATGTGTGTATATATATATATACACACTGGACATGGAACAACAGACTGGTTCCAAATAGGAAAAGGAATACGTCAAGGCTGTATATTGTCACCATGTTTATTTAACTTATATGCAGAGTACATCATGAGAAATGCTGGACTGGAAGAAACACAAGTTGGAATCAAGATTGCTGGGAGAAATATCAATAACCTCAGATATGCAGATGACACCACCCTTATGGCAGAAAGTGAAGAGGAACTCAAAAGCCTCTTGATGAAAGTGAAAGTGGAGAGTGAAAAGGTTGGCTTAAAGCTCAACATTCAGAAAATGAAGATCATGGCATCTGGTCCCATCACTACATGGGAAATAGATGGAGAAACAGTGGAAACAGTGTCAGACTTTGTTTTTCTGGGCTCCAAAATCACTGCAGATGGTGACTGCAGCCATGAAATTAAAAGACGCTTAGTCCTTGGAAGGAAAGTTATGACCAACCTAGATAGCATATTCAAAAGCAGAGACATTACTTTGCCAACAAAGGTTCCCCTAGTCAAGGCTATGGTTTTTCCTGTGGTTATGTATGGATATGAGAGCTGGACTGTGAAGAAGGCTGAGCGCCGAAGAATTGATGCTTTTGAACTGTGGTGTTGGAGAAGACTCTTGAGAGTCCCTTGGACTGCAAGGAGATCCAGCCAGTCCATTCTGAAGGAGATCAGCCCTGGGATTTCTTTGGAAGGAATGATGCTAAAGCTGAAACTCCAGTATTTTGGTCACCTCATGCGAAGAGTTGACTCATTGGAGAAGACTCTAATGCTGGGAGGGATTGAGGGCAGGAGGAGAAGGGGACGACAGAGGATGAGATGGCTGGATGGCATCACTGACTCGATGGATGTGAGTCTGAGTGACCTCCGGGAGTTGGTGATGGACAGGGAGGCCTGGCGTGCTGCAGTTCATGGGGTCGCCAAGAGTCGGACACGACTGAGCGACTGATGTGATCTGATGTCCAAGCAGAGTAGGATATGAAGGGGCATCTGAGGCTTCAAGATGAACATGACCCTGCTTCTTCCTGAAACATCAAATTTACTCAAAGTTTTATAGGAGAAATATGGCACATTAAAAATGAAAAGATTTTATGTAGGATGCAAAAAAATAACATGAATCAGGATATAACAGAAGTTGTTTTTGCTTTGGACTGAACACCTAGTCACTGTGGGATGCTCTTTGCTTGGTCTCTGGGTTAGAAGAAGGGTGGGCAAGCTAGGGGCCCAGGGTAGTATTGATGTAAGGTCTCACTCAGATGTGGCCCCTGAACTTGCTGGACCCTGAGATTAGATCTGCCTTATATCCTGAGTTCCAGGCACATGTCTTGCCTCCTCCTTGGACCCTGCTCTCTATGTGGTGGAAAAGATGAAGAAGGATTTTTCAGTTCCTTTTTAAGGCTTTGGTTGGTTTTTAAAGACCCTATTTCTGTTATCATAATTTGCATTACATCGACAATTTGAGTTAGCAAGTATTTGTTGGGTGATAATAACTCATCTTGTTTAGCGGTTTGCAGTTGACAGAGGGCTTTCCCCTTGGGTCCTTGAATTCTCTTAGTGGCCCTGACTGGCCCTTACTGGTGAGTGGGGCCATTCTTCTCTTCCTGGAGCCAATGAAGATATAGGGACCCAAAGCATTCAAGCCACGTCATCTGATGGGAATCACTACCTTGATGTCTTTCTTGTCATAATTTTTGGTTTAGATCATTTCATGCACCATGAATTGCAGCTAAATTTCTGCTGTGTATCCAAACCAAATCACTACCTTTTTATTAATATGCCTGGTCTTTCTCATAGGGCCAATATGGGATTAGAGAAGCTGGTTTCCATGGAGGCATAAGGAGGGCTTGTATAGTGGAAGGTGACATGGTGGAAGGCCACCACATTCTACAGTGTCCAGTGAGCTGTGGAGGGACATTCTCCTACCTGACCACATATGCAGGGTGCTCCACCCTCAGATGGGAGAGCTCTCTATTTATTCAATGTGCTCAGCATAGACAAAAACCAGTTCATTCTGGCAGCTTGGCTCACAACCCCTGGTGGTGCTCCTGAAACTGTTCCCAGGGTTCTACAAGGAGGACCGGTTCCCCTGCCACTTACATCACAAAGACACCTGATACTGTATCCTGTCACCACTGATCTGCCCTGTGCTTCATCTTCTCTGCTGGAGCTACTGTGTTGGTGTCATGAATCCAATGCCATCCAGCCTTAATCCTGGAGTGCAATTCACTCTCTCTCCTACCCATCCCCAGTGCCTGCTTTTTGCTTCTGCTTTGGTATTTTTCTTAGGGAATAGAGATCTTTTCTTATTTATTACCTTGACTTTGGTATCCAGCACAATGTCTCCATCTGAATAGGTTCTAATTATGATTTGTTGAGTTGATTTCTTCTCTGTTGCTTAAGTGTTGCAGTGAGACTACATCCTCATAAAACAGCATGCCAAACTCTGTGCTCTAGAGTCGGACCTGGTCGTTTACCCAGTCTATAAATAGTATTTTGTGTCTGCTAATCCCAGACTCCCAGTCTACCCTTTTTCCGTCTCTTCTCCCCCTTGGCAACCACGAATCCACAAAACACACCCTTTTAAAAACTTCTATTCAGTTTCAATACAGGTAGTCACTTATTTGTTGCCAGTATTTGTATTAATATATGAAGATTTTCCTCAAATATTCAGTCTTTCTCACATGGAGAAAGAATTGCTCTAAATGTAAATTAATGTCATGTTTTTCCATCATCTCCTACACATCCACAGTTTTTTTGATGGACTATATTTGTACTCTTTAGTTTAAATTTTTCTGAGGAACACACACACACACACACACACACACACACATTCATACACACAGATGTGGATAAACTTTGCTGAATGGCATGTCTCCTATTTTCAGTAAATGTTTTTGTTTCTCTTTCCTCTTCACGCCAGCTCTTTGAGTCCCGACGTTGATCCAGTTCTTGCTTTTCAACGAGAAGGATTTGGACGTCAGAGTATGTCAGAAAAACGCACAAAGCAATTTTCAGATGCCAGTCAATTGGATTTCGTTAAAACGCGAAAATCAAAAAGCATGGATTTAGGTAGTGAGTACAATCTCCATGAATCTTTATCTAAATAAGGTTTAGATGCTTTTGGATAAAAACTGATGGTCCAAAACACATGTCTGTTTACTGTGAGCAATAAAGAAAATAAATGTGAAATGAGGCAATTTGGCAAAAATTAGTTTTTCTCGAAGTTTGAGATAACTACATTTCTCCTAAGTGGCATGTTTATATCATGTGCAATATGTTAATATATATGTTTTCTGATGAGAAAAGAAACAAACACATGTGCATATCATGCTCTGTTTATGTATCTTTATTTGCAAAAATGAAATGTTTTAACACGTTAGCTGTTTCAAACCAATTTCATTGGTCTTACGATTTGGTTGGTTGTGGGGATTCTTGAACTAAAAGACAAAGTTTTGGAGAGAAACCATTATCTCAATCCATGTCTAGAGTTTGGTTACTTGGTGATATTTTCCTTCCATCACTGTCCTTTAAGGTTTATTTAATGAAAACTCTTCTGTGTTGATAATTAAGGCCTTTAATTGGAATCATAATTTGAGAGCATATTTGTTGTAGAAAGTATTTGGAAGCAAATGAGAGAAGGAAAATAATTCTAGTTGTTCAATCACATACCAATCAGGTAGTGTCTTGTTTTAAATCCAAATCCACCGAAAACCAAAACAAACAAAAAAAGTAATTAATTAATTAATTATATCCATGCACTGATTGAATGATTAGAAAACCCTTTCTTAATCAACTGTAACGTATTTACGCTGTTGTCTGGTGGCTGTTTTTACTTTGAGACTAAAAGCATTAATTTATCCCATGCATAGACGAAAATTGGGCGATGACTTGCCTGGCTAATGATGATATGCTAACATATCAGTAACACACGTGTCATGAAATGAGATGACTGGCATTGCATGGAGACACGGCTTTCCCCCCTTTTTTGATTATGTTTGCTTGATGTTTCATATTATTTGCATGAAATATTATTTAAGAATTATCACCTAACTGGAAAGATCTGGGAATGGTTGAAGCATGTTGGGCTGTGGGACTAACTGGGCTAACCATTATACATTTACCTTTTAACAGTAGCTGACGAGACTAAACTCAATACAGTGGATCACCAGAAAGCAGGTAAGAATGGACAGTTAGACTGTTGCCATAGAAACTGTGGTCCAAGGAGTTTATCATAATTATAGAGCTGCCAATCATATGGCTGTAAACATAAATATTCCAGGCTGCCATGGATGTTTTTATTGTAGGAAATCAAATTGTACAAGGAAAGGAAAATTTTCTTCCAGCAGAAATTTATCAATGTAGTATATACTAAGTGGAAATAAAATTTAGTGCTTCAGAAATGCTAACACAGCCCAGATTCTCTTAATTATATTTGTGTAGGAATGTTTTGTCACAGTTAAGAAAAAATCAAAATCCTGAAAGCATGATCTCTTAGGGTTGATTCTTTAAGTTTCGAAGTCATCTATCTGATGCTGAGCTTAACATCCGAAAAAAATGATTGTCAAAAGGTGATTTTGGTTAGGAGGATAACAGCACATATGTAAATATTTTCACTGATGGACAGTGTTCAATATAGCTCTCATTATACACTCAGAAAACCTTAGTTCTTTTTCTAATGCAGACTTTAGTTCCTTGTTAACATAGCATTGAATTAGGCTATATATTGCATCTGTATCTTAACTTTGTGAACGTGCTTGAAAAGCTTTTTGTTTTTGTTTTTAACTATTTAGGACTTGCTGCTAAAATGCTACCTAAATCCTGCTGTAGAAATAATGGATTATGTTGACCTGGGTTTTACATCATAGATTTTACTTTACATGTTATCTTATGACAGTAATCAGAGGAAAATCTTTATGTGTAATTAAAGTCATGTGCTTTGTACAGCTGAGCATTTTGATTTATTATTATAGGTTTGGAATAGAGTTTTAATTATTGTAGATCCAGTATGATGTAGTTACACCACTTAGCGCTAATTAGCTTCAATTCACCTTTTTCTCCTGCAATAGTAATTAGTTTTAGGCTTCTTGGAAAGTGTGTATCCCATATACATATGTAAAGATAACTGGGGACATGCCTGGAGTTTTCTCATTCTGTAAAGATAGATTGTAAAAACAGCATCCAGTAAATCACTGGATTAAGTGTAGTGCAAGGCAATTAACAATAGCCTCAGCCCTTATTAAGTAGTTATTTCTTTTATCAAACATAAAATTCATTGGAATTCTGGAGCAGGGCTAAAGAAAAACATTATTTGATAGTTTACATATGTAAATTAGTAATTAGTTTTTGGAGTTAATAGCATTCAGTGCTTTTCAAGAAGTAACCCTTATCCAATTTAATGTTTATAAAAACCAAATTGAGCTGCTCAGGTTAAAGAACATGATTTTATATAATATGCCAATTGGTAGAGTGAAAAAAAATTGTTAATTTAACCAAATCACTATTACTAACAGGAAAAGAACAATTTATTGTGATTAAGAAATAATAATAATATCCAGATGTCAACTGAAACCATTAAATACCTTTTATGGTGAGTAGGCAGATTTTATCATCTAATTGAATCATCTGCTTTTATAGTGTTTAAAATGATAGTTAGATCCTAGATAAAAAGAGCATTTTAAAAATATTATGTGCAATCTGTTTTACTGAATTAAACTGGAAAAACTTAGTACCAAAATTATGACATAGAGGTAGAAGTATTTGCTGGTCTATTGATTTTAAATCTACAATGAATAAAATATCTCCTCTGGATTCTTCCCATCCTCCGGTATTAGACAGTGAACAGATTTTATTATTTTCCTTTCTTCACTTCACTTGAATTGCTAAGATTATCATGATTTTACAGTTTAGTCCAAAGGTTTTCAGGAGAGTCACAGTGGCATTTTAGTGTAGATTGTCTGTCTAGCCATAAGCCTTTCATAATGAAAATTGAATTCCATTTCCCTTTGCCCTTGCAAAAGACATCCTCTTCTTTTTTTCTGGCAAGAGAGGTATTAGTAGATAAGAGTAGAAAAAGAGACCTAAAGAAAATAGTATGATTCTGATTTCCCCTTTTATTCTTGGATTTAGGAATCCTGTATGATAGTTTGAGAGTAAATTTATTTTCTACAGGAAAAGAGAGAATGGGAATAGGAGAACTGGGTTTCTAACAATTTAATCTTTGAATATAAAAATAAATGAAGCATCCTAATGACTTAATAGATTTACATTAAGAGCTTCAAAATATTATTTAAAAATTAAAGACATTGATTTTGTGTGTGTGTAAATAAAACTAATCTTTTGCCTATACCTTGTATAGGGAAAGACATTTTCAACTTTTATGATAAGTTTATGGTGTTATAAATCTCAGTGACCGTCATTTAGCAATCTTACTAATATATTAACGAACTCTTTTGTTAAAGTGTCTTTGATGAATATACCACCTTACATGAATGAAATCTGTGTTTTAGATCAGGAGTCAGCAAGCTCTTTCTGTAAAGAACCAAGGAGTAAATATTGTAGATCTTTCAAACCAGACAGCCTTTGGAACAATTGCTTAATTCTAATGTAATGTGAAGGCGGCCATGGAGAATATGGAAACAAATGGACCCATGGCTGTGTTCTAGTAAAAATTTCCAGATTTGACCCATGATTAGCTGATCCCTGTTATAGATACACAAATAATAGATGTTATGAAAAATTTCAACTATGTATAAATAGAGAGACTGTAGTTTATTAATCTCTCTTATACCCAATACTCACCATATTTAATTATCAACATTTTGCCAGAATGTTATACTATGGTGTTAAGAATTAGACAAAAGAGTAGTTAGGTAAGCTTCCAATGATTCCTACATTATAATCTATTGCTTATTTTGTTACAGTTTCACTATTTTTTTAACCTAGATTTGCTTTGTGTTTATGTTTCTTTGTAAGTACATATATACAGATATATACGATCAATATTTATATGTATGTAATATGTATAAATATATGTACATTTATTTGAATACTCATGCCATTTCTGAAATTAACTGTTTTTAGGGTGCTGAGTATATTAAATCAAATCTCAGCTAACTTTTTATATAAATTATGTTTTAATGCTAATCTTTACTGGGAGCATATATACATACGTATCTTTATTGGAGATGTATACATAGATATATGTGTGTATATATATAAACACACACATAATTACACACACATATATACATATGTCCTTTATGAATCCAAGAAAACACCAAATGTTTGCCATATAAAGGTTTATAAGACCTAAAATGTAGCTAGTAAGTTATGAAAATTAGTAGGCATGATTTATTCAGGAAAAGACCTTCCCAATGTTAATTCTTGAAAATGTGAAGGTAAATGTCCCTGCCCAGAAATCTTCTTTTTCCATTCTCTTTGATTCTTTAATCTCTTATTTTTTCTTTAGCTCTTTGGAACAAAATCATTTTCCTTCCTGTGACATGACTTTTATGGATATTTAAAACATGAACTTGTCAAACATTATAGTGCTATCAAGAGAAAAAGTAAGATTGATGATCCTGGCAAGAAATATTCCTTGTGAATTTTTGTCATGAAATAATCAAATGTAGACAAACCTGCATGGAGAAAGTTAAATAAATCATCTTTTTCTCTCAAGCACTGTAATTTATGGAATATTTTTTCTTCATTAGAATCATCTGTCTGCCTTCCTGCCTATGTTACATTTTTAACATACTTGTTCTAACTTAAAACTGCTACCCCATTGTGAAGATTATGTGAAAGTTGTCATGTAAATGAATTTTAAAAAGATAATTCTTGTTTTGACTCTCCCAATTTAATTTCTATTCCGTTTTATACTCTGAGCCATGAAACGACCATCTCAGAACTATTTGGCTTCTATGTAAAAACATATCAAGGTTACTCCTTAATTATTGATCCACATATGGGCTGATGGCCCCATGTAGAGATAAGATATCCAATCTCACCTCTCCTATCCCCTTCCCCCACTGCTTTTTTTTTTTTCTTTGTACCTGTCTTGTTAACAGTGTAAGTGAAGACCTAGTTCTGTAACCTGGATTGCCCAGCTGGTGGTTGCAGGTATTTCAGTCATCTCGAAGCTAAACTCATCTATTTGAGTGCCAGGTTAGGCAGTCATTGATGAAGTTGTCTTACCTGGTTAAAGAAATCCATTTAGATTGCCTTCTAAAGCTTGGTTACAATCTTAGTCTTGCTAGATCCTCAAGTCACCAAGCCACAATTTTAGTGCTCTGAATTCTTCTCTACTAAAAATTTCTTGGGAATTGTGATGTCTTCTTCCTTCTGTTCACCTGTTTCTCTCTGCTGACCTGGAGGCATAAGTCCTCACATGCAGCTCTGGCATCTTTCCTCCTTTACTTTTCTCTCTCTCGATGGTCCTTATGTAGTTTATTTCTATTCACATCTTGTATTGCTCTTCCCAGAGAACCAGCATTTTCCAGAAATAGGTTTCTACCTGGTGCTATGGTGCCCTGTTGGCGACATGTGGTGTCTTGTGCTTTTCTTGCTAGCTGAGTTGTCTGAACCTGTTCCATATGAGGACAACTTGCTGAAACTTACTGAGATGAAAGTTTCACTTCCATTGTAAATAACTGTAAACTGCTAAAAAATGTTTTAAGCTAAGTCACAAAGTGTACTCTTGGTTGCTTCCCTTAGCCATTTCATCATCCTGCTTTGCAGAATGATTTTCTGGGTTATTCTGGTTTTTTAGATTATTAACATAACTTGAAGCAAATGATTTGACAAAGATTTTATCTGTTGAGCTAAAAATGAAAATTATTAGCTTAAAATTGTCTCCTAATGAGAACAGAGAAAATAGACCAAATTTAATACACATTTGGGAAAAAGTTAAAATTAGTTACTGTCACTTTACTTTTTATATCTTGCTACCCACATTCCAGAAGTAGACACTGAACAAATAATTTGTCCCTGATATTTTCTACAATTCATAGATATTCAGCCATGTAATTTTCACCACTCATTCCAACATTTTGTTTTTGCCAACTTCCAAGGTTCCCCCAGCAGAGATGTGGGACCTTCCCTGGGTCTGAAGAAGTCGAGCTCTTTAGAGAGTCTGCAGACAGCAGTTGCCGAGGTGACTTTGAATGGGGACATTCCTTTCCATCGCCCTAGGCCACGGATAATCCGAGGAAGGGGATGCAATGAGAGCTTCAGAGCTGCTATTGACAAGTCCTATGACAAACCTCCAGTGGATGATGATGACGAAGGCATGGAGACGTGTAAGTGTACAACGTCTGGAGGAACAGCCGTGACAAGCATCTCTGTAGTGAAACAGTTCTTAAACTGTGCTTCAGGGAGCCCTCGGGGACCTCAGCATCCCTTCAGAGGGATCTAGGAGGTCTAAACTATTTTCATAATATGAAGAAGAAGTTATTTAACATTTTTACTCTTATTTTCTCACAAATGTACAGTTGGTTTTTCTAGAGGCAACATGTCATGTGATATTGCAAGAGACTAAATGCAGAGCAGATAGAAGAATCTTTTCAACTAGATATTAAAGAGATTTTCCATTCTTCTCAATAATTGTTTTTGGAAAATACAGGTTTCTTTTTTTTTTTTTTTAATGTGATTTCTGCTAAATGAAATCTATAATTTTTTAGAAAGTAGTTTGTATTTTTAAACTTTCTCTGTTTTAGTTCAGTAAATATTGATAGATACAATCCACAGAAAAATTTCGAGCTCTTAATAAGTTTTAGGAGTATAAAGTTAACCTGAGACCAAAATATTTGAAAACCACTGCTGTACAGTATATCTGTAATATATCTCAAATGAATATGTGTAATCATATGTGATTTTGATAACATATTTTTGTTTTGTTTTTATGAATTACTCTTTCCTTGAACTAGGCTGGCAAGATATATTTATGTATAAGTATTTCCAAATTGCCAAACATTTTAAGCCAAGGTGTGCTGCAATTCATGGGGTCGCAAAGAGTCGGACACAACTGAGCAACTGATCTGATCTGATCTGATTGCAAGTTAAAGGTTACTGTGAATGAGCAATGTGTTTTCCATAGTATTGATATATTGATATATATTGAGAAAAAAGTAATGTTTATAAATACATATAAACATATGCTTCAGGGAGTTGTTGAAGTTAAACATTTATAAATGAATATAAAAATACCCATTCAATTTAAACATAAGAAGGAAATTCAGCATTGTATTTATTTAGAAGAGAATGGACTTGAGTTCTAATAGAAAACACTGTAGATTCGCTTATATTGTTTCTAACTACTGATTCATATTTTAGTTTTTTAACTTAAAGTAACTCTACCCAGCTAACCATTGTAAGAAACACTGTTGGGAAAAGAAAGAAGAAAGAAAGAAAGGATAAAGAAAAGCAGGAGACACCCACCCCTACCCAAAATTAAAGCAGATCATTTAGATGGATTGTAAACGATGACAGTTTAACTTGGGGACCACTTCCCTCACACATGCCTAAGGAAGACTGTGGTGGGGAAGGAGAGCTTCACATGGAAATGGGAGATGTAAAGGGGACCACTTCTCACATGCCTAGGAGACTGTGATGGGGAAGGAGGGAAATCACATTCTGGAAGGACCCTCCCCACACATGCCTAAGGAAGACTGTGGTGGGGAAGGAGAGACTTCTCATGGAAATCACGTTCTGAGGAGATGTAAAGGGGACCACTTCCCTCACACATGCCTAAGGAAGACTGTGGTGGGGAAGGAGAGCTTCACATGGAAATCACGTTCTGAGGACATGTAAAGGGGACCACTTCCCTCACACATGCCTAAGGAAGACTGTGGTGGGGAAGGAGACCTTCACATGGAAATCACATTCTGAGGAGATGTAAAGGGGACCACTTCCCTCACACATGCCTAAGGAAGACTGTGGTGGGGAAGGAGAGCTTCTCATGGAAATCACGTTCTGAGGAGATGTAAAGGGGACCACTTCCCTCACACATGCCTAAGGAAGACTGTGGTGGGGAAGGAGAGCTTCACATGGAAATCACGTTCTGAGGAGATGTAAAGGGGACCACTTCCCTCACACATGCCTAAGGAAGACTGTGGTGGGGAAGGAGAGCTTCACATGGAAATCACCTTCTGAGGAGATGTAAAGGGGACCACTTCCCTCACACATGCCTAAGGAAGACTGTGGTGGGGAAGGAGAGCTTCAAATGGAAATCACATTCTGAGGAGATGTAAAGCAAAATTATATAATCTTTGCCTGTCACATATAGTGTGTTTGGGAAGATGAATATTTCTGCTACAATGTTACATGCAAAGCAAAACTTAGTAGAGGAGCGCTGTGTCCCCCCCCCAAGCCCCCGCCTAATTCTTAGTTTAAATCTGGACAGCTTTTCACTCCATCCAGCCAGTGATTTCAAATATATGCAGCCCATTCTTGCCAGATGAAGAACACATTTCCTATTTTTCCTGCCAAGCCTGGTCTCCAAGCTCCTGAGTCATATGAGCTTCCAGCCCTCTGAGGTTTTTCCTGGCGTCTCAGGGGCTCCTTGCCAGTCTCACCCAGTGTTACTTGCATTGCCTTTCTAGGGTGGCGACCCTCTAGCACTTACAGATCTTGCCTCTGTCCTGGGTGCACATTTAATAAGAGAGCCAGTGCTCTGGCACCTCAGTATTTGTTTTTTTTTTTTTTTTTTTTTTTAACAAATACAGTTTTGGCTCCTGAGCTTTTTTCTTGTCCTAGTTCACATGTTATTTAAATTCCTTCATAGAATGCAATTTTCTCACATATACCACATATTTCAAATGCAGCAGGGTATGGAATAGCGATCAATACCAGGCATGTTCTTAATTCCATAGCCTCTAGAGCATCCCACAGTGTGAACGTCTAAATTTGTCCCTGACATAAACTTAGCTTCCGGTTTTAACTGGAAATAACTGATACAAGTATTTCATATGAAAACTTTTGTACTCCACTATCATCAAGACAAAACCAAGTGAGTAGATGAACTACAGTGTGTGAACCGGAGAGGGAAGTCTAGATAAGAACTGGGAGACACACCCTGACTCGTGCACCTGCAACCACAAAGTGCTGGGTTTCCACAGAATCCTTACTTGATGGTATTTTCTCCCAGACCAGTCTGGTGAACTCTGGATATGGCCAGAGAAAGGCCACTGTTGTGTATTTCAAATGTCTGTAGTGTGGGTTGTCAAAACTATATGACTAAAATGATCGGAGCACTGGCCTCGAGTCCCTCCACATTCTTCTCACCCACTTGGAATTTGGGTCAAGGTGCTTAAAATTCTTCTCCTTTAATTACTTCAGTTGTGAAACTGAAGCTTTGGATGCCGAGGCCATTAATGCTCAGATTGTCTCAGTGTCTAGTGAGGAGGCTTGGCTCGGTGGTTTGCGGGAGTTGGGAAATTCGTGGGAGGCTGAGCGGGTGGTCTCTATCAGGGCCACCAGATCCCCCCGCACCCGCTGTCACTGCAACAGTCTTGGGGATTTATTTATTCCCATGAGGCTTGTGGGATCTTAGTTCCCCAGCAAGGATTGAACCCTGGCCCTTGGCAGTGAAAACACCAAGTCCTAATCACTGGACCACCAGGGAACTCCTAGTCGTGGGGTTTTTAAATCACTCTTCATATTTTATGATTCTTTGTCAATTGTAAGTTTAAAAAAGGGAAGTCCACAGTTTGCCAGAGAAAGTTGGAAAAGCTCTGCTTCCGTTTCTGAGTTGCTTTCCAGTTTTAACTTCCCACGACTCTGTGTCCTCCTTCACTTAACCCACCGACCTCAGTCCTGCCTTTCTGCTTCGCTCACCATCTGTAAAATCCATGAGGAAAGATGCCACCACGTCTTATTCCTGCGTGACCAGGCTCAGAGCTCGGCCAGGTGTCAGAGTCAGTAACTGTCACATCAGTGAATGATGTGAATGCTATTCACATCAGTGAATAGCACCACTGCGTGTGTGAGAGACGCACACCCAGATGCAGCACGTGTCGGCAGCAGCGCATGGGGTGGCATTGATGTTTCAGGCCTCCCGCTTGTATCCCACTCTGGACCTGGGCGTCCGAGACCTCCGCGCCTCAGCAAACCCTTTGGTCTTCTGTGAGAAAAGATCCGTCAAGGCTGGTGTTACTGCTGGTGGTTATTAGACTGTTGCCTTTCCTGGCTAGGTACAGGTGTGAGAAAGGAATCTGGCTCCCTTCTCTAGTTGCCTAAACCCCACCCTTTTCAGAGCGGATTCTGGAGGCGCGTTCTGCATACTCTCTTTCTCTGTCTGCATTTGTGTCTATGCTCATGCCCTCATTGTGCAGCCCCCTCCTGCATCCTTACTGTGTGGGCGCTATCCCTGGCCACATGTCTGAGCCCTGATGGCCTCACGCTTTGTGGGACCCTGTGGCTGAGGTCCCTTCTTGTACGGAGGTGGGCCTCGGGGGCCAGTTATGGCTGCCACGTCACTGTTGTGCAGTGCTCTGAGAGAGGACCCTGTCCGAGCCGATGGTCTCTGTTAGACTGCCGTCCTGTGAGGATGCCATCTGTACATCCTGGAAGCATGGGTGGGGGGTGGGGGCGGGCATAACCTGTCCCCCTCAGCCTATGTCTGTCCCATGCAGTCCTTTCCCTCTTTACAGAAGAAAGTCACACACATGGAGGGCGAACTTGATTGTTCTTGTCAGCTGGGTCAGGCTCCTCCCCGGTGAAGCTCTTTCAGGCTTGGAGCGGGCTTGCCTCCTCTCAGCAGTGCTGCAGTCGTGGCATGCGCACAACAATGGGGGCCAAGAGACACGGGCGGGATCCATGTGGTATCTGGTATCTGTCATCTTCTGTAACACTTATGTGCTTCCTGTGGAGATGGCAGAAGTCGGCGTTTTTGTCTCTCATTTAATCCATCTGGCCTCTCCACGTTGTCTGTGTCTGTCTGGATCAAGACGGAGCTTTGTATTCTGGGACCCATTATCTCTGAGGCCCTACCTGTGTTTGACAGGTCAGGACATCTACAATCTGCTCCCTCTTCTATGCAAATCATACTTCCCTCCTGGCTCTCAGCGAGAGGCTCCTACAGCCCCCGTCATAAATCAGCTTCTGTTGAAACCAAGAACATGGATGCTACATAACATTGACTTGTTTTACTTTTGAAAATATAGAGTACAACCCCCACCCCCTTTTTACTCTCTATTAAAAGTCATCAGCCTTGCTATCAATTCAGGAACAGCTTTCTGTCGAGGTCGAGGAGGTGATATACAACAAAACCAAAGACTGTCCTATTCCTTGTACTCTTGATTTTAAGGATCTATCCAGTTTACAATTTTAAATGTGAGAACAGTATTCCTTGAAAACATAGAGACAGATTGCATTTAAGGAGCTTGCCTGCTTTCTTATAGTACTCTTAACAGGAGATAAGGAAAAAAAAAAAAAAGCATTGCTCTAAAGTATGCATAACTTAAGTTAGCAGTATGAGATTTGAAGAAACTGAATTTATGTTAGGAAGTTAGCTAATCTGAGAGCTTCAAGATTAATTTTCATTTATTTTGTTAGCTTCAAAATAGCAGACTATATGAGTGTCTCAGATTTTTTTACTCTTAGCATGCTCTACATTTCTAGCCATCTTTTGTCACTATTGATTTGAGCAAAAATTATGTAAATTAGGTAGTTATCTTAAGAATCTCCATCAGATTACCATAAATCTATAGTGGAAGAATTCACTGTATGGTTTTCAGAGTTGAAGTACTTTGTAAAGGTTATTTACCATTTGGTTAATCTATCTTTTTGGATAATTGGATGTTGATCTCCCGCCCCGGACCCATTAACGGAAGTATTTATTCTGAAGTGCTGGGAATAAGGGTAACCTGTCTAATCCTCTTATGACAATTTGTATACTTAATTATCACTTGCAGTTTAAGAAAAGGAGCTTTGGATAATTTTAGGACATTTCTGAATGCGATAGAAGTATAACCATGTGACACAGCCAAAGCTGTCGATTCCTTATATTTCTTTTTTTAGGTGAAAAGTAAGTTAAGCTAAAAGTATGACGAAAAGTCAAATCTGAAGTGTCTGAATTATAGATTCCTCATTTGAAACATTTTCTAATAAGAAAAAAGTATGTAAATATTTGACTAAGATAGTACTTAGGAATTAAATCAGAATGCATGCCTTGTGATTTGCAGTCCTGTTGAGTTTTCTACAATATTAAACAAACTTTCTAATGGGAAAATCCATTACATTAAAACTGCAATAAAGTGTTAATGAGTCATGGCACCTAAAATCTGATATTTAGGCTGTAAGTTCCAGAGGGGCTAAGGATGCTTCAACCCACTGGGCAACCAGCTCTTGGGAAGCAGTATGGTTAGTGGTTAAGGGCCATTGTAATGCACAGGTTACCATGGCACCAAAGCGTGGGGCACCCACTCAGCCTGCGTGGAAGAGGGGAGGGAGGGGAAGCTTCTCACAAGAGGTATGAGTTGAGATGAGTAATCCTGCTTGAGTGGTCTTCATCAGGGTGTGTTGGGAGCTTAGGGAGGGGGGACCATCTCTGGACCACCATTATCGTATTGAAGTTGATGTGTGTAGATGAGAGCGTGGTGAGGAGTGAGATGTAAGACATATGCAGAGAACAGCTTGCAGACAGCCTTGTTTAAATAATTTTTGGTCATACTAAGGACCTTAAAGAGTATTTGAAGAATTTCATGTGAAAGAATATGAGTGTTGGAGCTGTAGAATCAAGGGTGGGTTATTGGGGGTGGGCTGGTAAATAGCAATGTTGGTGGCAAGATTGGTTCTAGGACAGTAATGCAGTAATCCAGGTGAGTAATGATGCTTGGCAAAGCCAGAAGAAAGGAAGAAACTGCACTTACATGCTTAGCATCTCACACATATAGATGGATGATAGTGATGAGGTTTTTCTCACTAGTACCTCCAGGCACAGAAACTTGGAATTATCATCTCACTGTATAATCCCTCCACTACCAAATTTTCTTAATTTTTCTGCATGAAATCTCATAATTTCACTCCTACCCAATCCAGCCCCAATTCTCATTATTTAATATCTGAAGTTACTATTAGGATCTCATAACTGGTCTGACTGTCTCTCCATTTGCTGAGTAAGCTCTGGAGTTACACTGTCTTCATGGTCCTTCAAGCTCCCGTGTGCGTTCTCATCCAGACCATGTGCCATCCCTGAGGTTTGTCTTCTCCCTGCCCTGACTGTCCCCTACCCCCTCTCCTATACATGGGACTGTTGTCTTCCTTCTTCAAGACACTTTCCCCCAACCTAGCTGGTTTCCCCTTGACTTTCTAGCCCTGAGTATGGATGTTCCCCGTCTTAACGGTGGTTCAACTTAGGATTTTTTTGACTTTACAGTAGTTTGAAATTGACGTGCCTTTAGTAGAAATTGTACATCTAACTTTCAACTTGAGTCTTTTCTCGGCTGGTGATAATGCAGATCTTCCCTGGAGATGATGGGCAGTGGCAGCAGCCTCAGCTCCCAGTCAGCCATGTGATCACAAAGGAAACAGCCCCAAACTGTTCTGGTTTTCACTTTCAGTGCTGTAGTCACTAAATTACATGAGATATTTGACACTTTGTTATAACTTAGGCCCTGTGTTAGATGACTGAGCCAGACTGTGGGCTAATGTCAGTGTTCTGAGTACTTTTAAGGTAGATGAGCCTAAGCTGTGATGTTTGGTAGGTTAGGTATATTCTGTACATTTTTGACTTTGGTATTTTCCATTTATGTTGGAGTTTATTGTGCCATAACCCCACTAAAAGTTAAGGGAAATCTGTATACACATGTGTATGAGCCTTCTTAGTATTTTTATAACATCGAGAAATTTTTGTGGATCTCTCAATAAGGGTTGCATGGCATGGGAGTTTAGCGGACAGTCATTTTGACTTCTCATTAAATAGCAATGCTTACCCTTCACTGTTCCATCACATTTGCACATTCTTATGTTATTTATTTTTGCTCTTGTTTTCCCGCTTAAAAGAGTCAGAGCAGGGACTTGGACTCTCTTTCCTTGACACCATAAATTTTTTGTATATGTTTGACACCAGTTGAATCCATGATAAAAATAAAATTCTTAGTGGCAATTCCAACAGTGGGGTTATAAGTGCGACTGTTTTTGTTGTGTAGTCAGTCCATTGGGTCTGTTGAAAGGAAAGCCTTCAGCTTCTTTATACGTTGTTCTCTGTGGACAGGAAACAGTACCCATTATAGATCATTATTTGAATGTGAAATTTAATTATTCACTGAGAGCAAATTTACAAAGGTTCAGAAACTGGAGGGTCCGACCGCCCTTGTATTTGTTCTGCTGCATTCCTTGGACAGGGAGAGATAGAGGAGGTGACATTCTACCAAGATCTTCAGCAACATTCTGCCTGTTTGTTTGAAGGGAGGCATTAAAGGAAACTTTAGAACATAAAGTAGAAATGAAGAATGGTTTTTGGTAATAAGTCTTAATCTCTTTAGAAGTGTGATTTTATTGTTTTTGTTCTCTCTACTCACCCCTATGTAAACTAAATGGTTATTTTTTTTTTTTAATGAAATAATCTAATTTTAGAACACTGGGTTTTAGGAATCAACTATTTGAATATTCCTCCAGTCACAGAAACCCTTTCTCTAAGGCCGCTGATAAATGTCATCCACTTCCTTTGTGCCTTTTTCTCCTTTCAGTCATACTCTCTGTTCTTCATAATATCAGTTATTATTCTCACCCCACATTTTAGTGTAAAAGCTGTTTAATTCTTCATGTGTCTTGCCAGCTTTGTGTGTGTGTGTGTGTGTGTGTTTCAAATGTTCTGAAAAAGCTAAGTTTTTCCATTGCCAAGAGCTCATCATTCTAATGTTAAAAGTCAGGGTCCAGAAAAGCAGATCCTATTATTCGACGCCATCTGTGTCACTAGCTGTTCATTTCCTACATCTTTTATTCCTTTTCCAAAGTCAATATTCCACTAAAATAAGAAATAAAAATAACATATATTTATTAATAATAAAAACTTCTTAAATACTATACTGGACTTTGCAGTACCTGAAAGTTCAGTCCTCATTTATTTTTATTACACTGTATTTTAACTAACATTAGTCAGTAGAAATTGGTAGTGGTCAGTGGACTTGCTAAATCTAGTGAAATTTTCCAGTTATTAATGCCTCATTTTAACTCATTCATTTAAAATTTTAAGCAGGTAGATTCTGAAGACTGCATACTCTTGTGTCCAATTTCTACCTTTAATCCTTTGTCTTGCAAAGTAAATTGTAAATTACTCAAGAGTATGTGTTTCTTTATTCGATATTGCTATTACTTGAATAGCTCTTTCTAAACAGGGAGCAATAAAGGATGTTTTTCATATGATGGGCTATTTATTCAACATATTCAACAAATATTTAGTAACACTCTTTTGAGCTATGCCCTCAAAGGAGAGTACTTGTTCACTGATGAGTAAGAAGTAATGTTATCATTTTAATTTTGTATTTCTCTGTTTTTTATTTCTCTAAATGTTTGTACCAACTCATTTCACACTAGTAACAAGTCTGAGCAAATCACTTAATTTTAGTAAAATTGTCAAAGCTGCCTAGAATGATATTAACTGCTAAATCTTACACTTGTGATAAATAGTACAGTGGATATTCCACAGCTGCTCTGAAGTTTGATTTATGTAATGTAACTATTAAGATGCTTTCAGCTGCATTTAGTAGAAAAATCAGTTTAGACCAGTTCAAACCTTGAGGGAATACACTGTCCTACCTGGTTCTGTAGTTGGGCAGCTTCAGGGATTACTTATTCCACAGCATAATGGTGTTATCAAAGCACCTCTATCTTTCTGATCTTTCTGCCACACCATCCACAAGTCAGCTTATCCAGAAGGTAACTGCAGGGCTCAAAATCCTAGTGCTTTCTTGATCCCATCCAAGTGAAGGGAGTGAGTCATCTCCCCAAGCATAGAATATGTCCTTTCAGGGTGTCGGGGCCATTCCTGTACTAATAAGAGTGGACAGGGGCAGGGACCCATAAGCCAGTGTAAACCTAGGAATGGATTCATCGCTTGAAGCAGGACCGCATTCCTGAACACAATCAGAGTTCCATTAGAAAGAAGAAAGGGAGAAATAGATTTGGGATAAGCAGGCAACAGAGATCATTACAGTTCCCAAAATTGTATTGCTTCTCAATGGAAAAAAAAGGTGAATGATCGTGTGGCTTAGAGTCAGCTCTTGACAGTAAATTGTGTGTGATGACCAGATTGAATGAAGTGTTTATTTGTGGCAGAAGTTACAGAACTTTGAGGTTCAGTGGACACCTAAGGTCATTTTCCCAATGACTGTTACTATCTAAGGGCTTAATCTTTTCCAAACTTCTTGACCCAGTGCTAATAGGATAACTTGCAGAACTGAGTAGCTGAATTTGTCACATGGAGTAGAATTTTAATTGTGCTGTATTTGCATCTGTTGAAAATATGGTAATTAGGTATGTCTTAATTGCAGAATGTGCTGCCTGGAAGAGAAATAAGCAGCTTCATGTTATACCTTCTTTAAAGAGAAACTTCAGAATATCTGTCTTTACAGATAATCACATGGGAAAGCAACTGATAGTGCACAGAGTGGGTGGAAACAGGCAGAAATGTTAGTCAAAAATAGAAATTTCCATTTATTTGGAAGGAGGTAATCGTCTTTCTTTGGGCAGACTATCTGCAAAAAAAAAAGGAAACAATAAACAGAAAAAAATGTAAACTTATATAGCATTTAAAATAGTAAATTTCCTAAATGCGGGTTTATGATTAGTTCTTTCATTGTAATTTACTGTATGAACACAATAGATCAAGTCATTTGTGCATTATATATCACCAGTGCTTTTCTTCCTTGAAAATTGTTTATCTGAATACCTTTTGTGTTTTCTTAAGGGAATAAAATATTTTATTTACCTTATTATAAAGCTAGTATTAATTATACAAAGATTGGTTTTAAAACTGAAAATAATTTGAGTAGTCTATCAATGACCTTGAATATATACAATTTTTAAAAAATTAAGCATGTGTAAACAATTTACATAACCTTTTAAAAACCAAAGTAATTCTGCCTAGAAATGGGGTAAAGTGAGATTCTTATTTTTCTCTATCAAATAATTTTAGTGTTTGAAGCATATATAATGTAATACTCTAAAAGAACATCTTATGTTTATACATAGGAAGCCACATATTGCTAAATATTTTTAATTAGTTGGCATTTGAAGGGATTAGTTACATCCATACACCCCCCAGAAGAGTTTCTGTGATAGTGTATAATCTAAATCCGGATGTTCAGAACAAGCATAAAGAATTCTCAAACGTCCAAGTATGATTGTAAAACAGTCCACTTGCTTTGAGCAGGAAACTGAGCTAGGAGTTTTGATTTTACAAAATGAGGTTACAAAACCTGGAGTTAATAAATGATTTAATACTAATTTTCTCTGCTTCACCCACTTTTGAAGATAAGTCGTATTACATATACCAGGAAATTATTGGAAATATGAAAGGAATTGGCACCAAATGTGACTTCAGCATATAGTTAGTTATGAAGGCGCTGCCTTTTTTCTGTGTCAGAGCCAGGAGCAGACATATGCCCCGTGTGCTTCTGCCAAAACTATTAGGCAGAAAACTAGCAGAATCGCTCCTGATCTTCCCATTCATGATTTATGATAATAGTTGCTGTGGAAGACGAAGTCATTTATGTTTATTGAGCTCGTTTTTTTGTTTATAGTTTCAGACATTGTAGAGGGGTCATGCAGTCCATTAGACGATATGTACAGCATTAGCAATAATAGTATAAAACCCTACCAGAAACTGAGGCGATAACCAAGAGCAGCGACCACCCTGTGGCTGCTGTCACTGGGGTGTGGCTGGTGTTGTCAGGCTCAATGAGAGGAACATAGGCGTCGTTCTGAAGTCAGAGGATAGTGATATGTGGAGATTGGGTAAAAGTTTGTCTGGTTGGGATAAAGTCATGAGTCAAGTTTACCACTAATCTTCCTGTGAAACAGTCATTCATAGGCAGCTTCTGTCCAGCCAGTGGTCCTCATTTTAGAAGCTTAGAGAGTGGGAAACAGACCTGTGATTGTATCGTATGAGAAGTACAATCATAAAAGTTTGTACAAAGCGCTTTGGATGGGTAGGTAAAATGAGTTTTGCCTGCAGGACTTGTAGAATATTGACTAGCATCCCTTTATCTGGGTCTTCCCTGGTGGTTCAGAGGTTAAACCGTCTGCCTGCAATGTGGGAGACCTGGGTTCGATCCCTGGGTTGGGAAGCTCCCCTGGAGAAGGAAATGGCAACCCACTCCAGTATTCTTGCCTGGAGAATCCCATGAACAGAGGAGCCTGGTGGGCTACATTCCATGGGGTCGCAAAGAGTCGGGCATGACTGAGTGACCGTACTTACTTACTCCCTTTATCTAACTTGAATATATACATAGGTTTTGTAGCTACTTTTGAGAACTGTCTTATCATGATTTGGCCCATTGCCTCCAAGTCGAGGCCACACTCATTTCCCCCAAAGTGTGGAAGCAGTGGTTTGTAACCAGATAGAGCACAGCCAAGTTCAAGGATGTTTTCAGACAAGAGGCTGCAACCCTGCTTAAGCTATATTTTACATTCTCTTTGGGAGCACCCATTGGAAAAAGCTATACAGTGAGACGTCCCTGGGCCAGGACCATTATTCTTTCCCTGCTCTGTGTGTACAACACAATAATCACAGCCTTAACTTGGCATTTATTTGTAAGGCTATGGATTTTCTCTAGCAATGTCCATTTGAATGTTGAAACTGGCTTTTCTAACAAACCCTCTCAATTCCTATTTCCATATGAATTGACAGAGACTAAAATGCGGGCTTGTCCCTTGGAGGATGAGAGTGGCTCCCAGTTAGTTACCCTAGTGCAGAGGGAAGCCAGCCTTTCTGCTCATCTCTTTGGTTGGAAGCCTGTCCTTGAGTCCCTGTTCACATTGGTTCAAACTATGGGAGTGATTTCCTCAGTAGCAGCTACTAGTCACAGCGCTGGATGACCACACAAGACTGGCAGTGGGTTTCTTGAGACATGGTGCTGGCTGCTGGAATGATCTGGGCAGAGAGTGGAGTGACTGGATGATAGATGACCTGCATCCATGCTGTATGAAGCATGGAATTGAGCAGTCACAAACAGAGTTGATCAAAGAAACATGTGAAGGTCTGGCTGAGGTACAACTGTGCCAGAATATAGTACCGAGAGCCCCACACTGGCGGTGTGCTGGCCCCAAACCTCTGTTTCCTTAGCAAGAAATGGAAGATGTTGGTCTAAGTGACTTCCAAAGTACCTTTTGCATTTAGACACAGTGGTAGTTTTACTCTTTGTCTGTAGCCTGGGATGGGATGGAAAATAGGTTGCCTCATGTTTTTAATCAAATGTGAAAACAAGAATTCTACACTTTCTTTGGTTATTAGCTAAATAATTAGCATTAAAGATACTAAGATGTTGTTTTTTTAATTTGATTTTTATTTCACAATAGAACATAGTTTGTTTGCAATGTTGTGTTAGTTTCCAGTGTACAGCAAAGTGATTCAGTGATGTATATACACATATCTGTACTTTTTCAGATTTTTTTTCCCATATAGGTTATTATAGAATATTGGATAGAGTTCCCTTTGCTATATAGTGGGTCCTTGTTGGTTATATATCTTATGTATAATAGCATGTATATTTTACAAACTTTAATTTATCCCTCCCCTCACTCTTCCCCTTTTGTAATCCTAAATTTGTTTTCCAAGGCTGTGAGTGTTTCTGTCTTGTAAATAAGATGATACTGAGACTGGTCTTATTATACTCGTAATTTTGTGTATTGCTAACTCAAGTTCTGGTGGAGAGACAAGACTGAATTTCACTTGAAGGTATATTAATTTGATCTAGAGGTTGGTTCTTTGTGAAAGATTTCTGTCTTATATGGTTCTGTGTTAAAAGAAGCTCAAAAACACTGATTCCTACTTTTTTTGTTGATGCAGGGGGGCAGAAATGACCCCAGATTTCAAGAGGTACCCTGGAGCCCCAATAATTCTTACTATATTTGGAAAAACCTTAGGCAACTAATCTGGAAAAGGATTTATGAGGATGGCCGTGCACGTGTGCATCTTTTGCGTCCTAAAATAGAAATTCCTGAAGTTCTTTTGGAGGTGGAGACTTGTCATTCTTTCAAATGCAAAAAGTTGGGGGTATACCATTGGACCATATGCTGACTAAGTGTTGCTTCAAAGGATGGAATATTGTTATCACTAAAGTATAGCTTTTATCTGCAAAGTTCAGAGGACTGTGAGGCTGTGGATCTATGCCTTCATGGCTCCATCCACCTCTGTTCACTTGCCGTTGTGTCAACCAAAATGCAACATTATTTCAGATTAGAACATATAGTAACATTGGCTTGTAATGCTGGCCTCACAGTAACAATGTAGTGACAATATAAGGAAAGTTAGAGAGGCTGTGAATATCCAATCTTCTCTATGCAGAAATCACAAACGGACATATTTGGGAGTCTGAGGAAAGAAGTCCTGTGTTGACATTGGTGTGCTTACTAGTGAGTGGTGCAATTGTACACATTCATGAGGGGCTGGGGTGGAGCTTCATCCCCCTTACACTAGAGGAAAGGAAGCTGTTGGTGAGAGGCTGCTTGTTTTCATTTTGCAAATGTGATACTGAGGATTTTTGGGGTCAACTGTGTGATGAGGGCCTGCTTATCCCCACAGCAGTACAAGCTCCGTATCAACATGAGGGAATCCATCTGGTCTGGGACTCAGATTACTATCACTATACTAATACTATACTATTACTAATAATATACTGTTGCTATTACTAATGCTATACTATTACCATTGCTATTACTGTTACTGTGACTATTACTCTCTTACCGTTGGCCCGTCGTCTTCACGCAGGAGTACACACCTGTGTGGTAGTCATCCACATCACGTGTTCCATTCTAATTCTATGCAGGATAAACAATGTTTGCAAACCTCATTGGAAATATGGGAAACAAACCCTCACACAACTTCAACCTCCTTATTTTTATCCCTTTGGTTCCCCATGTTCCTTATCTTTTTTGTGTGTTTGTTTCATTTTAAGTGGAAGAAGACACGGAAGAAAGTTCGAGATCAGGAAGGGAATCTGTATCCACAGCCAGCGACCAGCCTTCCCACTCTCTGGAGAGACAGATGAATGGAAACCAAGACAGAGGCGAGAAGCCCGATCGGAGGAAAGAGAAAATAGGCAAAGAAAAGAAGAAAGACAGAGACAAGGAGAAGGAGAAGATGAAAGCCAAGAAGGGGAAGCTGAGGGGCTTGGGAGACATGTTCAGGTAGGTGCTACCGGGCGGGGCTGGCCCGTCCCCACTGTGAGTGCCAGGCCAGCGCCAGGTGTGAGGACTTTGAGGTCAGCTGAGCGTCCTCTCTAACTCCCAGGTTTCACTGCTGTGTTTTTACTTTCCTAAGGATTTCACTGGAGCTATTTCAGACCCTTTTAAAGTGCCTGAAAGATGCTATCTTGCCAACCTTGTAAATAACTTGAGAGGAAGGAGGGACAGAGACAAAGGGCCCTCACAGCCCCTGTTTATTCTTTTGTGTGTGTGAACAATGGTTCATTGTTGACACTCAACATGGAGCTCAAGTTAGTGGTCGTGCATAAAGGCTCATTTATAACAAGTCTTAAAAAAATGTTACAAATAGAGCTTCAATTAAGCTGTGTTGATTAATTTAATACTTATTGCTTCAGTCAGTAAAGATTTCATTAAATGCAGTCTCTGGCTGTTTCCTGACAGTTGTTTTTGTGCTCCTAAATTATACTCTAGGATTACATAGCATATCATTTTTTTTTACAAATCATGGCTACACAATAAAAGTGACAAGTTGTTCAGAAGTTGCTCTGAAACTCTCCCATAAATGTTCATTGGAGGTGATTTATAATATTCAGGTATTTAATGTTAAATATAAAGATTGCTTGATTGTTCCATAAATTAAAACCCTAAACATATCAAGATGATGGTTTAAAATTGAAAACAGATGGTATCACCACTTAACTCTTCAAAAAGTCGTTATCCTGCATTATGAATCCCTTCCTTTTAGCTTTTTTTAATTGTAAAATGTGAACAAGAGTTTTTATTTTCATAGAATTTCCTGATTTATGGTCCTGAGGTTGACCTCAATAACTCAGGGAGTGATAGATAAGTCAAGCCCATGAAGTTGAGGACTCAAGCCCAACCTGCAGGCTACATACACTCCAGATTTGTCCTGCAGGTGGACTCAGCCAGAGCTAAGTCAAGTGCGTGGAGGGAGTGAACTATAGGCATAGATAACACAGAGCTTGGCCCGTGAGCAGCATCAGCTTTAAATTAAATACGATCACATTTCCATATTCAGTGCTTCAGAACACAAGAATTAGCATCCTTTTATACGGGAGTTTTTCTTGTTGATATACCACTCCTCCTGAATGCATTTTTAGTCAGATCATCTTTCATCATTATATTTTCATGTCCAGGGACACTGACGGATGGAATTGCTCTAACTGCCACTTTATTTCCATTTCGGTGTTAGGCGGCTTCTCAGCTCATACTCAGGTGTCTACATAACACACAGAAATTAGGCTGTTGCCCATCAATTAACATTGAGGGAATTTGCACCCCTGTCTTCTTTGAATCAGAAACTATGAAATAAGAGGAAACCTCCCAAAAAAAAAAAAAACAAAAATGTATCTGGCCTGGAGACCAATCCTGCTTCTACAACCCCCTCCTGAGTGAAGTCTTCCTGAAGGCTTGTAGGTTTCCTTCATCAGCCAACCATTATCTGATGGATTCAGTGCTCTGGTCACCTCATGGAATACGAAATAAGCAAAATTCTAGTTTGTTTATAAATTATTTTAGAAATTTATACATTATTTTAATTAGACATTATTTTTTCTGTAACTTGCAACTCCAGAATAAGAGAGGCTTTATGGTAGAGTTTTCTTTTTGGTGCTAGAGGAATGGTGAGTGTGGGGGCACTTGGCAAATTTATTTTCTTTCAAAGGGACCCCGAAGGCAACCCTACGCAATCTTTTCTGAGCTAAAAGTTCTATAAAACATGTGGGCTTCCTTGGTGGCTCAGTGGTAAAGAATCTGCCTGCCAATGCAGGAGATGAGTTCAATTACTGTGTCAGGAAGATCCCCTGGAAGAAGAAATTGCAACCCACTCCAGTATTTTTGCCTGGGAAATCCCACGCACAGAGGAGCCTGGTGGGCTACAGTCCACAGGGTTGCAAAGAGTTGGACACAAATTAGTGACTGAGAACATGTACACTAGATCAAATGCTATAGGTTAGACCTCTAACCTGTAGTGAAAGCCAGCTCTGTGACAATGACGACTGATTTGTAACTCCAAAGGCCTGAGTGTTCTTGAAAAGCACATTTTTTGTTTAAGTGCAAGGGCTGAAGGTTTTTTTCCTAAAAATTAAGTTCATAGCCTCCTAGTGCTTAAGAATGGCTACTGAGAAACACATGGACATTCACACTTTTCTGGGACAGATATGCTGGAGTAAGCTCATGCTGACTTGTGAGAGTTGTTCAATTTTGGAAATTTTGCCACTGACTGTTAAACCCAGCCATTACTAAAAATTAGATAACTTCTATGACAGAGATAACGACTACTCAAAACTCATCACTTCCTAATCCTTTTATTATTTACTATGATCTCTGCTTTTGAAGTGATTTATGCCCACTGTCGGAGAAGGCAATGGCACCCCACTCCAGTACTCTTGCCTGGAAAATCCCACGGATGGAGGAGCCTGGTGGGCTGCAGTCCATGGGGTTGCTAAGAGTCGGACACGACTGAGCAACTTCACTTTCACTTCTCACTTCCATGCATTGGAGAAGGAAATGACAACCCACTCCAGTGTTCTTGCCTGGAGAATCCCAGGGACGGGGGAGCCTGGTGGGCTGCCGTCTATGGGGTCGCACAGAGTCGGACACGACTGAAGCGACTTAGCAGCAGCATGCCCACTGTATCGGCAGAGCGCTGATGCTACCTGCAGGCAGCTTCAAATTAGCTGTGTCGGGAGTCCTTTTACCCCAGGAAGTGTATGAATTCCACCAAACAGTTTATTTTTTCCTCCCAGGAGAGCCACACACCACCACGTGGACAATGCCGATATATCCGAACAGGTTGCAGTATCTTGTTGAGTTCCCTAGAACGTGGCCCTCTTCCCTCTGGTTTCCTTTAGGGAAGTGATTGAAGCTTGCCGAATACCCCTTGAAAATGAGTTGAGGACCCTTTATTAGAGTAAAATAAACTTTTTCTTTGGTTGTCTACTGGCACTCCTTCATACCATTATGATATGTCCTTAGTATTTGAGAAGACTCTGAAAGCACTGTTAGATTTTTTCAAAACATTTTTTATACTGCCTCCGTACCTACTGAATCTAATTATTTGAGACTAAATAGACTTTTGGGTTGATTCTTTTATGTTTCCTTTTTTTTTTTGTAACAACAGAGGGGAAGATAGTAAGATTTAAAATGAATCTCTTCCTTCTTTTTTGTTCTATTGAGGAAAACAGGATGAGATTCTCTTAGTGCTGTTGCTTTAAAATACCTTAATCAAAGAGTGTATGTGCATTTAATTGCTTAGATCACTTTGTAAGGAGATGTGGGGTGTGTGTGTGGTGGGGGATGTTATGATTTGTTTCTTTTTTGGTTAACAGAAAGCAAAGAGTAAGGGTAAGGAGCATTAGATGTTACATGTCTGGCTTTTTTAGGCACGTGAACTTTTTCTTTTTAGTCTGGAGGGAATGATATGCTTTCCTTCAAGTTAGGCTCGCAGGCTCTGCTCCCCACCATCCCCCTCCCCTGCTCCCAAAACACACACACACTCTTTTCCTTCCCCTGTAAGTTGTCTGTGAGTTTTGGTTACATTTGATGAGGGCCAAATAGATATACCGTATTTTTAAAAAATGTTATTATTGGAGTATGATTGCTTCACAGTGTTGTGTCTCTGCTGTACAGCTGAATCAGCTCTCTGTGTACATGCATGCCCTCCCCCTCGAGCCTCCCTGCCATCCTACCCCTCTCAGTCACCACAGAGCACGGAGCGGAGCTCCCTGTACCATACGGCAGCTTCCCACTAGCTGTCTGTTTTACACATGGTAATATATATATATATTTAAAACTGTACTGCAGGAATCCATGGCACCCTGAATAGGTAATTTTATTCGTTGGTCTATACAGATGACATGGTTTTCTACTTTGAGTATTGAATAGTAGTCATAAAAATGGTTTAATTATTGATAAACAGCTCTAGGAATGAATATTGGGAGTCATACTTATATGTCTGCTTATAAATTATGGAGTATATGAAATGCAAAAGCTGCCTTAATGCAAGTTTTAAATCACAAATTTAAATCTATAAGGAATCAAGTGACAAATGTAAAGTGTTCCTTGTTTGTATGAATTTGTCCTTGTATGACATCTTCTCTTGCCCCAAAGGCACTCCCACAGCCTTAATTAAAATGGCTTTGGATCTGAGAAACCCGAGTTTCTCTACGAAACAGATAAACATGACTTTGTTGATGTGATCATTCTTTGTGAAAGTACAGGGCAGAAGGAGGGTCTGATTTAGAGCCTTCGTTCTTTTTCGAATATCATGGAATTGTCTGCCCTCTGTTATCACAGATTCCTTTGGATATTCTGGTTCTTGAATGCTTGGCTATTCAAATTTAATACCATAAAATGTTTCCTAGAATTCTGCAATTGTCTGAAATTGCCACCATAGAGGGAACTAAGTCTATCCTTTAGAAGGAGAGAGATCTGTTGTTTAATGTTTTAAATGTGTCTACTTTTCAAAGAAAGCAACAGCATCATTAAGCAATGTATTTTTTGGTGAGTTTCCATCTCCAGAATGAAATAATCAAAAAGAAAATAAACTCCCTTATTTGGGACAGTATATTCAGATAGTAAGCACTTAAAATTGATGTATTTCCCCCCTTTTCACCCTGGAATAAGTGTAATTTGATGCTACTTTGCCTGAAAAATTAGAATCATTCTCAATGGCATAGAATTGTCTGTCATCTGAAATTGAAGCTTCCTGGACGTGACCCCACTCACGCCTTGTAAGGGTGCTTCGTTTGCTGTTGTGACACATGACGGCTGGGGCCCGTTGCCCCCTGGACTGTGAAAGCAAAAGCCATGGTGCTTTGTCACCATTAAAATTGAATCCACCAATTACATTGACAATGATTCCCTGGGTCCCTCCAGCATGGTTTTATCCTATTCTGTACGAGGTAAAGGATAATTTCATTTGAAACCTTGTTTGGTTGAAATCAGATATATGGCTGTCGTTCCCTTTTCAGTATATAATTGTCTTCAGAACACAGTGAACACGATCAGATCTTAAAACGCGATGTTGTAGTCTGGATCACACGTTGTAGGCTTATGAGAGAATAGCAAACATGCGTCGTGCTTGTCTCCCTTACCTGTGCTCACTAACCGTGTGTCTGTACCGTGTTTCTCGTTTAGCCTGGCCAAACTGAAGCCTGAGAAGAGATGAGCAACAAGCCAGAGTCCAAATGTCTTGAGAAGCACATATTGCACAGTTTTGTTTTGTTTTTTTTTTTTTAAAAAAACAATAAATTTACTTTTAATGAATTCTTAGTGGCTGTTGACAAATTTTGTTTACGACATCAGCAGTTTTGATGGTTTCATAATGTTTGCATTGATTGCTTTGGAACTTTTTATTTTTTTTTATTTTTTATTTATTATTTATTTATTTGGCTGAGCCGGGTCTTAGGTGAGGCATGTGGGATCTAGTTCCCCAATCAGAGTTTGAACCAGGGTGCCCGGCATTGGGAGCTCAGAGTCTTAGCCACTGGACCACCAGGGAAGTCCCCTGGAACTTTTTGTTCTTGATGTAAAGCTTGGGGGTTTACTGCTTGGCAGAGAAGTGTTTTTATCCCCTCTTTTCTTGGCCCCTTTTCATAGTGGAAAACCATCGTCCTTGCTGCTGGTGTACTCAGAGCTCACCCAACTATACCCATCGATTATGAGGATGGGTGCTTTGGGAGGAGGTGATATGCTGGTTTGGTTTCATTGAGTGACATGATGGCTGGGGACACAGGCAGGCAGAGGAACAGTCTGTGGGTGATGAGGTATGTAGGTTGGGATAGTCACCCATCCACTGATGGACAAACAGGCCAGTTTGAAAGGCAGTTTTTGGCAAAGGTTCATCCCTTGATGGATTATACAGTTTAGACCAAAAACAAAACAAAACAAAACAAAACTGGGGTGGGGGAGCTTCTGAACAAATAAATATCTTTGGTCAGGGATGGCTGAACCAGGATGTTCTTCCAGTGTGGAAAAGTAGAGAGACGTTGGCAAATAGTGACACTGAGGTTTGCAGGGACCCCAAGGATGAGGGTGCATGTTCCTTTATAAAAACTTTTCTGGACAGAGCTGCCAGCCCAGGTGTTGTCTTCACAGGGGTGAAAACTCTTACAAGTGCATCTCAGACTCTCCTTCCTTTAGAGCAGCAATCCCCAACCTTTTTGCACCAAGAACGATTTCATGAAAGACAGTTTTTCCACGGAGTAAGGGTGGGGTGGGGATGGTTTCAGGATGATTCAAGCGCATTACATTTATTGTGCACTTTATTTCTATTATTATTATTACATGAGCTCCATATCAGATCATCAGGCATTAGATCCTGGAGATTGGGGACCCCTGCTTTAGGGCAAAGCCTTCTTCCACAGCCCTGTCATGCTTCATGGCCCATGGGTTTTCAGAAAGACTGCTGAGTTAGCTCTGTTTCCGAAATGTGTAGAACTGCATCCCACTCAAAGAGAAGTGGGATGATGAAGAGGAAAGCCGTGTCCTAAGTGGTCTTAAGGCATTGGGGTGGGTGCCTGTGAGGAGTCGCCTCTGTCTGACCTGGTAGCAATTTGCAGCCCTCCCTTCATCCCCTCACGCCTTCCCAAGCTGAGCAAGCCCTCTTTGCTGCAGGATGGAGGCGCCTGCAACAATGTCCATTTGGTCCTGTCAGAAACACCTGGACTTGTGGATTTTGCCTCAGGCCCAGTTGCCCTGTGGATTAAGGTTAGTGGTTTCTCATTGGGAAAATTGAATGACATCCCTTGCAGCCTGCTGGTGATTCAGGGGACACAGTTAAAATAAAGGTGGAGAAAATGAGGCCCACTTAATGAAACACAGGAGCAGTACTTTGTCATGGGAAAGAAAGAGCTGGAAGAGAGCGATTTTGCATACTTTTATTTGTTTTTCTGTTTGTCATCTGGGCAGAGAACAGGTCCTTTACATAAGTATACCTGATGGGAGGTTTCCTTGGAGTTAGTTCTGAATTCCTTAATCCCGTACTTAATATAGACTTCTTCTAATTTGAATGGAAACAGAGGTTCCCGTTTCTAACAGAGTAAAGTAAGTGACAGACTGACCTGTTAGCAAAGATGAGTTCTTGGGCAGCTGATAGCATCCTTCTCATCCTTGTTAGAAGCTGAAGCACAGAGCCTCTGACATCTCCGGCTCGGAAACTGACTGCAGAGGGAGCCGAGGGGTGCTGAGCGTGACGGCTGGGCCTCGCTAAGACCTTTTCTGACGTTCTTTAATGCTGCTTTTCCAGAGAACAGCGGCCTGAATACAGAATGCAAGTGTCAAGGATGACACCTGCTTTATAGACTCTGTAAAGCAAACCTTTCGTAAAAGAAATTTTTGACAGTTCTAAGATGCTAAGTCAATTTCAATACCAGACTGTGTAGAAAATAGAATCTTTTTTGCTACGATTGATGTGAAAATTTAAAGCCAGTGACTATTCACTCCTTACTAACATGGGGTAAATAAATACCACACACCATCGAAAAATGCACTAGAAGACAAACTTGGCTAATGACATTTACCATCGCAAAGACAGGAAATATTCTTCCTGAATGTTTTTATTTGTTAGCATCAGAGAGACTATGAATCTTTTGCATTAAATGTACTGGATCAAGTACATGTTATTCCTAAATGGATTTTTGTCGAGCCACAATGTATTATATGAAAGAAACTGTTTGATCCTTTACAACTGTCTTTTAAAGGAGTCACTGGGGAAGTGACCTCTTACATAATTGAATGTTGGAATTTTTTTTTCTGACCTATGTTTGATAATACTCTATTTAGAATCAAAAGAGTAAAATTTGGTTAGGTTTCCTATCATACTGAGATAACCTATGGTCTCTTGTTAAACTTTCTACTTACTTTTTTCTAAGACCCATGCTTTAAGCTTGCTTATGTCAGGACGTTGCTCCAGCAATGCTTGCTTCTCTCTCCTTCACCCTGATTCTGGCCCTTCCCTCCTGGAGCATCCACTCTGTCTTCTCCTCCACCTTAGAGAAAATCTGTCTTATCCCACCTCCCCTTCTAGCTACTGCCTCATTTTCTCTTTTACCCATTACAGCAAACCGTGGGATCAGTTTCTGTCTGCTGCCTCCATTTTTCTGTTTTCTCTTAAACCCCCTTTAATGAAGCCCTTGCACCCTGTGGCTCCATAAGGCCTGTTCTCATCTGGCCACCAGCGGCCTCTCCTGCTGTACCCTCCTGCCATATTTGCACGCTTTCCTCGGTCTGCGAGAGCATTTGGCATGTCAGTTCTTGCTCTTCTCTGAGATCATACTCCTGGGGCCTCCATCCTCCCTGCTTACCCCATCGCCTTCTCCCTTGCCAGTTCTGGTCCTGCCCCATCCTCCACATATCATGGTGCCCAAAGCTCAGGCCTCGTCTCTGTCTCTTCTCTGTAACATAGAATGTTTGCCTTCTTAGGAAACAGAGCCTTCAAACTTAAAGACAGACTGCAGGCAGATGGTGCCCAGCGTCACATCCCTCACTTGGGCAGCTTCTTTTGACCTCTGGATGGGCAGGTGCTACCTCTTCTTCATGCAATCGCTTGGATGCCAAGCAGGCATCTGAAACCTAATGTGTGTTCCCCACGCGGCTCAGGTGTTTCTCTACACTGTTCCTGCCCATCTTCCTTTCTTGTGTAATGGCAGCTCGGTTCTTTCAGTTGCTTAGGTCTGAAAGCTTGGAGTACTCTGATTCCTTTTCCCTCACACTCCACATTTAATCTATAATGTACAAAAGGAAAGGTCTGTTTGATCTGTTTTCAGCACGTCTCTGTAATCCTTGTGCTTTGCAGCATCCTCGTCCCTCGGATCTGGGCAACAGTCTCCCAGCTACACTCCCTACTCCTGCCCTTGCTCCTCTGCTGCAGTCTGAACCTTGCAGCTAGCAGTCATAGCAGGTGCCCCCTCTCAAACCCCAGCAGCCTTCCAAGTCTCTCAGAGTAAAAGCTGAACGTACCAGATGCTGGCTTGCCTGGATGCCCCAGCTCTGCTGTGCAGAACTGCCGGCAGCACCCACAACAATGCCTGCTCAGGGCAGCCTCAACCAGTGACCCAAGAAAGCCCAAGGACCCAAGAATAGCCTTAGGGCTAGAACGCTAAGGTGTTAGTCTGTGCCCTTAGCCATGAATGTGCACGGCAGGACCTGGGAGCCTAGCAGAAACACAGCACCCCAGGCCCCACCATGACCTACTGACATCAGAATCTGGGCTCATCTGCCCCAGGGAGCCCGGGGTAGAGAGGCCTTCCCTCCTCCAGCTCCCAGAGTTTGTCTGGGCATCAGCTTCCCTGCTTCAAGGCTTGGGAGCCATCCTGCCCAGCTGCCTTGCCTTCCTTCTGTCCCATCGCCACTTCCTGACCTGAATTCTTCAGCTTCCGTTAGACCACAGCCCTGAACCCTGACTCAGGATCTGCTTCTGGCAAAACCCAGACTAAGATAATGTGTTTGCTGTGTGAATAGAAAATAAGTCCATGAAATTGCTAGAATAAGTGGTGACAGGGCCCATGAGGAATTTCTGCCTGGAGTGGTTTTGCAGGTGATGAGCAGTGGCTGCACCAGGGCAGGGCTGTGCTTGTTCCTGCCTTTGGGAGCTGAAGTCACTTCCCAAGTCTGCCTGTGACTCAGGAGATGGTCCCCAGGGAGCAAGCCTTTTCATGCTCAAGGAGCTACATCAAGTTATTTCGTTTGCTCTGGAAGTGACCATTTTCTCTGCTCTGAGTAGCCATAAATGATTTAAGGATTTTCTATTACATCAAACTTGCAAAAAAAAAAAAAAAAAAAAGATGATAGGATTTCCAAGTTAGGTTCCTCTCATTGGGCAGACCCGAAGTTTCAGGCTGGGCATTGTCTGATTGAGGAGGTCATAGATTCAAACAAGGAGTAAGTGTTAAGATTGCCTATGACTGTCTTCCTAAGCCTCAAATGTCGGGCTCTAGGAGATGGCAAAAGATCTTGTTCTTAAAAGACATCAGAACCTTGGCTTTACTCTTCACAAGCTGTTCAACCAGCTCTCTGGGTTTTACCCAGAGAGAATGACCTGGTGGCTAGCTTTTCCTCTTCTGGGGCCCACTCCCACTAGATTAGCTTACAGACAGCCCCACACCTCTGTGGCACTCTGAAGCTTTCCCCTTTTCCCTCCCAGCCCCAGGTCTGGCATGGTCCTGACCGTTGAGGTGTGGCTTGACCAGGATGGAGAATGATGCTCACTTCCTTCATCTCTCCTGCCACAGCATTTGTAATGTGCTTACCTTCCACCTGTATGGAAAATATCATCTCTCTTCTCACGATCTATTGCTTTATGTAACAATTCCAGTCCCTAAAAAAAGAAACTCAAAGAACAACTTTACATTCTCTGTCCACACAAAGGAACAGGGACCTTGAACTGAACTGATACAAACTAACTGGAAAACATCCCCACTTTCTGTACTAAGCTCTCTCCATTTCTGCTTTTCCAGTTAATTTAGAGGGCTGTCCATCCTTGACCACTTTTTGGCCCATGTTTCTGATCTTGGGGGTGATGGGCTGGTCATTACGATGGCTGGTCTCTCCAAATTAATTCTTAAGAACTCAATAATTTAACTGTTAATTAAAAATTAATATCCACATCCACTTGTTCACAATGGACCCTCAAACTTGTCTATTCCGTGTCTGGAATGCTAGTGATGATGATTTTATTTTTTTTAATTAATTTTTATTGGAGCATAGTTGCTTTACAACGTTTGTGCTAGCTTCACATATACGTTATCAATGTTGTGTTAGTTTCACATATACACTATTGATACTATGTATTAAATAGATAACTAATGGGAACCCACTATACAGCACAGGGTACTACTCAGTGCTCTGTGGTGACCTGAATGGCGGTGATGATGATAAAAAGGCCATCTTTCCTCCTGCTCCCTCGTCTCAGGATGGCCCCAGAGTCCTGGGAAGGCTCTGACTTCTGTTCTCACACCTCATTCCCCTTCTCTTTCTACACACCTTCCTGCTGGCTCCATCACTGCTGTTTTGTTTATTATTTTTATTAAAATAATTTCAAGGCAGTTCTTCCTTTCCTGAGAATAAGCTCTCAGCCTCTTCTTCCTCTCCTAATCCTTCCCCCTCTCTCATCCCTGCTGCCCATATCAGCACCTGCCTGGAGCTTGGAAGTGCCCAGCCCTGGGTCCCCACTCTGGGAGGCTGGTCCCGCATCCACCTCCCTGGGAGCCTCACCCCTGGCCTTGGCAGATTCCCACTGCTGCTTGCGGGGAACTCATTGACCTAACTCCTAATTTCCTAGTCCTTAGGAAACCATCTCACCTGTACTTTTGAATTCGGAGAGTTTCAGGTTTCTTTTCTTTCCTTTTGAATTTTGTCTTCTTTTAGAAGATAAAAACATTTTTAACAGACAAAATGAGAGCATCTACTTACTTTATCTCGGATAGGTTGATCCTGGAACAGTCTTAAGAAAGTAAAGCCACTGTCAACAGGCAGTGTCACGGGCGGGCGACTTTCCTGTGGAGTGTGTCTAGGAGCCTAGCTGCAGTCGCCTGGCAGAGTCAGAGAACTGACAACCATCTGTGTTGGGCACTCTCTATTGCACACCTGAGTTGTCCTCAGCACACAGGGGAAAGGTGATTCCTCTCAAATAAATCTGGTTTCTCCATGTTCAGGTAAGTATAAATGAGCAGGAAACTTCCTGATGGGCCATCATATTGATGAGTAGTTCTATTAAAAGGATTAACTTTCAGGGCTCCTTTGTGAACTGGCAGCTGAGGGCTGCAGATCTGAAGCCAAAACGGTTCCGCGAAGGGTAGTGTGCTCCCCAGATGGTGCTTTGGGCAGGAAAGGCAGTTACCTGGTGTGGGGTGGCCAGGGGCCTCTGCTCCTGATTGCTTTTTTTTTCTTTTGGTTTCTTTTTTTTAAAATTAAAACATTTTTTTAATTAAAGTATAGTTGTTTTATAGTATTGTGCCAAACAGCCATACAGTAAAATGACTCAGTTATACACAGACATTTAAAAAAAATACTCTTTTACACTGAATACTTGTGAAGGGAACTGCCTCCATCTCCTACCGTATCTAGTCCCGTCTCTGCATCCCTCTGTCAGCTGTCACATCACGTGACTCAGACACATGTGCAGTAGGCATGTGCAGCCACGCACCGCCCACAAACGTCACCTGGGCAGTGAAACGAATTCTGAGAATTTTCACCGCTCACCTGGAAAGATTTGTTTCTGTGCATGAGGGGGTGAATTTTTTTCAAGTCTGTTTACAGAGTGTGTAAGATTTTCAGTAACTGAGGGATAAAAGCTTTAATTTGCACATTCCACAAATACTGGAGGCTTACTCCAGGGGAGGCTCCACATCAGGTGTGGGGGATGAAGCGGTGGGAGTAAGGAGAGCAGGAGGCAGGGAGCCAGTGGGAGAGGGATTGTGGAGGTGGGGGATCAGAGCAAGTGGGCCAGCCCTGCAGGCAGAGTCGGCCTCCCTCCAGGAGATGACCTCAAAACCGAGGACCTAGAGAGGCTGTGCGCTTTGTATCTGATGGGGCTTCTTGGGGAGAGGAGCCTTTTGCATCAAAGGGATTCAAACTCTTTTGATATGATCTTTGGCAAGAAACACATTCCACCTGTAACACGTGCGTGCATGCTCAGTTGCTTCAGTTGTGTCTGACTCTTGGCGACCCCATGGGCTGTAGCCCACCAGGCTCCTCAGTCCAAGGGATTCTCAGGCAAGTATTCTGAAGTGGGTCGCCATTTCCCACTCCAGGGGATGTTTCTGATCCAGGGATCAACCCAAGTCTTCTGCATTGCAGGCAGATTCTTTACCATCTGAGCCACGGGGGGAGCCATATATGCACTAGTAACTCCAGTAAACATTTAAGCAGTGTGATCCTTGCCCTTCCTCCTCATGATGGGCTCTGATGTTGAGAGGCAGTGGGGTATAGAGGTCGAGGGCCTGGACTTTGAAGATCAATGGCTCAGGTCCAAATTCTAGCTGTAATTTCAGCAGCCTTGTGTTTGGGGCAAGTTCATGAACACACTTTACTTTTCTCAGCTGTCAAGTATGGATTATAACAGTGCCTGCGTCACAGAGGTGCCTGGAAGCTCAAGTGAGTTAATGTGTACTAAGCACTTTAGAACCCCTCCTGGCACAAAGAATGCGCTCGGTAAATGCTAGCTGTTGTAGCCATTATTATCACTCTGTAATTCATTAAAAAGAAGTGCTAGGTGAGTCCCACCAAATCAATTTTACGTCTTTAATGGATTACAACACACAATTTGAAAGATGCTATTTAGATGGTAGAAGTCCTCTAGGTTTGCAAAGTGTTGAAGGAGGAGCCTGGAGGAATTTGGGAGGCAGGGTGGCCTGTTGTCAAGGACTCGTGATACTATTAGGACATTATCCTGAGGACACTATGAAGCTGTTCAAAAGCATGGCTTGACCATCTCACAAGTGGAAAATATTTTAATACACAGTTCTCTGTTGAGTGCAATTGGACACTTTCTCTCCCGCGACGCCCTCACTTTCCTGTGTTACTTTCCTTTTCATTATGTGTGAGACTACTGAGAAGGGGGGAGAATTCATATCTTTTGCTCTGGGGGAAGGGATTGAAGAATGATTCTACTGGTTTGTTTTTGTCATTTAACTGTTGCTCATTGGAGGACTCTGATCGGGGGGGGGAGAAGGGGACGAGTCATTGCCCGGGAGGATTCCCACTCCACCCCCCACAGCTGGTGACGGGCCTGGCGTGCTGCGTCTGGTGCGAGTCGCCACTGATTCCCATTCTGCCTGGTCACGTTTCTGGCACACGGAAACGCTCAGGAGATACTTGAGACCTAAACAGGGAAACCTTGCTCAGTGCCTCATTTTCACTGCAGAGTCAGCACAGAGGAGCACATGTCCTCTCTTTTCTTTTTGTAAAATTTATTTTTACCTTATTTACTTTTATACTTTCCTCTTTTAATATGGCTAAACTAGATTTCAGTTGGTTAATGTTTAAATTGTCTTTTTTTCCCTCTATTTTCTATAGATCAAATTTTACATGTGTCTCTTTAAGAAAAAGGAGAATGGCTTGAAAAAATGTACAGTTTTAAAGAAAATCGTAATTTTTAACTTTAAAAACTCTGCTAAGCTGCTGTTGCAAAAAATCATCACCAGAGATGGTGGTGGTGGAGGGGACAGAGATGCGAATATGTATGTCTCAGGTGGAATCTAGTGGACTTGAATCCTTGGGGGGGGGGCCCCGTTAGATATAAAAAATGAGAGAGAAAAAGAACAGTCAGCAACAGTTCTGTGCTTCAGCCCAGTCAGCTGGGTGGATAGTCAGGTGCTGACAGGAGAACTCCAGAGGATCAATTTGGGGAGACATGGCATGTTGAAACTGGTGTTTACTTGTCTGCAGGTAAAAGTAGAGGTGCCGAGGGCACATGGGGAGGCCTGGTGATGTGGAGGTTTAGGAGCTGAGGGTGGAAAAGGTGACTCAGAGTTTGGGGCAGAGTCAACCGAGCGGCTTCCCAGGAAGTGTGTGCCAGTCAGAAGGGCAGAGGCCGAGCTCCGAGGACCCTTCAGATGCCCAAGGGCTCAGCGTGGGGACTCAGTTGGCAGAAGGAGATGCTGGGGACCCAGGAGAGGCCAGTGCAGAGAGACGAGGAAAACCAGTGTGGTCGTCAAAGCCAGGGCAGGGCTACGTTTCTCTTTTTAAATGTTTTTTTTTTTTTTTTTTTAATTACAGTATATGTGCTGTGTAGTATTCTATAAGTTACAGGATGTCAATATAGTGATTCACAATTTTTAAACATTCTGCTCCATTTATAGTTATTACAAACCATTGGCTATATTCCCTGTGTTGCATAATAGATCCTTGTAGCCTGTCTTAGGCCCAATAGTCTGTACCTCTTCATCCCCCACCCCTAAACCCGAAATTGCTTCTCCCATCCTTCCCTCTCCCCCCTACTCCCCCTCCTTCCCCCCCCTCTTCTCCCTCCTTCCCTCTCCCCTCTAGTAACCACTAGTTCTCTTTACCTGTGAGTCTCTTTTTTAAAAAAGTGAAATTTTGCCATTTGCAACAGTGTGGATAGATTTGGAGGGCATTATTGTGCCAAGTGAAATAAATCACAGAAAGACAAATACTATGTGATGTCACTTACATGTGGAATCAAAAGCGTACAAGAGGCTAGGAGTGTGTTTCTTATTCACTAGAAGGACTTGTACCACGGTGCTTCCACTGAGGGGCTACCGGTGCTCGTGGCCTTGGCTGCTTGGGAGCTGCTGGTGACAGGTGTCCCTGGAAGCGTGTTGAGTGGTTGCCATTGTTTCGTCATTCAGTGTCTCTGTGTGACGCCAGCACAATCTCCTGACACTAAAGCTTGTTCCAAGGATATCATGTATTAACTCCCATTTCAAGAAGCAAAGTTCTTCTCCCCCCGGCCCCACTCTACACAAGTACAGAAACCTGTGCCAGATGTCTGTGTTTTGGAGCAGTAGAATTGATGTTTTAAGTGGTGTGTTAATCCCAACTGCAGATTTTTACACAAGTTTCCATCCCTGGGTTGGAAAGATCCCCTGGAGAAGGGAAAGGCTACCCACCCCAGTGTTCTGGCCTGGAGAATTCCATGGACTATATAGCCCATGGAATTGCAAACAGTCAGACATGACTGAGTGACACTCTTCATAGAAATTAGGATATGAGGAATTAACTTTTTTTTAAAGTAAGTTATTACCAAAATGTAATTGGAGGAAGGAGGAATAGAGTGATGCAATGATTTTGCTGACTGTGGGATCTCTTTTTCCTTCAGAGGTGGGAGAACTTATCATCTCCGTCTCTGCCCTGTCCCCTCCTGTTGGCAGTAGTGGGGCTGCCGTGCACAGGACCAGAGAGGGTGGACCCTGAGGACTCAGATGCTAAGTAACAATAGGACCGCCTCCAGCTTTCTCTCACGCTGGCAAAACAAGGCCTGGGGTTGGAAAAAATTGCTTGCTTCATTAAGACACCAGCTCTAAAATTACCTTGTGTGAGAGGTTTTTTTTCAATATTGTGATAGTTAACCATTATGACATACATATCAGGAGTCCTCACTCTACAATGCATTCATTTTCAGACTGTGTTTTCCCAGGACTGATTTCCCTAATATTTATGAGTTCTGCCTTTCCCGTGGCTTCAAAGAAAATTTAATAAACTGTGATTTGCAGATATCTTTGCTTTTCAAGGCCACACAGCTCATGTTTCATGTTCCATTCAAGAGCATATGAAGTTTTGGGTATGTTCAAGCTATTAATGGTTTATATAGACCATTGAATTGGTATATAGAACAGTGCCTGTGATTTTATTTAGTTTGTAGACCTTTCCTGAAGGGTTCCTGGCTGTTTTCTGCCTATGCATCATTTGTTAAGAACCTTTTGTTATTTTTTACATGCATTTTTTAATATCACAAATCAATCTGTGTATTCTGGACTTGATAGCCATTGTTGTATTAAAAAATACTGCAACTAGATTTCTTTCTGGAAATATATTTCCCAGGAAAGTGTAGAATTATGTGTGAATTTCCTGCTGTGACACAGTTTTGCCTTCTTTTATAATTTTAGTAATAAGATATTATAAACTAATTTTTAAGGAGCAGGAAATGTAACTAGTTAGCTACCGTTTGGTCATAGTTAGAAACCATTGTGATGCTTGAAAAGGTTTTTTCAAAGCTTTTAGATCTATCTTCTCAACTTTAATGAACAGATAGAAAAATATATAACATTTTTCCTATGGAACCCTTTTTTTCTGAAAGATCCTGTATTTAAATATAGTTTTATCCATATGGGTCTTATTATCTTCACTGTCAGAGTTTTATGCTTTTTCTCTTAGAGTCAACCCCTGCTTGTCTATTTAGTCTGGCAAAACTCCTTTGAACATTATTCTTCTTCTAAGGTAGGAGTTACAGAATTTTCATATTATTTCCTAGTATTCTGGGTCTGTAATGAAAAAGGATATTTTCTTCTAGAAGTATCCTCCACTGTCCTGAATACACACAGCTGAGAGGTAGCCATCTGATTAGAGAGAAACTCTATTAACAGCCAAATAAAAAGAAGTGTGAAGGCGTTTTTACACCCCAACTGGAGAAATGCCCACATAGCCTCAGGAACAATGAAGGGAAATGAAATCATTCTGACTCAGAGAATGTTGTTTTCTTCTTGTTTATCTGCTGAGAAGTCTTTGTCAGCTGGAATGGCGGTGTTGGCCTGAATCGAAGAGGCTCTGATTGGTGGGTTTTTGGTTCTCAGTTAGTTCTGCTCATTCTCTTTTGGAAGGCTGTTGTCTCCATCCTGCTGTTCCTTGGCCACTGTGGACTGACTATGGGGGGAGATGTCTGGAGAAAGTTGGTTGCTGGGAACTGTAGGACCCAACCAGCTGAGGCACTGACATGAAGATGGGATCTTTTACAAAGATCCTCTGTTGGGGAAGCCAAATCCCTGAAAGGAAACTTTCTTTCCTCCTCACCTCCATGGTTTTTTCTGGGAGAAATTGTTCTGGTTATAGCACAGACCCAAGTAACTATGGTTGTAACAAGACACTGCTTATTTTTCTCTAAAAGATGTCTGAAGATTGACCAAGACTTGTATGGTGGTCCCAGAGTGTCAGCACTGTCAGTACCTCCTTTTTATTCAGCCATCCTTAATGTATATTTCTTTATTTCTTAAATTGTGGCAAAGTAGAACATTTACCCTCTTAACTATTTAAAAACATTTCATTGAAGTATATAGTTAATGTACAATGCTGCATTAGTTTCAAGTGTACAGCAAAGTGATTCAGTTATAATATACCTCCCAATATACCTCCCCTCTCCTCATCCCCTTTGGTAACCATAAGCTTGTTTTCTATGTCTGTGAGTCTGTTTCTGACCAGTTCATTTGTATATTTGTATCATTTATTTTAGATTGCAAATATAAGTATATCATATGGTATTTGTCTGACTTAACATGTTAATCTCTAGGTTCATCCATTTTGCTACAGTTGGCAGTGTTGCATCCTTTTTATGGACGAATAATATTCCATTGTGCATGCACACACGTGCACACACACACCCCCTCCCACTTCTTCATTCACTTACCTGCCCATGGACATTTAGGTTGCTTACATGTCTTGGCTCCATCTTAACCATCTTCACTATGTTGGGCAACCATCAGCACCATCCATCTCCAGAAGTCTTTTGATCTTGTAAAATGCAAACTGTGTCCTTTTGAAACAGTAATTTCCCATTCTCCATCCCCCATCCCTAGCAACCACCATTCTACCTTTCTGTCTTTCTGAACTTCGCTACTCGAGATATTTCATGTAAGTAGAATCATACAGTGTTATCTCTTTGTGACTGGCTGATTTCACTTAGCATAATGTCCTTAAGTTTCAAACATGTTGTAACACATGTCAGAATGTCCATCCTTTTTAAGGTTGAATAATATTCCATTGTGTGTATAGACCCCATTTTCCTTATCCACAGACACTTCGCTTGCATCTACCTTTTGGCTGTTGTGAATAGTGCTGCTGTGAACACGAATCTCCCAACATGTATTTCTGTCCTCACTGTCACTTCGTGGTGACAACTCTGGGTGTCATATGAGAATTCTAAGCAGGAAGAAGCAAGAAGGGGAAGAGGCAGCTGCTAGTGGAAGCAGCCTCCTTTTTAAGGATCTTTCTGGAAGTGCCATCAATTTTTGTAAGCCAGAAATAAAGACTAACAATGATAATAAAATAGTTAATATGTACTGAGTGCTTTATTGTGCCAACACACAGTGAATGTATAATTCACTTCATTCTCAAAATGAAGCTGTGAGGGTGGTTGCTTTTTAGCCAAGAGATTCAGCAACTTGGCCAAGCGTAGGGAGTCACATAGCTAGTGACAGGCAAAGCTGGGATTCTGACCCAGGAATCTGGCTCCAGTGTCATGCTCTTAACTAATGTCTTCTCTTCTTTTTGAAAGAGGCTGGGGAAAATAGTTTTATCTCAGCTAGGGGTATTTCCTTTCCCTACCAAATTGGAGCTACCCTTCCAAGGAGGAGTGTATATGTGTGTTGACCTCAATGAAGTGAGGTTTACTAATGTATCATGATTATACTAGTTTAGACCAGACAGATTGAACGTCAACCCAGGAAAAGCAACATGATGATATCCTGTAACAGCAGCTGTAAATGAGGCAACTTGGGAATTTAAACCGATGTGAGTGGTGTTGGCTTCGATTCCAGAAACGTTGGTTGGACACACACACGTGTTCTGACGGAGCCCCACTTTTGCCGTGTGTCTGCCAGAGAGTCCTGGAGCCTCAGACCACACAGCAGGCAGTGCAGACAGATGTGACAGCTCTTAGAGGTGGGAGTGAGCTGGGATGAGAGGAGCTCCAGGCCAGGGCACAAATATACAAGTTTTGTATTGGAATGCTTATTGAACTCTTCAGCCAAATATGGGGAAAATGGGGTGGTTGACCAATTGTTGGATTTCACGTTGCCCTTCCCAGGAGGAGCATGTTGTGTGGGGTTGAGTCCCTAAACACGCCTCTTCCTCCTAAAAGCCTGCCTTCAGTCCCTGAACCCATTCCTAGGTTGTGGATCCTAGTTACCAGCTGGGTTTTTACCACACTGAGTCATAAACAATACTCAGCACTGTGCTTCCTGATAGAACGAAGCCGCAACACAGAAGGATGAAGAAGCTTTTCTAGCCATTTGCCATTTTTTGGTGTCATGTGACCATCTTCTATGTGTGCAGACTCACCAGGACCCAGTAGGAATACTGATTTTAACCAAATATGTGACCTTGATGCTTTGTTCTTTAAGAGGGTGGTGTGAGTCAGTAGACGGTGAGTGTGGGCACCAAGGCCTGGGGAGCTGCACCCTCTGAGGGCACCTGCTTATTTTTCTAGGCCTAAAAATTAGGTGTGGCCTCTAGCTCCTGGTGGGGGTTCCCTCATAGCTCAGTTGGTAAAGAATCTGCCTGTAATGCAGGAGACACCAGGTTCGATTCCAGGATCAGAAAGATCCCCTGGAGAAGGAAATGGCCACCCACTCCAGTATTCGTGCCTGGGAGATCCCATGGACAGAGGAGCCTGGCGGGCTCAGCCAAGAGTCAGACACAATTTAGCGACTAAACCACCACCGCCAGCTCCTGGTAATTTGCCTGCACAGCCCTATTGGGCCTTAAAAGAACATGTCAGCTCCTTAATGTTAAATCTGAATATGCAAATCCACTGAAAGATAAAAAATGAAAGGCTCTGTGTCCTAATTTATTCTGCAGAGATCATTCTCAGAAATGTGAATCAACAGAAACTGTTTCCTATCATCAACAGAAAAAAATGCTGACTGACACCTTCACTTTATGGATAATGAGCTCTTTGGGGAAGTTTTCATCTTTCAAAGTTTCCGGGAGCTATCCAAAAATCTGTTTCCTTTGTCTCCCTGCCCCTCCACCCAAACTCCAATGACCACATTATCTCTCTGTCTTTGCCTCTCTCATTTACTCAGTAAACATCAGGATATATTTGCAGGTGCTTAAGCTGGCCCTTTCATTAGGTATCTCTTATCAAGTGTCAAAGCATTGAATTTGAATCGCAATACATATTTAATTGATGGTGAGTATTTCTGACTCAAAAAAGATACCCTGAAGCTGTATGTGTATGTTTGCATTCCCTTCTAAGCATGTATAACCCGGATACCAGGGTGAGTATCAGATAGGCAGAGGGTAACAGAAATTATTGGGATTATCTATATTTGTTACTAAATACTCCAGATTCTTTGTCCTAATAGGGGAAAAAAAAAAAAAAAAAAGTGAGTGCAGTAAAGTATCATTCTCTCTTACCTTTTCTTCTCCCAAGTGCCCTGTTACATAGATGTGTTTTTTGACTTAGGTCTCATTAGCATTTGAGGAATTGCCTTTGGGGCAGTACCACTTACTAAATTGTTCTGATGCTTTAGGAAAAGGAAAACCATGGTAACCAGATGTAGGGTGTGATTATTTGCCTCTAACCTGGCAAAGTGTTGGGTTTAACAAAAGACGCTTAATAGAAATGTTCAAATTGACCCTTCTCATCACTTGGACTGCTTAGTGCTCAATCAGTCTCTCATTATTATCAGAGTTATTTGAGCAAAGGCAGCAGTGATGGTGTTTTTCATAATCACTCCTTGAGCCAAATGTAATTTGCAATTTGTAGTATTGTATTATGAAACAATAATGCATTAAAATGAACCATGCAAGAATTAAGAGCACAGTGGTAAAGAAAGGATTCAGAGAAGTAGTTGGGTGGAAGACTCTCTCAAAAATCATGTAAAGTGGACATGGCTGATTTCAGTGCCAAAATAAGCATTTAGAAAAATCAGAGTTCTGTCTTGTTTTTACCTTGTTTAAGTGTGTGTATGTGTGTGTGTATGTATATATATAATTCATTATAAAGTCAGTGTAGTAGCTAGGAGGGGAAAAAGTGACTTTGCATTTGCATTTTTGGTGTTTTGGGTTAATGTGGTTTGATTGCCTATGTGGGTATGTTTTGAAAAAAAATGAAGTATATCAAACCTTATGAAAATCCTGTATGGAGCAGTCATTACTGATTGACCCCTTTTTACAAAAAGGGAGTTTATTTACTACAGAAAATGTATTATGTGATCCATGAACTAGCTGATGTCAGAGAAGCTTTAACATCATAATTAAGATATACTTTCACCCATCTCCTGTCATTTGACTTGAATGCCTCCACGTATAGATTATGAATATTATTTCAGGGTATTTATGTAGTCATCTTGTGTTTTGAAAGATTACTGTGCTTGCTTTTTTCCCCCCTTAAGACTTTATATCTGGATCCCACGCTTTCTGGTGTGTGTGTGTGTGTGTGTGTGTGTGTGTTCGGTTTGGTTTTTAAAATCTTTGGAGTTTATGATGATACTGGTAAAGTCAAAATTGATAGTGTGCTGGGTTCAGTTTCTTAATCGCTTTACTGTTTCCTGGTCTATGTCCCTCCAGGACTCCTGCAGTGTCGGGTCACTAGGCATATCCGGGCATCCTGGACTTGATAACACGAGCTCCACAGGGGAAACATGCACTTGTAAGGACACTTGGTGGGAGTCCATTAAGGGACCATCTCATATCTGAAGGCTGTTCTAGCTTGGTTGAATAAAAGCTATGTTTTCTTAAAAAAAAAAAAAAAAGTCACCTATTTTTTTCCTGGATGCCAAGCAACACGAATTTAGTTTATTAAATCTAATCAGACTAGCGCTGCTGAAAACCGTACACAATCAAATAATGATCCTCAAGTTTGTGAATTTCCTTTTAAAGAGAACCCCCGCTTAAAACAGCATCCTATTTGACAAAAGCACTATCAAGTTGTCATGTACACTTTCCAGGGCTGCCTCTCATCATGGTTGATTACCAAGATGTTTTTTGCCTAAATGGGAGCTTTTTCTGCTTTTCCTAATCAGATCTCTCTTCCCTGATTCATCTAGCATCACCACAAACCACTGCTGAGCAAATCAGTACATGATCATGGTAGCAATTTCTTTAAATGTCACTAAAATATGAAAGATCCTGTATTGGAAAGATACATTGGAAAGTCGGAAAGGATTTTTTTTTTTTCTCATCAATAAAATGGAGGCTGAGGCAAAAAAAAAAAAAAAAAAAAAAGGGCCAGAAACCATGAACCCATTATTATACAGAGAAGTACACCCAGTGACTTCTTGCTATTTTACCCTCTGATGGGTTTGGGTGGTTAGACCCGCTTCTGCTGTTGCCTGGCAGGATTTGCATATGTCACGCAGGGCGCTTTGACTTCCAGAGTGTCATTGCACTTAGAAATATTGGCAGTGTTCTAGAGATGGGGATGTGGCCATTTGTGTGATCCTTTCCAATGGTTAGGATCAGACCCCCCCCCCCCCCACTTTTTTTTAACTTTTTATTTTGTGTTGGAGTATAGCCGATTTACAATGCTGTGATAGTTTCAGGTGGACAGCAAAGGGATTCAGCCTTACATAGAGGTGTATCCATTCTCCCCCAAACTCAAGGAGCAGTTCTTGACCTAGAGTCTGGACTCCTGGCCTCCATAGAAAAGTTCATTTGGGAACAATGTCTCCTGGACCTCCTTGCTGCTGGCAAAGCAAGATTTATCTTAGTAATTTCAACCAAGATGTTTGAACCAACTACTCAGTATAAAGGCATAGAGTGGCTAGCTGTCTTTGGTTCCTAAAGCTATGGAGGTGGCTGAGTGTGGTTATAAAGAGAGGCTGAGGCTGGAATCCTGGCTTTGCTGCTTAGTGGCTAGACTGCATGTGCGTTCAGTCATGTCCAAGTCTTCGTGAACCTATGGACTATAGCCTGCTGGGCTCCTCTGTCCATGGGATTTCCCAGGCAAGGATACTGGAGTGGCTTGCCATTTCTTCCTTCTGGGTATCTTCCCAACCCAGGGATCAAACCCAATCTTCTGCTTCTCTTGCGCTGGCAGGTGGAGTCTTTACCACTGAGCCACCAGGGCATGGCTCTCAGTTGCTGGATGACCTGTTAAATCACTAAATCCCCCTTTGCTTCCTGAGGTTTTCCCTAAACAGGAAGGTGAGAATACCTATCTAATATGCTGGTTGTAGGGATCAATAAGATCAAGTACATAAAGAAGAATTCAATAAATTCTAGTTAAGTGTAATTAAATGAGCACAAAAGCCTTCAACAGGTACTGAATCATATGTCTTACACAGGATTTACAGAGTGAATTTCACTGGTCTGGGGATTTCATTTTCTCTAGAGGGCCCAAGTTCAGAGCCCCCAGGGTCTCTTAAACTCAGTGAGGCAACTTGAACTCTGCTCCTTCCTTGCAAGCTGTCTTTGGACAGCTCTGAGTGCAGACCTCTTGGGCGTCTGTTTCCTTGACTGTTGGATGAATACATCAGATAAGGTGGACTCATCCCAGGGCCTCTGTCTTCAGATAGATATGCACATAGAGCTTCAGCGCACTGGGACAGGAATGCACAGAACAGTCTGCAGAGACACATGGCTAGATGTTCATTTTCTTCAGCTAAAGTTTAGAGCAGTTGATTTTTAGGACTTTAAGACAAGTTGAATTGAGGGGAAGTCACTGCTCATACCAAGAATGTGGGGAAAGATTGTACCAGAATCAATTGAAAAAAGAGTTCTAGAGAAACTTGGATCTAAAACCATTTATGGAAAGTATGACTCAAATGAGGCTTCCCTGGTGTCTCAGACAGTAATGAATCAACCTACAATGCAGGAACCCAGGTTCAATCCCTGGGTTGGGAAGATCCCCTGGAGAAGAGAATGGCTGCACCCACTCCATGTTCTTGCTTGGAGAATTCCATGGACAGAGGAGCCTGGCGGGCTACAGTCCAAGGAGTCGCAAAGAGCTGGACATAACTGAGTGACTAACACTTTCACTTTTTTCACATGACTCAAAGGACTACAGAGGAATGAGGTTAAAAGCTGGTGAGGTGATTTTGCCTGTGTGAACATGTGCCCTGCCCAAGGCATGCAGGTTTCTTATGGTGATGCAGGAATGCAGGACAGAGTCTTCAGTTTTGCTTTACAGGTTCTTGAACTTGGCCCACTGGGTAGCTGGCATCTCCCAGGGATCCTTAGGGCCCTGGCACATTGTTATAGCAAGCAGTGTTCAAAGACAGTGTAGCACAATGGCTGTACAGCACAGGTGTCTGCCAGAAACTGGAAATTTCCAGAAAGACATACCGGGTTCCTGGAGAAAGGAAGTGATTAAAGCACATAATGGTGCAAGTATGCAGAAATGAAGGGCAAAACATATGCAGAAATGAAGGGCAGGGGATGGAGTCAGATGACATGTTGCCTGCACCAATGCAGGAGTTGCTATTGGCTGGGGACAGGGTCGCCTGGGGTGTGGGGACACAAGGCTTCTGGTAGCTGATACTGAATGTCTGCCATTTTCACTTCTCCCCTCAGCCAAGTAGCATCATTTAACCTATGCATTTCTTAGGGTAAAAAGGAAGACAAATCTTTATAGCAAAGCACTCCTTAGACATGAAGACCTCGGTAATTAGCAGTGAGAAATACCAGATTTCTAGGTGACATTTCAGTGACTTTTTTGCAAGAAAATCTTTTTTAAAAAATTATTCCTCAAAACTTACAAGTTAATTGGTTCTAGTTAGTCTGTGTGTTGATTTTTAAATATGGCAGCAGACTTAAGACTTTCTTTTTCCTCTTGTGTTTTCAAGTATGATATTAGGACAAACCCTTTCATTACAAAACTAGTTTTATTTTCTTTATAGCAGCCTGTTCTGTGTTATCGTTCAGTCTAGTCCCTCCTAAAGATGTCTGATTTTGAGGAGGGTGAAACTAGAGCCTATTGTACTAAGTGAAGTAATTCAGAAAGAGAAAGACAAATATTGTATATTAACATATGTATATGGAATCTAGAGAGATGGTACTGATGAACCTATTTGCAGGGGAGCAAAGGAGAAGGCGATGGCACCCCACTCCAGTACTCTTGCCTGGAAAGTCCCATGGACGGAGGAGCTTGGTGGGCTGCAGTCCATGGGGTCGCTGAGAGTCGGACACGACTGAGCGACTTCACTTTCACTTTTCACTTTCATGCATTGGAGAGGGAAATGGCAACCTACTCCAGTGTTCTTGCCTGGAGAATCCCAGGGACGGGGGAGCCTGGTGGGCTGCCGTCTATGGGGTCGCACAGAATCGGACACGACTGAAGTGATTTAGCAGCAATGGAGATGTAGACATAGAAAACAGACTTGGGGACACGGGGGAAGGAGGAAGGCGATGAATTGAGAGAATAGTATAGAAACATGTACATTACCATACGTAAAATAGAGAGCAAATGGGAATTGGCTGTGTGAGGGAACCCAGCCCAGTGCTCTGACAACCTAGAGGGGTGGGATGGCGAGGGAGATGGGAGGGGTTTAGAAGGGACTGGACGTAGGGAAACTTGTGGCTGATTCATGTTGATGTATGGCAGAAACCAACACAATATTGCAGAGCAGTTATTGTCCAATTTAAAAAAATCTCTGATTTTAGTAGCAGTATAAAATATAGGAAGAGTTCAGTGTTATTCATACCACAGAGAGAATGAGGTTAATTTCCTAAAAACCGAAATGTTGGTTGAAAAGCACAAACGTCTTACAGTAGTTAATTTCCCACGACAGCTCTTTCTGTAAAAAAACAACAGAATTTGGTTGTAAGCCATTATGACTGTTGGTTTGTGGGTTTTGCTTTTTTTTTCCTCCTCCATTCATCAACAAGTGCACATCTTGCCCATCACTCTTTGCAGTAATAATATATATGGCTGATCTGGCAGACAGCCGTGGTCTCATTTGTAGTGCGTCATGGTGGAACCCATTTAGCAGATTACGTGGAGATTACTTTAGCTGAAAGAAAGCATTGCTGTATCCTTTGTGAAGAAAGCCATATGTTTAAGCAATCAATTTCACTCTGATAAGATGTGCTCATCCACTATATCTTTCTGTGAAGGAGTCTTCAGTGGCTTGTTGACATTTTGTTCATTGCACCTTTTGTCTCTATAGGGCAGTACCAATAGAGAAACTTTTCCCTATCAATTTTTTTTCTCAAGCTCTCTATTTGTCCTTTTGTCCCTATTAAAAAACAAATAAAGGTCATTCTACTGTATTAAGATATTGTAAGATTTACCCAACAAATTCTTCCAAAAGTGGTGGTGATTTCTCTTTGAACATGTGTATGGGGTAGTCAGAAGGCAGTTCATGAGACTGATTCTTTCCTGGGAATGGGTTTACTTCCTGGACATATTATTAACATAATATTTTTTCAGTTATTCTGTTCCTTGGAAAATGACCTAGTTGAAATTCATTGGTGGCTTTTCAAAGATAATAAAATAAATGTAATTGATGTCCTCCAAGTTTCTAAGCATCTTGCTATTAAATGATTGTCTTCATAGGTTGATTACTGATTTCAACTCTGAAACTGACTGTGTGAGTATAAGTGAGGCTGGAATCTCTCAATGACCTCCCCGTCCCTCTTTCAGGAAGAATTAAGCAACTGTAAATTAAGATGAACACTAGAATAGATTGGCAATTAGAGTGATGAGGATATAGCTACCTGTTTTTTATTCTTTCTTTTTATACTGTAGAATGGTTGGTGTATTTTTTTTTTTTTTTACAGTCTATTTCATTCTGTCAAAAAATTACAGCTGAGGGATCCGTTTTTACTCCAATTATCAATTAATGTGCTATGCTTTTAGAGTATGCCTTAAAGAAATCACATAATTTATTAACTAAAGCAGGCATGAAGGGAAATGTCCAAAAGCTAACCTATACACATTTTATCTATGGTTCATTCACTTTTTTCCTATATTAATTTGAACCTACAATTTTAAAAAGGAAAGTATAGCAATTTGATAATAAATTTACAAATAATAAAATAGTATATTCTGATGATTGGCAACAGCCTGAAAAGCAAAAAAAAAGTCTGTCGCTAAGTTGTGTCTGATTATTTGTGACCCCATGGACGCAAATACTGGTAGCCCACCGGTATTCTCTGTCCATGGGATTTTCCAGGCAAGAATACTTGAGTGGGTAGCCATTTCCTTCTCCAGGGGATCTTCCCAACCCAGGGATTGAACCTGTCTCCTGATTAGCAGGCGATTCTTTACCACTGAGCCACCTGAGAAGCCCCAGCAGGCAGCCTAGGAAACTAATATTTTGACAACAAATATAGTTAAGAAAAATGCAGTTCTTAAATATGAGTTTGGATTCACAGTTTTTTTTTTTCTTTTTAATTGTGTATTTTAGATTAAAAAAACTAAAAGTTGGTAGACTGAGTTAGAAAACGAAAGCTTTCTTAACAAAATAGGACAAAGACCATTTGAAAAAAATAGCAATAACTAATTAAACTCAGTGTTAGATTGGGGCTGAAAATAGCTAAACTGCTTTAAAACATGAAGTCAACCACCTCAGTTTTCTCCTGGATTATTAACTCAAAGTGCAGATTCTTGTAAGATTAAGCTGTATCACCCACTCCAGTATTCTTCAACTTCTCTTGTGGCTCAGCTGGTAAAGAATTTGCCCACATTGCGGGAGATGTGGGTTTGATCCCTGGGCTGGGAAGATCCCCTAGAGAGGGGAAAAGCTACCCACTCCAGTGTTCTGGCCTGGAGAATTCCATGGACTGTATGGAGTTGCAAAGAGTTGGATACAACTGAGCAACTTTCACTTTCACTTTGGTTCAGATAGATGATATTGCTGGTGCTATGGTAGTGTTTCTCAAATATGATATAGGATTGAACGTATATAATCCAGAATGAGAACCAGCAGCACAAAGGAAACAGGTCAATATGGTGACAATGTAATGTTTGAAGGGTATTTATGAACTGAGAAACTAAATGGTTAAATGATTTACCTTAGGAATCCCTGTTATAAGCAAATGTCATGCATTAAGATGTGAACTTGACATTTTTCTTAAAGTTAGAATTTAATGCCTTTTATATTCCCAGATGCCTCAGTGTTGCAGATTTTCACAATGGGATTCACATGGGCTTTAAATAACATCTACATGCTGCTGACACACAAATTAATTTGTCCAGCCCTGCACTGTTCCCTGAACCCCTTGTAGATAATCAATAAATTTCTGAATGAACAAATGAATGAACATTATGTTTTAGATGATGGCTCCTCCTGAGATGTGTCAGTTGTTTTGGTTTGCTCTTTTATTAATTCGTTCTATAAGGATAGTCATTACAAAATTAAAAGACTCTTGCTCCTTAGAAGAAAAGCTATGACAAACCTAGCAGCATATTAAAAAGCAGAGACATCACTTTGCTGACAAAGGTCCGCGCAGTCAAAGCTATGGTTTTTTCCAGTAGTCATGTATGGATGTGAGTTGCAGTATAAGGAAAGTTGAGCACCACAGAATTAATGCTTTCAAATTGTGGTGCTGGAGAAGACTCTTGAGAGTCCCTTGGACAGCAAGGAGATCAAACCAGTCAGTCCTAAAGGAAATCAAGCCTGAATATTCTTTGGAAGGACTGATGTTGAAGCTGAAGCTCCAATATTTTGGCATCTGATGCAAAGAACTGACTCCTTGGAAAAGACCCTGGTGCTGGGAAAGATTGAGGGCAGGAGGAGAAGGGGACAACAGAGGCTGAGATGGTTGAATGGCTTTACCGATTCAATGGACATGCATTTGAGCAAACTCTGGGAGTTAGTGAAGGACAGGGAAGCCTGGCACGCTGCAGTCCATGGGTTCACAGTCGGACACGACTTAGCGACTGAACAACAATCACAAAGATACTCATTATGTTTACCTCCTAGGCATTATTGATATATTGACAAAAACAAAGGAAAGAGAAAGTTTTTTATTTTTAAAGCTTTGTATTTATTAGTTTTAAAAGCATGCTACATATTTTCTCCTCTGTAAGAAGTCATTAGTTTCTGGGCTTAGGTTTCTAGGGAGGTTTTTTTTTTTTTTTTTTTTTTTGCTTTTTTGCAATGAAAATGATCTTATAATTTCTAAATAACATTAAAATTTAGGGATATATTTGCTTTATGAAAGTTAATTTCACAGACAGTTTCAATGCCATTTAATGATACAGATAATTTTAAAGGAATAGTGGTGGTGATGCTTTAACTATTTTCTATTTTAACCTTTTCAGAATGCTTTCCTTTACTTATTTATAACATAGTGTTACTTTAGTGAACACAGGAGGTATTTCCGTGTACTCAATGCTGCATATTTGCAATCACATATATATATATATATATAGAAAGATGTATGCTCCCAACCATTCTAGTAATTGAGATTTCTGTCTCTTTTTTTGTTTGTTTTTAAAGTTTTTTTTTTTTAAGTGAACCAGTTTTTTAAAAGCCTTTATTGAATTTGTTATAATATTGCTTCTGTTTTATGCTTTGGTGTTCTCACCTTGAGGCTTGTGGGGTTTTAGCTCCCTGACTAGGGATTTAAACCATGCCCCCTGCATTGGAAGTCAAAGTGCAACCACTGGACTGCCAGCAAAGTCACTTTTTTTTCTCTCTCTCTTTATATCAGCTTTGATCCTACCCTTTTACTCTTCTCTTTTTCAGTATGATTATCACCATAAGCCAAATTCCTACTTTGTGCTCAATTGAGAATTCTCAATATACTTTATATACTTGTGAATGTGTAGTTGAGTAACTGTCTATAAAAGAGTTGTTTTTTGAAACATCTGGTGACCAAATCACTCCAGATGAAATGTTATTTCTGGGGATGGAGCACATGCCTTCCAGGCAACATGGTCTGGTCTAGAGAAAAGTAGAGAAAAGCAACAGAGCAGGAAAAAGAATGGATACCAAGTCTGGGGTTTCTGAGGCATTTCGGATACAGAAGGGAACAATATTAGTGTTTTCTTGGAAAGCCTAGAATTCAGTGGCCATCTGTGGAAATGTGTGTGGACTGTTTTTTAATCGTGTGTTTGTTCCTCGTGTTTGTTTTTGATCAGATACAGATTTCCAAGTCAGAGATGCCACATTCGGCAATAGCGTTTCATCAGGTTTAGGAAGAGTATTTGTTGAGACTGCCTTAAAGCTTTCAGTTTAAAAGCCCAAAGTATGGTCAGAGTGTAAATTATCCTTTTTTGCTTTGAATCTTGCAAATATGACCTTGTTTGTCAGCGTTTAAAGTATGACATATGTTGCCAATAAACCTGACTGTGAAAATAAAGAATAGTTGTTTGTGAAGATATCATTAAAACGATGTTTGTGGATTTTCATTCTGTAGTCCTAAGAGAAACCCACTCTGATGCAGATTTTTATCCTCCAGCAGTCAGTTCTATACATTTATGGATTGTGTGTTTAATAAGGATGAACCATAAGGATTTTGTTATTTTTCTGTTGGCTAAAGAAAAACAGCTATGGAGGCCATTTCCAAAGATGGTTTTTTTCTGGAAAGTTGCAATTAAAGCAGATTAAAGTAATCTGTCTGAAAATATTAATACTGGGCAGAAGGCATTGGGGCCTCATTTTGAGGATGCTCACACTTTGTTGAGTGCATAGGTCTTATTCCAGGAGAATGACAATGCATTTTGTATACATTGACAAGTTAGAATTTTTTGTTATCAACAGGTTTGGCAAACATCGAAAAGATGACAAGATTGAGAAAACGGGTAAAATAAAAATACAGGACTCCCTTACGTCAGAAGAGGAGAGAGTACGGATGAAGCAGGAGCAGGAAAGGTAGATTCCAGTTATTTGGGTGGACTTCATTCAAGGGAGGCGCTTTTGTTCCTTTCTACTCTTTCATTTTTTAATATAAAGAAATTTATTTATGAAATTATATTTTATGCATTTATTTTTATTTTATCTTTCTGTGTCAATCCAAATACTGATGGTTGGGTGAATACAATGTAAAAACAATTAAAAGAAAAAAACCTTATTTTACTTTGTGGCATTGAAATGAATTTTATTGGTTTTGGTTAAGGTCTTTGCATAGAAGATGGTAAGGGCATATGAGCATGGATATTAAGAGAATATAAATCAGCATTAATAATCACTGAAAATGGCAAAAATATGTAATATTCTGTCTCATTCACCTATGAGTATATAGTATATTGTAAAGAAATGTTCATATGGAAATAAAACTATTTGAGTTTTTACATATCGTTTAAAATACTTTGATTTTTAGTAAGAATTGAGGAGGCTATTGATTTTTTACTATGTTGTTTTCCTATGAAGTCAGACATCTTTTTCCTCCTCCTCTTTTGCTATCATATTTTGTGTGACATTTTTACTTAAATGTTTCTCCATCTCTTTCTGAAAGATTGTTATCTACTGTTGAATCATTTCATGGTGGGGACCCACAGACTAATGAAATGGATGAAAGGGTACTCTGATCCAGGTTAGAAAGCTAAATATCATCCGTAGCTAGGGTTGTAACCCAGCATCTCTAAAGCTAAGTTGGCTATTCTTACTGTAATTCTAGAGTTGTGGCACCTTTGATCTCATTCTTAACAAGGACAGAAAGAAAAGACAGGCTTTTCTGTCAGAAGTGATTCCTGTTTGGATATTTTTCATTCATCTTTCTTATACCCCTGAGGGTTATGTTTTTGTGTTTTTCTGAAATGGTGTGATTCTCTATTTGTAGCTTTGCAGTTTATAAAATATATAAGTGGGGAAAAATATGCACTTTTAATCTATTTTACAAAATTGAGTCTATTTTTCTAGTTCTCCAATTTAAAAAAAAAAGTCATTCCACCTTTCTTGCTTTTCTGACTCTCTCTAGTCCTCACCAATTTAGACATCCCCAAATTTAATAAACTCACTATTTTTAGAACAGGACACATACTGTTTGAGTATGGCATTTAAGTGTTCTATAGTATAAACATCTACCTTAAAAGACTTCCTTATCCCTTAAGGAAGAGTATGTACCAGGTAAATGTATGAATTCAGATTTATCCACAGGCAAATATGTGATTTAGTTAGAGAATAATTTAATGAGTAGGAAGAAACATTATACTTCTCCCAATCTTGATGCCAGCTTAGGGGAAGAGTGTCATTAATCTGTACCATTTTTCATATTCCCTTTTTTTGCAGTTTAAGATGAACTGCTCTGTTTCAATGCAGAATGCAGAATGTTTTCCAAAATCCTTTATAATGCATAGTCAAATTTTTACAGCCAAACAATGGTTTTACATAATGGCTTCACTTGTATTATTAATTTGCCTAAGGCACAGTTCACCTCTCCACTTTGCTTTTAATCTGCATCTCTACCTCTAATGATGCAATACTTCTGGGAACTAGGTTGGTCCTAATGAATTTACAACGTACAAGAGGCCTAGAATAAAGAATCTTTTAGGGTCAGGGAACAAGTGAATGGTCCATTAAAAAAAATCAATTAGTCTCATAATGTAAGAAAACTGTTTGCGTGTTTCACTAACAGTTTTTACAAGTATGTTTTATTTAAACTCATGGATCCTGTACCTGAGCAGGGAAATATATGAGACTCATTGAATTGCATAAGCGGTACTTGTTTAGTGTGTGTTATTTTGATAAAGCAATTCTGCTTTTGTAAAACCTCTTTCCTATTCTGTCTATTGGCATTGGCATTGCTCCTTTTGAGAATGAAAACTTAAGCTTCTTTGGGAAGAAGTTGACTGGAGGTAATAGAGAAAACTAAATAAGCCACTGCCTATATTCTCATGACAGCTTTTCCTTCACTGCTGATGGGCAGTGAAACATCTCCTATAGTATTATTTACCACTGTAGCTATTTGAGTTCCAAAAATAATTTCAGCTGATTCTATCTAAAAATAGAAAACCTGATATTCCTTAGTTATTAGTTATGTCAGGTCCACATACCAAAATATTTTTTTTTGTCTGTATAAATCCACGAAGCCTGAATATGACTTGATAGAATATTGAAAAATCGAAAGGACAATAAATGCAGTTGAAAATGATTTTTCCTACCATGTTAATATCTATTTAGATAGTGAAAGTAAGTTAGATTCTTCAGAGCAGGGGTCTGAGATGGAATTTGCCTTCATTCTTGCTCACTTCCCTGCCTTGCCTTCCACTCACTGCCATCACTGGGAGCTGGGGTATCAGATATATGCTGTCTACCTGGAGAAAAGAGGAGAAGGATCCTGCTGTGGGTCTGTCTGTGGGCTTCACCAGCTCTCCTCTGTCAAGCCTCTGTGCCTCAGGTCTCCTCTTCAGAAGTAAAACAGCAAGGGTGAAGTTTGCTGATCCTGAGATGTGCTATTTTGATTTCTAGCTTTGAGCGCTGAGCCTGGTACCCTACCTGTTCAGTGATGCTGTTGACAACATTTGGTAGCCCCTGTTAGCTCATTTGGGCTTCCCTGGTAGCTCAGCTGGTAAAGAATCCGCCTGCAATGCAGGAGACCCCAGCTCAATCCCTGAGTTGGGAGGATCCCCTGGAGGAGGGCATGGCAACTCACTCCAGTATTGTAGTCTGGAGAATCCACATGAACAGAGGTGCCTGGCAGGCTACAGTCCATGGGGTTGCAAAGGGTCAGACATGACTGAGTGACTACATTTAGGGACTTCTTCTGGCCTGGAGAATCCCATGGACAGAGGAGCCTGGTGGGCTACAGTCCATGTGGTCACAAAGAGTCAGACATGACTGAGCAGCTGAGCATGCGTGCACGCACATTAGCTCATTCTGCCTCACAACAGGATGGGGCTCTGATTCCCAAATAACACAGGTTCAATTACATGATCTCTGTAACTTTGGGCCCACTCAGCTTCAAGTATAAAGCACATCAATGGATTTTTCTGTTAACTCAGTGTCAGAAGTAATCTTTGGCTTTCTACTGTATTCTTGCTCTGTTGATAGCTTCATTTATATTTTAATGGTATATAAATATTGCGGTTTGGGGTTTCCCAAACAGCATTCATCAGCAGAAAAAGGGCTCCACATGCAAATATATTTGAGAAACACTTGGTTAAAAGTAGCTTATGCATATTTATTTACTCCATTATTTATTTCTCAACAGCCTAATTCTGTTCTTGTACAGTGTGAGTCACCAAAATGTGTGTGGGCATGTTCGTGCTGAGTTGCTTCAGTCCTGTCTGAGTCTGTTTGGCCCTATGGACTGTAGCACGCCAGGCTCCTCTGTCCATGGGATTCTCCAGGCAATACTGGAGTGGGTGGCCATGCCCTCCTCCAGGGAATCTTCCTGACCCAGGAGTTGAATCCGTGTTTCATACATCTCGTGCATCAGCAGGCAGGTTCTTTACCACTAGCACCACCTGGAATCATCACTTCCTGACTTATTTATTCATAGATATATATCCTTCTTCATTATTTTTTCCCACAAAATAGTAGTATCTCTCAGAATTAAGAGTCATTTGGGAAATACTGATGACGAGTAAAGACCATTGGCTCCTAGTTCAGCCATGGCCAGCTCATTCACCTAACGGGCAGAATTGAGGTTTTTTTTTTTTTTTATGATGACCACAATAAGTTTAGTGGACATTCATCATCTCATATAGATACAACATTCAAGAAATAAAAATTTCTGGCCTTTTTGCCTCCAGTTTCCAATCACTGGCATTTCTCTTTTCAGTTTTACCAACTGTTTCCAATATCTGCTTTGAGTAAGTTCTTGAAATCTTGATAGGAACTTTTTTGTGGTCCTTCTTAGTTGATAAGATCCTTTTCAGAGATGGCATGTGTTTATTTGTTAGTTTTTGCAGGATTATCATTTAAAAAATATGTATCAGAACATAGTAGTAAGGTTTCTGTAAAGTGCATGAATAAGAATTCATGAAATTACAGAAGGAATAAACTATATAGCAACAATAGGTGCACTCCCTGTGCATCTAAAAGAATAAACAATTTTCACTTATTTTTTGGCTTGAACGTTAGGATTCAGATTCCTGAATTCTGACATCAGAACCCAGATATTCTGGATAATTTTTGCATGCAGGTCACATATTGTCATTCAAATACAAGTCAACTTTTAAAGCTTATCCTTTTAGTGCAAAAATGTATTTTTCTATAATTTAGCAGGGTTCTTCATATTTTCTCTGGTCCCTTAAATCCTTCAGAAAAGTCAGTTCTAATCAATGAGATTAGTTCATCAGACATATTTAAAGAACTTATTGTGCAGGTGAACAAATTTTTAAAGAAGCTATTAACTTCATGGAAGTCCAAAATAGACCAATACTTGGGCAAATTGAAACAGATTTTATTGACAGTTTGTAACTGGAGTAGGAAAGTCAGTTTTATTTTTGATTAGAGCTTTCTTAGATTTGGCATTATAGCATCTCTTTGAGTTGGAAATAATTGTAGGTGATTTGACATTTGTGAAAGCCAGAACATAATGTGAGTGAATGAGCAAGTATCTGTGAGAGAGAGTAGTGAGTGTGTGTGTGTGTGTGTGTGTGTGTTGGTTAGTCAAACATCATTCTAGTGGTTTATTAGCGTAAAAAAGAAATTTTTCTTGTTCACAATATATTAAATAAAATGATGGTATAAAATTTTTATTTTTATTATAATTCTTCCTCTGTCAATAATTTCTTACCTTTGTTAAGATGGAGAAAAGATCTAAACCTCGTAACATTAAAAAATCAACATAAGACATTATAATCAATTGTGAAAGTTGATGACCACAGAGCTTTGGGAAGGGGAGAGGTTGGTAGGGCTGGAGTTAATAAGGAACACTACAGAGATGATAATTGGGGTCTAGATCTAGTTCTCAAGAACTCAGCATTTAGCAAAGTGAGTAATTCTATACCCATGCTTAGACAAAGGGCTGCTGATGGGTGTACATTCTTGTAACTGCGTAGATTCTGGAAAAATTGTGGTTGTGTTAGTGGATAGTATTGTCTCTGTGAATGCTTTTCTTTGATCTTTTTTTTCAACTTAGTTATTTTATGTTATAAATCTGCTGTTTCCTCATTGTAGCTTTGAGGGATAAAGTTTGACTCCCCCATCCCTAACCTACTATAACCACTGTGGTTTTCAACAGCTGCCTTCTTCCCTTGAATTGGAAATGTATCTTTAAAACAATTGTTCCTATTCAAGATTTTTTCTAAGAATCCATTCAGAACATGGAAGGCTTTTCCAGTCAACTTTTGCCCCAATACTATAAACATATTAAAATCCTACTTAAAATGATAACACTTCATATTTAGTGGGATATCTTCCTTCTTTTGGAAATTCAGCATAGATACTCCATTGACAGCATACATCTAGGTAGGTGGCAGTTGTTTGATTTGTCCAGCAGGGTAAGATGAAGATTGAAGATTTTTGATGTCTGCCATTTGCTCAACTGTTTTGAGGGGCAAGTCATCATTCAGTCAGTTGACCACAAACCTCTCTTTGGTCAAACTGTTTTTTCCAGTTGCCTTGTTGCTTACATTTCATTCTGCTTACATTACATTTATTCAAAGTAGGATTTTCTTTGATGAATTTCTCTAATACCGATTTTTAGAGAGGAAATATTGTTGGGAAAAGATCCAGGAATTTTGTTCCCAGAATCAGGCTTCCATATGGTAGTACAATAAGTTGGGGCACAAAACGTTACCCAAAAGAGTTGATTTCAAGCTCTTGAACATTGTTTTGAAGATAGTTTACATTTACCTAATATTTAGCAATCTGAAATCTATTTTAATTTGTATGTTAAAGTAATATGAGTATATCCTATCTTTTGTAGATGTTAAAAGTGTTTTTTTTTTTTAATTAAAAACATTAAAGGTCAATTTCTGCTTCTTGGAGTTTCTAAAAACTTATTATTCAGAACATTCCATGTATTGAGCCTTCATAATGTTGGAGGTAGAAGTATTTTGAATACAGCAGAGTAATTTAAGGAACCATTGATTTTTCTATCTTGAGAAGTTGGTTCCTTAATAGTTGTGCTTATTAAGCCTTGTGTCTTTTCTGGATATGTAAGGACTATACTTCATAGTCATAAAAAAGTTATTTTCATTTTACTCTACTGCAATTAGTGTTAAAAGCCATTTATTGTAAAAGCAAAAATTCTAATGAATAGAAATGTTACAAGAACAGAAGTCTTGTGTGTTTTATCTTCATCATGCATCATCCATTTTAATTAGAGAAAAGGGTGGTGAACACTGTGACAAGAGTCTGGAATGAAAATCATTAATTGATGTCAAGCTGAAGAGAGACTGTTAGCATGAATTTAGTGACAGCAGGAAAGAAATTAACCTTATTACTTTATTTAGTATATTACATTATTTTGTGTATTATTTTCTATGCAGGTTCAAGGCAATTTCATTATCATAATGGAAAATACTTTTTTTCTAACAGAAAAGAAAGGTGTGAATATTTATATTTGAATGTACCAAATTGAAATGATAAATTCTTTATTAACATTTTTAAAGGTCTTAATAAAAAGTTTTAGTAGTTGTTTTCACATTTTTTTTCTTAACGTTCCAAGAATTGGGAAATAGTGCCTGAATGTGTTGCCCATCCATGTCAGAACAGCTGTCTGCCATCATTTAAACCTCAGAATGGTTCTCTTGTTTATGGCTCAGAACGACTTTCTGGGCTGCTTAAATCAATAGACATTTATTTCTTTGGCTAAGTTTTGTGCTAATCAGTTACTTTTGTCATTGCTGAGATTTGGCCCGAGATAAATTAGATGGATACTGCTAAACAACAACCTGACTGTTCAGAAAAATGGATGAGTCTTACATCCTAGAGATAATTTGTGATCCCAGGGTCACCGTAAAACAGCAGAGGGGTGTCCTTTTATAGCATTGACCATCTGGAGCTGTTAAGGGCTACACTGCGAGACACCCTCTTTTTGAAAAGTTTCCTTAAACTATGTGATTTTCCTTAAACAAAAGCATTTTCTCTCCTGAACCAAAAAAATTTTTTTTTCTGAAATGAGAAAAATATGACAACGAAAAATAAACATGAAAATATATGACATGAATATATAACTTTTGGTTGTGTTGTGGTCTCTTTTCTCACTTTATAATAAATAAGACATTCAAATGTAAAAGTATAAAATAAAATCATTGTGTGACTTTTATTGGCTGAATTGTTACTAAAGTCCACCAAGACCATGGTGCATTCCTCATTCTAAAGCTCTTAGTGCCACTGATGCAGCAAGCTTTGTTAGCATCTGTTTTTAGGATGAACATTAAAATACACATTGGTTCAGGGTAATAACCAGATTTGTCAGTTCTTTGAGTCCTATCCCACTGTCGGTGGCCACAGGTAAACTGTAGTTTTACATTTTACATTTAAATTTGTGATCCATTTTTAGTTCATTTTTGTATCAGGGATGAAGTTTAAATTCAAAGTGGGTTTTGCTGTGTTTGGTTTTGTTTTCGTTTTTGCCTATGGATGTCTAATTGCTCCAGCACTATTTGTTGAAAAGACTTATTTCATTGAATTGCTTTCGTATAATTATGAGAAATCAATTGGCCATACTTGTAAACTCTGAGTTTTTTATCCTGTTCAACTGATCTAAGTGTCTCTCCCTCCATAGAAACCACACCATTAAGTGTGATTCCTCCCACTTTTTTTTGTTCTTATCCCAATTGTTTAGCTATTCTATCCTGTGCCTTTTCATATATATTTAAAAATAATCTTGTTTGTATCTACTAGAGTCTTGCTGGAGTTCTATAGGAATTACATTAATCTGTTTATCAACTTGGGGAGAACTGACTTTACTATGTTGAGTCTTTTATTCATGAAAATTATATGTCTCTCTGGTTTTTAGATCTTCCTTGATTTCTTTCATCATCATTATATAATTTTCAGCATAAAAGTCCTGTATATGTTGTGTTAGGTTTACACTTATGTATTTTATTCATATATATAAACAAACCTTTCTAATCAGTGTATTTCATTCTTTTAGTGGTTGTAAATGACATTGTAGTTTAATTTTGGCATCTGTGTTCACTGCCAACATATAGAAATACAATGGATTTTTGCTTATTAATATTGTATTGCTATTCTGTTACCTTCCTGAACTTTCCTTTTAGTTACAGGAGATTTTTTGTAGATTCCTTGGGATTTTCTACAAAGACCACCATGCTGTCTACAAATAAGAATGGTTTTATTCCTTCCTTTCCAATCTGTATGCCAGTTATTTCCTTTCCTAAACTGACTCCATTGTCTAGAATTTCACTCTGTTGAGTTATGGTGGTGGGAGCAGATATCCTTACCTTTTTCCTGATCTTAAGGGGAAGCATTCAGTCTTTCTCCATTGTGTCATCAATGGGTTTTTTATAGATGCTTTTTATCAAGTTTAGGAAGTTAGTTTTGCTCTATTTAGTTTTTTTGAGGAATTCTCTCATGATGACTGTTGAATTTTGTCAGATGCATTTTCTGCATCAGTTGATATAATCTTGTTACTTTTCTTCTTTATCTATTAATATGATGTATTACATTGTTTGATTTTTCAAATATTGAACCAGCCTTGCATTCAGGCAATAAACATCACTTTGTCATGATGTGTAAGTCTTTTTATATATTACCAAATTCTATTTGCTAATACTTTGGTAAGGAATTTTGTTTCTATATTCATGAGAAATACTGACCTGTAGTTTTCTCTTTTATTAATGCCCTATGTTCATCTGATTTTGTATCTTTTCTGTATTCTTTTAAATACATTTATGTATCATTTATTCTAGCAGTGGTCTACTTTGAATATAAAAAAGTAAATAACTTTGCAATAAAATGTTAAACACAGCCCAAAGTATTGCTTTTATAAATAAGACTTCACTTTTAAGTAAACATTTAAATTTATAAGTATGTAATAGAAATATTTTTTCCCATTAAAAGTTATCAAAATTCTATCAAGGGTTGTTGAATTATCTTCAGCTAACTAAGAGCAACTTAGCATAATATCAGTAGATTTATTTTAGAATTTGGTTGAATGCATGCCTTCTTGTCCTTAATCTCAGGATTTTACGAGCTCTGTACACATCACAAAAAAAAAAGTCAGTATTATTAAACTGAGATCCTTTGCCACTAATAAAGAATAATAGTGTGGATTCATACTTAAGCTTCAAAGTATGTTGAATGTGTATGGTATCGCTATAATGAGAATATTGTACACATATATACATATGCAAATACAGTATATGTGTGTATAACTTTTTAAAAAGTGACTTTTTGCTTCAAAAAATTTCATGAATAAAATGCAAGTGGATGCCTAAAACTATTCCTAGTGGATTTTTAGAGTTAGTTAATAAGTGATAATTTAAAATAAGATGTAAATTGTATGAGTATGTCTTATTGACATGAACAAAGCTGTCTGAAATGATAATTTTTGAGAATCCATGACATTACCTGATAATCTAAAATGAATATAACATTGTTTATCCTATCCAGCTTCTTAGAATTACATGAAAGAATATGTATTTTGCAATGTATTTTGGTAAATGTTCTATATCCAGTTCTTAGGAAAGGCATAGTTTTCTTGCTCCAGCTTATTTTAATTTTACAGGATTCAAGCCAAAACTCGAGAATTTAGGGAGCGACAGGCTCGGGAATGTGACTATGCTGAAATCCAAGATTTTCATCGGACATTTGGCTGTGATGATGAGCTGATGTACGGGGGAATTTCTTCCTATGAAGGTTCCATGGCTCTCAGCACCAGACCCCAGAGCCCAAGAGAAGGGCATATGATGGATGCTTTGTATGCCCAAGTGAAGAAGCGGCGGAATTCCAAACCTTTACCTGCAGACAGGTAGGCTCCAGGAGCAATCAGAGTATTGCTTCCAAATCAGCTATTATATAGTTTATGACAAGGGAGTAGATTGTTCATCAATTCTCAAGCAAGAATTGCCTTTTATTAACGGCCTTTAAAAAGCTATTGTGTCTAAGAGCATCGAGTTTACACAAATCAAAGCCTAATGGAAGGAACAGTAGAGATTTTGATAGCTTGTCTCATGATCCCAGCGTATTTCATCTTGTTCTTAAAATGGTTTCTGATGGGAGAACTAACCTGTAGTTTAAAACTCAGATAAGAAAAAGTTGAAAGTGGTTCTTCAATTTAAGACTTTTTTTTTATTGTGAGGTGAGCCTCTAGTTATGATAGTTAAATAGATGAGCAATGACATGATTTGTTTTAATTATGGTTTATTTGGACCTATCTTTTTTTTTCTTTTGGTGACATGATTTTCATGTCATGAAAGAATTACTGAATGAGCTGTATAGTATAGCCAGTCTTCAAACTGCTCGTTAACAAGCCTCAGGTCTGATTGTGTACACTACTTGCTGCACTAGTGTAGCACAAAGGAATGTGATGCTGACCCTGTGTTAATGGTTATGTATTTATTTCAAATTTTATCTGAAACAATTTAGAAACATCTTTTTCCATCCCTCCATTTATATATTCAGGCACCATGTAAAATTTAGTTCATGAAGAAAATAGTACTCATTTCTTTTTATTTGAAACATGTGCATGCTATTGTCATAAACAATACACACATTCCATCCCATCTTATAATGGTGTCTTATAATCATTGCTCTATAGTGGAGCTATGCTTTGAACATTAAAAGTAGTAGGTTTCCCTTCAAACTATTGGTTCTTTAGCATGCATCAGATACCTGGAGGGCTTCTTAAAACACTGATGGATTAACCCTTTTCCAAAATCAAAATTCTGGAGAAATCACATAAATTTAAATTTTGTGTTTTGTAATTATTTTTTTCAGAGATAAGCTGTTCATTGAACAAGGATATTGCTAATCCCAAAAGTTGGGAATTATGGTACATGTGAAGTATTTCTTCATCAACCTATAATTGAATATGAATTTGGCTTGAAAATAATGGCTTCACCTCCATTGCCTTTTTCTGTCAGAATGAAAGCTGTAAAAAAGTGTTTCTAAGACTAGAGTAGTGTAGAGACTCTTCAAAAAACTCTCTTGATACTGCCATATAGAATTAAATTGTTTTGATTATAATGTTATTTAAATATGTATAAAAATAAAATAGGGCTGAACTCCTTCTGTTTATACCCATTATATAACTATAAAACCAAACATCTTTACAAATTAAATACGAACAAAACAGCAAAACCATTACATGCAAATGAACATCATTACTTTAATGTGGCCAATAATGTTTTTTTTTTTCAAATCTGAAGTCTCACACAAATCACGAATATGAACATGGTGGTGGATGCTCCGTGGCAGGTTCGTTGCAGTTTGTTAGCCTCACAAGCCAAGGGCTGACTCAGTTCAGCCGTCACTCTTCTCAGTTAGATTCTGTGGTTCTTTTGTGTGTCTGTAGCCAGAGATCTTTGACCTGTGCACTCTATCGATGTATCCTAAGGCATGAAGTCCAACCTGCTTCTCTATCATTAACTCAAGACATCAGTGAGAGTAGCATTTCTTGATGCCTCTGTATGTATAAACTTAAATTCACACAGGGAAATAGCATACAAGATGACCTAGAATATGGTTCCATTAACTTTCTAAAAAGTCAAATAATGGAAACATAAAACTTGAAACTCCTCAGAGAGAGTTTATACCCAGTAAAGAATCTCCCATTAACTAACTAAATTTCACCCAAGTTCGCTGTTGATGTCAAATGAACTTTGCTCTTCGGATTTTTGGATTTCATGGGAGCATCTCCAGTCCATTGACAGTGTGAAGTGTACCCTGAATCTGTTCTGGGATTTTTATTGTTCAGTAAGAAAGCCATATTCTGAATTTCACTGCATATCATTTTGACTGATCTGATGGAAATGTGGATCTGGTAGCCCCACATGGAAATAACCAGGGATCATTTATTACGTGCTGTGAATTTCATGTCAGAATGGAACACTTTCTCCATTTCCACATATTATTTATAAAATATTTTTTTCTAGAATAGCTTCATACTCTGTCTTGCAATATGTCCATGCCTGTTTAATTGATTTGACACGTGTAGTATATCTGACTGTACTCTTTGGTCATAGCATCATTGTTATTACTATTTATTAATGCTCTTGATAACATTTTGTGTTTTCATACTGGGTGGGTGCCAGAGAAGCCAGACATATTCTTCTATTTTCTATGAATAACAAAGCTCAAACTTAGAAAAGTTTTGGCATATTTAACTTTTATCCTGCTTGTAACCAGATTCTATTGTCAATGATTCCTAATCCTGTGTCTCCTTGGTGGAGTGTACATTCTATTTGATTGCTGTGTCTTCAGAGTGTGATGCAGCTGATCAAAATCAAATCAGAATTCTAATCAGTTTGTTTAGTAAGGGCTGTTTACAGTGAAGCTGTGAAATAATATATAATTTCCATATTGGGTACAACTTTATCTGGGCATTCATAAATGCCCATTGTTCACCTATGACCGAATCATCATTTTATTCAAAATGTCAGCCTGCAGGTGTGTTATCATAAACTTTATTCAATGTTTCTTGACACTCAGCAAAAAGTTTCTTTTTGTAAGTTATACAATTTCAATCTAAAAGTTTTATGTGCTTCAAATTCTTTAAAAAAAAAAAAAAAGAATTGATGGAATGACAGTCAGTATGGTTTTTATTATTTGAGGGCACCAACAATTCGTATTTTTATAGTAAGATCCCAGAATCTGTAGTTAAAAACTCCACAGAAGGATAGTTCTAATGGACATTTGCTGACGGTCACCGTGCAATCATTTGCTACCAAGAGAGCACTGTCCTCAAATATAATTGAAATAAAATAGTTACTGTGCTGCTATAAATCTAAATAGCAGGAAAATAGTAGGCTAGACTCCCCCAGCTTGCTGAGGACACCTTAATGGAAACATAAATACCATAATCACAAGCTTTTTGCATGCATTTTACAACTAAAGAGAAAATGCCGATTTTAAAAGAAAAGACCTCTGTGAACTTGTTTTCTCCCCCATTAAAAACCGGAATCCAGTTGTGTCAAAAGGAAGTCTTCCAAACACAGAGCAAACTAATTTTCTTAGCTATGGGCCATTATTAAACATGCGCTCTTTTTAAAAGGTTGGGTCATATAACAAAGTTGTATTTGCTATTCAAAAAGTCAAAGACCATTTTATTTACTTACATTTACTTAGTATTTTATTTTTAAATCTCTGCTTTTCTTGAGATGTGAGAATGATATTTCAAATGGAGTCCATCTCATTGTAACATTGTTTTGCAAGTTGATGCCCTTGCTGATGAATGAGCTCTATGCTGACCCCATCTCGTGTCCCTCCTACCCATCTCTGACCTTGGCCAGCTCCATCCACCTCCTCCATCTGCCTGGACCACCTCTCTCTCCCTACTTGCTGAGGATCCACCTTCCTTCTTTTTGACCAGCCCTGTGAGCACTATTCCAGATCCCAATCCTACTCCTGCAGGGAGCCTCCTCCTCCGTCCTCCTTTTTGTCCCTTCTTAGCCTGTGTGTCTCTGCTGCCACTTCCTCATAGCTGGTAAGCTTGCTGATGTCTTGATCATGTTGCTTAAAAAAAAAAAAAATCCTTTTTACCCTCTGGCTATTCTCTGCCCTACTTTCCCTCTTCACTTCTAATTCAAACTTCTTGAAAGATTAATCTAGGATTGATAGAGACTCCTGTTTCTTCTTTCCTGCATCTTGTTCTCTCCATGTGGTAGGGGGAATAATGGCCCTTGCAAAGATGCCCCACCCTAGTCCCTGCTGCTGCTGCTAAGTCGCTTCAGTAGTGTCCAACTCTGTGGTCCCTGGAACCTGTAAGTAGGCTCCTTCACGCAGCCAAAAGGATGCTGCAGATCTGATTACATTATCTTAAAGTGGGGATGTTTCCCTGGATTCTCCAGCTGGGCCCAGTGGATCTTAAGTGAAGAAGGCGAGAGAATCAAGGTCAGAGAGAGACTGTAGATGTAGACTGCTGCCATAAAGGCAGGAAGGAGCCATGAGCCCAGGAGGTCAGTGGATTCTAGAAGCTGCTAAAAGCCAGGAAGCAGGTTCTCCTTGAAAGCCTCCAGAGGAACCAGCTCTGTTAACCCATTGGCTTAAAGTCCAGCAAAACCCATTTCAGACTTCTGACCTCCAGGATTCAAATGTGATAAACTGGAGTTATCTTAAGGCAGTAGGTTTGTGGGCATTGGGTTACAGCAGCCATGGTGTGTTACTTTCCCAATCTTGGACTCCTGGTTCAGTGAATGCTTCTGTTTTTTCCCTCTGGGTCACTCTGGCCTCCCTGAAGCTCTGTTCTTTTAGTTTTTATGTCCAGTACTGCTATCTCTTGCTTCCTTTCTGACTCTTTCTTCACTGTCTCTTTAGAGATTCTCTTCTATTTGTCTCCTAATTTGGTATTGCCTGAGGAAATAGCTCTGACCACTGATAATTCCTATGTGTTCTTGGGTTATAGCTTTAACTGCTCTGAAGCGCTGGTGATGCTTATTCTGCACTAACTCAGTCCTCCGTAAACCCTAGATTCTTAGAGCTAACTACCAGCATGTGCTTTCTTTGTCCCCAGGCACCTAAACCCCATCCAAAACCAAGTTCATGGTTTCTCAGTTCAGACCCCCTCTACTATCATCAGCCTAATCTCAGAGAATGCTGTCACAACCCTCACATTGACTCTAGACAGTGTTTTCTTCTGCAGCCAGCCTCCCGCACCAGACATCAGTCAGTGACAAAGGCCTAACGATTTTACATTCTGAATAATTCAAAACTCCTTCTCTCCTGTTCTTACACACGGATGTTGGCAGTCATCTCCTAGCTCTTCTCCCAGCCTCCAGTCTTATTCTCGTCAAATTCCCACAATACCTGGAGTTTTCTATCTAAAATTAAAATCTGACATTTCATTCTCTTGCTTAAATTTGTTCTCCAGCTGCTCATTGTCTCCAAGATGCAGTCCAAGCCCTCAGCACGATGTCTATGGGCCCCAGAATCTCTCGTTTTAGCCTCATCCTTAATTATGTCATATTGGCTCACATCATACTTTTCCTAATAGAGGATCAGCCTCAAAGTATAAATCCAACTTCTTCTAATTCATGGATGAATTAAGTGGCTCTTTGGTGTTATATGTTCTGCAAATGTTACATTTTGGTGAGTAAAAACAAGCCATCACCATTCATTAAGCTATTCTAATATAGTTAGAGATGCAGCAATTAAATTAAAGGCTGAGGTGACATAAACAACCCAACAAATGAAATCTTGAATGTAATGAAGCCATAAATAAGGTCATGGCTAATTTTAAAGACTTCTTGTTTAATTCTTTTTGTTGATTAACATTGCCTGAAACCATAATTTGTTTGGAGAACTAATGTGTAATGGGGGTTGTTTATTTATATATTTGTTTTAGCCTTAGAGAAAGTTTAAATATTCTGCAAAAATATGAGGATAAATGGAAACTATTTTAGAGCTTGGTACTTATTTGGCAAACAGTGCTCTAGCAGAGTGTGTTCATTTTGTTTTAATGTCTTTCCTTTTGCAAGGCACTGAACTTTGGGGTCTTTGATGATGAGCTGGCCACACTTTTGGAAATTCCCTTTAGCTGCTTGGTATTTCATTTGATTTTCGCCTTCACACAGAAACTCTAAAATCCTGCTTTACATGCAACTCATCATAATAACTCATCTTTTTATTTTGACCCAACCACCTGGTTGTTCTGTCCTTTTAGACAGTCCAAACCTGTGGATTCAAGTACCAATCTTATTGGTATTTAGTGGTCTTAGGTTGGTGGTTCTTTCCTTCTTGCTTCTGCACCAAGATGGAATATCAATCAGTTCTTAATATAAATTCATGAGGATTTATGTGGAGCCCTATTGTGAGATGCATTTTCAACTTCTTGGGAGACTTATCAAGATCTGAATTCAAAATCCATTTTTAAATTAACTTCTCAGATATTCTAGAGCTTTTCCTTGGACCCCTCACTGTGGATAACTGTTTGATTATTCTCTGTTCGATGCTTTTTCCTTTCTACTTCCTTTAGTGCCCCATTGGTTGATTTTGTGTAACTTAAGTAGTTGATTAGTAATGATGTTTGTTTTCTTTCCAATCCTTAGTCCTTAGATTCTTCCACTAAAATAGATGTGGAGATAGGAGTGTGAAAATTCCAAACCTTCTGTATTGTCACAGAACAGAAAATGATGAGATAATTCATATATTCTGTGGCTCTGCAGTAATTACTTAATATACACTTAAAATTGCATAAAAGGGAATCAACAAATCTTTGTAGAATGAATGAATGAATATTATTATGTACATTTCTGTAAAACTCAAAAAATATTTTTAAAACAATTTTCTTACTTTATACCTTTCATAATTAGTTCTAGCAAATAAACTACACAGGATTATATTGCTGAATCTTTAGGAATACAGAGTTTTCAAAATATTTGTCTTTGAAATTAAGTACCTTGGGGCCAGATAAGCATCTCCAGGTGGTTCCTTTTGGTAGGGTGGTGAAATGGGTGGGTGGCTCTTTCAGCTTAGCTTTTTTCTGATGACAGAATTCTTAAAGAAGGTTGGGAGCAGAGATGGGCAGGATGCAGAAGGAACTGGGGCTTATTCGAGAACATGGGGTATCCATGGAACAAGTTAACAGACAGCATGATGCCAGGAGTTCCGTGGAACTGCCAGCTGTTGTGGACTCGGACAAGGACAGTAAATTCTGGCACCCTGTTTCTTGAGGCATGAGGGTTTTCTCTAAATTTCACAGTCTCCATGTGGCCTATGAAGGAAAGGAAGACCTAGAAATGACTTTAATTCTATAAAATTCTAATTCTGATGCAGGAGAGTTCCGATTTCAGTTTTGGTTTTACATGCTGTGTTGGTATAGCTTTAAAAAAACAATCACCTGCTTTGTGACAGAAACTCAAGCTGAGGATAAATACTTAATTCAAATTATTTTCTTTCCCTTCTCTTTCTTTTTTTCCTTTCACGTGGATGTTCAAGCTTTGCGAAGTGGTCAAGGGCTTAAACTCTTTGAACAAGCCCTGGATTCTGGTATGGATTCTTCTTCTAGCCTCTGTCCCCCCTGCCTCCCCAACACTTAATTGGCAGCTACAATGTACAAGGATGTGGGAGGGGTCTGGATACAGAAATGAATAAGAGATTCCCCTCCCACTTCCTCTCACTTGGTGCCATGTGACAGATGACGCATGACCTGTGTTATACAGAGTGATATGAATTCAGTAGGGAGGGGAAGGCAGGTTGGGTGACACCGGACTGGTTGCCATTCCAAGTGGATTCTGGGGCCTTGCCGGAGTCTCAGGCCTGTAGAGGAATTATGCAGTTTGTGGCCTAAAAAAAAAACAAATCATGCAGTTTTCTGTCGAAAAAAAAAAAAGTTGTTTTTTCACGAGCATGATATTGGAGAATTCTCTGTTTTTTTAAAGCATCTTTTCTGTGTGAAACTTTTAGGTTCCCTGACTTTTAATTCTGATGCTACAGTTGATGCCTGTGGCTTTTTACATTCTATACGGATGCTCAGATGTGCCTGGCTAAGGACATTTGATTGATTTCTGTAATTAAGAAGCAACTTAACCAAAGAAATTTGGTACAGGACTTAAGCTTGAATAGTCACAGATTCATTTCTAAACCAGGGGACTAGGGTGAAAAGGGTTATGACCTTTGAGACACAAATGAAGACGGTGAGGGCCTGGGGCTGTGGTCAGACCCTCCCCAGCCCGTGACTTGACCTGTGGACAAGCTCACCTTTGGACACTCTGTTTGGCTTCCCTCTGGAGGTGTGGTTGGAATTTTTTCAAGAGCATTTTCAATAGTTCTGTGATATATTTAAATAAAAATGACCACTTAATTGCATAATATTGGTATTATAAATGCCTTGTATTCATTATATGATAATTAATTAAAATAAGGTTCAGTGTTAATATGTAGTAGAGTATTATGGATGTTTTATTTATGGTACACAGGAAATGTCCCTGGTGATTTTTTTTTTTTACTCCCAGTTTAGAAATGATAAATCAAATATGAAAAGGAACTAGATGTTTTTCTTTAACAGTGTGTCTTTTTCTGGCACACACATCCACGTAACTGGCATCAGCTACATATGCACCTCACAAAATCAAGTCTGACTGCACCCAAGGATAGCTAAATGCCCATCAAGGAGTCAATGAAAGCATTTGAGTTGTTTTAATTAGCTAGGTGTGATTTAAAGGTTGCCAAAATCAAAAAGGCTTATTCATTTTTCATCAATAATCACTTACCTTAATATTTCATTAGAACCTGCTGATTTGCAGACCTCCTTCTGGGCTTTGATTCATTATGACTGCAGACATAATTTAACTTTCCCTCTTTTTCCCATTCTGTATTGTACTCTTTCATCTGTGAGACACTGTTAAGATGTTTCCAACATTCATGGGGCTGCTAATTGAGCCAACCTTTTTTTGCTTCTTTAAACTGTACTTAAAGCTGAGGGTTCTAGGCTATGGAAAGCTCTGTGTGTGTGTGTGCAAAGTCAGTTTTCTTTCATCACTTGAATATCTGGTAATAATGTGCAAACTTTCTGTTTCCTATGTTCTGAGATTAAGGGCTAATTTCTCATATACAGAAGTCAGGAAGTAAATAGTTTGGGTGCAGTCTTAGACTGTGCCATTAATCTGAAAACATCTTGTATGTGGCACACGCAGCAGATGAGACTATACTCTATGCATATACCTTGTTTTCAAAACAGTTCTCTGGTTGCTTTGGATGCAGACCCGCACTTCATCTCTGCACACCTTTGTGTCCTCAGGTACTGGCATCATCCCCGGCTTCTATGACGCCCCCTTGGGGGTGCTGCATGGACCCAGGAAGACTGAGAGAGGATCCTCACATTAATATGTCGCATGTGTGGAAGACAGCCATTCCTCTTCTTAAATTGTCCCTTGACTATGTGCCTGTTCTTAGCCACAGACAGTCCATGCAAGAGGTGGGGATCTGACTGGAACCTCTTAAAACCCCAGACTTCAATCACTATCCTTAAATGTGTAGAAAGTCCTCATTTTTTAAGAAGTCATTCATCTAAAGCATGGAGACAGGCTAGATCCCTAACACAGACTGAGATTCTGACAAGCTGATGCTAGCAATGAAAAAAAAAAGGCACATTAATAAATATTTTTACTTTTCCAGATTAACTATAAATACTCGATGTCTGTCTCCTATATCCACATTAAACCATTTGTATAAATTACATATTACTAACATTCACCAACTGTAGCAGTTTTGAGGCTAAGTAAAAATTCTTGTAAAGAAATAAAAACTTGTGTGCTTCAAAATTAGGTAAATATATATTGAATTACAAATATTTTCACTGGACAAGAAGCTTTCTTACCTTTTAAATATTTCCTAGAAAAAGAAGTGCTGACTTTCCTCATGTCCAAGATTTCTGTTACAGAAGTATGTCTGGAAAAAATGAATGAACCACCAGCAGATATATAGATATCTGCTTATGGAGAATTTAAAGAACACTTATGCATTTGGACATATTAGCCACCACTAAAAATTAAAAGTCGTTGTTTGCCCAGAGCTACTCTTTACATCTTGCTTCAGAATGTTTGTTGGAAACACTTTCCATAAAATAGATTTATTAAAGTTAACATGACTTGCTTTGGGAGAGTATGTAGGTTTCCGTAATTCTTTTCTTGGCATATGATGCTCTTCACAATTCTGGGAGCAAGTGTGGAGGTAGAGTGGACAAGGTCTCTTTGCTAGACTTCTCCTTTAGCTCTGTGAGCTTCTCAACCTGCCTGTCCTGCTTAACAGTCTTTGTCCCTTCTGCCCTTGAATATAGGTCTGAGGAAGCACAGCGGGTTACATTGTCCACTGCGGTGGTTTTAGATTTAGATCTTGGCTCTGCCATTTACTTGAATGGCTGGCAAGTTATTTAACCTCTGTGAGCCTCGTTAAACTCATCTGTATTTAAAATTTTTTGTCCCATTGTTGGACCATATGTCAGGTGTGTCCTGATTTTTATATTTAGAAAATACATTCTTTATAACCGTCCATCATGATCTGTGTTAGCGACTGTTGGGGGTAAAAGAGAAATACAGGTCCAGCCTCTGATAGTAATGCTCTTCTAGTCTTCTGGGAGAACAACAGACGGATTTAAATAACATAACCAGTTTTATGGACCATGCTGTTTATTCTAATAGCTAGACCAGAATGGTTTGATTGACTTTTTAAAAATCTGGTATGTTTTTTACCATATGGCCAAAGCCATATCTAGGGTGCCAAGCTAATAAGCCTCCTTTTCTCTGCCAGTGAACCATGAAAGTTGTTAGCAAAATGTTTTATTGTGAATTGATCCATTTTCCAAGCTCTTGGTGATATAAACACCATCTTAAAAGATAAAGTGTAGATTACCAAACATTGGTCACTGAAAATTTGTTGCAGCAAAGGACCATAGACCACCTGTCTATAGATGGCCCAGAGTGGAAGGTACATAATATGGTTAGGGATGCCTGAAAAATGTTATAAAACTACCCTAAATCAGTTGGTTGTGGGTACACAGTACAGGTTATGTTCTTTTGAATGATGTTGTAACATGAGAAGAATGTAAAAATGTGTTTAGTAATACTTTGCAATAATATATTTTTTGGAGATAGGGTTTAAAATAGAATGACTTTGTGCTTCCCTCATTTATGACAACTTTTTATACAAAGGGCTCAATGTGCAAATTCTTCTGAATAATAACCACTAATTCCTGTGTATAACAATGTAATGATGTAATGGGATTAGTTTGTTCTCTAATCGATCAATTCTTAAAAGAGTTCATGGCATTTCTAGCTTCCTCGTACCATCAGACTATTTGTATCTTTCGTTTTCTCTCCTCATGTTTGTGTCTTCCTTTACATCCTTCGGCATATATACCATATTTAAATTAGCTTCTAAAAAGTCCTTTTGCCTCTTCCATCCTCACAACCCTTTCAGGATCTGTCTCTATGGACTGATTTTTTTCCTGGTTCTGGGTCATATTTTCCTCCTTCTTCTTTTTTTGAATTTATTTAATTTAGACTGTGCTAGGTCTTTGCTGCTATGCGGGTTTTTCTCTAATTGCGGTGAGCAGGGGCTGCTCTCTAGTTGCCGTGTACGGACTTGCCATTGTGGTGGCTTCTCTTGTGGAGCACGGGCTCCAGGGCACCAGGGCTTCAGTGATTGCAGCACGTGGGCTCACAGTTGCAGCTCCCGGGCTCTAGAGCAGAAGCTAAGTAATTGCGGCACATGGGCTTGGTTGCTCTGCGTCATGTGGGATCTTCCCAGATCAGGGATCAAACCCACGTCTCTTGCTTTGGCAGGTGGATTCTTTACCACTGAACCACTAGATAAGCCCCCTCCTTCTTCTATATCTACTAATTTTTTCATCAGCTGTCATATTTTGAAATTTAGGATGTGGAGGATTATATTTTGTTCTGTCGAGTCAGAGTTACCTCCCTAAAGTTGTTTGGGTGGCATCAGTTCTGCCCAAAAAACCTGACTGCAGAATCAAGTCCAGACTTCTTGGTGTGGCAGTCTCCTCCCAGAGAACCATCAAGGTCTTAACCCTCTGTATCGTCCTCTTCAAAACTCTAGTCACTCCAGGCTGTTTACCATCCTAGAATATATCAAGTATTATTCTTCCTCAGTTCCCACTGCATGTACTTTTATTTGTTTATTTTTGATCAGTCTGGAATTGATGCATTCAGCTCTCTTTATCTCTGTTGTTAAAACCCCAGTTCTCCAAATGCCATCTTTCTGCAGTATAGTAACAACTATTTGGAATGAGTCTGTCCTTTTCCTTGGATTCAAAACAGTTTGTATGTCTACAAATGACTTCCTTAAGTGCTTGGACAGCATAGTTGGAAACTATCTGTCTCCCCTCTACTTTTTGCATGATTTTTTTTTTTCCTCCACATTTTTCTGTATGTTGTCTTTAGCAATGGTGAGAAATCATTGTTAAGTCATTCCCAAGAACTGTGGTTAGGACCTGACTGCTGCTAGAAAATTATCTCAGATATAGGGTCGTGATCACTCTGTTACACATGTACACAGATTACTTTTCCTGTTAAGAAATGAGGACTTATCTATAAGGAGGTAAAGATAAGGATTATGCTTTATTTAGCCTCATACCTTCCAAATGCATTTGTTTATGTTTGGAGAATTTTAAAGTGGGTATGTAGGATGAATTAATGAAAAAAAAATTTGGCTTCAAGTAGTTTAGTGATTTGATTTATTTGAGAAGAGTCATTGGAGAAGGCAATGGCACCCCACTCCAGTACTCTTGCCTGGAAAATCCCATGGACAGAGGAGCCTAGTAGGCTGCAGTCGATGGGGTCGCTAAGAGTCGGGCACGACTGAGCAACTTCACTTTCACTTTTTACTTTCAAGCATTGGAAAAGGCAATGGCAACCCACTCCAGTGTTCTTGCCTGGAGAATCCCAGGGACGGGGGAGCCTGATGGGCTGCCATCTCAGGTTGCACAGAGTTGGACACAACTGAAGCGACTTAGCAGTAGCAGCAGCAGCAGCAGCAGCAGAAGAGTCATTTACCTAACATGCGACTTCAACATGTAAGAATAATTCAATCCATAAATATTGAGTACCTGTAACTTTCGAGTAACCTATCAATGACATGGAACAGAATAGATTGCTTTACAAATCCATTATTATACTATTTTTGTTTTTGGCTAGGACTTTTCCCCCCAAAATAATTGTAATTCAGTGTTAATAAAGTTGCATATATATTTTTTCTTTGTACATTTCTTAAGCCAGCCATAATGGAAATTCTTCTACCGATAATGCTGGATTCAAGACTGAGAAACAAAGAGCTTAGGTTATTTTGGGACTCTTTGGTATCTCTATCCTGTCTGTTTTCTTCCTGTACAGCTAGCTACTCAAACACTACTGGGCACTGTTTAACTAGGTGCAACATTTTGCTGATTTTCTTTAAGTGTTTCCTGAGTAAGAAGCATATAATCCCTTAATCAGCTTCTTTTGAGATGTCTGTTTACACTAAACACAGTCCTATTCCAATTAGTCTCAAATTCTAAGCAAAAGTTCGGATAATTAAACACTGTCTGAAGGAACATCCCATTACTGTACTGCAGCAGTGAAATTGAGGTACAGTTCAGTTCAGTCACTTAGTTGTGTCTGACTCTTTGCGACCCCATGAACTGCAGCACCCCAGGCCTCCCTGTCCATCACCAACTCTCGGAATTCACTCAGACTCACATCCATTGAGTCAGTGATGCCATCCAGCCATCTCATCCTCTGTCGTCCCCTTCTCCTCCTGCCCCCAATCCCTCCCAGCATCAGAGTCTTCTCCAGTGAATCAACTCTTCGCATGAGGTGGCCAAAGTACTGGAGTTTCAGCTTTAGCATCAGTCCTTTCAAAGAACACCCAGGACTGATCTCTTTTAGAATGGACTGGTCGGATTTCCTTGTAGTCCAAGGGACTCTCAAGAGTCTTCTCTAACACCACAGCTCAAAAGCATCAATTCTTCGGCACTCAGCTTTCTTCACAGTCCAATTCTCTCACCCATACATGACCACTGGAAAAACCATAGCCTTCACTAGATGGACCTTTGTTGACAAAGTAATGTCTCTGCTTTTGAATATGCCATCTAGGTTGGTCATAACTTTCCTTCCAAGGAGTAACTGTCTTTTAATTTCATGGCTGCAGTCACCATCTGTAGTGATTTTGGAGCCCCAAAAAACAAAGTCTGACACTGTTTCCACTGTTTCCCCATCTATTTCCAATGAAGTGATGGGACCAGATGCCATGATCTTCGTTTTCTGAATGTTGAGCTTTAAGCCAACTTTGTCACTCTCCTCTTTCACTTTCATCAAGAGGCTTTTTAGATCCTCTTCACTTTCTGCCATAAGGGTGGTGTCATCTGCATATCTGAAGTTACTGATATTTCTCCCGGCAATTGATTCCAGCTTGTGCTTCCTCCAGCCCAGCGTTTCTCATGATGTACTCTGCATATAGTAGAAACAACATTAAGCTTGTTAGCACTTTCATCAATTTCATTGATCAACTACACTGAAGGACTATATACTGATGTAAAGGAATTTTTTTTTGTCTCAAACTTCAACATTATGTGACTTTGGGAAACAACACTTCTCTCCTCTTTTGTAAGACTAAATAACTATATACAAATAAATAATAATTTTAAATAAATAAATAATAGTCACTCTCTTGTGTGGTTGTGTGGGATAAATGAAATAATACAAGTAAATTATTTGATATAGTAACTGCTGGCAGTATTATAAATACATATATTTAATGGTGATGGAGGTCAAATTTCATGTCAAACTCTGTTATGAGATGCAAATTATTATGTATAAGATGGATAAATAACAAGGTCCTACTGTAGAACACAGGGAACTATATAATATCCTGTGATAAACCATAATGGAAAAGAATATGGAAAAAAGTATGTATTTGTATAGCTGAGTCACTTTACCATACAGCAGAGATTAACACAATATTATAAATCAACTATACTTTCATAAAATTTTTAAAAACTATATTATGATTAAAAAGTTTTGTAAGTAGACCTTGAAAATTCAGTGAGAAGCACAGTCACTTGAACAAGCATTCTGTTTTAACATATTATAAAATTCTGGGCAACTTCTTGGACTTGTTTTTAAATGGAATTTAATCTGTATAAGCTGCTAGCCTAACTATGGAATAAAGTGAGATAATCCTTGAATGTGACATAGTTGGCAGTTTACTTAAAATATGTCACATACATCAGTTGTGTCCTACTCTTTGTGACCCCATGGACTGTAGCCCGCCAGGCTCCTCTGTCTGTGGAGTTCTCCAGGCAAGAATACTGGAAGTGGGTAGCCATTCTCTTCTCCAGGGGATCTTCCTGACCCAGGGATCAAACCCAGGTCTCCTGAATTGCAGGCAGGTTCTTTACTGTCTGAGCTACCAGGGAGGCCAATCTATGTCACATGTTGCTACTGCTGCTGCTAAGTCGCTTCAGTCGTGTCCGACTCTGTGCAACCCCAGAGATGGCAGCCCACCAGGCTTCCCCGTCCCTGGGATTCTCCAGGCAAGAACCTGGAGTGGGTTGCCATTTCCTTCTCCAATGCATGAAAGTGAAAAGTGAAAGTGAAGTCACTCAGTCGTGTCCGACTCTAGCGACCCCATGGACTGCAGCCCACCAGGCTCCTCCATCCACGGGATTTTCCAGGCAAAAGTACTGGAGTGGGGTTCCATTGCTTTCTCCATAGTTTGCCATAGTAGCTACCAATTTACAATCCTACCAAAAGTGCTTGAGGGTTCCCTTTCCTTCTCATCTTCACCAACACTGTGACATGTCCTTTCGATGCCAGCCCATTCTGACAGGTGTGAGGTGGTGTACGTGATAACAATTCTGTATTTCTCTAGTGTGTCCTGCAATGGTGTTAAATTGTTGGCATCAGCTGAGATGAGAGTTTTTCAAACCTGGATGGTTGGTAGATGAACCATTGTACTATTAATTGGCAATAGAATTTATTTCATAATGTGTGTGATCCGTTGCAGTGGTAAAATAGATTATTTTTAGATTCCCATGTAAAATTGTAAAATTGTTTTCTCACTAGATAATTATAATTGGCTCTGTGTATAACACAAATTTTAAATATTTTATGTTATTAGTAACACCAGCATAACAAGATAGAAATGCAAATACATTTTCCTGTTTCTTAAACTGTGGCTGCAAACAGAGAATTGGTTCTGTAAATTATTTTTAATGTGCACACATTTTAACAAGGTTCTTAAAGTGGTAATCATGTTTCGGTTTCCAGCATCGAGGGGTAGTGATGGTTTGACAGCCATACTGTTGCTTTCAGGGGTAATGAAATACTGGTTTTCATTAAATTTTATGTTAAAAGCCCTTATTTGGAGTCATAGATTTCTACCATTTTAGAGCGTGAAGAAACTTGATTTAAAAGCCTCCTGTTTTACAAAAGTGGGGACAGAGGGGTGAGGGTGTGGAAGAAAGTGACTGTTTCTTATCCCCATCTTTCCAGTTAAGAAAGTCTTGGTACCATGGCAGAAATACCTGATGGGGATCAGGAGACCTGCAGGCTGAGGTGGGGTAGGGGCGCTGTCCTTAAGTAGTGGTGCTGCCTTGGGTGAAATCCTGATCACAAGCGGCCTGTTCACAGATTTATAAAACAGGGATAATCACTCCTGGTTTGCCACTTACAGAAGAAATATATATTCATCAAATAAAGTATATTTGTGAAAGCATACTTACAAACACAAATATCTACCTGTGTTGTATCATACTGTTATAATTTTGCCTGCCTCTTGACCTCTTCCGTGACCTATAGAATTATGTTGAGTGGGTGAGTTAATTCAAAGACGGATATGAAAGCAACATGCCAGTGGTTCATTGGAATACTCCTAGACTTAAATATAAATACATTTTTATAAGTAATAAGTAAGAGTCTAATTGGACTTCACATGAGATTTTTTTTTAAAGAGAACTCAAAATGCATCATCTTGAGAATCGTAACCATATTTCCTTAGAAGTTAAATGCAGCAGACACAGATGTGTGTCTGTGAGTAAACAGTGCGTGTGTGATGTGCATGTTTATCATCCCTTTTATTGAGAACCTGGGAAGATGCTCTGGCCTGTGACAACCAAGTCCATTTCCACTAAGTCCCACCTTGTCATCCTTGCTGCTCCCACTGGCCAAGGAGGTCATGGTGCCTTTGACCATGTCCTGGGTTGTTTACAGTTTGTTACAGGTTCCCACCTAGCATCTGGGTGTCCCTTCAATGCATGTGGGCCAACGCACAAAAACCATTCTGTATCACGTGGTCCCCTGCCTCCTGTTCCATCCATCCTTTACTTGCCTCAGGGTGCTTCCTCCCCTTCAGTTTGGTTCTTTTATTCCTTTCTCCCTGCCCAGGCCCCCTCCCCGCAGGCCCTCTCTGGCCGGTCCCTCTTCTGTAATTTCTTGCGTACGTGTATTCCTCTCTCCCAGATGCCGCCTTATCTACATGTCTTATTACTCCTAATTCTGCAGGAGCAGAGACCCGACCTGTTGCATCCACCTGTGTGTCTGTAAGTTCTCACACAGTGGCTGGCAAGCAGCAGTTGCTGTCTGCTATTTGTTTAATGGCTGCATGCATGTGGAAAATTCTGAAAGAGATGGAAATACCAGATCACCTGACCTGCCTCTTGAGAAACCTATATGCAGGTCAGGAAGCAACAGTTAGAACTGGACATGGAACAACAGACTGGTTCCAAATAGGAAAAGGAGTACATCAAGGCTGTATACTGTCACCCTGCTTATTTAACTTCTATGCAGAGTACATCATGAGAAACACTGGGCTGGAAGAAGCACAAGCTGGAATCAAGATTGTCAGGAGAAATATCAATAACCTCAGATATGCAGATGACACTACCCTTATGGCAGAAAGTGAAGAGGATCTAAAAGCCTCTTGATGAAAGTGAAAGAGGAGAGTGACAAAGTTGGCTTAAAGCTCAACATTCAGAAAACGAAGATCATGGCATCTGGTCCCATCACTTCATTGGAAATAGATGGGGAAACAGTGGAAACAGTGTCAGACTTTGTTTTTTGGGGCTCCAAAATCACTGCAGATGGTGACTGCAGCTGTGAAATTAAAAGATGCTTACTCCTTGGAAGGAAAGTTATGACCAACCTAGATAGCATATTCAAAAGCAGAGATATTACTTTGTCAAAAAAGGTCCATCTAGTCAAGGCTATGGTTTTTCCAGTGGTCATGTATGGGTGAGAGAGTTGGACTGTGAAGAAAGCTGAGTGCCGAAGAATTGATGCTTTTGAACTGTGGTGTTGGAGAAGACTTGAGAGTCCCTTGGACTGCAAGGAAATCCAACCAGTCCATTCTAAAGGAGATCAGTCCTGAATGTTCTTTGGAAGGAAGGATGCTAAAGCTGAAACTCCAGTACTTTGGCCACTTCATGCGAAGAGTTGACTCATTAGAAAAGACTCCGATGCTGGGAGGGATTGGGGGCCTGAGGACAAGGGGACGACAGAGGGTGAGATGGCTGGATGGCATCACTGACTCTATGGACATGAGTTTGAGTGAACTCTGGGAGTTGGTGATGGACAGGGAGTCCTGGCGTGCTGCGATTCATGGGGTCACAAAGAGTCGGACACCACTAAGCAACTGAACTGACTCATGTGCGTGTGTTTCATGTATGTGTGCATGTACGTGGTAAGTTTTATGCATGTTTATAATGTGTTTTTATGGGTTTCTGTGTGTGCTTGCATGTGTGTTTATTGATGTATTGTGTGTATTGTGAATGTGTTTGCATGTATGTCTATTTGTACGTATGTTTATATGTTTGTCTGTTTGTGGGGTGTGGGCTCCCTGCCTCTTGCCTGGTAAGCAATCTCACTTACTTGCAGAAAATCCTGCTGGATGGGTGTGGGGGTTGACTGACTACTGGCTGTGCCTCTGAGAAGATCATCCCCACCAGGAACAGAGCAACCTTCTCTTTTTAAAAAGATTATTTTATTTTATTTTCTGGCCATGCAGCATGTGGGATCTTAGTTCCCTGACCAGGTGTTGAACCTGTGCCTGCAGCATTGGGAGTGTGGCGTCTTAACCGCTGGACCAGCTGGAAAGTCCCTTAAGCCCTATCTCTCTTTATGATGCTTCTTGTTTCTGGTTTTCAAAGAATCTCCTTTTCACCAAATCTAAAAATCCTATGTTATCTCCAGGCAGCTATATGTAAAAGGCTATTTATCAAAGCTTTTGCTTTTAACCCTTCTTGCACGGCCTTCTAAAAATTCCTCTTCAATAATATGTCATGGAGAGCTTGTAGAAGCTGTTAACATGGAATAATGCACAGTAAGGGTTTAATTCCTTTCACTAAACCTAAAAGTTATCTTACTACTAAAAGTAGAACTTTTTTGTATAAAACTTAGAAAATACAGAAAAATTAAAGATCTCACCCCAAGCCAATAATAACCTTTTAAGTATATTCTTTAAACACATAGACTGATATCTACATATGTGTACTTATACAAAACTAAAAATAGAGTTATATACATACCTTTTTAGGAATCTGCCTTTTACTTACTATGTCACAAACATCTTTCCATGTCAGGAAATAGTCTCTTAGAAAACATTTTATAAAATTACAGCTATATTTCATTTCATGGATTTTTCTTGCTCAAATTGATGAACTGCCCAAGCTTCAGTCTTCTCATGTGTAAAAAGGAACAATGCTGCTGCTGCTGCTGCTAAGTCGCTTCAGTCGTGTCCGACTCTGTGCGACCCCAGAGATGGCAACCCACCAGGCTCCCCTGTCCCTGGGATTCTCCAGGCAAGAACACTGGAGTGGGGTGCCATTGCCTTCTCCAATGCATGAAAGTGAAAAGTGAAAGTGAAGTCGCTCAGTCATGTCCGACTCCTAGTGACCCCATGGGCTGCAGCCTACCAGGCTCCTCCGTCCATGGGACTTTCCAGGCAAGAGTACTGGAGTGGGGTGCCATTTCTATTGCCTTAAACAGTCTCAGGGAATTAAACGAGACAACACACAGGAAGTACTGAGAATAATGCCTGTCATAGAAAGTACTCAATTGATTGTTCAGTTCAGTTCAGTTCAGTTGCTCAGTCGTGTCCAACTCTTTGTGACCCCATGGACTGCAGCATGTCAGGCTTCCCTGTCCATCACCAATTCCCAGAGCCTGCTCAAACTCATGTCAATTGATTATTAGTTTCAGTTTATATTTATCTATTTCCTACTGTCTTTCAACAACTTAACATGTCTTATGGTCTGTCGTCTACAATTTCTTGCAAATATAAATATGTACTTGCATTTCATCCATCAAATGTTTTTAAACTCTGTAGATATACATGTTCTTCATTTTCAAATAGTATTATCAAAAGATGGTAGGATATTTCTACTGAAGGCAAATCCTGAATTTAAAACACCTTGGGATTTGCCTTACAGATTTCCTTCTGAAAGTAGAAGTTCCTCTCACTTCCCTCAGGCGGTTTCATCCTTGGCCTCTGGGCCTCTGTGGCCTCTTTCATCGGACCTTGTGCTACAGGTCAATGATCCCCTAGGCTGTTCCAGAAAGACACGCTGGAGGCGTGTCAGCTCCCCTCCTGGTCTTTATTTCTTCTCTCTCAGGGCTCATTGGGTTGCTAGCCTCAGAGTGGTATTAGGTCAAAGAAATTATCCATCAGAGTTGAGGAACTCACCAGTAATCTTTCAGAGTGCACGTGACCTTAAATAAAAAGTTGTTTGATTTAATTTAGATGTTCTTTTCTCTTATTAGGTAAAGCATGAAAGTAAAAAATTTATTAAAGTTGGATTATTTTTACAATTTTGGATTAAAAAAATACTAATTTCTAATTCTAAGGAAGATCTAGTCCCCTTTTAAAATATGTCAAAAATAAATTTCTATTCTGAAGTTTTGTATATTAAAAAAATCTGTATTCATGGTCGTATAATGCAGTCTTTAGAGTTGGAAAGAAAATCCTGTTTAGGCTTTATTCAGGTTAACACGGTATATCTGTTATTTTTTTTCCCTCCATTTCATGAATTAATTTTTCTTACAGGGGGTAGAGAGTAAACATCTCTTGCCTGGACTTCTGTATCCCAAATAGAGACAATTTAAAGTGTTTGCCACAGCATCATCTTTTAAAAGCCCTTTTTTTCTGATTTTGAAAGTTAGTTTGCGTTTTTCATGGAATCCGAAATTAACTTTTTTGGCCAACCCATTATTTTTCTTATGTTTTTCTCTAGAAATTACACATATTCTCCCCCCAACCCCCACAAAACCCATATTTCTCTTTCTTAGTCTAAACCAAATGTTGGCTGCCAGCTCCTTTGTTCTGGGCCCATATGTGTGGGAGATATTTGAGACTGAGAGAGTTTGTCACCCTCCTGACATCTGTATTGTGGAAGTGGAACCCGCCATTGAGAAATGCTAACACAAAGCCTCTGCCATTCCTTTACCGGCGCATTCGAGAGATCCTGACCACATTTCAAAACCGGGAGAGCCTTGTTGAGCCTGAATCTGTTAGACTCTGAAATGCACCCTGGGTTTTGAGGAAGAAGTAAGCCCATTTATAGCTTTAATTACTCATTTGGGATACTACAGGCTGTTGCCAAAGCCAGTTATCATCAGCTTTGATTAGAAATCAGGAAAGGCAGCTGCTGAAATGCGGAGTGAAAAGAATTGTATTGGATTAGAAAGGCGTTCTTTTGAATCTGAAAGAGAAGGCATGCATCTTTGGGAAACATCTGAATATGCATTTATTTTAATAATTGAATAGCTAGAGGTATAGTACAGTACATTGTAGCTTGGAGTGGTTTTCATTATTAAATTAAGTGCCTTTGTTCAGTTCATCTAGATTTCCTATTGGCTGCTCTAGTCTTTTTCCTTTTAGCTCCAATTTAATGCAGTGTTACATCCCAATTTGTGGGTTGAAATGTGTCAATATTCATAAAATAAATTCATGAACCATCTTCCCAATCATTTGGGCTTGATGAAACACCATTTACCAGTGTGAAGCCAAGCCAGGAGGGGCATGTAAAAAAGTGCATTCAAATACTAAACTTAAAAAGACAGTGTTCTTTATTCTCAACTCTGTGTGCGTGAAATACTACTCCGAGTCCTATTATTTTCACAATGCAATTTCAGATCAGAACATATATCAGAATAATTTCATAAAAAATTTCTGATCAGAACATATATCAGAATAATGTCATAATCAAATGCTCGTAAGTAAATCAAAACTTTAGAGTTAAATTCACATGTATGTATCCATAGCTTGTAAAATCAAAAGAAGTGTCAGGAAGATAGACTTTCCACCTTTTGAGAGCTGTTTGAGGCTTTATCCTCCTTTCTTTAGTTGAACTTTGTTCAATGCCAGCATTTCCCCTGTTTCTACAAAAGATGATTACAGTTGCTTAAAGAAATAGATAAACAATATATATAGAAGTGTGCCTATCCCTTAAATAAATGTGTAATTGCTAAGAATAGTTGTATTTATATTCATATTTGCAAGAGAGTAAACATTTATGCAAATACACTAAGAGAAATTATCAAACACTTCTTTTCCCTGTGCTCTGGCTTCAAAGTAAAGCTGAGAAGTTTCACCCAATTATTTAACTCTAGGCAGTGTAATGCTTAAACAAAACAAAGATAACATTCTGTACCTACACAATGGATCAAAACAGCTTCCTTCATCCTCACTTTGGACCATCTGTTTAAAAGAAACTAAAAACCCTCAGGAAGCAAGCCTCTAATCTGTGGTTAAGAGTTTAAAGACACAGGCTCTCTCTGACAACCCGGTGCTCTGTACAGAGCGCTGTAATAGGTCTCGTATTAGCTGTAAAAGGCTGCCTGGTTTGACCTCAGCATCTGTCACTTACAGCTTCTCTGCTCTTAGTAGGAATTCTACACTTCTCTTTGTGGAGCATCTCAGTCTATGTTATTTTAACATCCACTGTTATAAAGATTGGTAATAATATTTTTCCAGGAGTTCAGTTATTCTTAAAGTTTTCAAATGCGTAATTTTCAGCCATCCCTCCCCTCTTGCCAATAACATATTTGCATAATGGAAGTCACTCAGACTGACTGGAGAACAGGCTTGATTGGTGCCAAGAGCACTGTGAAAACTGTGATCCCACTTTATTCTTTCTTGAATCTCAATAAAACTTTTGAAAGTTTTACCTTGGCTAAGAAATTTGGGCATCTGTTCATATTTTCTGAACTTCAGCATCACAGTGGGTTTAAGGCCCTTCCCTCCCGTGAGCTAGGGTTGCAAGACAGTCAAGTTGCAAGATGATGTGTACATACTATAAATGGGAAAACAACAATGGAAAGGCTTCTGCTTTACTAGGGTGGAAGAACATTTTTCATAAATTAAAGCTTTTAATGGCTATTGTATACTCATGATGCTGCTGCTACTGCTGCTAAGTCGCTTCAGTCGTGTCTGACTCTGTGCGACCCCATAGACAGCAGCCCACCAGGCTCCCCCATCTCTGGGATTCTCCAGGCAAGAACACTGGAGTGGGTCACCATTTCCTTCTCCAATGCATGAAAGTGAAAAGTGAAAGTAAAGTCACTCAGTTGTGTCCGACTCTTCGTGACTCCATGGACCGCAGCCCACCAGGCTCCTCCATCCATGGGATTTTCCAGGCAAGAGTACTGGAATGGGGTGCCATTGCCCTCTCCTTATAGGAAAATGCTATTATTTTTAATTCTTTCATTAGACACAATTAAATAAATTACCTCTTGTTTATTAGAATTGTAGGAAAACTTGAACAAGTGTGATATTAGAACTGTACTGAAACTCCCCTGGCAGTCCAGTGGTTGAGACTTCATATCTGATGCAGGGGGTGTGGGTTCCATCCCTGGTAGGGGAGCTAAGACCCCACATGGCTCTTGACCAACAAACCAAAACATAAAATGGAAGCAATGCTTTAACAAGTTCAATAAAGACTTTAAAAATGGTCCACATTAAAAAAAATAATAATAACAACTAGCTGTGGTTTTTCCTGTGGTCATGTATGGATGTGAGAGCTGGACTGTGAAGAAGGCTGAGCTCCGAAGAATTGATGCTTTTGAACTGTGGTGTTGGAGAAGACTCTTGAGAGTCCCTTGGACTGCAAGGAGATCCAACCAGTCCATTCTGAAGGAGATCAGCCCTGGGATTTCTTTGGAAGGAATGATGCTGAAAGCTGAAACTCCAGTATTTTGGCCACCTGATGCGAAGAGTTGACTCATTGGAGAAGACTCTGATGCTGGGAGGGATTGAGGGCAAGAGGAGAAGGGGACAACAGAGGATGAGATGGCTGGATGGCATCACTGACTCGATTGATGTGAGTCTCAGTGAGCTCCAGGAGTTAGTGATGGACAGGGAGGCCTGGCGTGCTGCGATTCATGGGGTCGCGAAGAGTCGGACACGACTGAGCAACTGATCTGATCTGATCTGATCTGATACCTATCAGGCAAGCCTATAAACAGAGGAGGCTGAGGATGGGGAATAAGAGTACATTTCAGCATCTGAGAGCTGGCATATACTGTGTTACTTCACATTGTGTCACTGGACGACAGGCTGTGCAGACTGTGGACTCTCCCTGTTCTCCAGCATCCTAAACTGTAGATGACTCCTGTCATAGCTGATCACAGACCTCAAAATTGGCCTTGTACTCTAGTAAGAGTGGGTCAGGTGTAATGGTCGAGGTCTTTTGTGACTCCAATTCTGTGTGTGGGCACGCGCTCAGTCACAACCAACTCTTTGCGGTCCTATGGATTGTAGCCTGCCAGACTCTTTTGTCCATGGGATTTTCCAGGCAAGAATACTGGAGTGGGTTGCTGTTTCATACTTAAAGAACTCTGTTTCTAGCATTTAGGATTTCACCAACTCTGGAACAGATGACTCTATCCTACTGGAACCTGGTGGTTGTATAGAATTTTCTTGATAACTTCTGTCTCCATTAATATAAAGACACTTAAAAATGTATGAATGTTTTTATACGGTTGGATTCTTTTAGAGGGGAAAGGTGTCAGCTGGAAAATGCATTGACATGGATATCGTCAGACATTTTCTCAGTACAAATAAAAATCATTTAATACTATGTCAGATATAAAAGACATGCAAATGCCAAATCAGTGATGATGACCTTCACTCTTGTAAACCTGCACTGTATTTAGATCAATGAGACCACCAGTGAATATCCTCAGTCAGAACTTGGTGAGATCTGGTTTCATGCAGTCACATGCACACATGCACAGGTTTGTTTGCCTATGTCAGTCATGGGACAGCAGCAGGTGAATGGCAGTGGTAGTTAATGTGGCATTTTATAAACACATAAATGAATCAGAAAAAAGTAAATTATTCTCAAAGAGTGACCATATGTAAATAATGCCATGTCCATTGCATGACATTATTCAATACCTATGAATAGGAAAAAACAGGACAAAGGCCACTAATTCAATGAGACTAGACAAAAAAGTCCAAATGGGAGACTGGGAGAGGGCCTAGAACCTTCCCAGCCCTTGACGTCATCTTCAGCCTCGGGACTGAATTTGCAAATCTCTTCTCTGTCTCTTCCCTGTTTCAGTATTATATTTTCAGGATAACTTTTTGTGACATTCCAGCCTTTGGAATTAAAAGGATGTTTATACTTCTATAACAAAATAATCTTACTTTGAAAAAAAAAAAGGATGCAGAAAGCACAGCAAAACTTAATAAATTCACATTGAGAAGGAGAAAGACCTAACCAAATTAGTGGCCTGAATTATAGAATCTTAAAAAAATTTAATAGTAATTTAATTACTTTCAGACTCATGGAGTTCCTTGGAGAAATTGCTTTGGTAAGTAGCTAAGAAAAATTTACAAATAGCACATCAGTGCATAAATAAAGCAATATTTCTAAAGAATCCACCATGGACTAGGATTTTTAAGTGGTTTTGCTCCCTTTAGTATATGCATGTTATGAATTTGCCTTGCAAAAAAATGATTCTCTATGAGACATAGGAGAGATATTCCTGATTTTTAAATTATCTGTGGTATTTGGAAGGTCATTTACTCCTTCATTCTTGAATTCACTCACTAAGCAAACATAGGTGGAGGTCATTATGCTGGGAACCCAGTGGTAAGTTCAACGTAGCTCCAGCTTTCTACATCCTGTGGGTTGGAGTTAAGGAAGTACATTTTAATGAATAAATATGTAGTTACCAATTATGCTAAGGATGTAATACAGTGCAGAAATACTTTAGGAAGAAAGATTTCTTTGACATGATGCCATTTGGGCTGAATCCCAAAGGACAGAGAGAGGTCAGATGTGCAGAGCAGAACAGTCTGGGCAGAGGGAGCTGCATGAGCTGGTGAGAGGCAGGGAAGTGGCCAGTGTGTTCCAGAAACTAGAAGGAAGCCAAGGTGATCTGGGATGAAATTGGAAAGGTGTGTGGAAATTGAATCTATCCAGGCAAGGCTTATGAGATGAGCTTTGTTCAGTGTCATGAGGGAGCTATTATAGAGTTTTTAATTATTTTAACTTACTTATGTATTTATTGGTCATGCCACACAATTTGTGGGATCTTAGTTCCCAGACCAGGGATTGAACCGAGACCCTCAACAGTGAGAGTGCTGAGTCCTAATGGCTGGAACTCCAAGGAATTACCTAGTGCTTTTACCACGTAAGCACAATCTGGTTTATAATTTTTAAATACACCAATGGCTGCTCTGTGCAAAGTAGATTATAAGGTGGGTATATTAGTTGTCATCATGAAAACAGAAACCACACTAGACTTTTCAGATAGTAAGGGGTCCTGATGACATGGGGGTTACAGAGGAGAAGACAACACAGAAGTTTCTAGAGATAACAAGTGCAGGAATAGCCCTCACAGCACAGAGTAGAGAATAAGCTGGCTTTGGAGCAGAGGAAGATAAATACCCAGCAGCGGATGCAGGAGAGCTGCCTGGTCCTGAAGGCAAAGCAGTGGGGTTTGGACTAGTTTGTGGGATGGAAATGGAGTTGATTTGAGAGAGATTTTGGAGCTGGAACCAGTAGGACCTGTTTTGATGGTGTGGTTTCACTGAGAAGAAGTTAAGAGCAAATCCCAAGCTTTAGACTGATGGATGGAGGTTGGGAAACCAAGAGGGGCAGATGTGCCGAGTGATGTAAGTATTGATTTTGAACATGTCAAGTTGTTCAGTCACTCAGTCATGTCAGACTCCTTGTGACCCCATAGACCACAGCATGCCAGGCTTCCCTGTCCTTCAACATCTCCTGGAGCTTGCTCAAACTCATGTCCATTGAGTTGGTGATGCCATCCAACCATCTCATCCTCTGCCATCGCCTGCTCCTCCTGCCTTAAGTCTTTCCCAGCATCAGGGTCTTTTCCAATGAGTCTGCTCTTCTCATCAGGTGGCCAAAGTATTGGAGCTTCAGCATCAGTCCTTTCAATGAATATTCAGGGTTGATTTCATTGTCAAGTTGGGATGTAAACTGTTGGGTTCATGAGTGAAGTGGTCAGAAGTGAGACATATATGGGAACCATTGATTTTCAGATAACATTTAAAAACTAGAAATGCACTATGTCATCTAGAGCAGCAGTCTCCAACCATTTTGGCACCAGGGACCAGTTTTTGGAAGACAATTTTTCCATGGGATGGGAGGTGAAGAATGGTTTTGGGATGATTCAAGCACATTAGATTTATTGTGCACTTTATTTCTATTATGATGATGATGATGATGATGTCAGCTTCTCCTCAGATAATCAGGCATTAAATCCCAGAAGTTGTGGATCCCTGATCTAGGGAAAGGATGGAGAGAGGAAGGGGCGAGTTCCGAGCCCTGGGGTTCTCCTGTTGTGAGAAGTAAGCACAGGAGTGGGAGAGAGTGAAGAATGAGGATGGCAAGAACAGTGGGAGGGAAATCAAGACAGGGTGTTTCTATAGAAATCAAAAGCAGAGGGAGGCAGTGGTCCCCCATTTGTAATGGTGCTGAGTGTGTGGAATGAGATGTAGACAGAAAGACGGCCATGGGTGTGGCCGCAGGTAGACAGTTGACGACGTGCTTGATAGGGTGAGCGATGGAAGACGTCATAGAAGGCTAGGACACTCACTCCATTCTGACACAAAGTGTCCTGAGGGTATGGAGAGGCCACACTTTCTCCAGCTCAGGGGCCCATGCAGAGCCAGGCACGTATACACAAAGGTTATTCCTGGTTGGCACTGCTGAATGGGAGTCCTGATCGTCTCCTTGCCTTTATTCTCTACCTGACGTGAGACGAAGACCCCACCTAGGCTTCTAGGTTGCTTTCTCCGCTGTATAGTTTGACTGAGTCTCCAGTGTGTACATTTCACAGATCCGTTACTTGATGCTTTTTATGACCAACTTCATTCAGTCATGCTGTTCAATAAATGAGGAAAACTCCATTCACAGGTGAAAAATCCTCGTCTGGAAAAATCAGAAAAGATGTTCTTGGGACTTAAGAGCTATTTAAAGACTTGCCTATCCCAAGTGCCAGAGTGAAACTGCATTTTAGCAGGTTTTCTAAACTTGTAGGTCTGTTCTGGGATGCCAGAGAGCAAGGTCACCGTAACCTTTTCAAGCTTTGCTGCCTGCTGGTTGCAGCCAGGTGAAGCCAGCTTCAATGAATGATCAGGGGGATAAAACTGCCATTTGATGGGGTCTTTGGAAACTGACATTTTGTCAGCTTTCTCAGGTCCTAAATATCCCATCTGGACCAAAAGCATAATTTAGATGTTCCTCTGGGTTTCCCAGGTGGCTCAGTGGTAAAGAATCTGCCTGCCAATGCAGGTGACGAAAGAGATGAGGGTTCAATCCCTGGGTTGGGAAGATCCCACGGAGGAGGAAGTGACAACCCACTCCTGTATTCTTGCCTGGGAAATCCCACAGATAAAGGAGCCTCACGGGCTAGTCCATGGGGGTCACAAAGAGTCAGACATGACTGAGTATACACATTAGTGCACTTGTGTACATATAAGATGTTTTCTCTAGTAACACCTGCCTCTTCTCTTGGACCTGGATTGGGAAGGGGATTGTTTGCTAAATGATCAATTAATATGGATGTCTTTAAAATGCCTGACATAACCTTGAGAGTTTAGACTCTTATCTCATCTTACAGAAGTTCTTTCAGTTTGCTTTGCTGCCATAACTAGGGGGATAAAAGCAGAAATCCTACTTCTTGGTCAAAGTGCTACTTTCATAGGAGGATAAAACATGCATTGTTTTACTTCACTTAACAGCAGGCCACACTGCTGTTCACTCAGGTGGTGTTTAGTAAGTGTGTTCTCCTGGGCCAAATGTCAAATATATCCCTAATGAGTTCAGTGACATCACTGATCCTGCTTGTGTTCCCTGCCAATAGTCGGCATTGTTGGAGCAGATCACATTAGCTGGCATTCAAGCACAGATGCCAAGGTCAGGGCATTAACAGGCGAAAAAAGATGAAGATTTAAAGCAAAAGTCTGTCTATGTCGGAGAACGGCAGGTGGCTGTTTGTGGAGAGCTGGAGACTGTCCGGAGGCCACCCTTGCCTCAGACACATTTACCATGTGTCTCCACCTTGTGAAAACCGTGTTTAAGCAGTGATGGACGTGAAAGATGATCACCGTTAAGCCACAGCTGCCACTTTGAATGTTGACTTTCAGACCATGCCACAGACAGCCCTGGCATTCTAAAACTGATCAAAATTTTATGACCTTCAGAGGTAACTCATATATTTCCAGCTAGTGTGACTTCTGGAAATAATGAAGTTCAGTAACCAAACAGTTCATGAGTAAGTTCTGTATTTGTCTTTTAAGATTTTAGCACTAAAACTTGTGGCAGATAAAGCAGAGAAAAATCTCATGTTACATACACTTTTTCCTGTTAAGGGTGGAGATGATAAATAATTTCATGTGTACATACGGATGTGGGGATGTCTAAATCCCACTTGACAAACTGGCAGGTTTCCGTGGCTAGGAGGAGCCTCTCCTTTGCATGCAAGTGGAGGAACCTAAGAAAGGAAACCAGTGTTAGAGGAGACATGTCTTTTAAAGTTATTACTTGTACATTTTCTCCTCTGTTTTCTCAATCTGTTGTCATTTTAGGGAGACCAGGAAAAGGAGTTCTTGTTTTGCAGGTGGCTGGCTTGAACAGTTAAAGTTTAAAAAAGGGCAAGACAGCCTGGTACCAAGTGTATTAAAAGAAACATAACTTTCAGTGTACAGCAAAGTGAATCATTTACATGTATTCATACATACATTCTTTTTCAGATTCTTTCCTCATAGAGATTATTACAGAATCTCTGTCTTCCCTAAGCAAACACAGATATTGGCTATATCCAAGTGCCTTTTTACTATTACTTTTTGACACATATAAACAAAATGCTTAGCTTTTACCAGTGTCAATCTAGGAAGAAGTCTGTCTTCGTAGAGTAGGCTGGGTAGAGCTAGGGTGAGAATGGAATGGGGATGGAGTGCTTCTGGTACCAGCTGGTGCTGTGGCCTGGACTGGGCTAAGCTGGGGGTATTTGTCTCCGTTCAGGGAATTGGCAGGTTGAGGTTCTCCTGGTTTCTGTGGCCAGGGTGGCTTATGTTCTCTTGTGTGTGTTTCTTTATTGGTTGCCATCTTTGATTAGTAGTTGTTCCATGTACTAAACAGAGCCCAAGTGCCAAGTTGTTTTCTGTGCTCAGGGTCTTCTGAAGCTGGGAGAAGAAAGGTAGTCCATATTTGACATGAATGATTTTCACTTTTCTCTCTCACCTCATAGCTGACCAAATGCGTAATTATGAACCAAAGCTATGGTGTTTTCAAATCACCCAAATGTAAATAGGAATTAATATGAGAGCCACATGATAAGTATTAGTGGATAAAGAGTTTGCACTTAAGACTTTCTTTATGTGACCCAAAGTATTCAGATGGGCAAATCGAATGAATCATTTAGAATGAAAGCAATGTTTTCTTTAGTGCATCTGCCTTCATCCATTCATTCCTTTGGCTGTTTACTCTTGGATTGCCCAACAACAAAAATAGTAAAGTTGGATTAGGCATGTTTAAAGCGTCAGAAACAGGATAGAACAGGGTTTGTGATCTTGAGCTTTCAATCCAGTTACACACGCATACATTCCTCCAAATACAGAGGAATAACAAAATGACATATGAATAATAACAGAATAATACCATTAAAGAGACGTATGTAAGCTTAATAGTCGTGGGATGTGTTTAGAAAGAAAAGAGCTAAGCCACCTTTGGAGGGGCAGACATGAAGTGCCCCAGGGGAGAAGGGGAGACAGCCCACACGGGCAGAGTCCTGGACTGATGCTGAGACGCTGGGCTCGGGAGGGGCAGCCCAGGGGCTGTGACACGGAGCTGACTGCGTGGCTGAGGCTTAGACCAAAAGGAACAGGGTGCCGGTGGCTGGAGGTTTTGGGGCTGAGGAAGATGATGCAGAGACACTGTTGGCAACTCTGGCACTTGGGTAATTGGGATATAAAAGGAAGAAAGCACAATCACAGGCAAAGTAAGGTGACTGTAGAAATGAAAGCAGAGGAGAGACTTCAGAATAGTCCCAGAGTTACCCTCCAGTCACAAAAGCACATGTTTTCCACAAAGGAGAAGGTGAAGGAGTTTCCACATGATGGGGGCTATTTATCAACATTATGTTGGGGACATGATGTTCATTCTTCTATTTTTCTATTCATTTGTTTAAACATTTTTATCACACTCCAGGCTAATCAACCGTCATGCTGCCCCCAGATCTTTGCTTCCCTATTTTTCACCCTAACCAATAATTTTAATAACTTAATTGAGGTATAATCTATAAACCATAAAATTCACCTTTTTAAAGTGTGGAATTCATTTATTTAAAATAAATTTATAGAATTGTGCAACCATCATTATAATCCAGTTTTACAATTTTCCATCATCCCCCAAAGTCCCCTGTGCCTGTTGGCTAGTAATCTCTCTGCTCATCCCCAACCCTAGGCAACCACTTACCTGCTTTCTGTCTTTATAGATTTGCCTTTTCTGGACATTTCACATTTCGTCTAAGTGGAATAATACATTATATTTTTTTTTACATTTGGTGTCTTTAGCTTTGCTTATTGTTTTCATGTTCATCTATATGGATCTGTATGGTCTATGTGATTCTTTACCATCTGAGCCACCAGGGAAGCCCCATCTATATGGTAGCATATATTAATAGTTCCTTCCTTTTTATTGCCTCATAATATTCTAGTGTGTGTATATTCTACATTTTATTTGCTTGTTCACCAGTAGATGGATTTTTTCTTTCAGTGTGAGGGTATTATGAATAATGCTGCTATGAACTTTTGCATACAGACTTTTCTGTGGATACACATTTTATTTCTCTTTAATCCCATCCAGGAGAGGGATTAAGGGGTGGGGTTGCTGGGTTATATCATTGGTTTATGTTTAATTTTTTAGAAAACCTGCCACACTGTTTTCTCAAAGTGGCTGTACTATTTTACATTCCTACCAGCAATGTATGAGAGTTTCAGTTATTTACATCCCTGTCAACCCTTGTTATTATTTGGTTTTTTGATTATGGCCATCCTCATGAGTGTGAAATAGTATTATGATTTTAAGTTGCATTTTCCTAATGACTAATGACATGGAACATCTTTTCATCTGTTTATTAACCATTTGTATGTCTTTTTTTCTGGTAAACTATTCATATCTTTTGCCTATGTTTTAATAAGGCTTGTTGTCTCATTACTGGGTTATAAGAACCCTTTGTATGCTTTGGATATAAGTACTTGAACAGAAATATGATTTACCAATATTTCTCACAGTTTGTAGCTTGTCAATTTTCTTAATGATGTCTTTTGAAGTCTTTAATTTTGATTAATCCAATTCATCACTTTTTTCCTTTTCTTGATCATACTTTTGGGGTCACAGCTAAGAACTCGTTCACTAACCCAAGACCTGAAAGAGCTTCTTTTATGTTTTCTTCCAGAGTTTTACAAATTAACTCCTACATTCAAGTTTGTGGTCCAGATGACTTTTGTGTGTAATGTGACATTAAGAACTAAAGTACTTTTATTTACATGTGGATATCCTAACCAACAATTAACTCAAGATAGACAAGAGTCTGCCTGACAAACCCATTCATTCATTTGTTTATTCATCCTTGAGAACACAGTTGGATAATTAAGTTCTTTCTGATGTATTCAATGTCCTGTCTTCTCCACTTGGATAGGAACTTGCTTCTTCTCTGAGTCTTTGTACACTTGCCTGTTGTTAAATGTGAACTCCGTGTGATCAGAATGTGTTTATGTTGTCTCCCCCACTCTTCATCTCCAGAGCCTTAGTGCTGGAAACCTAGTAAGACCTAAAGTATTTGGGGTTGAATTTGATTAAATATCAACCTCCGTGAGACTTGAACATCTCTTTCCCTCTTTTTCTCTTTTAAAATTTGAAATGTGCTAGCATTTGAACCATCAGCAACAATGAAAATAGTCCAGGGAACCAGCTTGTTCAGGAAAAGGAATAAATCATTCTAGCTGACAGGACCCAGGTTTCTGCAGAGCTGCTTTGTAGCTTTGTGAGACAGACATATAAAAAGGGATAGTGATTTGATGGGACTTGAATAGGATGATGGATAACTGCTACAGACCTAATGAAAGAGTATATCTGAGAATGCCTGGAAACCCTAGGACGACAGCAGTCGTGTGACCAGCTCCACCTCTATTATTATTTTCTCGTGGTCCTCCTGTGCTGAGTTCCACTGAGGGCCCTCCTCATCCCTGTTGATGCAGAGATGCACATTTTTCCATCTCTATGTCCTGTACGCTTCCCACTGTGGCCCCTGACACATCGTTTTTCTACTTCACAAGGTGAGACAACATGTGCCTTAGGGATTTATTTTAAATTTGCTGCAATAAAGGTTTGTTTATATTTCTTTGTGATCAGGTGAGACAGAATCTAGCTCATTTTCTCTACAGATACTTACTGAGGATTTAGCATGTATTAAGCTCTATGCCCTATGGCAGATACACATGCATACACACGCACGCACATGCGCTTGAGACCTGGCCCTTCCCCCATGGGGGGTTTTCAATATGTTTGAACGTTGATGAAAAAAAGAAGAAGTAAGGCTGCAATTCCCCTATGTGCCCCTGCAAAATCTGGTGAGATTTTCCCAAATCCAACTGAAAAATAATCTTTCCATATTGTCAGTGTAAGCAGGATTCGGTGAGCAGTGTATTCTGGATATTGATCTTCTTAACTATGTCTTAGGAAAAGCTTTTAGGTCAATCTCTTAAGGTTTGTTATTTTGAGATGGGAAGGTAAGGGCAGCTATGATCCTAGAACTCTCCCTCCAGAGGCTGACCTGCTCTGGTAGCTGAACATATCAAACAGTAGGGATCAAATACATGCTCACGGTTTAAGAATGAGCTTTTGAAGATCCACCTTTATGTCCTCACCTTCGCTTAAGTTTAAAACATGCCATGTGGAATAATGATCAGGCTGGGGTTTGGAGCCATGGAGATCTGGGCTGGAATCATGAGGCTGTGTGTCCTTGAGTATGTGACCCAAGGAAGGTCTCTGTTTCTTGTTCTGTAGCAATGGTGTTCAGACCTAGAGAGGCTGTAAAGACTGACTGAGGAATATGAGAAGGTGTGTGAACCTAAGCCTGGCACATAATAAGCTCTTATTAAATGACCATCATTATTTTTGACAATTTCTCTGCTGACTCGAATTTGATTGCTACACCCGTATGATCTCCACATAGCATTCTGTGCCTCACATAGTCTCTCTTGCTCTGATTCTCTTTTTGAATGCTCTAGATTTCTTGTGAAAGAAATCATGTATTACAGATATGTAATTACATATGTAATATGTAATTATACATATGTAATATGTAATTATACATATGTAATATGTATTACAGATATGGTGCAATGCACCTGCCATTCTGTTCGCCTCCCCTCTCAAACACCTGAGCAATATTCTGAAACTGGCATTTGTGCTCTAGCCCATTCTTTAAAACTCATCCCCATATATTAATATTGACTCCACAGTACCTAAAATGTAATCCACATCCAGGTTTCCCCCCGTTGGTATAGTTGTTTTGATCCAGAATCAGCTCAGTTCCGTGTAGTACATTTTCTTGCACTCTTTCTCAGATTCTTCCCATCTAGAACGTTCTCCCCCACGCATCCCCTTTTCATGACTGTTTTGACGGTGCCGTTTATGCAGTCCAGCTGGTGGTCTTGTATAACATCCTGGGTTGCCCCGAGCCCGTGCTTTCCTCGTGGCCCAGGAGCCCTGGGCGCTGATGGGAAGTGCGGCTGCAAACTCAGCTGCATCTCCCTGCTCTCTCTGTGATGTCACATGTACCACTCCATCTCTCAGAGCCTGCTCCACATCTCAAATATGGGATTTGGATCTATTGTGCTGGGATTTGGCATCCAGAAGGAGCCGGACAGCTGGAGCATTAGAGCAAGAGAGTCTTGCAACAATTGCAAAGGGCTGCGAGGGCAGAAAAGCGCCCTTTAAGGGTGAAAGTTAGAGAAGGCATTGCTGGTGGCTTCTGTTCCCAGAGCCAAACTTCTGGTCCAGTCCTGGTTCTCTAGCAGGCCCTTTCTTACCCCAGGGATGCTTGCGGACACAGCGTAGCCTGCAGGTAAGTAAGAAGTGCATCCTCTCCCTTCACCACCACCAGGTGGATCCCTCCTTCTCTCCGTGAGTTATTATCTGGTTGTGCCAGGAAGCTGCTGCTCTTCTGCTGCCTCTGTTATTGTATTTATTGCCAGAGCAGTAGGGTCTATGAAGCGTTCCTGAATCTTTACAGTGTCTCTCTACTTGCAGTCCGGTGCTGGCAGTCCCTCATGGGAGGGGCTCTGCAGTCTGTTTTCTGTGGGCAGGCAGCTCCCCATCCTTAGGGCAAGCCTCAGTTTTTTCCAGGTCACGCTGAGGACAAAGACTTGTGCTCAGATACCTGGCTAGAGGTCAGGGCGAGCTGTGTGCATGGTAAGGCCTAATGCAAAATGGAGCCCCTTATCTGAAATGCAAGGGGGAAAAAAATGCTGCAAAAGGCATGAAAATTCAAAGCTCCTTTCTTCTATTTTCTCTTTTCTGACTTGTCATGATGTTTTTCGGGAAAGGCAATGGCACCCCACCCCAGACTGTTATTGGACACGACTGGCGCTTCACTTTGCTTTCCAATTTCATAGAAGGAAATGGCACCCACTCCTGTTCTTGCCTGGGTCCCGGGACAGGGGGCCGGCCCCGGGCCGCAGCCTGATGTTTTTAATTGTTATTGGATGTTGTTCCAAATAAAGAAACATTGACATTTTAGCTTCTTAGCATGATGTTTACTGTTCATCTTTATCTTTTGCAAAGCCAGTTTTTTATTGTGCTCAAAACCACATAACAAAAAATTTACCATCTTAACCATTTTTAAGTGTTCAGCTCAGCAGTGCTAAGTACATTCACATTGTAGTGACCAATGCCAGTTTTAAATGCAAATAGAAGAGCATTTAACTCATGCACAGATCAGATCAGTCACTCAGTCGTGTCCGACTCTTTGCGACCCCATGAATTGCAGCATGCCAGGCCTCCCTGTCCATCACCAACTCCCGGAGGTCACTCAGACTCACATCCATCGAGTCAGTGATGCCATCCAGCCATCTCATCCTCTCTTGTCCCCTTCTCCTCCTGCCCCCAATCCCTCCCAGCATCAGAGTCTTCTCCAATGAGTCAACTCTTCGCATGAGGTGGCCAAAGTACTGTAGTTTCAGCTTTAGCATCATTCCTTCCAAAGAAATCCCAGGGCTGATCTCCTTCAGAATGGACTGGTTGTATCTCCTGGCAGTCCAAGGGACTCTCAAGAGTCTTCTCCAACACCACAGTTCAAAAGCATCAATTCTTCCGCTCTCAGCCTTCTTCACAGTCCAACTCTCACATCCATACATGACCACAGGAAAGACCATAGCCTTGACTAGACAGACCTTTGTTGGCAAAGTAATGTCTCTGCTTTTGAATATGCTATCTAGGTTGGTCATAACTTTCCTTCCAAGGAGTAAGCGTCTTTTAATTTCATGGCTGCAGTCACCATCTGTAGTGATTTTGGAGCCCAGAAAAAGAAAGTCTGACACTGTTTCCACTGTTTCCCCATCTATTTCTCATGAAGAGATGGGACCAGATGCCATGATCTTCGTTTTCTGAATGTTGAGCTTTAAACCAACTTTTTCACTCTCTACTTTCACTTTCATCAAGAGGCTTTTGAGTTCCTCTTCACTTTCTGCCATAAGGGTGGTGTCATCTGCATATCTAAGGTTATTGATATTTCTCCCAGCAATCTTGATTCCAGCTTGTGTTTCTTCCAGTCCAGCGTTTCTCATGATGTACTCATGCACAGAATCACTGAAATTATATTATTTGTTTTTCATAAAGCATGCATGCACATGGATTGCATTGTCCATAGAGCAATGAAATACTGCATGAAACTAAATCAGCTGTTTGTATGTTCCTTTTTTGTTTTTTTCAAGATTTTTATAAAATATGGACTGTTTTAAAAGTCTTTATGGAATTTGTTACAATATTGCTTCTGTTTTATATTTTGGTTTTTGGCTACAAGGCATGTGAAATCTTAGCTCCCCGCCCAGGGATGGAACCCACACCCCCTCAATAGGAAGGCAATGTCCTAACCACTGGATGAATGTGTATTGTACCCACACTCCCTGCCTTTGACTTACTGAGGGAGTAAGGAAGAATTAAAAGGAAAAGAAAATATGGTTGCCCTATCTTTTCCTTCCCTTACCTCTGTCCTCTTTTATATTGTGTTTCCTCAGTTCAGGAATTAACAGAAGAAAGGATACAGGGCTTCCCAGGTGGTGCTAGAGGTAAAGAATCTGTCTGCCAATGCAGGAGACATAAGGGGCATGGGTTCGATCTCTGGGTCGGAAAGATCCCCTGGAGGAGGGCAAGGCGACCCACTCCTGGACAGAATCCCACAGACAGAGATGTCTGGTGGGCTACAGTCCTTAGGGTCGCAAAGCAGCTGAACACAACCGAAGCAACTTAGCATACACACGAGAAAGGATATAGCAGGGCTCCCTGAACATTCCTATTTCTTAGAACACTGTTGCCTCCTTTCTGCATTTGAAATAAGTTCTAGTTTGAATGGCAAGTGTGGTTTCTCCAGATCATCAGCTCCTGTGCTCTGGGAGCATCCAGAACAGGACATGGACATGGGGTGAGGAGGACCCTCACTGGACCTGGTATTGCTAGAATCTCCTGTCCTCACACACTCTCCATGGTCCCAGGAGACTTCACTTCCACAACACAAGTTCAAAGACCCATGATTAAGGGAATTCCCTGGAGGTTCAGTGGTTAAGACTTTGCCTTCCAATGCAGGGGGTAAGGGTTCAATCCTAGTCAGGAAACTAAGATCCCACAAGCCTTGGAGCCAAAAAAAACCAAAAGATAAGCCAGAAGCAAAATTGTAACAAATTCAATAGAAACTTAAAAAAACAACAACAACAAAGATAAATGACCAAGACAGTTGAAGCAGAGCCCTTTCACAACAAAGGTCCGAGTGTCCGCCAGGTCACACACCCATGGAGCTGACCCTGTCCCTGCTAGATATCTTACACATCGTTGCAGGAGGGGAAGATTCTGGGAATCACACTACTCTTGGAATTTTCTTAATTAAATCAGACCATGCAGAGTCTTGAAATCAGTCTCCCGAAGTCTGACCCTGCCCCCACTTTATCCCCTTCCTCACTTCAATAGCTCTTTGCCTGGAATTCCAGACTCCAGGCAGCTCTAAGAGATGGGCTTGGATGTGCTTCATTAATCAGAATACATTTAAGTAATTCAGACCATCTGTGAATCCCAGAACCACAGTTTTCGAAGATGTGTACAGCATAGGTTTTCCAATGAATATTTTATTAAATGTATGCTGGGAAGTGCATACTGGCAATTATGACCTAAGAAGAAAATATCATCAGCCCGTTTTACAGATGAGGAAATTGAGGCCCCAGGCAGGTAACATGGCTTTGACATTCCTCATTTACGGTACAGATCCCCATATTCTGATTTCAGAGCTTTGTCAATAACCCCCTAATGTGAGGCCTGGAAGAAAGCTTCCTTCTTAGCCCTGGCTAAGTCACCAGTCCCCTTTAAGCAGTGTTTGAGCATAAAAACATACATGTAAAATGCACTCTAGGTGTGAGGCACTAGGTGGGATCCAAGAGGGGAAAAGCACTCATTAGTTTGAAGGTTGCAAATGGATTTTCTAAAAGTCGGACTGCCCCTTTCACTTCCTCCTGAAGATGAAAGTATACAGTTTTCACAACATATTTTTTTCAATGGCTATATGAAAAGCTTCATTAAAAAAAAAAAATTGCAGCGTGCCACTCCCCATCATCTCTGTAGTTCCCCTGTGGTTGAACATTTTAATCAGCTGTTTTTGTGCTTTAAAGATTTTTCATTTGATTTACAACTTGTAGGAGTGGAGTTGCAGTGAGTAATCAGGAAGAATGCCACACAGAGGACAAAAAGAAGGTGAAACACAGCGTTAATAATTTAGTTTCAATAACCTTAAAAGGTTTACTGTTCACTTTTAACCTTGTATCCCAAAAAGCAAGCTACTGCAGTGAATCAGAGAAATGTTTCTTTTAATTTGCAAGTCATTTATTTAAGTCTGCTTACAGGGACTGATGTATTCTTTAAACAAAAAGGTGGAGAAGTGACCACAGCTGCTTGTTTCACTGCTGACTGTTTGAGGATGCTTCACCTTTGATAGGAAAGATCTGAGGGTTGAAAGATCTGAGGGTTTAAAGCCTGTAGCGATTTGCTTTCAAAATGTCTGGATTATTAGAGTGTCAAATTATTCATTTAATAACATTTTAGTTAGTACCAGGCAAATTAAGAGAGACTCACTTTGTAGTGAGTAGTAGAGAGGCAGGAAGGGAGCAGAAGTGATGGTTGCTGAGGGCAGATTGCAGTTTACAGGTGATATTTAGAATCTACTGTCAAGACTTGGGGTGGGCTGGGGCCAGGATTGGCAAGGAAGTTTAAAACACTTGCCAACTAGAATTTTAACATCTCAGGAGGACTGCTAAATTAACAGAGAGATTTTTCACCCAGATCTCATTACCAGGCCTATTAAAACAATCCCCGCTGCACACTGTACTACGCGTTACCTAGAAAATTGTCAGGTGCATAAAGGTGTACCCTGTTTCATAATTAGGGGGAGATGCATAGTATAGCTACCATGAAAGAGCTAACGGCATGTTTCTTTGGGGCTTTTCCTCGTCTTTAATTAAAAATACTTACCATAATAAATGGGACCAGTTCTTCCTAGGATTCTTCTTTTATCTCTGGTTTTTCAGTACTTTGTTCCCCAGTTTCTTAAGAAGCATCGTGTTTGTATGATTCACCTTGAAGAAAAACAGAGTTTGGGATTATTTAGAAATCCAGGAGAAAGGTTACTAGACTTTCATTTTGATTTTAGTGTGTTAAATGGACAGATCCAACTGAGAGGGAGAATTAACAATTCCCAATTATTAATTGATTAAAATCCAATTCCTACCATGGATTTTGATTTTTAATGTGGACATGTGAAGCAATCTTTTCCTTCTTCTCTAGGCCTGTGAATGCTGTATCTGCAGCTCCGCCTCTGCCCTTTGGCCCTGAGTTTGCATTGCTGAAGCTCTCCACATTCCCCATCATTACTTTTTCCTGGGCTTTTAGTCCTGGGCACCAGCCTTGACATGGTGTCTTCCAGTTGGACTCTCAGCCCTTTCACCCGGATCTTTCTTGAATGCTTCAGTTCTTATGTGAGCTTCCCTTCCAGCTGGTTCTTGGCGGGGCTTCCTTGCTGTCTTGCCGTAGAAAGTATCGGGCTGGTTTAAGTGACGTAGAGGAGCCCTTACTCAATTTTTAAACATAGACCTGATCTTAAAATATTCTCACACTCTGCTGTCCTCAGATACCACTGATCACAGAATGAATTCGTTTTTTTGCCCTTCTCCTCTCTCTCTCTTCTTCTGCATCCGTAATCCTCCTTGCCCCCATCTTCCCATCCTTATATGACCCCTCTTCCCCATCCTCCAGGCATCTTGTTCCTCATCCTCCATGCCCTCTCCACCCATAAGATGGTATCTCACCACCTGTTTTACTTCCGTTGAAGGTCATTTTAAGGGTAATTGTGATAATGAATCGTCATCTCCAGAGGCTTACAAAAAAGTATGGAGATGTGTACAAATGGGACCTTTTTACACGTGTGAGAAGTGGTCTCTGCCCTTCCTGTTTTGACAGTTGAAGGACAGCTGGCACCAGCACCACGAGTGGTGTCAGGTCCTTAGCACTCACCACTGTCTCCCAAGTGATGATGTGGAGAGTGTGGGAAGCGCTCAGTGGCAGGAGGGCAGTCAGGTGGCCCAGCCCATCCCGAGAGGCTGAGGTCTCAGGTGGGGCTAGAATTCGTGATTTCAGGCTCTCAGCCTCCTTGCCAAGAATGCTCCCCTCTCCCAACATGCCAACTCTCTATCTTGCACACTCTTCTGAGGAAGAAGAGTGATACTTTGATGGTTAATCACTGGAGGTTTCATAACTAAAGAAGTCATTTGTTCAAAATAGAGTTAGAGGAAAAACAAATCTGTATTTAAAATGAAGAGTTTTCTCGGAAAAATGTCATTGGCTGGGATGTGGGGATGGAGTTTAAACATGACAAAAGCTCAGAACATGTGAACCAGAGCAATTTCCTCTAAAGTGTGACTGGCTGTGGTATTAATTCCAATGTCTGTGGTCAAGGAAATCACCATTGTAGTTTTCACAGGAGAGGGAAGTCAGACATGCCTTGTTTACATTATTGCCATTTATAAAACATTTAAAACAGCCATTCTGCTGAATAAACATTCAAGAGCCTGAAGGATAAGCATATCACTTAAACTTCTTAAGACTAAACTTTTTAAACCATTTCCTGCCAGAGGGACCCAACAGCAAAATTGCAAACTCTGTGCCCTGAGATGAGATAGGCTGAATTAGATTAAGCTGCTTACTGTTGACAAGTCTATTGATCTGGGTTCAGTGCAGTTTCCTGTCCCTGCCAGCAGTCAGATTGCTGTATACAATAACACAGTAGCCTGGTTTATGTGAAATTGGGGACTCCAAGCATCAATTACTCCAGGAAGGCAGTGGCACTGGGAGATAAGAGTAAGCTGCTTGCAGTGTTTAAGACTGCTAAAATCCAAGCCGCATATTTGCTGTCTAAAGCGTTGCTTATAAATTTGACAGTGTTCCATTTATAACATTTCCAAAGAGATGATCCAGTGTTATTCTCTGTAGGTAGTAGTACAAATAGCATTATGAATGGTTATTGTTAAAGCAGTGTAACTCACTTACTCAATTTCATGCATGTTTCATATATATTTGCATAAAGAGGTTGAATTGGGTGGCAGGGCAAGGACGTGGTGGCACCATCTTGGACCATGGCTATGCCCACGTGAGAGAATGTAGGTACTGCCAAAAATAAGTGTCAGCAATTTGATGTGCATTTCCCCCCTCTTTTTAAGGGGCCAGTTGAGTAGACTGAATCAACTACCTTCTTTGTATTTCTACTACCTACTCCTGTATTTTCAGAGAGCACTTATTTTCCTAAACACTATATCTTTAAGGCCAGAAGCATGGAGAATACAAAAAAGCACAGTGAAAAACACAAATGTCACCTCCAGTGATAATTATTTTGTGGCTGTGGATAGAGTATTTCAGGTATTATTTTTGGATACATCTCTCTCCCACTTCCCCCTGACTCCTGCTCATGTATACACACACATGCAGACATTTCTTTTCTTCACTAAACACTCATTTAATTGTGCATATATATTTGTTTTCATTTTCTTTCTTTTTTTCCTTTCTGGATAAAGGAAATGTGGCTTTTCTTGCTTCAAACATAATGGGAAGGAGAGTTGTCAAACGTATGTTTATATACTTCTTAGAAAGTGACAGAAAGGCATTTTTATAATCCATGAGGTTGGGACTCTTCAAAAATTCTCTATGGGTTAGCTCTTTGAGTCTGTTCGCACAAGTTGTTAAGTTTCATACTTAAAATGCAACTCCTTGTTCCTGTAAGAGATGCTCACAGAGCAAATTCCATGCTTTCTGGTAAGACATATGTGCTATGATTTGGATAAAAGGATAAATTTTTTGTAAGTGACATTTCAGTTTGCTTATTGTGACATTTTCTGTATTTTTCAATATACATTTATCTCAGAAATAGCTCCCTTACTTTATTACAGGTAGAAACAGTTTCATGTAAAACTTAGGAAATACCTTAATATGGTACTGATGAAAACCAGCCCTGGAAATCTAACAAGTCTGGACACATTTTACTAACTTAATTGCGTTTTCTGTTCTGATCTCCTGAGTCTGGCACTGTCCGCAAGAAGGCTTTGCAACATTCACTCTATTCTTTTCCATTTTATGCCCTCTAAGAATGATGCAAATGAATGTACTTCAAGTGTGTTTAGCATTTATTGGCATAGTTTTAGGTTTTATCTTTTAATGAGTTTTTAATTGGTTTTATTGCAGGATTTATGCAAGGGGGACCCAATAAGTCAACGGGCTATTAATGCTAATATGATGTCCCTCAGCAAAGCTCATGTGTTAACTTCCTGACAGGGCTAGTCGCTAAGGGAACCCACGCCTGATGACTTTAGGTTTTTCAAAAAGGAATATAGACTCTTTGACTTGCTGAAAGTTCATCTTGTAGTTTTCCCTTCCTGTAAAGTCCTGACTTTGTCAAGTTTTTAATTATCTTCAGAATGTCATTTTCTGATATTAGATTTCTCCTGAGGAAGAGTTATTCAAGGACCCTTCATATATTCTATATGCAGGCATTCCTTATATGAAACACAATGAAGAGAAACACAGTTTCTTTTTGTTTTTTTTAATTTAATTTACTTATTTTAATTGGAGGCTAATTACTTTACAATATTGTAGTGGTTTTTGCCATGAGAACCAGTTTCTTCCTGTTTGGGTAATGGTGGTGGCAATGAGAAGGAGGGCTGGTGGGAGACCCATGGGCTGGTCTCGTGTGTGTACAGACCAGGCACCCCCACCCCACCCCACTTTGCTTGACACCACAGAGTCCTTTGTGGTCAGTTTAACTTGTCACTGACAATGGGAAAAGGAGAATTGCTGAATTCTTTCATTCAAATTGCACGTGTGGCCATATTAATAATGCCAGTAGCTTCACTATGGCTTCTGAAATCACAAACACCCACCCTGCTCCCAATTTGCAGACCCTGAAGAGCTATAAATGAAAGCACTCTACTTAATCAAAAGACTCCACATACAGAAACCATCATGAGAAGTTACTGCATAAGAAATCTCAAAAAGTTGACGAATGTGTCACAGAAAAAGTCAGCGGTTAGTCATCATCGCATGAAAGGTTCTAGGACACAGAGCAGCAGTGACTGCTTCCCCTCCCGTCCTCTGAGCTGCTGGGTTGTACTGTGCCCTCCTTCGTGTTGTTTACATCCAATCTCTACCTCTGGATGTGACTCTCGGAGAGCCTCTCCTGACGCCCCCCAACAACCAGATGAGCAGCAGGTCTGCATGCATCCTCAGTAAACACTTAAGATGAGACAGGTCTGAGGAGCCATTCTCCTCGAACACTGGGTGACTTGGTCACACTTCTTGGCTTGACTTAATCAAGTTGGGCCAATTGGTTTTCTCGGTCTGAAGGGAGCACAAGAAGTGGGGGTGAAATTATGGTTGGCTTCATCTGATAAAAGACCTGGGGGTGTTTCTAAAGGCCTGAGGTTGTGTGAAGAACAAGAAGAAGCCAGGAAAATTTTAGGTTGATTTAAGATGATTTTAGGAGCAGGATAGAAGAGGAACATAGGAGATGAAAGGGCTTTCGAGAAGAATGTCCCAATGGGTCTGATGAGCCTGAGGGCTGGAACAAGTGTTGATGGGGGTATATCTCTTTCCTGGACTCTTGCAGGTGCTTCCTATCTGATTTATTCATGAGTTTCTGGTCTCTCCAAATCCATCCTCAATATAGGGTTTGCTGATTCATGAACAGCCTTTCTCACTGTTCCTCCCTCCCCCCATCCCCCACCCCCATGCTCTGCATTAGCTAAAGGGTCATATCCAGGCATCTCAGCATCTTACAGTGAACTGAGGCCCATCCATGGTCCTCTTCTTCCATAGTCGTACCCTGCACCCGATGTGAATCTTCCATCCACGTTCCCTTCTCCACGAGGGCTGAAGACATACAAGATATGTCTTGGTCTTGTTTCCCTTGTATATGTATATGTGTATATATATATTTTTTTCTTCCAGATTTACTGAGATATGAATGACATACATCACTGTATGAGTTTAAGATGTATAGCACAATGATATGACTTACATACATCATGAGATGATTATTACAATAAGTTCAGTGAATATCCCTCATCTCATATGGATATAAAATAAAACAAATAGGGAAAAAAATTTTTCTTGCAATGAGAACTCTTAGGATTTCCTCTCTTAACAACTTTCATACATAACATGCAGCAGCGTTTAATTGTATTTATCATGTTGCATCCCTGAGGCTCCCCAGTGGCTCACTGGTAAAGAACCTGCCTGCCGATACAGAAGATGTGGGTTTGATCCCTGGGTTGGGAAGATCCTCTGGAGAAGGAAATAGCAACACACTCCAATATTCATGGCTGGAAAATCCCATGGAAAGAGGAGCCTGGCAGGTTATAGTCCACAGGGTCACAGAAGAGTCCAATACGACTGAGCAACTAGGCACACACCCACATTGCATCCCTAATGCTTATTTATAACTAGAAGTTTTTACCTTTTGACTAGTGCATCCAATTTCCCTGCCCTCAACCCCTGCCTCTGGTAACCATAAATATCTCTTTTTCTATGAGTTTGTTTATTTTGGAAGTATAATTGACCTGCAACACTGTTAGCTCCTGTTTCACAACACAGTGATTCAAAATTTCTATACATTTCAAAATGATCACCACAGTAAGTCTAGTTACCATCTGTCACCATACAAAGATACTACATAGTTATTGACGGTATTCCCCACACCATACATTCTGTACCTGTGACTCCTTTATTTTGCAACTGGGAGTTTTTACCTCTTAATCTCCCTCACCTATTTCTTGTCTCCCTTGTCTTCAACATTTTATGGTTTCACCTTGGGAGTTATTTCCCTGCCTAATTGAGGTCCTTTTCTGAATAACTTTCTAGATCTCACTGCCTAGAAGAATATTCGGACTTTTAATGATGAAAACAAAAAGCTTGGAAAACAGAAGGCAGAGGACAAAATAATGAAGCTAATTTGGGCTAAAAGAGATTGCTGTTAGGTGTCAGGCTAGAACAATGTGGAAGATGCAGGGTCTCATAGGAAAGCAGCCACGAGGTCCAGAGCAATGGTCCTAGATAGCAGGGCTTCACATTCTGACATGAGTTCATTAAAGAAGTTTGAAAAGTATATATTGGTCAAATTGTGGGAATGTAGGGAAATAAAAACGTGGGGGAAGAATAATAATTATGAGCATTGGATTCCCCAACATGGCTCATCTAATAGTGCACTAAATTCAGCTGGGACCAGGGTGACTTGAGCACTCTGCAATAAGGAGATCTGAAAATGGGAGGAGTGGGCAGAAATCTACACTGAAGCCCTCCCTGCTCCCCCCAAAAAAGTGGTCTAGGGCAAGCGTCCCTAAGCTTTTTGGTACCAAGAACTGGTTCCACGGAAGACAATTTTTCCACAAAGTGTGGGGGATGGTTTTCAGAAAATTCAAGGGCATTACAATTATTGTGCATTTTATTTCACTTGATTATTACAATAGCTCCACCTCAGATCATCAGGCATGAGATCCCGGAGGTTGCGGATCCCTGGTCTAGGGCACTGACAGATTCTAAAGAAATAACATTTTACGTGGAACACCAAAAAGTCACCTTTTGTAATGATGGAAAGGAGGAAACACAGTCTCCCAGATTCCTGGCAGCAGGCGTGGGGAATGGGCATTAGGGTAAGTGGTGGTGGGGGGTGCTATTTGATCGGGGGGACTCATGGGAAAGGAACCCACATCTCTGCTCAGTTTTCCAGCTGGAACTTTGTTTCCTGCTCTTTATCCTTCTTTCTGCCTCCACCTCCTTTTGCTTTGTCTTTTTCTTCACTCCTCTGCCTCCACCAGATTCTAAGCATTTCTAAGTGTGGAGTCATTTCCCAATATCAGGGCTCTGATCTTAAAGAGGAAGCATATGCTTGAGGAGGTGACCTGGCAGAGAGGAAAGGGTCTGCCCAGACTTTGGGGTCAGATGGGCCAAAACTGGGCATAAATCCTTACTCAGTGACTTCCTGTCTTGAGGACCCGAGACATGTTTCTGAATCTATGGGTTGGGGGGTGATTACACCGGCGTTACAGAAGGGTAAGCATTAAGGGTCAAGGGCAGAGAAGGAATGTTTACTAGTGCTTATAATGTGCTAGGCGGAGGCCAAAGGGCTATACATATGTTCTCTGTCTCTTTTTATTAATTGATGTACAGTTGATTTACAATGCTGTGTTAATTTCTGCTGGAGAGCAAAGTGATTCATTAATGCGTATGATTCACATACATTCTTTTTTAAAATATTCTTTTCCATTATGGCTTATCATAGAATATTAAATAGAGTTCCCTGTGTACACTGTAGGACCTTGCTGTTTATCTGTTCCATATACAATAATTTACATTTGCTAACCCCAACCTTCCACTCCATCCCTTCTCCAACTCCCTCCCCCTTGGCAGCCACAGGTTTGTTTCATGAATTTGTTCTGTTCCATAGAGGGTTCATTTGTATCACATTTTAGATTCCACAATAAGTGATATCCTATGGTGTTTGTCTTTCTCTTCCTCTTCCTTATATCACTTAGTATGATAATCTCTACTTGTATTTGTGTTGCTATAGATGGCATTGTTTCATCCTTTTTATGGCTGAGTAATATTCTGTTTTCTGTGTTTGTGTTTACACACCACATCTTGTTTATTCATTCACCTGTTGATGGACATTTAGATTGTTTCCATGTCTTCGCTATTGTGAATAGTGCTGGAATGAACACAGGGATGTGTGTGCATGCGTTCTCAATCCTCCTGACAGCCCCATGGAGCAGGCGTTCAGCGAGATAACACACGTGACCACCACAACACAGCAAGTAGGAAGCAGGACACGGTCACCTTCTCCTGGTGTTGGGGGGAGGGAATCACAGCAGGTCTGGCACGACCCCTCACTCCCTTCCTGTGTTGCAAATCTAAGTCAAGAGGAAACTGTCAGTTTGTGAATGGCCATTGTGCACTAAATTCTAGTTTTCTTGGGAATCTGGGGGTGGGGGTCCTCCCAGAACATCACAGGTCCTGGGAAAGGAGGCCAGGCCGTGGCTGCTGTGGTGCAGAGGTGAGTCACTCCTGCTTCACAGCCATGACGTCATCTCAGGTCGCAAGTTTGTGATAATTAATATTTATTCCTTTAGTCACGAGACAAGGATAGACTATTCCCATGTTGTACACTGGCTAGATCTTTCCTTTTTTGTATGGAGGAGTCGTAACAAGTTGAGCTGTTTCAGATGCTGCTGATCCTTGGCCTCCCTTTCTGGTAGGTGGTACCTACCTGAAATACTTTCTGTCTCCTCTGGTCTCATCAAACGCCTCCTCCTACATTCACAAGCAAGACATGTGGGGGCAATCCATCCAGGAAAGAGCAGTTTAGATTTATATTAAGTCACTGAGGAATTAACAACCCTCCTAACAGAGAAAAAAAGGAAAAACCAAATAAATACACTTAATATTGTTCCAGTTTCTCTCCTTTCCACAACCTCCAAACACACACACACACCGTGTGTGCACAACACATATGCACTCACACACACAACCCATCTTTACATTTATCATGGTAACAGAAGTGATATGTGAGATATTTTCTTACGTTACATGAAAGAAATCTTATGTTACATGGGAAATCCTTAGTTCTGGTCTTGTATTGACAACATTGTAGACAAAGTATCATGCAAAGGTTCACAATTCGGTGTGAATCCTATAAAATCTTTCTATCCTTGCAGTATGTGCATAATTTTAAAAAGAAACATATTAAAACTTCAGTGAATCTCATTGCCACTAGGGAGGATTTTTGGTAACTGAGGATGAAGGTTACATGTGCATGATAATCAAACCCGGTACCTATTTTGGATTTCTGTCCATGAATATCTCACCTAATATAGTTTTATCATTACCACAACTTTGTGATAAAAATAAGGATGTTAATGATAACTAATAATAGCTAACATTTATTAAGTGCTTTCTCATGCAAGAATTTGCATGCATTTTCTCATTTTGTTTTCAGCACCATCTCTGTGAGGTGGGCACTTTTTAAAGCCATTTAACAGTACACAGAAGACTTAGCGGGGTGACCCAGCCAAGCTCCAGCCGCCACTGAAGAGTTGAGGCAGCATTTGAACCTGGGTCTCTCTGACTCAGGTTTCTTTGCTCTTGGTTAAGAAAACTGAGTTAAGAACTCTTTTCCTATTTATAAAAGATTCTAGATGTTTACTCCTATGGTGGTTCTTCCCCAATACATTAATGTTAAACATTAATATCAGTTATCTCACAAAGAACAGAATCAGCCAAGCTTTGCTTCTCAAAACACTTCTCTCCCAGGTCCAGACTCTACTCTTGGCACCAACATCTCCATGTAAATTCCACCCCTCTTTCACCTCTAGACTACTTAATAGCATCGTGTTAAAAGAAGCTAAGTAAGATTGAATCCTATGGGCTCCCGATAACCAAATAATCCTCCAACTAAATATTCTGCTAGACTTTTGATGAGAAGATGTTTCCTGCACAATGAAGTTTTTTTCCTCATTAAAACAATATATATGAATAAATGCATTCATATATTCTTCCTCTCTTGACCCAAGAAATAGAATTTAAAGGAATCAGGGATTCTTAGGTTACCAAAGTAGAAAGAAAATCTGAAGCCATTTTCCCCCCTTTAGTTAATTTTAAATAACAGGATGAGTTTGCTTTGTTTTATCTCTCTTTCTCTGGGGGTGGGGAGTGTCAAAATATCATATGTGAACATCTAGTTTGCATTAAAATGGTTGTCCTCAAATATTATTTTTCTCCTTTAGTAAAAATATTCTAATATATCAGACAAGTTTATTTCTGGAATACAACTGGTAAAGGACTGATTGCTGAGTACACAGCTCCTGCTCACTACCAAATTGTCCTGAGAGGGGTACCTGGGAACCATCACATCCCGCCGTCTTTGCTGGATCTTTTCTGCTTTGTCTGTTACCTGTTGTTGTTGTTGTTCAGTTGCTAACTCATGTCTGACTCTTTGTAATTCCATGGGCTGCAGCACGCCAGGCTCCTCTGTCTTCTACTATCTCTCAGAGTTTACTCAAATTCATATCCATTGAGTCAGTGATGGTATCTAACCATCTCATCCTCTGTGGCTCCCTTCTTTTGCCTTCAGTCTTTCCCAGCATCAGCGGTCTTTTCCAGTGAGTGGGCTCTTCAAAGCAGGTGGCCCAAGCACTGGAGCTTCAGTTTCAGCATCAGTCCTTCCAATGAATATTCAGGGTTGATTTCCTTTAGGATTGACTGGTTTGATCTCCTTGATGTCCAAAGGGCTCTAAGAGTCTTCTTCAGCACCACAGTTTGAAAGCGTCAATTCTTTGGCACTCAGCCTTCTTTATGGACTAACTCATATCCGTACATGACTACTGGAAAAACCATAGGTTTGACTATACAGACCTTTGTCAGCAAAGTGATGTCTCTACTTTTTAATATGCTGTCTAGGTTTGTCATAGCTTTCCTTTCAAGGGGTAACTTGGTATAAAATGAGACACAAGAAATCAGCCATAGGTGAACCTATGCCATGATATATTAGTAAAAAGCCTTGTTAAAGATGTATTAAAAGGCCTGGCATCCCCTGGTGGTGTTGGCAAGGATTCTGAAGATGGAAGACAAAAGGAATATTGTTAGTAATGTTAGAAGAGAACTCAGAAATATTACTCTTCTCATCTTGAACAATTGAATAGTCATGTAAAACCTCTGTAATTCGGTGCAGCATCCCACATTCGGGCCACCTGCAGGCAATCTTCACTTACACGTCATCCTTATTGTCAGTTACTTTTTGCTAAAATACTTCTTCTTTAATGAATGCTATTATTCGCATTTTAGAGAATGGCTCATTAGTCCCAATTTGACTTGTGTCCGTGACAAAGATCGAATTTTTAAAAAATGACATATACAGAGACAGAAGAAAAAAGTAAATCTTAAATTCATGGCTATGTGTTTCTAAAAAAAAAAAAAAAAATGCAATTCTGCTGATTTACAGCTAAAAGCAGCTCATTAATTAGCAAAGGTACTTACAGTTGTTTTACACCATAGAGAATATTCAAACTTTGAAAAATTGGATCTGTACATTCTTTGCATGAGAATCCCAGGCCTAATTTGTCCAGAGAGAGCTCATTACTTTTTTTCTTTTTTAAAAAGTTAGATCACTGCCTCTTTTGACATCAAATATCTGTTTTCTGGGAAAAAAAGGAGTTGTTTTTTTTTTTTTTTTTTAAATCAGATATTTGAACTTTTCTACTAAATCCTCAGTGTCCACTCTGAAGGGAATTGATATCATCTTAAAAACTAAGATCATACTGGTTATTTTTAAAGTTGGAATTGAGAAATCTGAAATGAAACCCTTTTGATAAATATCAATTGGGAATTCCCATAAGGTTTACTGTGTATCTCTAATAGAGTGTGCTTTGGGGGATTTGTAAAAAAAGGGGGAAGAATCATCTTTTCTTGGTAAAAGAAAAGGTGGAACATGCATTTAACCCTTTGGTGCCTCTAGCCTTATTTATGTAACCAGCTTTGTCCTGAGAGTGAAACTCAATCCATGGTGTCCCAGCCTGCCATGACCTCTAACACTCTTTTGCTCTGAGGATAGGGATGGGGGTGGTGGGTTGCTCTCTACCCACTCAGTAAATGCTCTTACCAGGAATTCCATGGCTGGGGTTTCACTTTTTCTATGTCCTGACTTGTTTACATTAAATTAGCTTGCAGAAAATGGGCTCCACTGCCCAGCAGTTAGTGTGAGGATTACTTATTGAAAACACTCACCACCCGGCTTATTTTTATTTATTTTATTACTTTTTCCGCCCAAGAGTTGCAAAACAAACAACCATCTGAATGAGAAATAATCAGAAGACTGAATCTTAAAGAAGTATAAATCCCTCTATAAGATAAAGGGGGAGTATATAGGAGCAAATTGCTGATGTGAGCTTCATCAGCTTTGTTCCTCCAGTTAAACTGTAAACAGAGAGAACTTAACCTGTCCAAACTCTCTGACACTCAGACCAGCAAGCACGCCTGCGGGCACTCATACACCACAGCAGATGGTGGCTTCAAACTGGGTGCAGGGCGCGGGAGGGCTAGATGCCTGTTGGTTGATGAATCTGCATAGCCTCCTGCATTGCTCCTCCTGAATTACACAGAGATATCACAAGTTTTCTCTGATCTCCGGGAAACTTCCTCTAGTAAGGTCCCTGGTCTCCGGGGAACTTCCACAGTATCATACAAATGGGACAGACCTGGACCTCAACAGGTTCCCAGTAGCAGAGGGAGAGGCATAACCAGGGCATTAGGGGCTCACTCAAGGAAAATGTCACCCGTCTTCTGCTTTGTGACACTGCTGGATCTGCTAATCTGTCAGGATCTTGCCAACTGCAAGCGCTAGACTAATTTCACGCCCCAGGTACTAAGGGCTTCTCTTGTGGCTCAGCTGGTAAAGAATCCGCCTGCAATGCAGGAGACCTGGGTTCGATGCCTGGGTTGGAAAAATCCCCTGGAGAAGGGAATAGCTACCCACTCCAGTATTGTTGCCTGGAGAATTCCACGGACCAGTTCGTGGGGTCGCAAAGAGGCGGAAACGACTGAGCGACTTACACGTCACTTCCATATACTAAAGGTCTGCGAGTTACAGCCAGGGGGCGCTAGAGCGCTTGACCAGCCAGCCTGCAATTCCCTCGCCGTCTCTGGGCCGTCAGGTAGGCACACCTTGGTCTTTCTCAGGTACAGCCACCTCTCACACTTGCTTCTGGACCACCCCCCTACTTCTGTCTCCCATGAGACTGAAGTGAGTGTCCAGTGAGATGCTGTGTGGGGTTGAAGGTCAAGTTGTGCATCCGCGCCCGCGTCTCTCCATCGTCTTGCCCTCCCTCTCACTCCACCCTCCACCAGCACTGCCCTTCCTCCCCACTCTCAGCATCAGTCCTCAGCCACCGCCCCCTGGGGTTTGATGACAGCAGCTCACCCAGCCCAAGGGGTGGGAATCTCTATCCAGAGCAAGTGTCCCAGGGTGCTGCCTCCTTCCAGTGCAGGTAGCCACAGCAGAAACCAGGCAGAGTCCTTGCGATCTGCTGCTTTTTCTGGACCCCAGATGAGGTTTAAAAAGTGAGGAGCCCCGAAGAACAGTATCAGGAGGTGAGTCCTTGCATTTCTCCAGGACCCAGTCTCTGCTCCCTTCATGGCTTTACCCTGACTTTGCCTTCTCTGTCCGGTACCTTCTTTCCCTGCCTGTCCCCTTGCTTCCTTAGGACTTGGCATCCTTCTCCAAAATCCAGGCCCTTGCATGTGACACTTCACCAGAGGCCTACATGATGAATATTTGTGGACTTCCTTCTGAAAACTGATCTAGGGAATAGAGCTGGAAGAGTTTTTTTTTCTTAACAACAATAACACAAAAAGTTAAAAAAAAAAAAACTACAGAAAGATTTGAATGCACTATTAACTGTTTTCTAATACACTGAAAAGTTTTTCCTCATTTACACCCAGCCTATGAAGCATTTCAAGAGAATTTAGGCCAGCATAGGAATATTTTAAACGAGTTCAGATATCAATATAACAGAATAAATATAGTCAGATTAGCCAAGTTCAACACAAAGGTTTCTTGGCTCCTGCTGATATTCACCTAAAAGTTCCAATGGCTTCAGCATCAGATGTCTCTTAATTGAGAAATACAAAGATCAAAGTTTTTTTCCATTGTTAAATATGTAACACACCTAATTGATTTCACTGGAGCCCTGAGGCTGCTGTTGACGAAATGTGCTTATGATGCAAAGGTTTACAGTGTGTTGTTTTCCTATTTTTTTGAAGGTGATTGTCCCCAGACTCAAATTATGCCTTACATTTGCCTTAATAAAGCTGGTGCAATCATTATGCTTAATTATGGTTGACTGTCTAAAACTACCTTTCCCTTGAGTCATTGAAAGTTTTATTGGAGTTCTTTAATATGATTGTAAAAATTAACAAATTTGTACCTAGATATAAGAGAAGCAGATCCAAAATTTGCCAAACAAGCAATTGTTCTATGTATAAAGTTACATATTTATGACTATATGCCAGAAATATAGGTGGCATGAGTTGGAATATTTTATGCTGGCTAAATACACATCAAGAAAGATAATTTGAAAACTAATCCATATAACTTTTCATTGAAAAGGTAACATATTATCATCATTGAAATCAATGCCATCAATAAATGTTGATATACTAAGTTTTACTTTCCATATTCCTTCTACTTTCTACTTAAGATCCAGGCTTAGTCCATACATTTACTATTCAGAAACCTTTTATCAAGGTATAGAACTCCAACTGAATATTCTAATTACAATCTAGCTGCCATTGATTTTTAATCATAACATGAGAGGTATCTTTGACTTATTCAGAACATTCTTCAAAATAGATTTGACATCTCCCCAAATTCTGTTGCCTGTGAACAAAACATTTTCACATCATCCCTATTTCATAACTTGAGTATATTTTCTACTGTAGCAAAACTAGTCTTTGATAGATCAGCAGAACTCAGATTTGTGGATTCCAGGTGGTGATGACTCTGATATTATTTGGGAGGTTAACTTCAGAAGCTTTGCTAGGCTAGGAGTTAGGGGGAGTTGTACCAGCTTCAGAACCGCCATTCGTTTGATTTGAGTGGAGGAGCTCTCTGGAGGAGCTGTTGGCGATTAGTCCATTTTGTCTTCGTTCTTCAGGTGCTTGGCTCAGACACTGAAGGGTTTTACTCTTCTGTCTCTTGGTAGAATCCGAAGTGGACAGGGCTCCTTTTTACACTGTAACCACCCCCTAAATGACCTTCAAAATTAAACTGTCCTGATGTCTTGGCACAGGAGAAATGAAGATGTGTCCCGTGGGTTTGCAGATGGTGGAACGGCCAGGGCAGTGGGAAAGGCGATGTGAGCAATCCCTGACATGGTTGTCTTCAAGTGCAGACTTGGGTGGATTCCAGCTCTGGCTCCTCAGACATTCTGTTACAGCTGGGTCAGGATGGCCACCGAGGACCCTTTTATTTTTTTCTCAATCTAAGCCACTTGTCTTTCGTGTATGTATCACAATAAGAGAAATCGATCCACATATTGTGGTTTAAATGTTGCCAGGAAAGTAATGTACTAAACACATATTTAGACCTATTTTCCTTCTTTTCTTCTATCATTAAATTGGAGATAAACTCATAAAAGGAATGATTATAGAAAAGGAATATAATTGTCAATACAGTTGGAGATTAACTGATAAACTCACAAATTGGAGATAAACTCATAAAAGGAATGATTACATAAAAGGAATATAATTGTCAATACAATTATATTGACACATATAAGGAATGCCACCATATGCAAAAACATCCTTTGAAATAAAAGGAAGAGAAAGTTTATCTTACTGAGTTTTCAGATAAGCTGGGAAGGAGTTTTGGTTTCCTGCCGGGGCCCTGGCTCTCTGTCTACTGTGTGAAGTCAGTTTCTCTGTACCTCTGTTTTATTCTTCATTTATACAATGTGATGTTTAGAGATGATGCTTTCTCACATCTCATCTGTACAATGGTAAAGGGACGTGTATTGAATATGCTTGAAAAGTCTTTAAACTACTTCGGAAGCCTTCTAGTCCTCACCAACAGCAGTGAGGCTCCAGGGTGGGGATCCCTGTCCTTCAGCCTCACCTCTCTAGTGAGCACTTGGCACACTCAGCATGAGTGAGCATTTGGGGAGTGTCTGCTAAACAGACCTTACTTCTCCTCTTTAAATTTTTAGGGTGATGGACTCTGGAGCCTGACTGTAGAGTACTTACACAAGTCTCTTAATGGGTTAAAGCTCCGTTTCAAAATGAATTCACTTTACTTTGAAAATGGATCCATTTTATTTTAAATATATTTTTTGTGTATAAAAATATATTTTATTTTAAAAGTTATTTTAATGAATATTATTTTAAAATTAATTTAAAATATATTTTATCCTTATTTTTCCTTTTTAAATTTTATTTTTATTTAACCTCTTGATGTATATAAAAAATTAATTTTCTGAGAGTGAGTTGACATTTTTGGTGTACAACTCTATGGATTTTAACGCAGAGAACCACAAAAAGTCAATTTTACTCTATGTTGATTTAAAATTTAAAAAACAAAATCTCCCCTCGTGAAGGAGTCACTGTCATCACTCTGAAGAGATGAGCCAGCAGTTGGAATTTCTCTCTCCAAAATATGTCAGCCTTCTTAATATCTGTGGCTTTTCATTTCTTTCTAATTTTAAGTTTATATTTCTCTTTGGTTTTCTAATAATTTATTTAAAGTTTTACTTATGCTGAGATAAAGATCTGCCTTTGTTATATAAAATATTGTTTTTAAACAATGAGAGACTACCTGTTTTCTTCCCAGAAGTTTCTCACAGTGGAAATACAATGTGATTTATCAGCATTTCCTGCACAGTGGCTCCTAACAATAGCTTTAGTAAGTCGCGTTCACTGAGTATACTGTGTACATTGTGACTTGGCTTCATCCTCAGAGCTCCTAGCAAGTAGGTGAGTGCATCCTTCATTGACAGGTGGGAGATGTAAAGCGTAATCATCTCTGGGGACGGAGACCGGACTGGAACCCAGTTCTCCCTCTGTCTCCAAGCCTACACCTTTCCTGTTCCAGGCTGCCTCCTCATGAGCAGACACAGGCATTAGATAACTTGGCTGGTGCATGTGTCTGTTGCACACATAGGCACTTACACATCTATTGGAGGGAGAAAAGCAGGGGTTTGCCAAAAAGCTGCCAGAGAGTTTGTTTGACATCTGCCCTGTTCATGAAATGCTGAAGACTGATGCCAAGTCAGCCACACTGGTCCAGGTGCCTGGGTGGGCCTCACAGCCACTGAAAATCACTTGCTGTGGTAGCCCTGCTGGCCATCTGGGGCTGTGGTTCCATAAGGCATAAGGCAGGAGTCCCCAGGGCGGACAGAGGCTAATAGCTAATGCTTTGTCTCTGCCTTCCTGTTGTCACTGCTCAGGGTCTATTGATGCTCAGTCCCCTAGCAAGCCCGTTCTTTATCGCATATCTAGCTGAGCGGTTGGACCAACCCCAATGAGCTATTGATGCATTATTGGAATTTGGTAGGTAGCAAGTCACAGGATGGATGGATGGAAGGCAGCTAACAGTTTCCTTTTTCTAAGACAGGCTGAGACTCCTCAACTAGAGATGAGCAAATAGCAGCTAGGCCCCATGTACTGACACAAATTCCTTTCCTGATGTGTTTCCTTTCTAAAGTGAGGTTTTTAACTCCCTCCATTTTGGGCAAATGTCCACTGAGCTGCAGGAATTTTTTTCTAATTTATCTTATCGAAGTGTAGTTGATTTACAATGATATGTAAACTTCTACTCTATAGCATAGTAATTCAGTTTATATATATATATTTTCATACTCTTTTCCATTATGGTTTATCACAGAATATTGAATAGAGTTCCCTGTACTATACAGTAGGAATGTATCCACTCTGTATGTAGTAGTTTGTATCTGCTAATTTCAGACTCCCAGTCCATCCCTCCCCAGCCTTCCTCCCCTAGCAACTACAAGTCTGTTCTTTATGTCTGTGAGGCTGTTTCTATTTCATAGATGAGTCCTTTTTTGTCATATTTTAGATTCCACATATAAGAAATATCATGTGGTATTTGTCTTTCTCTTTCTTACTTCATTTAGTGTGATAATCTCTGAGTCCATCCATGTTCAGCAGACACGTTCTTTTAACCTCCCCTCCCAACCAGTGAAAATATCACACATCCCTCAGTAAGTTAACTGTCCACAGGAAATCTATGGTTTCCTTTTCCTGTTGTTAAGAGGTTTGAAAGTCAATACTCTTGGGAGCTCACTCTTCCTGACCCTAACGTTGATAGGTGACATGAGACCAGTGACTCAGCCTGTCTAAGCTGTACTCCATGAAAGAAGAATCATGGTTCTCCTGTCTCCTGGGGTTGACTTAGAGATTAAGTGAGACAATGCATAAACTGCTTAACAGCCAGAGGTCAGTAAATTTTCACTGTTTTCGCTATTTGTGACAAAGATCCACATGATCATAGTCTCAAAGATAGTTCTTTTATAAAATTGCACTTTTTTGAGCAGGTCTTTACTTCCAAATCCCATTTCATGGCTATCTTGATGATTTCCTTGCCTCAGTGAAATGCAGGATATATGCATGATGCTCAGGAATCACTAGCCCATTTTTCATGGGTGTAATATTCAGCTTTCTGTTGGGCTACAGTGTTGCTACTCATATTTGAAGGTTGGTCTTTGTGGTTAAAGAACCTAGGAAAATGTCAGGGAAAAAGAACTGGGCTGTAACTAAGAACTCACACCTTCCTTTTGACCATCTACTGAGTCTCCTGTTCTGTAATCGGGAGAATCTGCTCAAAATAGAAAGATTGCATCCTCTGTTCTCAACAGAAGGAAGGGGCTGCTATTGAGAACCTCTTAGGAAGGTGAATTTTTAGTATTCTGAATGCTTTATTCTCATGTCCTTATTTGAGCTTCCTCAACACAACAGGCACCATTGCTAACAGGTAACTGGAGTTGGGGGCATCCTCGGTGGCTGGAAACAAAGATTAGATCCCTGGGTCAAGAAGATCCCCTGGAGGAGGAAATGACAACCCACTCCAGTATTCTTGCTGGGAAAATTCCATGGACAGACGAGCCTGGCGGGCCACAGTCTATGGGGTTGCAAAGAGTTGGACATGACTGAGCACACGTGTACACATCAATGGCTGTCAGCCGAGCAGGCTCCTTGATCATCAGCTTGAAGCTGTGAAGCTGTGACTGTGGCCTGGTTAACTCTGGACTCTGACTGTATTAACCAGCCACCGGGGATGGATGTCAGCTTACAGCACTCATGGTTATCTCGTGGTCCTTACATCATGGTTTTGGGAAAGCCCTCCCTCAAGGCTACGTGTGGTATGTCTACAGCTCCATGGAGCCAGCCTCCATGTCTGTGGTTTCTCCAGGCTGGGGCCAGTACTGTCTTTAAACAGCCCCCACCTGGGGAGCAGGGCATCGCTCATGTTAGTCTGAACCCACGGCCTCAAGTATTGCCCCAGTCCATTCATGGTCTGGGGTTCAACCTAGCAATTTGTCTTTTCCTTTGTGTTTGCATATTTTGTGACACCTTTTGAAGAAATTAATTGCTTGTGACAATTTTGTCAGCTGTAAAGGGATATTGGGGAGCATCTGGGGCTCAGTGGACAATCATAAAACAAAATGACAGTGAAAACTTGCCACCAAATGAAATAATTTTTAAGAATAAAAAATAATATTCTTTATAAACATTTTAAAATGCAGAAAAGCATAAAGAAAAAAATTAAGATGATCCCATATCCTATCAACATCCTTCTAGGATTATCCTTCCAAAAATCTCTTTATGTGTGTACATGTGCCAACCCGTGATTTCAAATGGGTATTCTTCTAGATTCTAAGTTAATTTTAGTTAAAGTCGATACCCAGGTGGAATGTATTGAAATATGATAAATCTTCATTGTGTCACTAATTGAATGTTGACTGTGGCATTCCTTGGAGAAAGTGTCAATTGGGTTCTGGACCACTGCAATACAGCGAATATTGCGGTAAAGCAACACACCAGAATTTTTTGGTTCCCTAGTGTCTATGAAAGTTGTGTTTACACTATATTGTAGTCTATTAAGTGTGCAGTAGCACTGTGTCTAAAAAATGTACATGCATTGATTAAAAATATTAATACTGTTGCTAAAATTTGCTAACCATGATTGGAACCTTCAGCAATGGTAGCAGTAACATCAGAGATCCCTGATCATCAAACAAATAAAATTATAATGTAAAAGTTTGAAAGAATATGAAAATTACCAAAATGTGACACAGAGACATGAAGTGAGCAAATGCTATTGGAAAATGGGTGCCAATACACTTGCTCCACGAAGGGTTGCCACACACCTTCACTTTGTAAAAAAGGAAAAAAACCACAGTTATTTGTAAGCACAATAAAATGAGGTCTGTCTGTAGAAGGAAAAAAAGACCAAAACATTAAACTCATACTTGCTGAGATAACAAATGATTTCTTTTCTTCTTTTTTACATAGCTGTGTTATCTGAATTTATTATAGTTCTTTGATAATCAAAACATAATTTTAAATGTGAGTTGGCTAGAAATTTTGCTTGTGCTTGGCTTATAGATTTTTTCCCCCACAATTTTAATTATTGCACCATCTTCTAAAATCTTGCTGCTATCGTTGATGTTCAAAATTATATTTTGAACTTCAGGGTCCAAGAATTTCTCATCTTTTCATAAAATAATAACAGATATACATTGTTCTGTAGTAGGAACTAAGGGTTGTACAGTAAACAATAGTGGAGAATTCAAGCTAATAGCTAATTTATGTATAAGAAAAAAAAAATCTCTTATGTGTTAATCTGTAGTCCTGAATTTGCTAGTTCTGTATGCACCTGGTCTAAGGAGGAGAGTAGAACCGAGCAATTTTTTTTTTTTTTTTGTCCCTAAGGAATTAAACAAAAACTAACTATATTTACATTGTTGAAGGAATCCACGCCAGGAACTTGGCAGTTGGTGGTGGGGTGTTTTTTATGTTTGTTTTTTTGTTTTAAATTTGTTAGAGGTGGGCAGGTGGTCTGCATTTTTTCTTAGAGGAAAACAATATATTGTCCTAAGAGTTTTCTGAACAGAGTGCTGGTGGGACACAAAACAGGAGGCTGAAGGTTTCATTCCAGTTCTGGTCCAATCAATTCCTCAGACTGAATAATTAAAACATGAAGACCATCTGTGTGTACTCAGAAGCCAACTGAATCCTAAAAGCAAGTGTTTTCCTAAGAATACATACGTGGTGTTTGGTCACTGCAAGGAGTTGTTCAAGATGGTGTGCTAGATGTTTGTCATGTGTGTGTGTGTGTGTGTGTGTGTGTGTGTGAGTGTATACACACACTTCTCATCTATTGAGTACAAGTGGGAAAGGACAAGATGGGAAAGAATGATGACTATCCGTGTCCAGGCACAACCAGCCATATCCTGAGAGGGATGCACAAAGCTTGCACTGCAAAGTTACATCAGGAACAAAAGAAGGAGCTAAGGGGGCCCCGCATGGGATGCCCCACAAATACTGGTTTTAGTTCTGGTCTTCCCTTTAAAGCCTTTAGTAATTGGAACAGAAAGTGTACAAAGTATTTGTAACTTAAAAGGTAATACATGTCAAAAATAAGTAACACAAAATGCCACTCATGAAAATCTATGTGACAGAATGAGTTCCAGGCTTCCCTTGTTTCTTTTTTAAAAATTATTTGTATACGATGGTTTTCGGCTGCACTGGGCCTTCGTTGCTTCCAGAGATCTTTCTCGTTGCAGTGACGGGTCCGCTCTTCCTTGTGGTGTGTGGGTTTCTCAGTGTGCTGGTTTCTCTTGCTGTGGCTCCGCGGCTTGAGAACATGGGCTCAGTACTTCTGCTGCCGGACCTTGTTCCTCCTCGGCATGTGGGATCTTTCCAGACCAGCGATCAAACCCTGTCCTCTGCATTGGCAGGTGAATTTTTAACCACTGGACCGCCAGGGAAATCCGCTCCCCCTGTTTATTTCACACACTGTTCCACTTGTAATGGGAGGTAGGATCATCCCTGTAGTGTGTCAAAAATAATCACAAACAACAGGAACCAGTCCACGATGCAAAGACACTCAGAGACCTTAAAAGTAACAGTGATTTAAAAAAAAAAAAAAAAAAAAGTGACTCTTGCCTTAGGGCTCTGTTTCATGAGATTTGATCGCGTATGGGTGGGTGTGATCACATCCATGCCCTCTGTCCACAAGCTGCGTGTCACTCAGCTCAGTCATCCTGTGTAACCAACACCAAACTCTGCCTGGGTCACTTGTTTATAGAAAGTATAGAAAAGAGGCTCCCGGGCCAGCTGCGAGGCTAATGATGAGAGCAAATCAAATGACATGAGAATGAATAATTGGGCTAAGAGGGGTGGGGTAAGTTTAACGTCAATCAGTCCCATTAAAGCTAATATTTCTTGAAAGTGTGGTCTGTGTACCAGGCACCATGTAAGTGCTTTACATGGACTCAGGTGGCATTTGTACATTTTGCTTTTACAACAGCTCTGTGCGTGACTGCTATGATCCATGATGACTGGATCGGGAAACTAAGATTTAAGAGATGGCTATGAGCTTGCCCAAGTTTTCATAGCCAGAGAGTGGCAAGCTCTTCTGTTTGTGAGGGTGTGAGGATGTGTTTGTGTATACACATAGAACTTGTCCTGTTCTGTTTGCTGACATCACACACCTCTTCCTAAGATTCTGTTTGGGATATTTGTGCCCATATATATGACTCTAAATACATTTCTAAGTGTTGCTTCTTCTGGCACCTTCTGTCCCTTCTCTTTCGCATGTAACATATGATGCCTTATATTGTTAGTTGTATAAATAGAACTTGTCTTCCAAACTGGAACTGGTTTCTTGAGGATGGTAAATGTGTCTCCTGCCCCAGTACATAAACACTCCATAAATGTTTGTTTACGATGTGTAAACTTATGATCTGTCTCTTTTAAAGAAATTTCCTCTGACAGGCACCTAGTGTGTACCATCAGTTAATAGTAGTACTTTGAACTGTGTGTGTGTGTGTATTCATAGCAGGCTTTCTGTGAACGTGTATATTATACATTATATTCACAGAATGCCTGTTCTAAGTGCCAGACATTGCTAGAACCGCTCAGAAAAGAGCAGACACCTTGCTTGGCATGGTGAAGAAAGTCCACTGTCAGCACTAAGAATCCTATTATTTGTTTAAGTCTGAAAATGACATAAAAAATAAATTTTATTTTAAGGTTGGATTAGATAAGATGAAAATTGAAGGAAGAAGCCACAAACATTATGTTAATTGTGTTCAATTCTTTTGCAGCTTATTCTGTTTGATTGATTATCAATATGCTTTTCCTTAAGAGACATCATTTGGCATTACTTATTTGTAAAATAAAACAACTTGGATTCTCCCATTTACTGAGCATGGAGAAATCACTTTTGGAGCATCTTGAAGTATTTGAAGACAATTCAGGAAGTTGCAAAATCAGTACTAGGAATTATTCTGCTAGTCCAAAAGTAGCAAATCTGTTTTATAAACAAGCATATGCTGACATTTTAACTTAATAGATTAAGTTCATCAGATTTTACTTTCTCTAATGTATGTAATAACACCTGCTGTACAATTTAAGTTTATAAAGTTTTCTTAAAGCCCTAAGATAAAAATGGTGTTTCTTTTTTCTTGGTACCCTTCAGGGGCTAGGGTGAGACCTTAGATCTTTCATTCACAATCTGCCTCCCATCATCCACCTAATGTCCCGTTCTCCTTGAGAATGAAGGGAGAAAAGCATAAAAAAAAAAAAAAAAGAACAACAACAACATGGCTTTGGCATGTTGCGGGATATTCACAGTGATTTCTTGAATTATTTTAGGAAACTCAGTTCTCGCTCATTTCCAGAGACCACAGCTGATGTATAAATTCCCTAATTTGTTTACTTTAGAGAGATCATCTCAAGTGCAGCATCTGTTTTTGCTTTCTCTGTGAGATCTTGGTTTTACATTAGGGGGACTGAGGCAGCCGAATCACATGACCCTCCGAGCCCACACAGGAAGCTGCTGGGGCCTCCTCCAGCCCCTGGGGGCCCCAGCCTCCCCGACTGCTCTGTGAAGGCAGCTTCCACCCTGCCTTTTACACTGTCTTTCAAGGATAAACTCCATCTGCCAGTTAACATTATTTTACACCCAGAAGATTGTCAGAACTCTCGTTCTGCTTAGGTACGTCTTCTTTAGGACAGGCAGCTTTCTTTCCCGAAGCTCAGACCAATAATCCAGAATTATTCCCAATATGGAGAGGGGAGCGCCTTCTGGAAGTGCAGTGGTTATTTATGAAGCTTGGGTGGGAGCACTCCCTGCCACATTCCAATGAAATTAGAGAGAGAAAATTTTAATGTGAAAGGCACTTATATTTTAAGTGTGTGCTACCATTTTGCTCTCTCTGCAGCCTTGCAGAAATGGCTTCCTCAGGAAATCTCATCCCAGCGCCCGATCAGACCCCATGCTCAAGGTCACAGGGAGAGGGGCACCCCATATTTATAATGTTAGTGGAAATGCAAGGCATTGAAAGCCAGGGAAGTATCAACAGCTTCCATCTCTGCAAAATAACCAACTTGAATTTTCTTGTGTATAGAGTGGCCAGAACTGTTCCCCCAGCTTCTTGTAAGGATGGCGGAGTTATTGTGAAGATAAATTTAAGCTCAGGAAGAGAGAGGGATGTGGAGAAAATCCAATTAACTGGAGTGAAAGTCATATAGAATAAATACCCTGAGCTAGTAGAAATAGTTTTTAAATTGGATGAATCTTTAGAGGAGAATTGATAAACTACGTCCTTATTGTCTGAGAGGATGCACTTGGCAAATAATATTTTTGAGGAGACATTATCTGCTTGAGGATGTTTCACGTTCTTATTAAGAAGGCGATTAGAAGTTTGGAGACTTTTTCATCGTTCTGATTAACTTGCAGGGGAAAATCTTCCTACTGCAGTAGTCATTAAATGGATCTCTTTGTGTGTACAAATATTAAAAGTAGTCTTGAAAGTACTATAGACAAGCAAGGAAGAAATGTACTGTTTGTTTCCTCATAGAGTTGACATTTTTATTTAGGGGAAAAAAAATCCACGAATTTACAGTCTCTCCCTTTCTAGGTTTTTCAACATTTCTTGCAAATTGTATGTAAAATGAATGCAAATAAGCAATCCTCACTCGCAAGCTGCTTAGAAGTGTAAAATGCATAAAATTAAGATGCTGAGAGAAACGTGCATCTAATTAAGGTAGCATGTAAAGAAATGTTTAAATTCAAATTAGATACTTCAGTGGGAAGAATTACTTGTTTAATTCAAAGGATGTTTTGTATAATTCAGGGAAGACTTCTTCTTAGCAGTCTCCCCATTTCCTTCAAAAATCAGTTTTAGGAGATGTCTCTGGCTCAGCCAAACTTTTAAATGGAGTTAACCTAAGAGTGAGAATGCCATCAAAGTGCCTTCTGCTTTTAATGCCTTTCTCCCTAACAGACGGGAGAGTCAGGGTGGAGGTTTGTATATCACTGTTTCTACCCATCTCACATGAGCTCCCATGACACTTTTGTGCACTGAGTTCATGGAAAGCCTTGAAACACAGACCACAGCCAGCCAGCTACTCCTAGATCCTAAGAAGGTTTTTTTTAAGCAAGACAGGAAGGACGGTAGCCCAAGCCATCCATTCACAGGCATCTTCCAGCCTTGCCAGGGCCAGAAGAAAAGAAGAAATTGATCTCCATTTGGAAGCTTTTAAATAAGTGGAAGACTTATTTACAACACATGAAACAAGCAAATAATTGAAAAATGTAAGATTTGTGTTGAGAAGATATGGACTGTCTTTTAAGATTGATACTGCTTCCTCCTCAGACACATCCACCCAAGAAGTAGGCAGGAAAGTGGTTGATGCTTGATTTTGAAGCATTCTGCAAAGTTCCACTTCCCATGGTGAAGTTCTGCCTTCCTACTGGATTGTGTATCAGACCAAGTCCTCTGATTGAAATGGAGCCCATGTGTTAGCCCAGATCATCTATTTCCTGGCTTCAGAGATAAAAATAATTCCTTGTTAGGAAACAGTTTTGATCACATTTCATGTACAAAAGTCTCTTAGACCTGGGTTCCCTCCTCTGGAATACCTCTGTGTCTGCCATGAGGAATTAAAGGGTGACGGTGATGCTGTCGTTGTCCATCTGGGGTGTTGACTCTGTTCCCTCTTCTCAGCAGTTACAGAAACCCTTCTGACTCAATGCCAGCCTCCTTGAGCCTTCCTCCCTCTTCTTCCCCAGACCCATCCTCACCCCCACCCAGCCCCAGGGCTGAAGCTCCTACTGTACTGAGCCTTTGGGATTGTGAGTTGGAGAACATCTGATTGGTGATGTCCACTTTTGATCCAACAAGTCAATTTAGGTTTGATCAGAGAGGTCCTGGTTGTTGCTGTTCCCTCCTTGGACCAGGGGATGATTGTGATATGGAGCTTAGAGTGTGCCTTCCTGTCTGTTTACCTTCCTCTTTCTTTCGCTCTGATTCCTTAGTGCTTTCAGTGACTGCCTTCCTGTCTGTTTACCTTCCTCTTTCTTTCGCTCTGATTCCTTAGTGCTTTCAGTGACTGCCTTCCTGTCTGTTTACCTTCCTCTTTCTTTCGCTCCGATTCCTTAGTGCTTTCAGTGACTGCCTCTCCATCAGTTGGTTGGTTTTAGTGATTGCTACAGTCCCAGCCTAGAGTCCATCTGGCTGCCCACCTGGAGTCCCTTTCCTGCAGGTCCCGCATTCAACACAATCAACCTATCCCAATTCAACTTGGTAACTTTGTTCCAAACTGGCCTATTCCCTACCCGTCCCTCTGGCTAATGATGCTCCGTTTGCTCTCCTCTCCCTCCAAATTGTCCATGCCACTACCTAGGCTGCTTTATTTCTTACCTAAATTTAGTGCTATAGCATCCTAACTGCTCTCTCCCACTCTCATCCTATGCCCCTTTGTTCTTTTCATGCTGCTGACTAAACAGATTTATCTTAAAACACAAATCATCTCTCACATCCCCAATGAAAGACTTTCTGGTACCCGTTCTCACCTTTTGGGCATGGAATTCAACCTGTCCTCTCTGTTCTTCCCTACATTCTGTGCTCCATCTCGTTGTTGCAAATTGGGACTTGTAAAATGCCATGTCATTCATATTTTTAAGCCTTTGCATATGCTGTTTTCTCTGCTTGAAATGCTCCTTCCCCAGCAGCATCTTCCATAATCTGCCGGGGAACCTGCTACTCCTCTTCATGGTCCTTCTGTCACCTGCCTGGGCTGGGCATGTTGTGCTTTCTTTTTTTTTTTTTGGTTATTATTTTAAGTAAAAATATTTTTATTGAAGTATAGTTGGTTTACAATGTTGTGCTAGTTTCAGATATACAGCAAAGAGAATCAGTTATATATATGTATATGTAAATGTGTAGTATACTACATATATATATAGTATCTATTTTTTTTTCAAGTTCTTTTCCATTACAGGTTATTACAAGATATTGAGTATAGTCCCCTGTGCTATACAGTAGGTCCTTGTTGATCATCTATTTTATATGTAATAGTGTGTATATTAGGAGAGGCAATGGCACCCCACTCTAGTACTCTTGCCTGGAGGATCCCATGGATGGAGGAGCCTGGTCGGCTGCAGTCCATGGGGTTGCTAAGAGTCCGACACGACTAAGCGACTTCACTTTCACTTTTCACTTTCATGCATTGGAGAAGGAAATGGCAACCCACTCCGGTATTCTTGCCTGGAGAATCCCAGGGACGGGGGAGCCTGGTGGGCTGCCGTCTATGGGGTCACACAGAGTCGGACATGACTGAAGTGACTTAGCAGCAGCAGCAGTGTGTATATTTTCATCCTGACTTCCTAATTTATCCATAAATTAGGTGACCATAAATTTGCTTTCTATCTTTGTGAGTCTGTTTCTGTTTTGCAAATCAGTTCGTTTGTATCTTTTTTTTTTTTTTTTTTAAATTTCATGTATAAGTGGTGTCATATGGTGTTTGTCTTTGTCTGACTTAGTTCAGTTAAGATAATAATCTCTAGGTCCATCCATGTTGCTGTGAGTGGCGTTCTTTCTTTCTTTTTTGTGTTCTCTTCTGTTGTATGCTGGGCCTCTGGCCACATGCTCATTGCATAGTGCTGCACTGAGGCCTTCAGAGAACCTTGTGTTTATTGTTTTGTGGTAAACAGATATTGGTATTTGCCATATATGAAATTTAAACTGAGACATTTATTTATTCATTCCTTTAAGATCAACAATAATTCATTATGTGGTATTACAAAGTACATTTTTATTTAAGATAACTATTCTTCAAAATAAAATGTACTAAGAAGATGGACATTGTTTTATATTTTTTCAAAGCTCTTCATGTTTTTAGAATGTCTGGCTTATTAAGAGAAGACAGCTGGATTGTCATAACTGCCCCTACATTCAACCTGGTTCAGTGGTGGTTTTGTTTAAAATTTATGAAGACAGTTCACCTGATTGTGGGTAGTTTTCTACACCAAAGCTGACATGAGGTAATTTCTTTCATTCAACTCTAATGTGAAACCTGGAACCACAGGGATGAACTTTTCTCTGTTACCTTGAAACTATTGATCTCTCCTGCTCTTAAAACCTGTTTTTTTACCTGTTTTTTTTTTTTTTTTTTTTGAGCCCTGAATGATGTACTTACACCAGGCATTGGTCACTTGGAAAATATGGGTCCACTAAATTCTAAAGATTTTCCAAATGGTGATAATTTTATTATACAATAAGAGAAAACAGAACAGATTAGGGAGTTATCAAACTCATGGTGAATTTTCCAAAGTTTGAATTGTTACTAAAAAGCCCAGATTTTATCATTGGCACAAATATTGTCAGTTAATTTTCCTCAAAATGACAAATACACACTTTGTTTATTTTCAACAAAGTTCCTTTTAAATAGTTAAGTCTGAGTAGCAGATTTTTGTTACTTGTTCTTTTTAATTAAAAATGGTGTTTTGTGGGGGAAAGTGGCAAGGCTAGTTCAGCTTGCAACTCAATCCCACAAGTGCTTTTTCTTGAGACAAACATCCTACTATAGTCTGTATGTAACACAGTAGCTTTATGCATGCCTGCTTTCTCGGGAGAGAAAATTAAAAAGAGGTATACTTGGAGTCAGATTTGCTAACATTAATATTTACCACTTCATCAAGTTTGTGCCTGAGTGAAAATGGCACTCATTTTCCTTCAAGTGCTCGGAGCTGAAGAGCACAACCACCACTATTGTTTGGTGCCAAATACCGATTATTGGTTTGTGCCAAATCGCCAGCGGTTTCACCAGCTCCCTGGTGCACTTTTTTGCACCATCACTGCAAATGTTAATCCAGTACAGAAGGGAAACAATGTCTTAGTATTATTATAAAATAGTTCTGGACCCTTGGAAAGGGTCTTGGAGACCTTGGAGTGCACAGACTACACTTTGAGTACCATCGGACCAGAGGGTCAGGATGAGGTCCTTGGCAGGGATGCAGAGTTAGTCAGTGCTGTGCCAGGAAGGACAGGACCGGAGGAGCCACATGGTCAGATTTGTACTTTAGAAGGACTGTGGTGGCTGCAGGTGGAACATCTTCTGGGGATGTGGGAAATTGGCACTGGGCATCACTGCCAAAACTAGCCATGTTTTTTTGAGTGGCCAAGTGGATGTATAAGCTTGAGTATGGTCTTCATTTTTCAAAACTTTGGAGTGGTGTCTACTCAAGTCATATTCAGCTGCACAAATAAATTAGATTGGAGGTAATTCTGGGTGTTTTGGGTAATTCTGGGTATCTACTACGTGGGTGTTTGTTACTTGGTGGATGAATCCTAGGTATATACACATATATCCATGTATGTAAGCTTGGATGTTTGGGCACTGTTGACTGGTTGGCCTCCCAGCCTGTTACTTTATGTTTTATCACCAGCAGTATGTTCCTTGGATGATACACATTTATCCTGTATCATATGTGGAAAATATTTGTTTACCATGGAGACCTCCCACTCTGGGGAAGTGTGGGAGACTGGTTCCTCAGTTAAAAGGTCCAGGTCAATGTGTGTGCAGATCATGTCATCTGCCCGGCCAGCAGTGCTTGCCTAGGATTGCATTCTGAAGCCCAGCCTCTCTGTGGCTCTCTTTAAAAATACTAAGCAGAAGACAATGAATCTTCAAACTCGGCTGATTCCATTGTGATTGATCTGAGACAATTTTTAAGGTAATTGATGATATTGCCTTAGTTGAGTCTGTTAGTGCAAATAATTATTAATCAATATGCTCTCAGCTCTTACTTCAGAAGATAATTTGAACACATGATTTATTCTGAACATTTCAATTGAGCTACCTTTACAAGAGGAAAATCAATGGGCAAGTGGTCCTGAGCACTTTAATTATCTGCTGCTCCATCCTCCTTTCCCAGTCATACCCACCTGGTGGTTTGCTATCCCACCCTGGCAAGGGTGACAGGAAGGTTTTCATTGCCATGAGAGAAAGAGAATATATAGCTCATCTTTGATTAACTAGTAGGTTGATTAAAGTAATTTAGTTAAATGCCTTAGAAACAAAGCCTGGTGGCTTCACTTTTGAGAGCATAGTTAACACTGCCCTAGAAAAAGAAGGAACATATTGCTAATTTCCTTCCAGTTGGAAAGCACTTTACTATGGTGGGTATATTAATAAATGTCATGTTAGTTTATCCTGAAAACATGGGGAGACTGGGGTCACAGAAGGAGATTCAAGTGGAAAGCATTTGGGGCTGGGTTTGTATAACCCGCCACATGACTGCTGTCACTGAAGATGCTTTGTGACTTCCTTATGCTAAGACTTTCCAATCTGGAATTGATTGCTTTGCCTTTCCAGGCAATGTCCTGATGAATGTTGTGGTTTGCTACTTTTTTTCCATGAGGTGACATGCAAAAGAGAATGATCTGCACCAGGGTTGAGCCAGCCCTCGTTCCCCGGGAAGAGTTTCCAAGCACCTGTTGGGGTTGTTCTCATGGAGTGTCCAGGAGTGTATGGGTCTTGGCCAGGAGCTTTCAGACATGATTCTAACAGATGGGAATTTTCAACCACAATTCTCTCATTATCCTTGTATTAATAGAAGCATTGAGATGTTCTGTTACAGTTATTGCTCAGTACCATGCCTCTTGCTGCTGCTACGGTGTCTCTAAATGGCCAGCTGTGAAGGTGTCCAGCAGCCTTCAGGGCCAGTCCTTGAAGTCTCCATTCTTGCCCCCCATGACTTCCCAGGACCAAGACTCGACACACCAATAAACTGAAATCCAACCTATTGGTAGCAGCTGGCATAGGGTCCTATCTCCAGAAGGAAGTGTTCTTACACATTGAATAGAGTCCATGCTATCAACTGAACAGTGGGAGAGAGCAAAGGTGGGTTCTGCAGGGACTTGGGATTTTTCCGGAGCTAAGTCAGTAGACAGTTTTGGAACTTCTGGCTTGGAGTTAGTATTACATAGAATACCAAGAAAAACGAAGTCCTGCTTCTGGCCGCAGGAAGTCACAGTCCTGTTGGGAAGTGTTGGAGCAGAGAGGGGAGACATCAAAGGTGAAGGATACAGGAGAAAGGAGCTGACCCCAGAAGGGCAAGGCTGGTGGGGAGACAGATGGCTGAACTCTCAGTATCCAGCAAAGGAGAGGCAGGGGGTCACATGGGCCTTTGAAGCGGACGTTGCTTATGTGTTTCCCCTTCCCCACTCCCTACCCAGTGGTCCCACTCAGTGTTCCCTGGGGATAGTAATTCACTCTAGGCTGATCAGAGGGAAACTGAGGCATAAAATCTGGGGCCAGCCATGGTCTCTGGGATGACTTCTTCCAGAAAGCCTCTCAGACTCACCAGTGGAGGCCAGGGGACCACACTGAGCTGTGACTGAGGGTCAGACCTCATATTCCAACTTGTATAAGCAGATCCATGTGGGAAAGTCTGACAGAAGTGCTGGTGAGAAGTCGGTGTCTGGGAAAGCTGTAACCCATCTCCTTGAATGTCCCTGGCCCACACTCCTGCATTTCCTCTCTCCTGTGTTCTCTTCCTCCATATCATCAGTTGAGTTAGAGTGTGAGAGGCTGACCCTCTCCACTGCTCCCTGGAGAACAAGCTCCCGGGTCCAAGTCTGGGACATGCACCTTGACCAGCTCTGTGTTCTTAGGCCTGTCACCCACTCCTTGGAGGCAGAGTTTCCCTATCTGTTGAGTGGGTATAGTTCTTGTGGGTTTGTTGTGAGAGTTAAATGAGCTCATCGTAAAGCACTTTCAAAATTGTGAAAGTCTACCATGGAATATACGATATGTACAGACGTGTGTATGTAATATGATAGGTAAGGAGTTATTTTACTTTTTCAATCTTAACTGTTCCTCCTTACCTACTCTGGAGCCTGTAAACATTCCCATTATCTGTGCTGGTTCTGAGATGAAGCCCTGAGTGGGAGTTGTGGCCACTGCTTGCCCTTGTCACCTTCTTCCATGGCTGAGTTCCATAGGAGAGTTCAATAACTATCCTGCAAATGAAGCATTCCTTACAGAGATCCTTTTCTTTCCCTTTGCTCCTGTTTCTGTTTTTAACATACAGAAAGACTCATGTAAATCCTTTTCCCCTTCCCCTAGCATGTTTGGAGACCTCTGCGGCAGCGTGCCCTAAAACTGTGTTAGAATGACATGATAGGAAAGAGTGTTTTCCAGTACTAAGGAATGAAATTCTCAATAAAAGTTGCCAAAGGTATTTGAGGATCGAGACCCAGGGTAATGCTTACATAACCTCCCAACTGTTTTCCTGGGTCTAAAGTGAAAATAACAGAGATAAGGCAGAGAGTACATGTGTAAACACGATATATGAACAGCTCCTCCAATCTACATAGCAAAATAAACCAGGGGTCTAGGCCCTGAAAGCGATGCCATGGTGGTGGTGGCCTACTCCCCTTATTCCGGAGGAGGAGCTGTGGCAGGTACAAGCAGCGCGTGTTTAAACAGAACTGAGAGAGACTGCAAAACATTCAAGGGCAGAAAGTGGCAATAAAACTTCCCGCAGTTGGAGTGGCTAGAGACCTTGAGGTGAGCAGAATGTAATCCCTCAAAGTGGAATTCGGCCAGGGCCTCCCGTGTCTACCAGGGGACACTGCGAACTTTCCAGAAAACCAAGACCTCCATCTTATCTCCTCCCACTGAAGAGAAGGGGAGAGCTGAAATTCCTTTCTGGAGGTGGGATTTGCTCTCCATGATGAGTTCTGATCTTTTTTGCAGGCCTTGAGCCTGAGTACCAAAATAGGAACCTGAGTTCCAAAATAGGTCCCCTAGGAAAAAAAAAAGAAATTAAAAATCCACAAAGGCCTGCTCAGGGTGATGTGCAGAAGTTGGTGATCTGGGTTGTAAATCCACAACCCACTTCACAGAGGAAGACCTAGATAGGGAGACTTGGTTTTCTTCTAAGGCATGAATGAGTGCTCTGGGCAATCTGCCCCTATGGAAAACAGAATAATGCTAGTAATTTTCATTTATATAATACCCCTTGGCTTGTGGATCTACAAGCACTTCACAAACGTTAATTAATTCTCTAAACCCCCTATGAGCCAGAGGGTGCCTTCAGTAACCAATCAGGAAGGAGGGCCAGAGATTCGCGCCAGAGTGAGTATACAAGTCAATCCAGCTCTGCGCGCGTGGGAGCCGGGGAGGCTGTGTGGAATTTTTAGGAGAAAGAACCACAGACGTAGAATGTGCATCAGCCTGAGTGGGGAGTAAACCTGGATTTTATGACTGCGTTGAATGAAGGCCTGTCCACTAACAATTCAACTTCTCTCCTGCAGTTCCAGGCACTTGTCAGGAAGTGTGCTGTGTGATTATTTCACCTCTTGCTGTTCCTTCTTCATTATCCAAGCTCTGCTTGTACTTGGTTTAAAACCTAGGAGTAGGGATCTGGGCTCAGCTCACCTTGGCTCAGTATAGGAGGATGGGCAGCAGCTGGGCCAGACAGGAAGTCAGTATTTCCCTGGATGTTTCATTGATTGATTGCCACACTGCGTGGCTTGTGGGATCTTCATTTCCTGACCAGGGATTGAACTTGCGCCCTTGTATCACCTGGATGGATGGGTAATTTGGAAGTGCTTGAGAGCTGGTTTTAGCAGTTGTTTGCTATGATAGATTCCCCCATTGTGTTAGATTTTTTAAAAATACAAGTAATTACACAACAACCCTTCATAGACTGGTGCACAAGCCAACTTCAATCTGGCTTTTCCAGTTATAAGAATAAACAGAATATGACTTGCTGAGATTTATCCTGTGTTCATGCACATGTATGTCTGTACTGTGGCAAAACCAGATTATTGGAGGGGGGAGTTAAATAATTTTTATGTTACTTTCAGGTTAACTAGTATATAAGGGAGAGAACTACTTGTGGGGGGATGTGTATATTTTTTTAAGTACTTTTGAGCTCTAGAACAACAACAAAAAAAATGAGGTGATGCTATTGCTTCCAAAGTCCTTGCTGAGCCGGCTGCCAGGACAGTGACACAGGCATGGACTTCAGGAAGAGGGGAGCTCTGTTTGATGCGTGTAAAAGATCAAACACGCCGGGACTGGGACTCCTCCCAGCAAGACACACGCTTTCTTTCAGGCTGTTGCCAGCTGGTTTTGCTGTGTGGTGGTGTTAAGCTTTGCAGATTGAAAACATCTGGCTTTTCACCAGCCGTGTGTACTCAGAAGGAGAGCTGCATGGCCAAAGTAAATTCACCAAATTCTTATCTGACACATTTAGTTGACCCTGATATGATAAGTTGGGGCAATTTCTGAGGATGAATCCTGTTTCCAGCTGTGCGACTTTTCTTTCTTTCCCTTGCCTTTGGAAGAATCTGGATTTTAACATTTTCAAATGCAACACCAGCAGCCATGTCTGAAAGTACCCATATTATTTGCATAGAGGTCAAACACAATGTTTCCTGTAGGGACCTCCTGAATTATAAAGCTGCAGAGCAATCCCATGTAAGCAGATGTCAGCAGGTTCCAGAAAGATGGCTTGTTACCTATGGCCGTTAAGACTTCTGGTGTGAACTGATTTGTGAGGGAAAAAAAAAAAAAACAAATTTGTAAACTGCAGAGGTTTGTATGTATCTAGACACAAACTGATAAACAACTACAAATTATGGTGACGGGACTCTTGGTTGTATTTACCTTCTGAAAGCATGCTTTCTAGTTTGGTGGATCTTTTCTTCTTCAGCATCTTACAGAAGTGGTCCGGAGATGTTGAAACTGAAGCTTCCTGTAAATCTGTCTCCGAATTTTGGCCTGTGAATGATTTAACTTGCAAAATGGACATTGTACAGATCCGTATTTTTGAACAGCAATCCACAAACCAAACTGCTTAATTGGATCATGGCTTCCCACCGTGTTAAGGCTTCAGAGCTGACTGATCCATGTTTATAATTGGTCTGCTCTTGTCATTGGCCTTGGTGCATTAGCTTGAAGTGTCTTGAGAAGTTAATGACTTGTTAAAAGAAAATCCACAAGAGAACCTTCTTAAAAGAGACTGGTCAAGCCAGGAGTATTTATATCATGTCAGTAGTAGTTTAGCACACCTATTGTGTGCCAGGCATGTATCTTCATGCTAATCACATCAAGATGGTAATAATTATCCTCATTTTACATTGAGGCTCAGAGAGGTGAAGCAGCTGGCCCCAGGTCACCCAGCTAGTAAGTTCCTGTGTTAGTTGCCTCCCTGGTGACCAAAACTATGTTGCAGCTTAGGTAATCATCTTGGATTACTTAACCTAGCCCCTTCTCCAATTTGAAAGAGCTCAGAGGATGAAAAGGAACGTAACACTCTTGAGTATACCTGGTGAGTACTACACACTGAGCTGAGCACTCGTACCCCTGCTAATGAGGCTTTTCTTGTTAAAAACTACATTTTTTTGTTGCCCCAGGGCCTTTTCACTTGCTGTTTTTCTGTCTGCAGTCCTGTTTCCCCAGATCACCATGTACCATAGATGTGGTTTTCTCCTTGGAGAGTCCATCAAACCTCACTGCCTCAACAAAACCACAGCTCAGATCCCTCTAGAGATTGCTCTCCTGGTGGATGCTAAGAACTGGCCTCTCCAGTTTCTCTGCCTGCCTAGATTACTGGCATTCTGTCCTAGTAAGGAGTGGTAGCCACAGGCTGGCCTAAGTATACCTGCCCCCGCGTACATGCTCATTCTTCTTTTTTCACATGTTCCCAAAGGAAGCAGTTGAGAAACTGGCTTTATTAAAAATATAGCATGGTTCTCTTTGATGGATATTGTGATTATTTTTGTTGATTTTTTTTTTTAACCCTGGACTTCGTTTTCCGCGTTCATAAACCTGAATATGTGCTTTGTGTAGGTTTGCTGGATGAGAATCAGATAGTAACTGGAAAGTAATTTCATTTAGGACAGATGTAGTCAGACATGTGGTATTCGGCATGAGTTATGTGAAGAAAGTCAAGTCACGTTATGAACAAATGAGTTCTGAATTTCTTTCGAGTCTGGGGACATTTATTTATCTTGGATTGTTCCAGAGATTTTCTGCACTGTTTTTCTGTAATCACCTTGATTAATCTTTAAGTGGTATGTTTACATTTTGAGTTGATTTATGTGAAGCTTTGCTTTTCCTCCACGGAAACACCCAGGTTTCTCGTGTTACCAGATGATAGAAACCACCTCTCAGTTCCACGCCTGCCACACTCACAGGCCGCCTCCAGCTGAAGGATGCCACGTGTCCTCGAGGACTGCTCCAGCAGCAGCAGTCACACGGCTGAAATGTCCCACCAGAGGGCTACCCTTCCAGTCCCCATGCTGTTTATAGATGCCTCCACTCAGGGCCTCTGTGACCTGCAGTAAATTTAAAAATACACTGTCTAACTTGGTGTGTATGTGGGGATGCTCTAAATCACCTGTGTGTTATGTCTGTGTTAGAAGGGCAGGGAGAAATATCAGTATCTTTTTTCCCCCTGCCCTAGTGTATTCATGACTTTCCTCTCCCTCAGTTCCCACGGGAGGGGGGCCTAGGGGCGGTGGCAGTGTTCTTGCCTGGCTGGCTGGGTGACTGGCAGAGGCCACCAGTCACTGACAGCTCCAGGACCCTGGTATCCAGTCCTCATTCCAGTGCTTCTCTCATACCACAGTCTAACCAAATCATGTATCTTCTTTGAGCCTCAACTGCATCATTAGTGAAACAGTTATAATCATCTAAAAATTATGAAAGCACTGTGTTAGCTAACCACCACGTAGACTCCCTTCAGTTCAGTTGTTCAGTCATGTCCGACTCTTTGTGACCCCGTGGACTGCAGCATGCCATGCAGACTATGGGAAGTGAAAATGATCATATATATCTGTGATCACCAAATTGATTTTTCCATCCCTTCTATCCCAAAGTGTTCTTCTTTGGAGTTGTGTTCATCCCTCTATAAACGCCAACCCCTATGCATCAAGCATTTAATGACAAGTTTAGACGGAGGCAGCTCTGTCCATTTCTACATGGTGATTGCAGATAATTTCATAGAAGCCACTCAGTAAGGAGGATCCATGAGGATTACTTTCTTAACCCTGATTTTCCTTAGGAGAAATTCTTACACTAAAGGTCAGTGTTTGTGAAGCATTCTCGCTCATGGGTTTCTTTTTTCCACAGAAACATGAAAACTCATTGTCTTGCCTTAAAAAGAAAAGAATTATGTTTGCACCCATGTCTCTGTAGGGCTTCCCAGGTGGCGCTAGTGGTAAAGAACCTGCCTGCCAATGCAGGAGATGTGAGACGTGGGTTCAATCCCTGGGTAAGGAAGATCCCCTGGAGGAGGAAATGGGCAACCCACTCCAGTATTCTTGCCTGGAGAATCCCATGGACAGAGGCACCTGGTGGGCTACAGTCTATAGGGTCGCAAAGAGTCAGACAAGACTGAATCGACTTAGCGCACATGCATGCGTCTCTGTGGTCTGGTGGAAAGTGGGCTGTGGCTTAACCCATCTCCAGGATGCCTTGACTGTCATAATCTTCCCTTTTGCTGCTGAAATTTTAGGTTTTTCCATTTTCTGTACTTGGATATATGAATAAAAGAAACCAACTTTCCTGCAGGTAATTATGTTAGAGGAAAGTTGATTGGTTGTTTTGTTAGAAAAATCTCAATCTATTCACGATACATTGTTTATCCTCCTTGTCTCTATAAATGTAGAATTTACCGAGATCTGCAACCCAAAATTTATTGTTCAAATTAATGAAATCACTTTGGTCAAATGTAAAAATTTTATATATGTTAGTTTTTATAGCAAAGACAATAGAAGATACTTCTGCAGAAATATTTTTCTGTATCCTTAAGGTCAGGGGTCCCCAACCTCTGAGATCTGATGCCTGGTGATCTGAAGTGGAGCTGATGTAATAATAATAGAAAGAAATAAAGTGCACAATAAATGTGTTATGCTTGAATCATCCTGAAACCTCTGGTCCATGGAAAAATTGTCTTCCACGAAACTGGTCCCTGGTGCCAAGAAGGTTGGGGACCACTGCTTTAGGTTATGTGTTATTGCAGTACACTCTCAGGCCCGGTGATAGTAATCTGCATAAACAGCTTTATAAGGTCAGAAACACTTGAAGAAATCAGAGTGGCCAAGGGCTGCGAGTCCCTATCAGGGCAGAGCTGCCGCAGCAGATGAAGAGGCAAGAGCCGGGGAAGCAAGGACTCCCTCTCCCTGGTGTCGCTCTGTTAACTGTGAGGGCGGACGTCGCAGCATCTTGAAAGCGGCTGTGATGTTCCCCAGCCTGGCGCAGGCTTCCTGCCCTTTCAAGGGAACTCCTTGATCAGGCATTCGACTAAACTGTGGCGGCTGCTGAGCAGTTCTTGTGTTCTAATTGCCCAGTGGGTTGAGGTTTGGGGACAATAAGTGGATATCAAGGAAGGGTCAGGCTTGAAAGCTGGCAGCTCAGTGAGCAGACCAAATTGGAGAGAAGAAAGGATGACTTTTTTTTAAACTTTATTTTGTCTAAGATAGAGATTTTCTTTCTTAAACATTTTGAAATCTGCTTGATGAATACTTGTCAAATTGATTTGGGAGGTCTTTGTCTTATCTTTTATCTTCTTCCGTCAACTCAGGAATGCAAATCTCAGCTCTAAAAGAGGTATAGACCAAGATGTGTCCACAAGAAGAATAGCAGCCCAGGAGCTGTGTACAGGGTGGGGAGGGCAGTGGGCAGAGCACTGGTCACAGCAGTGCCCAGCGCTTGGTTATTTCCTGCTCCTGCTTTTAGCATTGCTGTGCCTGAGTGCAGTCTTCAGTATTTGGTATATTTTTAGAAGACTGCATGTCCTTTCACTACTTTCTTGCCTTCCATATGCATATATATAATGTCTACATATATGTTGTGTCTTTTTATACATATGAATACACATAATGTCTCTGCGTATATATACCCATACAAGCACTAGCCTTAGATTTGAAAGATCAAGACATTTATATAAAAAAAAAAAAACAAATAATGGCACAGATTCCTCCAACTGCACTCCTCTTAGGAAGGATTTTTTAATGTTATTTTATTTTTTTAATCTTATTTTTTCATCCATGCTGCATGGCGTGTGGGATCTTAGTTCCCTGACTAGGGATCAAACCCGTGCCCACTGCAGTGGAAATGCAGGTTTTAACCACTGGATCCTCAGGGAAGACCCTAAGAAGGATTTTTAAAGGAAAAAACCTTCATTGTGCATAACTGCAAATCACTTCCCACTGACAATCTTGTACCAATGGAAACACTGAGACTTCAGGCGCTTTTGTTATTTAAGGTTTTATCCTTGGCTCTCTTTCATCCCTATGGCGGGGCTTACCCCTTGCAAACTTTTTTTTTTTTTAATTGTAGTCATTTTCCGATCTGACTGCACCAGCCTTGGCAACACCTAAGTCCCTTAACCCAAGAAATCCAGGCCTCTTCCAAGGTGTGTGATGGTGTAGAGAGTGATTGGCAAGCCTAGGGTGGAGGTGGGGATGGGGACCAAGGCGGCTGGTACAGGTGGCAGGAGCTGCCCCAGAGACAAAACACAACACCACTGGGGCCATTATTTTGGTTGGAAATACGTAAGAAAACCTTTCCTCAAAGTGGAAACAATAAACAAATTATCCACTTCCACCATCAGCTAATTGAGGCTGTCTCTCAATAAACAAGTGGATTTTCTGCTAACAAGCAGTTTTACGAATTTAATCGCCAGCGCTCTGTTGCCTTTCCCCCCATTTAATTGATGCTTGCTGAAATTTTTCTTAATAACGTTACACATTAGTGAGACTCGCTGTCCCTATTTTTGCATCCTCATGGCTTAAAAGTCTGTGACTGTCATTTAATTGCCAGACACATTTTTTTAATTGGAATTAAAATTAAATTGATTCAATTCTTTTTTTTTATTTTCTTGAATCTAATAAATCAAGTGCCAGCAGTCCACACGCAGACAAGTGCCAGTCATTGTAGGAGCATGGTGACACCTTCCAGTTTTATAACAACCTCTTATTTAAAAATCATGTCAAAGAGATAACTTTTAATCCAAAAATCTGAAATAAAATTTTAGAGGGATGTGTTTGTTGGATATTTGAATAAGAGAATGACCTCTTTCTCTACTGATGGGTTGTTTTCAGTCACCCTTGTATGAAGGATGCTCAGTAACTAAAGTCACTATTTGAAAATTATCCTGATACACCTAGAGGAAAACAGTGGTGGAAGTATGAAAAATGTAGTGTAAGAACTTAAACACCTGTTTTCTCTTTAGCAATATAAGGGGATTGGAATGAGCTGACACATGGGGATTTAACACTTAAATTGTTAATATAATTTTACTTTAAAACTCTCAATCATCCCATAAATTTGATTGTTTTAAATTCCCTTTCTTATATCTCCTATATTCGTCACTCTATATTACCTTCTAATACAAGGCAAAGTAGTAGCTTTATTAGGCTTTTTAAAATCCAGAATGTTCATTTATTATAAATTGTCTGATACTTGAACGTCTAAATAAAATATCCCATTGCCTGCCCGAGGAATATTTTTCCCCAAGTGGAAATATATTTTGTTTTATGTGATTGTGATGATGAAATTGCTCGGTACACTTTTTGAATCAAAAATTCATGGAGACAATTTAAATGTGCGAGTTTATGATCGAGTCTCTGGGGCCCCTGCACTGGCATATGGAAGCATATTTAAGTTTATTTTTAATTTCCTTTACGGCTGGCATGGTTTCTTTGGGTTCAGACACATGCACATTTACTCACATGTGTTTGCACATACACACACACACACACACACACAGGCAGAAAGCATAAACAGGGCTTTTCCAAGTTATCAAGGCAATTTTCTGAATGAGTTGCAAAACTGAAATTAATATCTTTCTGTAGTCATCAAGGACAAAAGCCCATCATCGGCCAGCCCTGCCTGATGCTTAACTCCCCGTGAAGTTAATGTGGATGTTGTATATTTAAGGAAGCAGAAGGCAGTTCTTTTTGACCATGTGCAGTTAAATCCCATAACAGTACATGTTCTGACTTAATTAGTTCTCATCATATCATGTGATGTGGCCAGATTGATATAATTAATAATATGATGCTGTAATAACTTTGCCATCATAGGTACTAGGACTTCCAAGTGTCAAATGAAGCATTTGTATTATTTTAAAGTACAATGAATTTTAAATTAATCTTGAAGCAAATTTGTAAAGAAAAGAAAAATACTTGAAATTAACTAATGTTGTTCCTCCCTGTAATAACCTAAAAAGATAGCTCTCCCTTATCATTTATTCTTTTCTTTTCAATGAAGCTATATAGAAACTCAGTACATAGAACTAATCAAAACAGCCTTATTTTATTAGTATGAACTTATTTTTAAGGTTAAATGTATTACATTCATATACTTTAATACAAGTCCTTGAGGATTTTGAGTCATCTCTGTAGCATCTTAGAATTCTGAGGCATTATTTGGAAAGCGTCCACTCTGGCTGGCATCCAGACTTTGATTTGATGGTTCTCTTAACTTTCACTACAACCAAAATTCCTACCTTATTTGCCCTTGTTGCACCAGACAGGTGAGCCTCAGGGTTTCAGGACTGTATACCTTCAATCTGGGATGCTTTACCTTTATCTTTCTTTCCTCATTCTTCCTGACTTTCAAGACATAGCTCAGGACCCTCTTTCCTTTTTGTAGTTCTTACCATTTCATGACATGAACATCCTTGGCTCTGTAACACAGCGTAACTGCTTACATGTGTGTCTCTTGTCTTCCCACTAGACTGCAACCCTTTGCAGTTAAAAGATAAGAAGAAAAATCAGCACTGTTCAAAAACTCAGTCTAGCATCATGCTGTGCATATTGTTGCTGTTCAACTAACACTTGAAGGGTGAATTTGACATCGTATCTTTGAGAAGTTCATTTTGAACAGTCCTACTCAAATAGATAGCACTATTATTTCTGTTTGGCCCTGTGTATATTGGGGTACATTTTCCTGGAGACCATCATCAGGTTTCGTGACTCATGCTTGGGTCAACCAGCCAACCAGCACATGGGACATCGCATCCGTGAGTGGCCAACCGTGTAACATGCTGCAAGGTGGAAATGGTTCCTATCCCTGCTTTAGGGTGGTCAGCAGACTGTGCGGCTCCCTTGGTGACAGGGGTTGTGGCTTTAGGGTCTCAGCTGCAGAAAAACTCAGGGTGGGGATGGAACCCACAGCTAGGATTCTGGGGCTACACTGGCTGATTGCGCTTCTTCAATTCCTGGGAGGACCTTCTGTGTTAGTGCAGCCCAGGTGCTCTTCTGTGGAAAAGGAAGGGCAGTGACCAGTGGTTCTTTCAGTGGCAGGTTTGCGAGTGGGTTTTTCAGAAGCTGGGATTACTTTGCTCTTAGAGATGCAGTCAGAGGTCATGGTTTGGAAGTTGAGGGGCTTGCTCATCTCTTTGCTCATGTTGCCATTGTGGTGGGATGCTAGGGATGCTGCTTCTCTGCTTTCCTTTACCCAGCAGAAGAAAGGTAGCATTCTTCATCTTAACAAGGTTCCTCTAAAGCTGTAAGTATGAAAAATGGGCCCATTCAACCCCGGAGGGAAGAAAGAAGGCACACATTTTTCAACAAGCCTTGTGGGTAAAGAGTGAATGTTTTCTCAGAGCATGCATGTTTTCTTATCCAGCTCCAACTTCAGCCCCTGCCCACATCCCCTACCTCCAGGTGACAAATAGAACCCGCTTTATTGCATGCTGAGCGGCATGAATTCTGACATTGTAGAAACGGCTATGGCTGTTGGACAGCCATGAAGAATCGCCATCTGCAGTTTACCAGGACCCTGTATGGTTACACAGGCCCTGTGGGTGGTTTCATAGTCAACTGAGAAAGCACACTGAGGCTTCTGGGGAATTCAGGAAGGAGAAAGGCAGTCCCCACCCTCGCAGAGGTTAAAATCTAGTTGTGAAAATAAGACATCTGTATGTGCAAAACCCATGCGTGCAAAAGGCTAGCGGATGTCTTTCTAATCAGTCACGTGGTAAACACAAAGTGCTTGAATTCAAAACGGGCTGTCTCTCTGATGTCCGGAATGATTTGGAAGATTTTGTGAGAGAATTCCCCGTTGGATTAGGATGTAAATGGTAGCAGAGCTGCTAATGATATATTTACTGTTTCTTATTTGTTTTCTCATTGTTCATGTGTCGTAATGAATACATTACTCATTACTGCTAATCAGTGAATATTGTCATGTAAATTTCAGAGCAATTATCTATACCTTTTTAGCAGGATATTTTAATTTTCATTTATGTAATTTTGCTTGGATTTTTTTTTTTTTTTTTTTGTCATCAAACAAATAGGAATCTCGGGCAGCCCAGAGATTTGTAAACATGGTATTAAATGACTTACATGACGATCATCATGGGGACTTGCTGCCCTGGTGGGGTCCATGGACCATCGGCATCAACGTTACCTGGGAGCTTGCTGTCAGTACAGAATTTCAGGTCCCACCTGAGGTCTGCCAAATCAGAGTGAATTTTCATAATTCCCAGACAATAAACATGCACTTATCTTGGTTTCATTCTCATCTGATTATGTGGGAGGTCTTTACAAAATTTTGAAGATGGGTGCTTCTCTATATATCAGTGTATATAATCACTATATATGTAGCTTTCCCTGAGCACGACGCATTATTGAAGAGAAAGAAGTTGTGGAGTTTTATGGATGACTGATTTCTGGCCATAGTTAAAAGTCAAAGTGAATACCTAAACCATTTTCCCAGCACTTGAAGTTTTTAAAAACTCAAACCATTCTTTGGAAAACACTGTTTTCCCTTTCATATCTGAGTCCATATGAATTCAATTTTTGTGGGAAATTTAAGCCACATGTTTCTGATTCATTTACACTTAACCCTTGAGAAGGTTGTGTTACAACAGCAATTGCCTGTCCAAAAAAATCTCAGTCTTTAAGTAAACCGTTCATAAGGGCAAAGAGATGGGGAGAAGGAAATGGGGGTAAATCATTGGAAAGACCCCAGAGAAGTTGGGGTTCGGGTTCCTGCTTCTGAACCTGGAGGCAGATTTGTGCAGCCTCCCTGTGTGGACAGTTTCTGGTTTACACACATTTGATGGGGGTGGGGTTGGAGAATGGTACAGGTTTCCATGCTGAAAAGAGACAGGACGTGTGTAGGCCAGGCAGCCTAGCCCAAACCCATATTTCTACTAATCATACACTGACATTCGTCTCCCTTTCTTGTACAAATTGAATTTATATCCCTTCGTGAGATTTCTATGATTTGACCCTTGGCAGAGACCTTATCCGTATTTCCTATTAGTGACCTCTTAGCCATGCTGACGACGTGGACAAAGGCTGTGAAGAAGGCCCAGTGGGTGATAAACCTACAAACACAACTTTGGTTATCTTTACTCTGAGTTTTATAGTTTGAGCTGATAGATAACCGGAAAAACTTTAAAAAATGTATTAAAGCTTCTTTTTGCCTCTTGGTAAAGCTTGAGTTCTAGCTTGCCAAATCATATATTCCATGTGACACCCTTCCCCTTCCACCCCCGATTGATGGATATTATTCATAAACACATGTGTCCACATACGAGAATATATGTCACGAATGAAGAGTGAATGTTTACGGGGGGAGAAATCAGTGATCAGTAAATCAGGTTTTCTGTTTAGACATCTACCCTTACATTTAGTGAGTTTTGTTTAGATGAGAGGACTTGGCTTGATTACAGTTCTTAGTGGCCACTGATAAACAAAAGGGCATTCGAATTCCATGTCTAACACATTCTTCTTAGGAGCCAGCAAATACATATTCATATGACAGATGCTCTAATCAAGGCTGAAGGTCTTACTTAAATATTGTAAAAAGCACCCTCATCTCTGGAAGGCAGAGAGAATGCCAGTCAAGATTGTAATGGTGATTTTGCCAGATTTCCCTGTGCCATAGGCTTTCTCACCATCCTGTTGCGTGATGGCACCTAATGCCTTCCAACATGCCTTGCCCTTTATCTGGAAAGAACCCTTTTCTGCCCTGTGGTCAACTGCCTTACTCTTTCTCCCAGGATCACTCTGTGTCTGCCTGTGTCCCTGTACCCTCTGTCTAGGGTCAGTGTCTGCCATCTGTGCTTCCCCCGCATTCTGAGCTTCCCTCTGTCCTCACATGGGTCACTCTGGTGCATAATTAACTGTTTACACGCCTGTCTTTCCCAGGGTGGTGGTGACTCTCTGTTACTCTGTGTCTACCACCTATACACGGTAAGCTTCTGAGTTGTTGGATGGATAAACCTGTGATTTCAGTAGTATCTTAAACCAAAGGCTAAACATCTTCAGAAGATGCCAGATTTAAAATCTGAGTGGGTGGACTGAGTTTGTGAAGGATTCTGCAAACAAATCTAATGCTGTGGGTTCATGTCATACAGAAGCTGAATCTTGATTCCCTGCATCTGATCCGGGCTCCCCTGTGCTGGTTACCTTGCAGACACTCTCTCTGGGTCAGGGGTTGTTATGTGAAGGACCATGGGGATTCACTCTGACCATCAAGCCTGGAGGAGGAATCCAAGCAGAGGGAGACAAGGAGCCTTTGTTAATCCTTGGAGGTTAACAGCTGTGGTTGCGACTCAGTACACGCCATGCCTCACTGCCCCATTCTGTTGTTGTTGAGTCGTTCAGTCATGTCTGACTCTTTGTGACGCCATGGACTGTAGCCCATCAGGCTTCTCTGTCCATGGGATATCCTAAGCAAGAACACTGGGGTGGGTTGCCATTTCCTTCTCCAGGGGATCTTACCGACAGGGATCGAACTCTTATCTCCTGCACTGGCAGGCAGATTCTTTCCCACTGAGGCACCTGGGAAGCCTGCTCCTTTCTTTAGGTTGTTGAAAATATATCCCAATTTTAAAGACTTGCACAGATGAAATTTTCACAGTTTCCTTCTCTAACCTCTTCCATTATTTGTTTAATAAAGTCTCACTGTTGGAAATGTATTCTTTTGCTGTAATCTAAATCCCTCAGTGCCCGTTTTCCGCCATCCAGTCTCCAGGAGAGATGGGGAGACAGCTGGCCACCTCCAAGGGGTCTTCCTTGGCCACCTCTTGGATCACGTTATCACCTCCTTAGGGTTTCCAAAAGTTTCTCTTTATATTTATAAAAACAAACTTGAACTTTCAGCTTCAAGTTTATCACCAGAATATCCAGCTTGCTTTGTCAGCTCCAGCTCCCCTACGTGTCTTCCTCCCAGACTGTTCTCCTGTCTCCTTTTGTCACCATCATGGGACACCAGACTTACTCCTGGGCTCTGTTCTGCATCTGATCTGCCCCTACAATTGTAAGCTTCTAGAAAGATTGCACTCCTCTTTGTATTTTCCTGCAATGGGTAGTAAGTCCAAGTTGGGTTTTCAGCAGCTGTTTCTTTCTTTGATGTGCATAGCATCAGTCTGTCTGAAATTAATTAGGAAGTGTAGCTGGTGAACTTAATTCCTACTCACAGGGAAAAGTCTGTGTGGGGAAGAGGCATTTTAGAAAAAGGAGTTGAATGCCAAAATGTAATGTGGAAAGCACAATGTGAAACAGGGAAGAGTCTGGTGTGCGGTTCAGAATTCTTTGTCAACAAGGCAGCAGCCGTTTCTAGGTAACATTAAAGCATGTTTCATGAAGGTATATCTATGATGCAAGCCAATATAGAAAGTGGATTTGTTGGTATTATGGATAATTAGGATAACAGTAACACCAATAATTACTCTGAGAGGATTTTGTATGGCATAATTAATGCCCTTAAACTAGTAGAAAGTCTTGGATGAAAGAAAATGCAGAAGTGGGAGTTTTGGTGTTGAAAAGACAAAAGCAAATCATGTTTAAAATATGTTACCGATGTCATATTTTATGAGCTCAGATTGGCAAAACATCAGGACACAGCTGTTGATTATAGATGCTCTCTTTAGTAACTACCTCGGAGCCAGTAAACTCTGTACAGAGAGATCCTGTCAGGACAATCAAAGCAAACCACATCAGCCTCTTGACTACTTACCAAATCCTGTGCCTGTGCAGGAGATTTCCCTCGATGTCTCAGGAAAGTTCTTGGCTAAATGGAACCACATAGCAATGTGTGGGCTTTGAATATTTAACATCCAAACCAGGCTTTGGCAAGACGTGTTGGCATAGTCCAAAAACATGCTCTTGGTTCTCTGGATTAAAGAAAAAAAAATTAAAAATTAGAAACTCATTTTAAAATGAGTATTCACTCATACACCTTTTTATGCTAACATAGTTTTGCAGCAAAAACTCACCATTTCAGATAAAAGTGTACATCAAAAGAATTATCTACTAAGCTTTCTTACCAAATACAAACCTATTACTAAATAACTACTTCTGAATCGTAGAGTATAGCCCATCATGTAGTAAATTATTAACATTTCTGTCGGAGGACGCATTTTTCATAAAATATTTAAGCTAAGGGTCTCAGAACTCTATTTCAGCAACTGATACTAAAGCTATAAAGTGAGGATAGCTCACATGTTAGAGTTCTGTCAAATATTCAGGCTTTTGATTAAGGAGAAAAGAAGAACTGAACCTGAAACCATTACTAGTGACATGACCTTTGCTCCAAAAGATCCATGTTTCAACATAATACGCTTGCACCTCTGGGATCAGTGAAGGCCAGAGGGCAGCCCTTTCTGTTGATGGTGGTACAAGATTTTAGGACAGGGTCAGTGGGTGTTTCAATTAGCACCAAGAGTCTATTATTGTTCCCAAGGACACACATGCGTAGCTATGAAAATAATTACATTAGAAAACAAATGAGAAATTCATGTCTTATAAAAACTATCTTCCATTACTAGAGTAGAGACACGTTCAAGCATAAACATGTTATTCTGTTTGAAATTGGTAGAATAAGTTTAGACTATATCACAGATAAATTACCCTTAAGGAAGACATTTTTCTATTTTCCTCAGTTCTGGTCCTTTATGTGCTTTCTACTTTTTTTCATTTCAGAAGATGTTCTTTTTTCCATTTACCTGAATATTGCTTTTTTCCATTTTCTCCTACTAACCAGAGGAGTAATTTCTTGACTTGAGAGGTTTTTTTTTTTTTTTTTTTAATTTTTTTCTTTTTCTTTAGAGAATGAAGAACTCTTGTCACTTATGGAGCACCCTTTCTTGAAACACACTCAGTACTGTTTGTAGTGTAGAAAGTGTAATGAAAAGGCTTTCCTGGGAGCCTAACTGTGCATGGCAAGACACGCCTTCAGGTGCTGCAGCCCATCACACCAACATCCAAATGCTGGCGGGAGCCAACAATGATGGTGGGCCTTCTTAGTGACCCTCAGGTGCTCAGTATAATTTGGGCTAAGGATACGCAATCATAGTTTGTCTTTGGGGAAGATCTGGATGAATAATTGTTAGTCAACAATATTTAATATGCTGCTGTGGATAAATGGGAGATTTCGGTAGCCAAACTCAGCTACTCCCCTGCCTGAGGTTACTGCCTCAGACAGACACACAGACGCAGCATGCCAGCAGCCGAGGGGAAGGCAGTGGAGAGCTTGAGCTGACGCCACAGCAGGTGTGAATCTGTCATGGTGAGCCCAGTTTATATCGTTACTGCGGCCATGCATTATTTGTTCTCACAAATCACTCTCTTAGTTGGCGCCATAGTTTTATTTTTTGATTTTTCTCAAATAGTGGCCCCAACACAGTGCATTGTTTCAGATGGAGTATTCGGAATGCGAATACTGAATGACAGCAGCTGTCCATCCTTAACTAGAGATGGAGGAAAACATAGGTCACAAAGAGGGGCAAGGTTTTAGTTTATTTTTAAACTTCCAGTTACGAGAAAAATAAGTGCTGGGGAGGTAATGTACAATATGACCTGTAGAGAAGTTCTTTAGGGAGTAAATCCTAAGAATTCTCATCACAGGGAAAAATCTTTTTTTGTTCTTTCTTTTCATTATGTCTATAAGAGATGGATGTTTGCCGAATCTACTGTGGTAATCATTTCTTAATAAATATAAATCAAACCAGCCTGCTGTGTGCCTTAGACTTATACAGTGGTGTATGTTGATCATTTCTCAATAAATCTGGGAAAAAAATTAAAAGAAGTGTTTCAGAATTATAGGTTAGGTATTGCGTGTGTGTTGTGGAGGGTTTTTACCCAGTGTTTTGTGCCCGTCCTCTCTTCTAGAAGGGTGAAAGGACCTCAGACAACCACACAGGGGTTCAGAGTCTTTGAGATTTTTCTGAGCTCTTTTTAATGCAAGTGAAATTTCTGGTGTTTCCATTTGTCAAGGTCAAAATAGAATTTTCTGTGAGACTCAGGAGAAGCATTGACATCCACCAGTACTTCTTGAGAAAGAGTATCGTCCATACTTTGGAGCACAGCATGCTTTATCACTAAATTTAATTTTAGTAATAAAATTATTACTAAATTATAGAATAGAACTATTTTCCATAGTTTATTGTTTTATCAACATTAAAGTAAAATCCCTTATTCCTTCTTTATATCTTTGAGTCCAGCTCATTGAGTTTGAGGGAAGAATTAGGGAGAAAGAAGTGGCTGATTTTAAAGACAAAATGGTGGTCATATCAACCAATATAAGGATGAGAGAAAGAGGGGAAGCTCTGGGTAGAAAAACGTCATTTTTGTTTGGTTGTCCCTCTATATCCATGGGGGATTGGTTCCAGGACCCCCCACTTACAGACACCAAAATCCACTGCTGTAAAATGGCATAATGTTTGCATAGAGCCTGCATGCAACCTCCGTGTACTTTAGATCATCTCTAGATGACTGGGTTCAATCCCTGCATTGGAAAGATCCCCTAGAGGAGGGTATGGCAACCCTCTCCAATATTCTTGCCTGGAGAATCCCATGGACAGAGGAGCCTGGTGGGAGCATGGGGTCTCAAACAGCCAGACATGATTGAGTCACTAAGGCACAGCACAGCACAGATAACTTATAATAACCTAAGACAACACTAATACTGTGTAAATAGTTGCCTGTGCATGACAAATTCAAGTTTTGGGTTTTTTTGGACCTTTCTGGAATTTTTTTTCCATTTTTTTTTTCTTTTATCCTCAGTTTGTTGAGTTCAGAGATGGAGAACTCGCAGATGCAGAGGGCCAACTGTGTATACCAGGTTAGAGATGTCATCAGTGTATGCAGGTGAGATACCCAGTAGGCAGGCAGGCCATTAGAATGATGGATGTGGGTTTTAGGAGAGAAGTTGGAGCTGCAGGAAGGGAATATGCCAGTCTAGGGCTGCAGCAAAGATAAGAGATGTGTCATAATCTGGGGTACTCCTGAATAAATATGGGGGATTCATGTTTTTGCCAAGGGAAGAGAGGCAGCAGTGTCAATCTGTGATGGAAATGAGCCCCTAAAGAGGTCATTCACTTACGTAGCTATCAGAATGTCCTGTGAGGGTGCAGTGGGTGGAGTCAATGCTCACCTGCTGGGTGCTGAGAAGGCAGTGTGAAGTGGGCATGGGGGATACAGTAGTTCTCAGGCAGCAGTGGACATGGAAGGTAGAGATGGAACTGAGCGTCTGTAACTCAGCAGAAGGGGAAGAAAGGTCAAGGAAATGTTATGCAGCTGAATTAAATCAGCCAGCGATGAAGGAGGCACTGATGATGTAAGAGAAAAATAACTCAGGTAGGGCCATCCTAGTTGCTCATCCAGAATGAGCAGGGGTAGAGGGGGTGGTGTGCTGGCAGGTGGGTGGAGGAGAGTGTAAAATAGAGACACAAAAGCTTGAGTTGACCTTGGGAAAAATAACATGGACCATTTTTCCTTTTGAGCCGTGATGAAGTTTGTCCCCAAGACAGAGCCTCAGAACACGCCAGATACTCAGTACGGTTTCAGGAAACACAGACTCTGGCTTCTTACATTTCTTATTTTCCTAATTTTTAATAGAAGGTTCTGGTGTGCTGGAGATGTGATGGAAGGCCAGAGTGAAATTTGATGTCTGCTTATGGCGGGCTTCACGGATGGGACTGAAGGGATGGAGGGGAGGCTTCGTGTCAAAGCTAGAGAACTGAGATTTACTCAGCTTATGAAAGAGAAAACTGAATGGAGACCTAGTTCTTATTCTCAGAAGCACAAAGGGTTTTATGAGGCTGAGTCTGACCAGTATTTTTCTACTCTTCTGAAAGCTAAAATAAAGGTGAAATGAGTTTAAATGAAAGATTTTCTTTTTGTCTGTGTCTTAGAATTTAAGGAAATTGTAGGGTTAGATTCTGTCAGGGGCTGAAGAGAAAAGCCCCTCTTTTGTAAGGAAAAAGAAAGACTTATTTGTTTCAAATAACTGATACTCAATTGACTGAAGTCAAAGGTCAAGGCCAGGTGATTTCTTGAAAACTTTCCATTTAATGACTTGATAATGTCTATGGGTGTTTTCAGTCAGTTTGTTTCAGAAATGCTGCCATGTGCCTTTAAAAAGCAAACAAAAAGGACTATGAAATTGAAGTACTCTGTGTGTATGTGTGTGTCTCTATCCAATGAGGAGAGAAGCCAGAAGTATTACTTTGTAAATTTTGAAAAAGAACAATTTCTTTTTTAAAAAACCTTTTATTATTCTATATTGGAATATAGCTGATTAACAGTGCTGTGATAGTTTCTGGTAGGCAGTAAAGAAACTCAGTTATACATATACATGTGTCCATTCTCCCCTAAACTCCCTTCCCTCCAGGTGGGAAAAGAACAATTTCTTTATATGTAAGTCAGCTTTTGATTGTTTGCACATAGCAAAGCTACAAGACGTGCTCAGCAGTGACTGTAGAATGTCTGCAAAACTTGTTGCTGAAATTTACTTAAATGTTTCTCAAAGTTAAAAAAAAAAAAAAAAAAGGACTGGTCTCCTGTTCTCTCTGCTGCAGACTGGGATTCTTTGTCTGGCGTTGTCCTGTATCTTGGCGAGAAGAATTCAACAGCTGCTATTCCTCATTGAAAGCTTTGGCATGTTCCTTTTTAGAACATTCCGATATATTATAGAATATATATTTTCCAGTAATCGTGTACGTATGTGAGAGTTGGTCCATGAAGAAGGTTGAGTGCTGAAGAATTGATGCTTTCAAATTGTGGTGCTGTATAAGATTGTTGAGAGTCCCTTGGACAGCCAGGAGATCAAACCAGTCAATCCTAGAGGAAAGCAACCCTGAATATTCATTGAAAGGACTGATGCTGAAGCTCCAATACTTTGACAACCTGATGCAAAGAGCCAACTCATTGGAAAAGACCCTGATGCTGGAAAAGGCAAAAGGAAAAGAGGGTAGCAGAGGATGAGATGGTTAGGTAACCTCACTGACTCTATGGACATGAATTTGAGCAAACTCCAGGAGATAGTGGAAGACAGAGGAGTCTGGCATGCTGCAGTCCATGGGGTTGCAAAGAGTTGGACATGGCTTAGTGACTGCAGGACAACAGTCTTAAGGTATTGAATGACCTGAAGGTATCTCTTTTGGGCTAATTCTTGGAAACTGCAAGCATTACGGCAGTTCACACAGAAGCTTTTTGCACTTGCCAACGGCAGCAGTAAACCGTGATCGTGCTTCAGCATGTTCCCCAATCTGAATGGCTCAGTGGAAAAACTGCCCATCTGAGATAAACAGAAACCTTTCCGCTCATCTCTCACAAGTTAGTCAAAAAGAGAAGAAATGGTTTTTATGGCCGTCTCATCATTTTCTTCATTGTTTGGTAGCCCTTTGTTGGAAATACAAAGCCTTTTACAAGCTTCTTCTCTGCTTTAGGGAAAGTCTGTCTCAGTGATTTTTGTTCACTGCTTTACACAAGTCAGCTAAGGTGCGTGGTATTTCATGTAACCATTTTTGGGTCGGTGTTTACTCTTTATATATTAAGACTATAATAACTAGGGAAAGTAACAACAGGGAGTAATACCCCAGTTGGGCTCCTTTGCTCCTTGTTACCTCTTTCTGTCTGATATGTATTGCTTGGGGAACCGTATGGTGTGAATAACAAGAATCCTTACTTCTGATTGTTGGTGTTACTTACTGGACTCCCTCTCATCCGGGTCCTCCTGCAAGACATCCCTGATTTGACCTCTGCTGTCCCAATGGCCACCCCCTGCCCCCACACAGCTGTTCTTGAGCAGATCTTCTCTTTCTGAAGTCTTCTAACACAGGATCAGACCACATGTCCCACAAGCCATCTTGGGAGATACTATTTGTCTATGGTACTTTGTCTCCTGCAAGAGCAGAGCTGAGTGATTAAAACAAACTGTTTGGCAAAAAATATTTGCTATATGGCCCTTTATAGAAAAACTTTGCTAGGAATTCTCAACCCCGCTATAAATGATTTGTCCCCTGTGTCTTCCCACTTCTGTCTTTCACTTTCTTCTCTCACCAGTTGAGTATCATGTGTCTCAGCCTTATTTTTGACTAACATTCCTTTTTTAAAAAAATCCAACCACATCATCATGGCTACATTATCTTTTCTTAGTCTTTTCAAATTCTACTTCTAAGATCCAACATGCATGCTACCTCACCTAAGAAGTCTTCTTTGATTCTACCAGCAAGGATTACTCCACTTTTAATCTGTCTGTGTTGTACCTTATGGTACGTCCTAACCCAGCCCATAGAGTGTCCAGGAGCTCAGGTGTCTCCCCTAGACTTAACTTCTAAGATAAAGGCTTAGCCCTTCCCAGGTGTGGCTGCTCTGAGTCCCAGCCTGAGTGCTGGGCTTACATCCCCATCATCCATCGTCTAGTGGGTGACAGTCACTTGTTTCTAAAGTCAAAAGTAGCAGATTTGATCTGCTGACAATCACAGGAGCATTTAAATTAGTTTATAGTGATATGAAAAGCTACCCTTCAGGGGCATCAGTAGGAACCTGGGCTTCTTTATGCTCTGATGGAGTCTTAGCTGGCTTTTAGCTATATGTGCCCTTATCCCCTTACAACTCAACTTGTCAGTTTGAGGAAGCATTTCCAGCTCTGAAATTATGGGGTTTCAGATTCCCACGAGGGAGTGACCTCTATCCGAGCAGCTCACTGCAGGGCTAAGGGGACGTGTCTGAATTCTCACAACCCTGTCCAAACTGTGTGGCTGGGCTTTAGATGCCCATCCAAAGACACTTTCATCACTGTGGGTCCTTCTAGCCTATCAGGTCAACATTTACTGGAGTATTTGTAGTAATCATTTCAGCCCATTTCATCAAGTCAGAATTCGGGTGGATTCAGTCCAGGTGCGCCTTGTTTTTCTCCTTGCTGGCACGTAACACAATTCTAGTTAAAACTTTTTATGGGCGCAGTTACTCTAAAAGGACAGGACATTTACCTGTTCTAGGCATCACTTGTGCCCAGCACGTAGCACAGCAGACTCTGCTGAGAGGCATGGAATGATGTGAATAAGTCCACACACCCATGTGTATACCCTTCCTGCTCTTGAGACTGTGTCTTATTCATCGTTTTATTCTCTGTGGGTATAACACTGTGTCTTTCACTCACCACACACCATAGAGATGTGGGAAAGAATCCATTCATTAGCCTCTCAGCATTGAATTTCAGGTGAGTACCACCCCCCAGTTCATACTGCCTTTACTTTCTTTTATGATGCTTCTCCCTAGTTGGCATGGGCCTAAAAAGGAACATCACATGGGGTGATAAGGCTTCTCTATGTGCTCGCTTAGCTGGGCCTGCATCCTACAAACAGGTCCTAAAGGCATAGCATTTCTTTACCCATGAGCGTTGCAGTCCTTCTGTCCAGCTGACCAGTCACTGTACACGGAAAGGAGCTTCCATGTCTGCAATCTGGGGAATACACACCATTGTTTTCTTGCTCTCTTCCTCCACTGGAATGTAACACTGAAGTACGATGATGGAGATGATGCCTTTGAAAGGCAGTCTCTGCACCTCAAGGTGAGAACACAGCCGGCGAGATGGAGTGTGACTAGCACAGCAGTTACTCCCCTTGTTAGATCTAATTTCAGAATGCCTCCCTGGATCATTATTTTAGCACATTTTTTCAATGTACCCAACAGCAGTGTTGACACTGCAAGTCTCTTGAAGGCTGTTGTGTAGATGCTTACTGATTGCACTGGACTACAGACTCTTTTTTGAATGTAAGCACTTCAGTTCAGTTCGGTCGTTCAGTCATGCCCGACCAACTCTTTGTGACCCCATGAATCGCAGCACGCCAGGCCTCCCTGTCCATCACAAACTCCCGGAGTTCACTCAGACTCATGTCCATCGAGTCAGTGATGTCATCCAGCCATCTCATCCTCTGTCGTCCCCTTCTCCTCCTGCCCCCAATCCCTCTCAGCATCAGAGTCTTTTCCAATGAGTCAAGTCTTCTCATGAGGTGGCCAAAGTACTGGAGTTTCAGCTTTAGCATCAGTCCTTCCAAAGAACACCCAGGACTGATCTCCTTTAGAATGGACTGGTTAGATCTCCTTGCAATCCAAGGGACTCTCAAGAGTCTTCTCCAACACCACAGTTCAAAAGCATCAATTCTTCAGTGCTCACCTTTCTTCATAGTCCAACTTTCACACCCATACATGACCACTGGAAAAACCATAGCCTTGACTAGGCGGACCTTTGTTGGCAAAGTAATGTCTCTGCTTTTGAATATGCTATCTCCCCATCTGTCAGGTTGGTCATAACTTTCCTTCCAAGGAGTAAGCGTCTTTTAATTTCATGGCTGCAACCACCATCTGCAGTGATTTTGGAGCCCCCAAAAATAAAGTCTGCCACTGTTTCCACTGGTTCCCCATCTATTTCCCATGAAGTGATGGGACCAGATCTTAGTTTTCTGAATGTTGAGCTTTAAGCCAACTTTTTTACTCTCTTCTTTCACTTTCATCAAGAGGCTCTTTAGTTCCTCTTCACTTTCTGCCATAAGGGTGGTGTCATCTGCATATCTGAGGTTATTGATATTTCTCCTGGCATTCTTGAGTCCAGCTTGTGCTTCTTCCAGCCTAGCATTTCTCATGACGTATCCTGCATATAAGTTAAATAAGCAGGGTGACCATATACAGCCTTGACATACTCCTTTTCCTATTTGGAACCAGTCTGTTGTTCCATGTCCAGTTCTAACTGTTGCTTCCTGACTTGCATACAGGTTTCTCAAGAGGCAGGTCAGGTGGTCTGGTATTCCCATCTCCTTCAGAATTTTCCACAGTTTATTGTGAACCACACAGTCAAAGGCTTTGACATAGTCAATAAAGCAGAAGTAGATGTTTTTCTGGAACTCTCTTGCTTTTTTGATGATCCAGCGGATGTTGGCAATTTGATCTCTGGTTCCTCTGCCTTTTCTAAAACCAGCTTGAACATCTGGAAGTTCACAGTTCACATATTGCTGAAGCCTGGCTTGGAGAACTCTGAGCATTACATGTAAGCACTTAGAGGACACTGAATCCAGTCCATTTTGATTTTGTTTGTTTGTTTTAAATATTTAATTATTTATCTAGCTGTGCTGGGCCTTAGATGCAGCATGTGGGATCTAGGGGTTGACCAGGGATCATACTGACCAGGGACCCAAGCGCCTTGCATTGGGCACTTGGAGTCATAGGCACTGGACCACGAGGGAGGTCCCCCAGTCCGTTTTGTTTGTTGAAGTCCTGTTAGTTCTGCATAGCTATTTTCTGTGTTCATGGGTTTCATATGGATAGTGAATCTTAGAATTAACTAAAACTTACTACTTTTCAAAGCTAAAACAGTTCCCTGTATTCTCTGCAGTACTGAATGGGAATTCTCCACCAGTAAATGTGGTGACTCCCTGACTTGCCCCAGCAGTTATTCAAACGATTATTGAACCTTACTTAATGATTCTAGGTTATCTATTTGCATTAATTATTGGGTTCTGCAGAAGGCAATGGCACCCCACCCCAGTACTCTTGCCTGGAAAATCCCATGGATGGAGGAGCCTGGTAGGCTGCAGTCCATGGGGTCCCTAAGAGTCGGGCACGACTGAGCGACTTCACTTTCATTTTTCACTTTCATGTATTGGAGAAGGAAATGACAACCCACTCCAGTGTTCTTGCCTGAAGAATCCCAGGGGTGGGGGAGCCTGGTGGGCTGCTGTCTATGGGGTTGCACAGAGTCAGACATGACTGAAGCGACTTAGCAGCAGCAGCAGCAAGAGAAAGAGAACTGATGGCTCCTATATTAAGTCACTTCAGATTGTTGAAATATTTTAGTGTGCTTTTGTAATACTTCTTCCAGAGTCATCTACTGTTTCTCACTTCTACTGTTGTGCCCTTGATGCTCTTCAGTTACTATCTTATTTTAAATACGAGTTCCTGGGTGAATACATGAAGATGCCTACACTCTGTTAAAAAAAAAAAAAAAACCACTCCTCATATAAAGGGAGTTTTGTATAATGATTAAAAGTGTGCACCCTACATTTTAATCCCTGTTCTGCTATCAGAGAGCTGTTGATCTTGGACAAGTTACCTAAGTTTTCCACTTCTTTCCTTGGTGTCTCATCTGTTGAATGTACATAATTGTTCTCACTTCCTAGAACTTTGGAATTTAGATGCCTAGGACAGGCCTCCTATGTGGAAGGAGTTGTATGGCTGTGTTAGCTGCTTTTGCTGTGGATACGCTCACGAATGACAGAGCACGGAGCCCGGTGGGCTACAGTCCATGGAGTCACAAAGTGTCAGACACAGCTGAGCAACTGAGCACATGCATAGCACAGAGAACTGATCGTGGCCAGCTGTACTCCAGCTTTGGGCATTGGCTGATAGGGTGGATTGTAAACTGGGAAATTTGTATTCAGATTACTCTATGTCCTTTGAATAATATCAGAACTTCTCTCTTGAGGTGAAATGAGAGATAGAAATCTCTTAGATTTTAAGCCATGGGTCACTTCCCATTGTCAGTTAATAAAATCATTTTAGTAGGTCAGCATCAAGGGTTTTTAAAGAGAAAGAGCAGGAATAGAGTGGAAAACATTTTGTTTCATTTCGTAGTTTCTATTTCAGTTATAGATTTATATATACACATTGTACCAGTTGCTATGTAAAATGTACTTTTTATTGTGGGTTGTGGTCAAAGTCTGAATAACCCTGAGTTAGAATTTTAGCTAATGCAATAGATAGGATTCATTTTCTCATTTTACAATCCCCATGTCTGTAATAGTGTTAGACTTGCTTTGTCAAGGTTTATGTCATCTTTTTCTGGATATCACAACCATGAAAAATGAGTGCCTCATTCTGAGGGTGTGTGGTTGGAGTAGGGGTCCTGTCCAGGAAGCACATGATGGTCTGAGATCTCAAAACACATAAGTCACGAGTTTGGAAATCTTGGAAATATAGCATGGAAAGAGTTTTGTTGTGAAATTTGCAGATTTGAGTAGAGGGAATGCTTTCTGTTTGTTTTCATGGGGAAACACTGTAATGTACTCGTGATGTTCTATATTGGGAGGTACAGGCATGAAATATAACTCCTTATCAAAGGAAATGGGGAGAAGGGAGCATATCCCTGGAAAGCATAGATCACAGGTTCTCATTCAACAAATTCAGGGAGCATGCATTTCCCTGGCATAGGGATCAGGGCTATGGGAACAAACATGAAAATGGCAAGGTCCCTCCACTCAGAAAGCTTGCTGCCTGTTTCCAGGGAGAGCCAAAACACTAAGACAAGTGGGCATGGGGGCTGGAGGCCTGGAAGGGTGTCATCATCATCCCTGGGCCTGCCCTGGTCCAAGTAGGACCTCCTGCCCCATGTCACCTTCATCATCCTGAGTTCGAGAATATCCGCCCTTCACTAGAGTGTGAAGTTCACTGGGTTCCATGCACAGCCATTCCAAGGATTTATAAGTAGCTATAAAATGAGATTTTAAAATTCAGCTTGAATCTTTTCATATCATAATCACACTTGTGATTCAGCAGAGGGTTTTTTCATGTTGCATTCATACTCAAGGGCTGGGTTTCTTCCCCCTCCTTTTTTCCACTGAAAGAATGCTAACAAGAATAAATTGAGCGGGTGAGCCTTCATTGTCGCAGTGTTTCTTCACCAAGGTATTTATAGTAAGAAGATTAAATGTGCCGAAGCTGTTCTTCCCATTCATGTAAACCAAAGAGACAAGGAGTTTCATGAGTGCCTGGGCGGTGGTTTGGTCTAATGAGAAGCGCATCCCCCGGCAGCCTGGAGACTTGGAGCAGCTGAGCTCAACCCCTGCAGCTCCAGGGGGCTGCGCTCCCTCCAGAAGTGAATTGAGCAGCTATGCTCAATTCCTGGCTTTGAAGAAGCAAGACCTCCTCATGCAGAACCTTGACTGCAACTTATCTGTCCCTCCTGAGTTCTCTTGAGGGAGCACTTTCCTTACGCCAGGCTGACCAGCTAGGACCAACTGAAAAATCAGGGCATGCAGTTTGACCCTGAGCACTCTGTTCATGGACAGAGTATTTGAAATTGTGGCTTTCCAACAATATCTAGGACTTGTAGCTGTTCTATAAAAATAGGAATTTGAACTCTGCAGTGTAATACTTACCCCCTGCCTACAGACCATGTGGCTTGTGTCTCCTCCCCCTCTTCTTCCTCAAGGACCTTCATCAGAGGGAGGCAGCTTCCTGGGTCACAGGGTCACAGGGGTCACCTTTGGACCGTGCTGAGCAGCTGAGTGTTGCCCTGCTTGGGCAGAGCATCAAGCTGTACACGGGTGGTGTTGCTTTCACTTCCTACCCTTGAGCAAGATGGTCCATGTGGATGATCCCCACACAGATGCCCCATTCCCAGAAGACCTGTCTGTCCACCAGTGGCCACACTTCTCCACTGAGCTTCCTTTCACCAGCACCACTGCTGCTGCCATGGGAACTGAAAATATTAGTATAAATATACACGTTTGTATACATACCATGTATACACATGTGTATTCACACACATATCTTTAAAGTGCTTGTGGTTTCTGAGGATGGAGAAAGGGGAAAATTGTATAAATCAAAAATGTCCAAAGGGTCATCTTCTTCCCTGGCTGATCTTCAGAGGTTCCTGGGCTTTAATTCTTGAGTCCCTCTGGGGTCCCACAGAGCTGACACTTTGCCTCTTGGTTTTTCTTCTATGAAGGTTCAGCTTTTCTTTCTCAGATGTGCTAAGTCCCATCCCTTAGCCTTCCAGCTTCTAAAATCTTACCTTTTATTTATTTATTTCAGTCTCCTCTATCGTCAGGCTTCTCTGGTGGTGCTGACAGTAAAGAATTTGCCTGCAATGTGGGAGAAGATCCTCTGGAGAAGGGAATGGCTACCTACTCCAGTATTCTGGCCGGGAGAATTCCATGGACAGAGGAGCCTGGAGGGCTACATTCCATGGGATCACAAAGAGTTGGACACGGCTGAGAGACTTCCACTTTCACTTTCCTCTATTGTCAGTCTTTTTATCCTTTTGGTGTTAAGACTTTGTATTCCTCTGTTGTTATTCTAGAGGAATTTTGGAAGAGAGCCGAGCTGCCTGTCCTGTTCAGTTGGTGTCTCAGCAGCCTCTCCATAGGAACTTTCAGCATCCAGTCAGGCACTCCTGAGCCACTTGCTTTTCAATCCTGTATCACCTGTGGTCCGTCTCTCTGCTGTTCCTTACTCCAAGCCTATCCCAAATCCAGGGAGCCCATGAAAATGCACCTGGCTGGGTCTGCCTTCCCTGAAGAGTTGGTTGCCTTCTCTTCTTATCGTCATAAAAAAAGCATACATTTATTTTCTGACTTAAGACCTCATTTTTTGTTATGTTACTTGACTGTTGAGTATGCTGTGCTGTGCTTAGCCACTCAGTCATATACAACTCTTCGCTGTCCCATGGAATGTAGCCCGGCAGGCTCCTCTGCCCGTGGAAATTTCCAGGCAAGAATACTGGAGCAAGTTGTCATTTTCTACTCCAGGGGATCTTCCTGATGCACCGATTGAATCCTGCATTGGCAGGCGGATTCTTTACCACCATTTTTCACACTTTGGTATTCTCCACAATTGGCAGGATACCTGGCATCTAATATAGATGATTAGTAAATTACAATGGTGATTATTGCCATGGATTACAAATTACAGAAATATGTTATAGCAGTTTTATGTCTCAGCTAATCTTCCCATAGGAACTAGGAGAAAGTGTTCTCCACCAAAAGCAATGAGGCAGCTATGACCCTGTAGGCATTGTGTTTGGGGGAGGACAGGGGTGCAAAGAAATAAAACACATGTTCCTGCTGCTTCTCTCTCATATTAAAAAGCAGGACCCTCCTACACTGTTGGTGGGAATGTAAATTGGTACAGCCACCGTACCAACTGGAATAGTATGGAGGTTCCTTAAAAAACTAAAAACAGAGCTACCATATGATCCTGTAGTCCCACTCCTCTCGGACATACATCCAGAGAAAAGCATGATCTGAAAGGATACACGCAGCCCAGTGTTCATTGCAGCACTATCTACAACAGCCAAGACATAGAAACCACCTGTGTCCACTGACAGAGGAACAAATGAATAAGATGTGGGGCATATATATATATATACAGTGGAATATTTCTCAGCCATAAAAAGAATGAAATAATGCCATTTACTGCAACATGAATGAACCTAGAGATTGTCACACTGAGTGAAGTGAGTCAGTCTGAGAAAGAGAAATATTGTATGATAGTGCTTATATGTGGAATCTAAAAAAATTATACAAATGAACTTATTTACAAAACAGAGACAGACTCACAGACAAGGAATGAACTTAAGGTTACCAGGGGGTGAGGGTAAGGAAAGGGGATGGCTAGGGAGTTTGGGATCAACATGTACACACTGCTGTGTTTAAAATACATAACCAACAAGATCCTACTGTGGATTATCTGCTCAGTATTATGTAACAACCTAAATGGGAAAAGAATTTGAAAAAGAGTAGATACATGTATATGTATAACTGAATCACTCTGCTGTACATCTGAAACTATCGTAACGTCATTCATCAACTGTATTCCAATATAAAATAAAAATTTTTTTAAATTAATTTTTTTTTTTTTTTTTAAAGGAGGGGTGGTGTGTGAAAGACAGGGACAGTGTAGGGAGAGGCACACTCTTGGGGAAACGTGCCTTAGTTTTCCTACCCGGTGAGAGTGGCTCAGGCATTCAGCGATTGGAAATCTTTGCGGCTGCTCTTCTGTCTGCGGTCATTCCTTATTGATGGGGAGAATCAGGTGATGCCTGTCTGGGACTGTCTGTGTCGTCCTTTGCTCAGAATCCAGGCGGGCTCAATTCCAGGCATTCTGAAGTCGGTCCATTGCCAGGAATGCTGTGGGTGCTGAGAGGATTCACCCACAGCTGTAAAATTTGCAGTATTTCTTTTCATTCACACCCACTGAAGAGAGAGCTTCACTTGTATTTGCCCAACACATATTATTATCATTTTATGTTTCCTTGGAGAGTTTCCCGCTGAAGCCTCATATGCTGTGTCCTGTCCCACCACCATCCCCACCTCCATACACATTGCCATGTCAGTGGCAAGTCTGTTTGTCAGAAAACTCTAATTGCTTTAAGTGTGAGAACATTAAACTACGATAAATTTATGTACGCAGCTGCTCCATTACTGCAGAACAAGTTTTATCTCCTAATAAATTGATGTTTCTTTTTAGTGTCAACTAAAACCAAAATTTACACCCGAGGAAGTGAACCTTAACATTAAATAATTACTTCAATGCCACTCGTGGTAAGAAAGGGCCCGCACTACCCAGCTCTAAAAAGGCTGGAGCCAGGGAAATGGTTTTTTCCTCTGTTAATTGTTTCTTGAAAGCATAATTGCACAATGGCTTTAATTGAAATAGGAATGGAAGCTATGCCCTTTTAAAGCAGATACTGTAAATAGTGTCATCATTTGGTATGAGTTACACCATCAGGGAAAAGACTAAAAGGCTTATTTATGTTGAAGGGTTAGGGGGAAGGAAAGAGATTTGCTTTGGTGGTTTGTCTGCAGTTGCATTTAAGATAATGGGATAGATGCTTAAAATTCACTGGACTTTGATTAATATTTAATTCATCTTTTCTACCAGACTTTGAATTCAACCAACTACTAATAAAAGACAGAGCTTAGACAAAGGGCTCCTATAAATTTGACTGATTTTAGAGGATCCATGTTAAAATGGCAGAGGCTGGTGTTCTTATTTTTGTGTTGGTCATACCTCAAATATGGTGCTCTTTTAGGAATAATATACATTAAAGACTTTACTTGGTTGATCCCATGTGGAATAAATAAGGAGTAGTTTTATGTTTTTTTTTTTTGAATTCAACTCTTTACAGTGGTTTTCTTAAATTGAAATATAGTTGATTTACAATATATTAGTTTTATGTGTACAGCAGACCGATTCAGTTATATTTATATATACACATATGTATATATATATACTCCTTATTTATTCCACATGGGATCAACCAAGTAAAGTCTTTAATGTATATTATTCCCAAAAGAGCACCATATTTGAGGTATGACCAACACAAAAATAAGAAGAACACCAGCCTCTGCCATTTTAACATGGATCCTCTAAAATCAGTCAAATTTATAGGAGCCCTTTGTCCAAGCTCTGTCTTTTATAAGTAGTTGGTTAAATTCAAAGTCTGATAGAAAAGATGAATTAAATATTAATCCAAGTCCAGTGAATTTTAAGCATCTATCCCATTATCTTAAATGCAACTGCAGACAATTATATATAATATATATATATATTCTTTTTCAGATTCCTTTTCCTTACAGGAGAAAGAATATTATTTTTTATTATTTTATTATTACAGAATATTGAGTAGAGTTCCCTGATATACAGTAGGTCCTTATTGTTTAATTTATATATAGCAGATCAGTGTGTATTTGCTAATCCCAACCTCTTTAGGATAGATTTCTATAGAGGGAAGAAACTGTTAAGACAGGGTTTACAAAGGTTGGGCTGTTCTTTCTTTACTTTTCTTTATTTAATCCCCACAGTGAGCCTGCAAGGAAAGAAATTCCCACTTCACAGAAGAGGTTTAGACAGTTTGTCATCTGATTCAATTTACACAACTGATCAGAGATGGAGGAACCCTGATAGAACCCTGCTCTCTGCTTTCAAACCCTAGACTACACTCACCCTCTAAAAAGCCCCCTTTTCCCTGGATCTGACAGATTGTTTCCAGATCACACTGAGGGCTGCTTCTGCCACAGTTGATGGTGGATGGTGTGTGGAGGTCTCAATGCCTAAAGGGTGGGAGCCCTGCAGATACATATGCTTGCTTTAAATTCATATTATGATCTGAAAGTTTATTATATATACGTGTATGTGTGTGAGAGACAGAGAGATCCTGTTTGAGTCTGGCACAGATGAGAAAGCTTTTTCTCCAATTTCTATTCATCAGGAAGACAACAGCAACAACAGAATGTTATGGCATGGACCAACCTGTCATAGCCCTGGGCTAAGAATCTGTATATTTGCATCATCTTGAATCCGCCATCTCCTAGTTTGTTAATAACCTTGGCAGGCCATTTTATCTCTGGGCCTCAATTTCTTCTTTGATAAAGAGAAGGATCTCAAAGCTACGTTATGATTTGAGTGTTCTTCAGTTCTTTTAAAGTGGTCCTGTGATGGTAGACTAGAGTCTGCAGTATAAAATTTATTTGAGAGTCGGCTGTTCATTCCACACTGTGTAAGAAACACTTACGGTTTCCTTTTCTTTGCCTTAACCTTCCCAGCCAGTGTCTGAACTAGAAGACAGGAAAGCCAGATAGTCCAAGGACAGCCTGGATGTTGTTCTATGCCAGTTCTACCAATTATCTAGGAAATGATTGAATATTCCTTTTTTAAAAGCTGAGTTTGTTTTTTAAATGGCATTTGAATAAAATGTTAAATGCCATGATGGAGATCAACACACACCCAAACACTTAATTGGACAATCTGTGTTGTCCTGGCTCTAGCATTTTGGAAGAGTTCTGAAGTTGATGACTTTATTTTATTCAAAAGTCTCTGTTAGCTACAGGGAAATTTTTTCAAAGTAACTGAAAGATCCTGTGAAAAATCACATAAAAAGCATGTTGGGTCTACAGGGTAAAATTAAAGGATTTAACTAGATATCTTTCTTCATCTTCCAAAACAAAATCTGATCTTGATCCTCTGTAAAGCCATTTTAGGTTAAAAAAAAAAAAAAAACGATTACGATATTTAGTTGGCACATTCATTTGGTACCAAATTTCTAAAAATTTCTTTGTACTATAGGTAGACAGCTATAGCTATATATATATATATATTCTCTAGAATCTTGTGTTTTCTTGTATAAGTAATACATAGATCACAGTTAAACTCATTTTACAGTATTTGCAGTCTACTTTTACTATTAAGCTAACTATAAAGATTTAGAATGATTATATCTTTGCTTATATGAGCCATTGTTACTGTATCATGGCCTTGTCTGGCACCAACTCCTTGGTTAGAAACATAACCTCCAATTATAAAATTGCTCCTATGGGAAAATGTGATTCACTTTACAATGTGGTTTTTAGGAACACACTGTGGCAAAAAGTTGAGAATGCCTGCCTTTTTTAAAAATATAAGCTTTTCAACCCTTTATACCATCAGTTACAACTTGGCAAGATGTGATATGACTAGGGTTGGAGGTTATTCATGGATTGAATTTGACTAAAGTCTTAGAGCACGCCCCCACAAGTGGATACAAAAGAGGTAACAAATGTATATGTCAAACTTAAGCTTTAGTTGAAAAGTTTGGTTTTCCCAGGTGGCTCAGTGGTAAAGAATCCACCTGTCAATGCAAGAGACTCAAGAGATGCGGGTTTAATCCCTGGGTTAGGAAGATCCCCTGGAAGAGGAAATGGCAACCCACTCCAGTATTCTTGCCTGAAAAATTACATGGACAGAGGAACCTAGGGGGCTATAGTCCATATACACCCATGTTTTGAATGAGAGTTTTACTTAAAATGTTATCAAATAAAAGATTTCTGTAATGCTAAACGGCTTGATCTTCCAGCACAGATTATGGTCATCGTTACTGATAAATCCTGGCTTTTCTCTTAAAAATTCAAAACCTTGTTGTCCTTTTGTGCTCCTTTTGTTCATTAATTAGAGTTACATTATTGGTAAAAAAATCTTTAAAATTATATTTTAATTGTTTATAAAATCCTGAGATCTTAGTTATAAGATTAAAAGGACAAAAAATAAAGCTTATTAAGTTTGGGGGGTCTTTTTTTTTTTTTTGGAAAGTGCTTAAATTAATTGAAGTTGTCCAATCAACTTTTTTTTTTTTAAAGTTTCCTTCATAGTAATATCCACTGGTACTTAGAAGTTACACAAACTGAGTAACTCATCTGTAAAGAAATACTGAGAATATAGTGAATGGTAGCCTTCATCAGGAGAGGGCACATACTAGACTCTTTCTTGTACTCTTTTCTTGAGAAGCATTAACCAAACTCTTGGTGGAACGTACTTGATAACAGATATTCACCTAACATCAGAGAAATGAGAAGGTTAGAGACTTGGACCTAGGATACTCAAGACAACAGTGTATCAGAGCTGTAGTGTTTAGTTCACTCAAACAAAATTTTAAGTTACTCTAAAAGTTCTTTCAATTAGTGAAACCTTAGCTCTCATGAAAGGAACTAGATTGACAACCCCTGAGGACACTCTACTTTGTCACCAGCACAGCAGCAGATGCCACCTGCCAGCAGTCCAGGTATCACAAGCCCGAGGCCCAGCCTGAAGGGAGTAGAGAAGCTAGTGTTTGCACCCATGGGGATTCCCCACAACGAGCCTTTAGCAGCAGAGCCTGCCAGGTTACTTAAGGTGCTGCTCAAACTGGGCACGTTTTTACATCATGAGATCCCCCCTTCATAAGCACAATCCAGCCTTCCTTTTTGCTTCTCTATTGCTGCAAAAAGTAAACCCGCTCCTTTCCTAACAATATTTGGTGGATTTATCATATATATTCATCCCTCTTCTCTTTCAACAGAAGTTCTTTCTGTATCTAATCCACTGTCATGGCTTAAATATGCATGGCATGTGTTGATGGCAGCTGATATTCCCTTCAAAATCACTTCTTTCCTGAGCTACAGGACAAGATGTATAACCTACTCCATGCCTCTCTCAGAAGTCATTGTTTTCAGTGTTTATCAAATGCCTGGGTTACATGCTTTCTTAGACATCATCTCACATTATTTGCATACACTTATTATTAGCCAAATGTTATTTCTATTAGAAGAGTTAGAATAAATAACTACTCAAACTAGAGAAAGTCTAGGCTTTATAGTCCACACTCAATAGAGTGCTCATTGTGGACCTCTATGCACTGTCGTTAGAGAAACAAAATTTATTCTTGTAGGAGATTTGACCACGAGATTTCTAAAAATTATTGGAAGCAGTTCTTCAAAATAGTTATTAAGATGAAGTTTAAAAGAACTCGCAAAAATAAAAGGTATATTAGAAAGTTGAATGAGTAATTTTAATTGGACATTAAGTATATCTGAGTTTATTGCTAAGGCAAAAAGGACAGCATGAAAACCATCCTCTATGACAAAAGGAAATGTATGAGTTTATTTGGAGAAATGCTCTCATTAGCACTAAGTTCCAGGAGTCATTTTTAATATACATACTTGCAAAAGGGAAATTGTATAACAAAATGACCGTTTTCAATGGAAGGGTTGTATGAGATTTATTAATGTTTTTATTATGATCAATTGTGCAATAAATGGAAAGATATGAGGTCATATATAGGAATACCTTCTCCAGTGTTATATATTAGGAGTAATTTCTCACATATATATTTTCTAAAATTAAAATTGTGTGACGAATTGGATTATGTTTGTATAGGGTTTATAAATATAGGCAGGTAGATCCTGTACCACTGAGCCACCTGGGAAGCCCATACATATGTATACATATTCTTTGTCATTGTGGTTTTTTATAGGGAATTGAATACACTTCCCTGTGCTGTACAGTAGGGCCTTGTTGTTTATCTATATTACAAATACTAGTTTGTATCTACTAATTCCAAACTCTTAATTTATCCCTGCCCCACCTCCTTTCCCCTTTAGTAACCATAAATTTGTTTTGTATATCTCTGAGTCTGTTTCTGTCTTCTAAATAAGTTCGTTTGTGTCATATTTTAGATTCCACGTATAAGTGATATCATATAATATTTGTCTTTCTCCTTCTGACTTGTTTTGCTTCAGTATGATAATCTCTAGGTCCATTCATGTTTCTACAAATGGCGATTTAATGATGTCTTAAATTCAGCAAAACATAGTTATAATTGTATACTCCATGCATGCTTCTTATATTTTAGTACAGTTTGCAACACACACAAAAAAACAGACTATATTGATTAAAAGAAAAAACAGCAACTAGATTCTGGCAACAGAAGAGTAGTGGATTACTTCTCCAAGTTTTTGACATGTTATTGGAAAGATTGAAAATCAACTCCTTAACTGAATCCATGTTGTTATAAACCCTAGTGATTTGATGGAAACAATTTTGCAAAATTTGCAGTAAGTTTCATATATATTTGTGTTTATCAAAAACACCTTCAAATTTATTAAATGTTCTGCAATTTACCTATCTATTCCATGGACTCTCATACATCTTCACAAAGTTCTATAGATAATGTCACGCCAGACCATGGAGATGACATTTTGATGTCAAAACAAAATAATGTAACAGAAACCTATAGAAACAATGTTGCAGTGACAAAGTGAAATGTCAGTAGCGGTCTATTGTAGCACGATGTCAAAACAGAATGTCAGCCAAAATCCATGGAGACACTATTGTGATATCAAAATGAAACAATATCAGTGCCAGTCTGTAGAGACATTACAAAATGAGAAAAGACAAAACAATATCGTTGAGATCTGTGACTCCTGAGACTCAGTGAAGCTTCCTGTCAGGTTAAGTGGTTTGTAACAAACATGGGAAATATTTTGGTGTATATTTTCTAAATCCTTCTTTTGCCACTCAAGAAAATATCCCAAACTAGTTCTTTAGTATAAATGACTGTGTTAGAAAATCGCTAATGTTTACATCTACATCTATGTCAAAGTCTATGTCTGCGTTCATTCTGGCCTTCTGTTCTACTATACACATAATTAGTTCTGTTTGGTCTTGGCTTAGCTTCTCTGCACAACAGTACTTGGACATCAGTTGAACATAAAAATATGGGACAGGCGGTGTTACAATCTGCTTGTAAGGGACCATACTGGGCTTTAGCAGCTGCTTTGTCCCATTTCTTTCTCCTCTGTCCTCAGGTGTAGCTGGCACTACCATTGCCTTGAGGAGCCTTCAAGCATCAAGGCTGGTTTTGAAATGTACACCTGAATTCTTATGACCTTTGCCTCTCCCACTCATGGTTCAATAGCACCTTGGCTGGGTAGTTATTCTGTTTTCCAGCTCTTCAATATTAATTGAAACATAAAAATAATTCTGTGTTTATGGCATAAAAACAAATCTTTATTAAAATCTGTAATCATGTTAAATTAGGTTTTTTCCCCTAAAGAAAGTTATTTAAATGAGTAGAGTGTCAGGTTAAAGTCTTTGAATACCATATTAGACATAGAGAAGTGAAAATTTCACCATATAAATCACCTTATAAAGATCGACATCTTAGGAATCAGTGAACTAAAATGGACTGGAATGGGTGAATTTAACTCAGATGACTATTATATCTACTACTATGGGCAAGAATTCCTTAGAAGAAATGGAGTGGCCATCATAGTCAACAAGAGAGTCCAAAATGCGGTACTTGGATGCAATCTCAAAAATGACAGAATGATCTCTGTCCATTTCCAAGGCAAACCATTCAGTATCACAGTAATCCAAGTCTGTGCCCCAACCAGTAATGGTGAAGAGGCTGAACAGTTCTATGAAGACCTACAAGACCTTCTAGAAGTAACACCCCAAAAGATGTCCTTTTCATTATAGGGGAATGGAATGCAAAAGTAGGAAGTCAAGAAACACCAGGAGTAACAGGCAAATTTGGCCTTGGAGTACAGGGCCATGAAGCAGGGCAAGGGCTAATAGAGTTTTGCCAATAGAATGCACTGGTCATAGCAAACACCCCCTTCCAACAACACAAGAGAAGACTCTACACATGGACATCACCAGATGGTCAATACCGAAATCAGATTGATTATATTCTTTGCAGCCAAAGATGGAGAAGCTCTATATAGTCAGCAAAAACAAGACTGGGAGCTGACTGTGGCTCAGATCGTGAACTCCTTATTGTTAAATTTAGACTTAAACTGAAGAAAGTAAGGAAAACCACTAGACCATTCAGGTGTGACCTAAATCAAATCCCTTATGATTATACAGTGGAAGTGAGAAATAGATTTAAGAGACTAGATCTGATAGAGTGCCTGATGAACTATGGACAAAGGTTCATGACATTGTACAGGAGACAGGGATCAAGACGCATTACCAAGAAAAAAAAAAATGCAAAAAGGCAAAATGGCTGTCTGAGGAGACCTTACAAATAGATGAGAAAAGAAGAGAAGTGAAAAGCAAAGGAGAAAAGGAAAGATATACCCATTTGAATGCAGAGTTCCAAAGAATAGCAAAGAGAGATAAGAAAGCCTTCCTCAGTGATCAGTGCAAAGAAATAGAGGAAAACAATAGAATGGGAAAGACTAGAGATCTCTTCAAGAAAATTAGAGATATCAAGGGAACATTTCATGCAAAGATGGGCTCAATAAAGGACAGAAATGGTATGGACCTAACAGAAACAGAAGATATTAAGAAGAGGTGGCAAGACTACATAGAAGAACTGTACAAAAAAGATCTTCATGACCCAGATAATCACGATGGTGTGATCACTCACCTAGAGCCAGACATCCTGGAATGTAAAGTCAAGTGGGCCTTAGGAAGCATCACTATGAACAAAGCTAGTGGAGATGGTGGAATTCCAGTTGAGCTATTTCAAATCCTAAAAGATGATGCTGTGAAAGTGCTGCACTCAATATGCCAGCAAATTTGGAAAACTCAGCAGTGGCCACAGGACTGGAAACGGTCAGTTTTCATTCCAATTCCAAAAAGGCAATGCCAAAGAATGCTCAGACTACCACACAATTGCACTCATCTCACACGCTAGTAAAGTCATGCTCAATATTCTCCAAGCCAGGCTTCAGCAATACGTGAACCATGAACTTCCTGATGATGAAGCTGGTTTTAGAAAAGGCAGAGGAACCAGAGATCAAATTGCCAACATCCGCTGGATCATTGAAAAACCAAGACAGTTCCAGAAAAACACCTATTTCTGCCTTATTGACTATGCCAAAGCCTTTGACTGTATGGATCACAATAAACTGTGGAAAATTCTGAAAGAGATGGGAATATCAGACCACCTGACCTGCCTCTTGAGAAACCTGTATGCAGGTCAGGAAGCAACAACAGTTAGAACTGGACATGGAACAACAGACTGGTTCCAAATAGGAAAAGTACTTCAAGGCTGTATATTGTCACCCTGCTTATTTAACTTATGTGCAGAGTACATCATGAGAAATGCTGGGCTGGATGCAGTACAAGCTGGAATCAAGATTGCTGGAAGAAATATCAGTAACCTCAGATATGCAGATGACACCACCCTTATGGCTGAAAGTGAAGAGGAACTAAAAAGCCTCTTGATGAAAGTGCAAGAAGAAGAGTGAAAAGGTTAACTTAAAGCTCAACATTCAAAAAACTAAGATCATGGGATCCAGTCCCATCACTTAATGGCAAATAGATGGGGAAACAGTGGAAACAGTGGCAGACTTTATTCTTCTGGGCTCCAAAATCACTGTAGATGGTGACTGCAGCCATGAAATTAAAAGACGCTTACTCCTTGGAAGGAAAGTTATGACCAACCTAGACAGCATATTGAAAATCAGAGATTACTTTGCCAACAAAGGTCCATCTAATAAAGGCTATGGTTTTTCCAGTGGTCATGTATGGATGTGAGAGTTGGACCATAAAGAAAGCTGAGCGCTGAAGAATTGATGCTTTTGAACTGTGGTGTTGGGAAGACTCTTGAGAGTTCTTTGGACTGCAAGGATATCCAACCAGTCCATCCTAAAGGAAATCAGTCCTGGATATTCATTGGAAGGACTGATGTTGAAGCTGAAACTCCAGTACTTTGGCCACCTCATGGGAAGAGCTGATTCATTTGAAAAGACCCTGATGCTGGGAAAGATTAAGGGAGGAAGGGAAAAGGGAGATGATGGAGGATGAGATAGGCTTGGATGGCATCACCGACTCAATAGAGGGGAGCATGGGGTACAAAGAGTTTGAGCTAAACTGTCTGACTGCAGTTGGTGATGGACAGGGAGGCCTGGCGTGCTGCAGTCCATGGGGTCTCAAAGAGTCAGACACAACTGAGAAACTGAACTGAACTGAACTGATCTGAACTGATATAGGTCAAAATGTTCTTTTCCACATTTTAAATGATTTGTCTGGAATTCAATATTATTGATTTTTTTTTTTTTTTTGGTAATTTGAAAAATCCCTGAAGTTGAGAAAGAAAAAGTCAAATGAAAGAAAAGAAGCTCTTCTATGAATACTATGGCAACAAAAGAAATATTCTTTTCTCATTCAGCTACAGTATAATTCTAAAATGTATAAATATTTAAGCCAAATGATACAATGGAGTTTCCATTAACTAGAAGTCAATTAAGCAGATCCACAATTAGCCAATTGCATGCAAATTGCCCTTTTTAGGAGAAAGAAGTAGGTGCATAAGGAGTGCCATTATGGGGAATTTGTTTAAAAAAGAAGAAAAAAGTTAGAAAGGTGAAAGAGCTTTGGGGGTAATACCTATAGTCAATAGAGTACAATTCAGCTCAATTTCATCCCTTTTTTCTACTCAGAGTAGTCAGTAATCAGAACTAAAGGCCATGAGAATCTTAAAACTTTTTAAAAAGTTAAATGATACTCATTTTTCCTTCTTTCAAAGATGATAGAGACTTTAGTGCTTTCTGTAAGGATTTTTGAACATAAGGATTGAAACACACAAAAAAAGATTTTGATAAACTTTTAATTAATCAGAGTATTGACTGTGATACTTCTAAGACAGTGATTATTTGGGATCTCACGATAGGTTTTGGGGGGCCTTCCCTGGTTGACTCAGAGATAAAGAATCCACCTGCCAACGCAGGGTTCGATCCTAGGGTTGGGAAGATGCCCTGGAGAAGGAAATGGCAACCCACTCCACTATTCTTACCCAGGAAATCTCATGGACAGAGGAGCCTGGTGGGCTACAGTCCATGGGATCACAAAAGAGACACTACTGAGTGACTGAACAACAACATTCCACATTGATTTGCTTGTATTAATTCACATGCAGTAGCCATGAAACTATGCTCTTCCCTGGACAATGATATCAGCTTCACGGTGACGTCTGTGGAGTCTGGAGCTGTATTCTAAAAGTATGCTCTGTAGCTGGGGTGCGATTGCACAATGGGAAAGTCATGACACATTCTTTGTCATGAGTACCAGTGGAATGCTTTTAAGAGATCCAAATGGGAGCTGGTTACTCTTGGGTAGGACAATTAAGAGTGGATCCCAGAAAATACTGAAGTAGAGGATTAAAGAGCCTATTATACAGTGAAGTAGCCAGACAAACACAACGTAAACGCATAGGAATGGAGGCAAAAACCCTATCGGAACAAGAGACACTGAGTAAGAAGACTGGACTCTGGGACCGGGAGAGGGTGGGATGATGGGGAGAATGCAGAATGTATCTGAACGAGTCATCAGTCAGGTCGAGCCCGATAACAAATCCTGGGGCTGGAGCACTGGGACGACCTGGAGGGATGGTGTGGGGAGGGGAGAGGGAGGAGGGTTCAGGATGGGGAACACGTGTATACTGGCGGCGGATCCATCTTGATGTATTGTAAGCAATACAATATTGTAAAGTAAGCAAAATAAAAAAATAAAAATAAATTTTAAAAAATGATAAATCATAACCATCAGTGGGAGTAAACTTGTATAATAAACATAAAGTCCAACTGTGAATTTCATCACATGTCAAAGAAAGGAAAACTGTTTTGAATGTTAATGTCAGAACATGTATTTAGGGGAGAAGGTTTGAGGATTTGGGTAAATCATTAAAGTAGGATTTACTTATATTTGGAGCCTTGCAGATTACAAGGACAATGCTTTAGAAACTGAGTCTCCAAGTTTATATATATGTGTATATACACGTGTTGTACATATACATATTTATAACAAAAATAAAAATATAAGCATAAAACAAAAAGCATCATTAGTGATGTCCACCATTAATTCCAAATCAATATGGTCACACATTTTGTGCCTTCTCATAATAATTCAGCTAAGCATGGAATGAGAAGTTCAATGGATTGACATTTTTGTCTCATTTATTTCCAGATAAATAATTTGTAAATTAGGTCATGGTCAAATCATGAATAGAAGAAGAGTAAATTGTTAACTAATAATTAGGAATTTAACTCAGAACACAAATAGTAGTAAAAAAAAAAAAAACACAAAAACTACCAGTCAAAAAAATTCTAATGCTCTTTAAAATGTTTGAAAATAACAGATGAAGACTCTCTATTTGGACCCATCCAGTGTTCTGTTTTGTAGAAAATGAATAAATTTATGTTTCTACTTTTATTTTAGGTATCAAAACCTTCTAGAGTTAGGCACTCATGAAGCCTACAGGCGTTATATCTTCTATTACATTATTTTCTATTTTAAGTCATTTCAGAAAAGCCATATAGAATTTAACCATTATTTAGAATTATGAGCATTAAGCATTGCATTGCATTAGAATTTCTATCTTAAAAAAAAATCTAAGTTTTGTATAGTATTTTGGATTTATGCTGTCATTAAAGACAGAGAATGCAAAAACAAAGACAATGTTAGTCTTAAATTCTATGTAATCATTTCATGATTAAAGAATTAAAATAATGGTTCTATAATTAGTTTCTATGCTTGTATGATAAAACCTCTGTAATATGAAAAAGAACATGATAATGGTTTTATTTTGTCATCAAAACCCATCAGGTTTTGTAATTTAATTTCCATCGCTTTTTTATTTCAAATTTCCATAATGTATTCCTGATTTTCACTCTACTTTTAGTTCTTCAAGGTTTTCACATGCAATATTAAAATTCCATTCACTCTTTATTCAGACACCCAAATGTATATTTTAGTTTGAAGCATAGACTTTAACAGTAGGTCACAACTCACTAACCTTTGTATTCTCAGTGGTTTTATTGAATGAAGAGTATAATCCATAAACTTTCCTCAACTCTGTAACCCATTAGAATAACCTTACATGTCCTTGCCATTTAATAGCAGTTCAAGAAAATCACACGATTTATGAAAAGTAAATGCACTTTGGGCATTAACCCCAAATTATAACTGGTTCTTGCATTGTGCAAAGAAAAATGACATATGTGGTTTCTTATAGGCAGTTACATTTTATTTTCAAGAGTGCATTTAAATTCAAAGGTATACCTGGAAAACATTTTCTCTCCCATCATTTATTCGTTTAAAGCCACACAGAGTTGCCTGCTAGGAAGACTCATGCCTGCAGGACTCTGCTTCTGTCTACAGCTCAGCACTCTTCTCTCACAGGGGCTTGTGTAGGTTCAGTATGAATTTCTCCACCATCCTGGGGTTTTAGATTCTAACATTCACCCTCACAATATTCAAAGACTGTTTAGCAAGATTTATTAGAATATGATCTCTTTGATAATTTTACATTGATGATTTTTTAAAGCTTGTTAAACAATATTACTTTTGGTATGGAGTTTTACCATTTGCCTCACTGGAGGTGTGACTGGGAGACTGAGCAGCCCTTTTGGGTAGCAACCAACTTGGATTATTTCTGTGAAATTTATTAGTCAGGAGGAGCCACCTCAGGCTCACAATGGAACGTCTTTTTTCGTGTGTTTATTGTTGGGTCCTGAAATTTTGTATGTTTATGCGTGTGTGTATTCTTTGCAACTGGAGGAATTCCCCTCGAAAAAAGTAAAGCTAAATTTTTCTCACTCCTGCCTGAACCCAGTGACAGGCTAATAAGGAAGAATGATGATAGTAATAAAAGGGGGCGAGGGGTACATTCCTGAGATTCTGCTGCTGATAAAACGATAGCCCTTTTACCAAATGACCACAGAGGGACTCGGGCTAGAGCCTTAGTCCCAGGTCTTTCTGATGGAGAGAGGTGACCCTCCCTCTGACGCATCACATCAGAAGCAGATGCAGTATTAACAGCTTTGGTGACCACCTTTTCAACCCAGAGAACAGAGCTGTATGTTTTTAATTTGTTATGATTTATTACACTGAAATTGGTGTGAAATGGACAACAAATCATAGCTGTCAGAATCTGAAAATGAATTTTATCAGCTGAGGAAAGTAAGTGCCTTTGGGATTTGCATAAGTTTCTCATAATTCTTTTCATATTACAGATGATGAGTAAAACTGTGAAAGTAAACCGAAAATGACACGATATTTCCCAGGTAGCTAATTTCACATGTACACATAGACATATATAAATATAGCCATTTAGTCTCACTGTAGACTTTCCTTGTAATTCATGGTGATTTGTACCTGCTCATAGAAATATTTGTCTAAAATCCTTAGAGTAAACGTTAAGACTGTTTGTTACATCTCATAAATATCTGGGATTATCTACAGAAAAATGGGAACATTATATTATAACAAGGTATTCACCAACTTTATTTTTTCACTGTACAAACTTGGAAGAGAGAATTTATGCCAGTATGAAAATACTAAGACTGAAGAAAGATCTATCCTCAAATTTCAGATGTTATAAATACCTTTCAGCATCACACAAAAAAACTGCCCTTGTTAGAAACTAACTTTGCATGCATAATTAATTTGAGTACCACATTCCTACTTCACAACCAGAAGAGAAATTGAATTCAGGTGTTTGGTGAACATATGGAGAATTTACTGTGAATTTATGACCTGTGGTTTGAGTGTAAAACCCCAAGATACTTGCTGATAAAACTTAATGAAGCTTGTGCAGAGGAGCTATTTTTATTTGTAGTTTGGTAATTGATACATTTCTTGGTTTAACCCTCCCACCCTTTCCCCTATTCCTCATAAATCTTCCAGTCTGAGAGGTAAAGCCATAGCAGAAAGCCAGTTCTCTCAGCCAGGTTGCACTAAGGGCGTGTAGCTAAGCTGAAGTTCAGAGTTAGCTTTGTCATGGCATTTTAGCCTGTTGCTTCCTTCCCTTTTAATTTAGCAATTTATGCTTCTTTGCCTACACAGGGGACAGGAGACAGGGCCTTAGGAGGAAGTGTCTCCAGGTTCCTCTAAGACAGGGTCCCCAACCTCTGGGATCTAATGCCTGATGATCTGAGGTGCAGCTGATGTAATAATAATAGAAATAAACATGCATATTACCATATGTAAAATAGATAGCTAATGGGAAGTTTCTATTTAACGCTGGGAGCTCAACCCAGTACTTTGTGACAACCTAGAGGGGTAGGATGGAATGGGAGGGAGTTCAAGAGGGAGAGGATGTATGATTACTTATGGTTGATTCATGTTGTTGTATGGCAGAAGCCAACACAATATTGTAAAGCAATTATCCTCCAACTGAAAATAAATTTTAAAAAGAAAGAAAGGAAGTACACAATAAATGTTATGTGCTTGAATCATCCCCAAACCATACCCTTATCCAGGTCTGTGGAAAAATTGTCTTCATAAAACTGATCCCTGGTGCTGAAAAGGTTGGGGTGGGGACCACTGCTCTGAGAGAAGCAGAAGTTTTCAGAGGGGTGACACCACTTTGCCTTAAAGAAGCAAAGATGGGATGCAATGTAGCTCATTGTTACAATATAGGCAACATATTCATTGCCATTTAGAGGGGTTTTTTTTTTCCTCTATAATAAACATAGTTACAGGGACAGGAACCTGCCACATGTACCCTACCATCTCTCTCTGCTGCTCTGTCTGCCCCTAGGATTTCACAAAGGATGCCAGGAAAGAGAACGCGTGACACACGCTCCGTTTTACCATACGGGGTGTAATGGGTTTAATGAGAAACCTGTGTTTGCTCACTAATTTGCAGCAATTAAGAACTCAGATCTGACATCTGTAGATTATAACTACTTGTCTGGCGATTACAAGATCAGGAATATTTGATGGAATTGCTAATCAGTATGGAAAAATATCTGAGTGAGAATAGTGCTATTTACCTGCAGCCTCTGAACAGCATTGGTTCCTGGTCCCTGAGCCGACATCCCTTGTTAGTTCAGTAACATCCCCACCCCCAACACTTTAGTCATCCCTGTTCAAGAACTTGTTTATATCCACTTTATCATGCTGACAATCTGTCTGTTTTGAAAGGATTATAACTCTGTATATCCACGCGTGACATCACAGTCAGACATTGCTTAATGATCTGAGACGCTCGTGGTCATCACTGGCTGCCTGTTTCTATAGCTATGTGACAGGTCTGCCCTACATATGTTTTTCCCAGTGACACTGTTGCCTTGCTCCGTCCTGGTGTCTGATTTAAGTACAGTACTGGTGTCTGATTTCTCCAAACTGACATCCTAGAAATAGTTGAATTTTAGACTTGCCGTTGGTATGAATAAAGGGACTAAAAAGATTTTCCTTTCCTAGGATGTTAGAAGAATTAATGGAACAAGGGAGGGAAATAGGCTTTAATTTTTTTGCAATGAAAATGTTTCCAAAAATAACAAGTAATCTTGCAAGATGGGTTGTTCCCATAAGGTTCTGGATCTTTAGTCTTTCCATCTGTGTAAATACTGAGGAAATCAATAAAAAGATACACTTCCCTTAAATAAGTCGACTAAAACCCAAGAACCTCACATGAAGGCTGAGTTGTTACCTGAAGACATCGCCAAGTCTTGGAGAAGACAGACGTCAGCAGAACAGGATCTGAGTGTGAATGAATGGAGTCCTGGAAGCTTTAATACACTCTCTCCTTTCTAAATGTGCTGTGATGCAGACCATAATGAGGGTTCAGCATCTTAACTGCGGAATCCTAGGATCTGGAGAGGATAGGTCTTTGAAGTCCTGGCAGGTGGAGGAGAAAGAGTACTTTCAGCAGAAAAGTTGGCAGTGTTCCCCTCTGGTGTGCCCATGGAATACCTGCGGGGAGGTGATAGATATGCACCAGGAAAATGCTTTCAGTGTGAAGCTGTATTGTTTCCACCATCTCAGATATAATTTGGAAATCGCTTTTGCATGTTTTTAATTGAGAAAAAGAATAATATCCTCTTGCATCCCTAGTATTTGGATGCCAAGTACAGGTGTGAAATTCACTAGCATTTAGAATAGAATTTTGTACTCAGGCCAAAAAAGTAAATTGGTAGAGCTGAGAAGTATATAACAAAAATGAAGGGGCTGAAGGTATGAGCTGATATGGTTAACCAAAATTTTTACTATGTACCTATTCTTTTGTAAATTGGGGATTGGAAGGAAATCTGTTATGTAGTGCGTGCTCACTCGGTTGCTCAGTCACGTCCATCTCTTTGTGACCCTATGGACTCTAGCCTGCCAGGCTCCTCTGTCCATGGGATTTCCCAGGCATGAATACTGGAGTGCATTGCCATTCCTTTCTCCAGGGATCTTCCCAACTCAGGGATCAAACCCACATCTCCTGCATCTCCTGCCTTGGCAGGTGGATTCTTTACTACTGCACCACCTGTTATGTACTGAGTCCTTGGCAAACTAAATAAAACCCATTTTAACCAGGAATATCTCCTTGGGGGTTGTGTGTGACCCACATCCTAGCCAGTTACCAGTCTCTGCCAGAAAGAGAAAACTAGAATGAGTCCTCAACAACCTGGTTGAGGGGTCTGTTCTCACTACACTCTGGGAAAACCCCTGCAGTGCTGCTTTGACCTTGTGAGGGCTGATTACAGAGAGCACAGAGTTAGAGTCGGGTGTTTTGGTGAAGTGATGGGGAGTTTGACAAGAAGAGTCATCCTAAGCCATTGGATAGACTTCCATGGGGCGTTTTTGGCTGTAACTGGTGTCGAGAGGAAAGCATGCTCTGTTGGTTGCGTATATTAAGATCTGGCAGTTACCATCTTTCACTGACATCTTGTGCAATTATATTTACTTCGGGCAATTTTTCTCAAAGACCAAAACTTTGGAGTGACTAACTGCATAAATGGTAGCGGTGAAACTCATTCATAAGTAAGTTTCCTCTCTCTTCCTCTTTTATCCAACAGGCTTTGCAACAGGCAGTATTTCTTAGGTTGCAAGTGTCGGCAAGGCATAGTTCTGTGTGCCCTTCTAGGCCACATGATGCTTAAGTGTGGACAACCCCTTCGCATTGTCAAAGGGTGGTGTGGTGGTGATGGTGGTGGGGGACACATGTGTGTGTGGAAGAGAGAAAGGTTTAGGGGATTTATGTTTTATCTTTTGTGGTCACCAGGGGGAGACCCACCATGCAATCGCATTGCAAATCCCTGTTTGCATCATATCCACTAATATCCTACTAGCCAGATCAAGTCACATGGCCAAGGCCATCATCAATGGGTATCTGTTTTCTTGCTGAAGAGCAAGTTAACACAGACTCAGCAGCTTCAAACAACACATGCTTGTTGTATCAGTTTTCATGGGTCTGGAGTGTGACAACAGCTTAGCAGAATCCCCTGCTCAGGGTCTCATCCTGCTGCAGCCAAGATGTCAGCCAGCCTGTGTTCTCACCTAGAGGCTCCTGTTCTAGGGAAGCACCACTTTCCACTTTTGGAGTTGTTGGCAGCATTCAGTTCTTGGAAGCTGTAGGATTCAGGTGGCTTTCTTCTTCAGTGCCAGAAAGGAGAGAGTGGACTAGCAAGATGGACCCTGCATTCTTACAAAACCACATACATACAATCATATCTATTTCGTGACCTTTGCCATGCTTCTATGGATAGCAGCAAGTCACAGGCCCTGCCCACACTCACTTGTTTGAGTGTGACTTACGCACAAAGGCGTAAAGCCCGGAGACAGGGATTGTGGGACACCTGAAAAGTCTATCCATTATAAATATTTGCTAACAATTTACCCGCCATGAGTATGTGATATACAAAATATATACGTGCCAGAGGACAAGGATTATTGAGGAGTTGAAAGGAAAAAATGAACAGGGGCTGCAGTATAAGGAAAGGCTTCAAGGAGGTGGAATTTGACTTCTTCGACTTCCTAGTAGAAATGGAAAGATGGAAAAAAAGGAGAGGTTATCTCAGAAAGAAAGATATGAGCAAATTTATCTCCTCTCTTCCTTGGGAGCCTCTCTTCTCTTAGAAACTAGAATCTTCTCCCCTTCCTGAGCCCCTGCATCCATCCCCTCCCTTTGTCTAGCTCCTCTCTTTCCTTTCACTCTCTCCTTCCTTCCACAGGAAGGGAAGTGTGTCCCAAGGAGGTATCTCCTTGTCCAGAACCACGAATGGTTTTTCTCCCTTGCCCTCTATTCCAGCTTTCTGGATTTCCTCTGCATAATTAAACATGCAAATAGTAAAGTATTTTTAGTCCATAAAGAATTCATCAGTTACGTCACAAACGCTTCTATCTCAGCAAATGCTGATCTGAAAAGATAGGTCAGAACTCAAGCTTACAGGCCAGTGTGCCATGGGTTAGACAACTCAGGAGCAGAGGCAAGGCTCCATGGACAATGCTAAGCGGTCTTTTTTTTTTTTTTTTTTTTTTGGTATTTGTTTCTTGGGCCTCTTACTAGGGATCCAGTAGCCTTATCTCAGTGCAGTGAAAGTAAATAGACTAAAAAGGCAACACACAAGATAAGCAGCATCTGCAGAATATAAAGTAGAGATTACAAGCTAGCAGGCAACAAACATTTTTTTGTCTCACCTAGGACTGAAAAAATAAAACAAGCCAATATTTAAAATTAGGAGATGGAAAGACTGTAATTCTGACTTCTCTCTCAAAAAAGCTTAGAAGGCAACATCAGACCTGTACTCTTTAAGGACAAAAATCTACTGGAACCAAGTAAGGGCCTCCCTTTGTAGACCAAGCATATTTCCCCCAATTGTCACAGCACAGTGGGTCTCCTTCACTCTTTAGTTAATTGCCCTGCAGGCACTGCAATTTGTCCCAACTATGAAGCCTGCCTTTTCAGATTGTTCATGGGCTTCTCAAGGCAACAGTACTGGAGTGGGTAGCCATTTCCTCCTCTAGCATATTAAAAAGCAAAGACATCGCTTTGCTGACAAAGGTCTGTATAGTAAAAGCTATGATTTTTCTAGTAGTCGTATACAGATGTGAGAGTTGGACCAAAAGGCTGAGTGCTGAAGAATTGATGCTTTCAAACTGTGGTGCTAGAGAAGACTCTTGAGAGTCCCTTGGACAGCAAGGAGATCAAACCATTCAATCCTAAAGGAAATCAACCCTGAATATTCATTGGAAGGATTGACGCTGAAGCTGAAGGTCCAAAACTTTGGTCATCTGACACGAAGAGCCAGCTCATTGGAAAAGACCCTGATGCTGGGAAAGATTGAAGGCAAAAGGAGCAGAGAGTGGTAGAGGATGACATGGTTGTATAACATCATTGACTCAACAGACTTGAGTTTAAGCAAACTCTGGGAGATAGTGAAGGACAGGAAAGCCTGGCATGCTGCTGTCCATGGGGTCACAGAGCCAGACACGACTTAGTAACTGGACAACAACAAATGAAGCCTGCAGGCATAGTTTTCAAAGCACTTCGGGTGCTTTCAAATGCATGCAGGTTCCTGGGCCTGCAGTGGATGGATTGATTGGCTCAGAATATCTCAAGGTGAATCTTAATCAGCATTTTTAAACAAGCATTCTGGATGATGAGATTCATATACAAGACGTGTGTGGTGGTGAGAACCGCAGTTGTGAAGTGTTTTCCTCATTCAGGGCACCTAAGAAGATGGCTGGACTATGCACCCTGCACAGCATGGGTGGAGGATGGGCTCTGATGCTTATCTACAGATAGGATTGTGGCTGCATTTGGCATGGATTAAAAATCCCATGAATGGAGGAGCCTGGTAGGCTGTAGTTCTGTGGGGTCGCTAAGAGTCGGACACGACTGAGCGACTTCACTTTCACTTTTTCACTTTCATGCACTGGAGAAGGAAATGGCAAGCACACTCCAGTGTTCTTGCCTGGAGAATCCCAGGGACAGGGGAGCCTGGTGGGCTTCGGTCTATGGGGTCGTACAGAGTTGGACACGACTGAAGCGACGCAGCAGCAGCAGCAGCTATGTTTTCAGCTACTTTCATTTGTGAAGCATATCACAGGAGTCCAATCGGAAAGTTTTAAGGCTTAGCACTCTGTGTGATCTACCTCTGATAGGAAAGGGTACATCCTCATGGTAATTGAATGGGAAAGATCTGAGTTCTGTCTAAGTCAAGGTAAGGTTGTACATGTGGTTTAGGGATCTCTATAGTGTCTGATCCAATGTACACTTTCTTGATTCTGTTAGAATCTTCATTTAGTTTAAAATACACACACCCATTCCCTCATACACACACACACACACACACACACACACACACACACACACATACATACATGTGTGTGTGCACGTGTATAAACACCAACATGCTAAATGCTAGTGTTGAATGTAAACTGTGTGGATTTTTTTGCACAAAAATCATCTCTGATTCCTCTCCTTATAAGGGGGAATCAATGATAATTGATTGATTGACTGACTCCTCATAAAGAGTTTTATTGTTTTACTCACCCATCTGATCAACTTAGGTGTTATCTTTATTATATTCCTCACCAAAAAGTAATAATAATGAGCAACTTTAAGTTGGCGATGAACCCAAATGTAAGTTGATTGGGGTCTTTAGGAACTCATCACTAACGCTAATAAGCATTTAAATTTCCTTTGGCCTTCTTGGCAGAAGAGGTAACCAAAAAGTTTAGAAATCCAGATGTGTTATTGACGCTTAGGACCTGCCCCAAGAGGCAGAGCTGAGTGGTTGCAGTGTTACATCTCTGGAAGCCAGGGTCTCACCTGCAGGCTGCCGGCTGCTATCGCCCAAGGCTGCTTAATGGGCTCCCAGTCTTTGGGAACCTCCATCCATCAGGAAACCACTGCAGCCTTCAACCCCCAGGTGCTTTGCTAGTGTCGGGCAGGTCAGTCCACTTCTTCTAGAGCATAAGAAGAAAAGAAGCAAGGAAAAGAGAGTGAAACTGGTCTCCCCAGCAGCTCAGATTTGGAAATAAGGTTAGAAATGACTTCTGGGACTTGTCTTATCCTATGAGAAACAAGAAGGTCACTAGAATTGAACATTAAGGACCCTGGGTCCACTTCCCTTGTTGGGAGACTGTATGTTCAAGTAATCACAAATAGTAAGAAGAGGTCTGTTTTCACCAATGGCTTGGGCTTCATGGACCTAATAATTAGGAGGTTCAAACTGTGCTACATGAAAATAAATAATAGGAAAATATTTCTACTTGGACTTATAAAGTATTTCATCAGGAAAGCCTCCTAAATCCCTCTACTAAAAACTGTGAAGTAGGACTTCTCTGACAGTACAGTGGATGGGAGTCCACCGCCAATAAAGGGGACATGGGGTTGATCCCTAATCCAGGAAGATTCCACATCCCGCAGGCAACTTAAGCCCATGTGCTAGAACTTCTGAGCCCGCCGCACTCTAGGGACTGCGAACCGCAACTACTGAGGCCCTGTGCTGCAATTACTGAAGCCCATTGTGCCTAGAGCCTGTGCTCCACAATAAGAGAAGCCACCACAATGAAAGCCTGCACACCCACAGCAAAGAGTAGCCCCCACTGATTGCAACTAGAGAAAGCCCGTGCACACCATTGAAAAGGAAGAACGAAAGAACATTAGAGGAACACTTAGGGAATTCTCTGATAGTCCAGTGGTTGGACTCCCCCTTTACATGGCAGGGGACCTATGTTTGATCCCTGTTTGGGGAACTAAGATTCTACAAACTAAGCTACCTGGTCAAAAAAAAAAAAAAAAAAGCTGTAAAGTTAGCCGGGAACAAGAGTCACAGCTGGAAAGGGGGGGTGAGATGAATGAATGCTTTCTCTCCAACTCTTTGTCTGAGGAATGTAAACGCATGCCCATACCTTCACAGTTTTCCCGTGGAGAGTGAGGAGTTCTGTGGATTGGGCATTACACTGGGAAAATGTGTGGGCTGGGACAAGATAAGATGCTGTATATGTGACTTAAAAGCCAGTAGGAATAACAACCTGCCAGGCTCAGGAGTGTGGAAGGGAAGTCTGAAGCAGTGGAAGGATGCCTCACGTGTCAAGTTGCACATCTTACAGACGCATTAACTTTCCATGTCCTCCAGCTGCTGCTGCTAAGTCGCTTCAGTCGTGTCCGACTCTGTGCGACCCCATAGACGGAAGCTCACCAGGCTCCCCTGTCCCTGGGATTCTCCAGGCAAGAACACTGGAGTGGGTTGCCATTTCCTTCTCCAATGCATGAAAGTGAAAAGTGAAAGTGAAGTCGCTCAGTCGTGTCCGACCCTAGCGACCCCACGGACTGGAGCCTACCAGGCTCCTCCGTCCATGGGATTTTCCAGGCAAAAGTACTGGGGTGGGGTGCCATTGCCTTCCCCGCTGATCAATCCCAAATATTTGTCAGAAGAGAAACAAAGGGAAGATGAGTTTTCATTGATGGGAAAATCATCAAATTGAATGTGTCAACCAGCTATTTAAAAAACTCTCATGGAATTAACAGAAACGTGAAGGGGATAGGAACCCACCCAGGAGATGAAGTGATGAGAGATAATCCTGTCTTCTTAGAAGGTGTTCATGTTATGGTCCTCAATGTGATCATTTCAATTTGAGATTTTTAAACCTATAGAATCCCTCAAAATTTGTGAAATAATACAAAGACCTATATTAGTTTGAGAATTTTATATTCTCTTCTTTGACACATTTTCTTTCTAGGCCACCCCTCACAAATGCCATTACCCCAGAAGCTGTGTGGCCAGGAGAAGTCAAATCTGCTCTATGTAACCAGGGCAATGTGTGTTCCATGAAGGAACTCATCCTTCTGTTGGCTGACAGCTTCCCATTCTGCCAGCAGCTTGGAGGGTATATGTGATAAATATAAGACTTGGTTCTTGTCCTCAAGAAGTCTAAAGTTTCGTTGGAAAACTGTATACCAAATGTGCTTGAGTAGCTGTCCAGACTGGATGTGATTTTGTGCTAGGGAATGGAATCAACCAAAAGCACCGTGAGATTTAAGATTGATTTGTGCATACTCAGTCACTTCAGTCATGTCCAATTTTTTGTGACCCTGAACTCTAATACTTTGGCCACCTGATATGAAGAGCTGATTCATTGGAAAAGACCCTGATATTGGGAAAGATTGAGGGCAGGAGGAGAAGGGGACAAGAAAGGACAAGATGGTTGGATGGCATCACCGACTCAATGGACATGGGTTTGGGTGGATTCCAGGAGATGGTGATGGATAGGGAAGCTTGGCGTGCTGCGGTTCATGGGGTCGCAAAGAGTCGGACACGACTGAGCGACTGAGCTGAATGGACTGTAGGGTCCTTGACAGGCTCCTCTGTCCAAGGGATTCTCTAGGCAAGAATGCTGGACTGGGTTGTCATGCTCCATTCCAGGGGATCTTCCTGACCTGGGGATCAAAATGCTGGACTGGGTTGTCATGCTACATTCCAGGGGATCTTCCTGACCTAGGGATCAAATCTGGTCCTCCTGCATTGCAGGCAGATTCTTTACTGTCTGAGAGTGGCTAGAAAATTCTAAATTCTAGTCTCACATTTCCCTACTGGCCAGGGAAAGACTGGAAACAAGTTACTTATCTTCTCTGAATGGCAGTTTATATCTGTGTGTGTGTGAGAGAGAGAAAATACTACCTTTTGCACCTATCTTATAAGCTTTCTGTGAGAATAAAACAGAATTCAAAGTTATCAAAATGAAGGCAACAATATTATTAACTTATTGATTCAACACCTGAAGTTGTTTTTAAACTTTTTTATTTATGCTGTGAGTGTGAGCTTTTGTGTTTAGACCTCTGATAAACACAAAAATAAGAATAACACATAAATAAGAACATCATATAAATGGCATTATGTAAATAATACTGCATGTTTGTGAGGCTATCATGTATAGAGTTATCTCACTTGATTGTTACAACTGTGATATTTAGAGCAGAAGGGATTCTTATGTGCACTTTCTGTATACAAAGAAGCCACAGCCCAGAGGTACTGTGTCTTATTGCAAGAAGGTAGAGGACCTTGGTATTTATGATTTTTCATGCAATGTCCTTTCTAAAGTATTGTTGCCAACACCTTACCAGATTACAGAGAGGAAATGAGGCTTTTAAAGAGCTGTGTAAAAAAGGAATGTCTAAAAATACTGCTCACCGTCTTGAATATCTGCCTGAAATCACCTCCATAAGTCTTAATCATAAGAACAAAATGAACACATACTTGAAATGCCTAGATATGGTCTTAACATTTCACTTCCTCCCAAACAGCACCATTTCACAGCAAGCTGCCACTTTTTCCCTAGTAACTGCCATCCACAGATTGTATTTCTGAAGAGTGTTCATTGTTGCCCATTTTGTCTTTCAGCAACAGATCAACTCCTAGCAACCATGATCGGATACAGCGTCTCCGGCAAGAATTTCAGCAAGCAAAACAGGATGAAGACGTGGAGGATCGGCGACGTACCTATAGCTTTGAACAACCCTGGGTGAGTGTCTGGTGCCTCCACACAGTTGTAGGAAGTCCTACAACTTCCCTGCAGTAAAAGCCATTAATAGCTGTGACCTCAGACCTTTACAAAACGAGACGAGACGGAGCCAAATTCCTTTGACCTTTAGCATATTGACCTTTTTCTTCATTTCCTTCTGGGTTTCATCATTGCTAATTTCATTTTATATCTTGTTGCACCATCTGTCCATTGCCTAATAAGTTTCATTTGCCTGATGACAAGACACAGCAGGAATATTCTGACTCGCAACCATGCCTTTTTTAAAGTTTACTAAACATTTTCTACATACATTTTTCTGAGAATCAGAGCCTAAATAAATTAGTTCTATGTATCTATGGTGTATCTACTCTGCACAAAGTACAGTATTTAGAGATTCTTGATTCTCCCCCATCCCCTCTGTGTATTTGTTGAACCCTGCCATGTATCTTCCTGTAGCTCAATTCCATTTCTTCCTCCCAAAGCCTCCAGAGTGGTCTTTCTACAGCAAAGCTTTGAATGGGCTTCTCAATGCCCCCAAGATAAGTCCAGATTCCACAGTGTGGCAGGCTAAACAATCCTCCCCAGTCCAGCCCCAGACTTGAGCTCTGATCTTGTGTTTTGTCTTACAGATGATAGCCCATGTGCAGATGGGAGATGTTGAAGCAGATTTGGGGGTTCAAGATGATGGGAATTGCGAAGCCTCTTTGAAAACTTGAGGGAGAGAGTCAATTAGAAATGAGTAAATAGGCTGCTGGAGGCAGGAAAAACTAGCTGAAGTAATGTATTAGTTAAGTCTAGTTCACATAGTGGTGGAATCATAGCCAATAACACTTTAAGGGCTGGGAATAGAAAAATAATTATTTTTAATTTATTTTATTGAAGTTGAGTCGCTTTGCAGTGTTGTGTTCACTTCTGTACAGAGAATGATTCAGTTATACTTATATATTCTTTTCACATTCTTTTCCATTACGGTTTATCACAGGATATTGAGTAGAGTTCAATATAGTAGGACCTTGTTATTTAGCAAAATAATTTTTTAGATTAATTCCATGATGAGGAATGGCAAGACAGACATGGCAGAAAGTCAAGGAAGGCGAGCCTGGGGAGGATGCTGGTGAAGCACTGCCCCGTCTGGGCAGGTGGTCAGTGCAGCTCAGCGAGGTGTTGCCCTGATAGCCCGAGAGGATGCTGGAGTGGGGCTGGGGCATCAGCAGTCTAGGATTACGAAGCCTAGGAGGCTGTGGTCAAAAGAGTGAGTTTTCGGAGTCTTGGAACATCTGGATGGTGTTGGGATCAAAGGTGTCCCATCCATGCATGTAAATTCCTAAAGTGGAGGAGTGATTAGGGTCCCCAAAGTGAATGAGTTCAGTTCACTGTGTCGGGAATATGATCACACTCAATATTTGGGAGAATGAGAAGGGAGAATGAGAAAAGGCTGACATAGAACTGAGTGTGGTCATATTGTAGGGAAGGAAAGACGAACATGGGAAGATGGTAGGAGCTTTCCATGCTAGTTGGAAAGTCTGAGCACAGATGGTATCAGAACGGAATGCTGGCCCACTAGCCAGGTCAGAAAATAATTTTAATTTTTTTTCTCCGGGCATCAGTTTTCTTATTTGTAAACCAAGGGGATTAGAGTAGCTGATGAGTGTAAGTTACTAAACCTTTTGTTAGAATAAACATTTAAAAGGAAGTTGGGTGTTCTGAAGGAGATCAATCCTGGAATTTCTTTAGAAGGAATGATGCTAAAGCTGAAACTCCAGTATTTTGGCCACCTCATGCGAAGAGTTGACTCATTGGAGAAGACTCTGATGCTGGGAGGGATTGAGGGCAGGAGGAGAAGGGGACGACAGAGGATGAGATGGCTGGATGGCATCACTGACTTGATGGGTGTGAGTCTGGGTGACCTCCGGGAGCTGGTGATGGACAGGGAGGCCTGGCGTGCTGCAGTTCATGGGGTCGCAAAGAGTCGGACATGACTGAGCGACTGATCTGATCTGATGGGTGTGTAAAGCAGATATCAGTAGAGCTCCTCGGTTAAATACAGAGGTCTCTGTGGACCCAAGTGACTGCAGCCATGGTTCAGAGCTTCTCCAAGTGTGGTCCATGGACCACCTATGAGAAGCCCTGCTCCAGAGTTTGTATCATTGCTGAGGTCCTCTTTGGACCTAAAATCCAGTATGGTTAGTACATTCCACACAAAGCCGGAAACCCATAGACATTATTATCTGGAATTTGGTGATCAAGTTGGAGTTTGTGGAAGGTTCATTTCGTAAATGAAAGAAGGGAAAATTGGAGAAGTCATCCCAGTTTGAAGGACCTCACCTTGGCTCAGGTGAGAAAGATGAGGGCCTTAGAAGAGACAATATGAGAACTGCATCCTGAAAGAAATCAATGGTAGCCGACTTTGAGAAGTTATAAAACACATAAATACCTATGAAAATCTAATTGTCCTCTGTAACAATATCACTATTAATAATATGTGGTTTATTTTCCTAGATGGTAAGTAAAATGAGTCATTCCCATGTAGCAACAGGATGGAATTATGTTCATTTACTTCTATTGTTTGGATTAATGACTCAACCTAGTCCTGTTAGGCTTCTTAAAGCAGACCTCTTTGTGTTGTGGGATAAACATCCTTAACTATGTATATTTTCACAAAGGTGCTGAAATGAAGAATGAGGCCAGTGCAACCTGAAGGGATAGGCACATGAAAAGGGTTCTCACACCCCCAGCTCTATAGAGCTCCAGCCCAGCAGGGGCAGCACTGTGCCATTTTACTTGACCTGGGTGTGTGAATTTCCAAGCAGCATGTTTTATTCTAAAATTAATTATTTAACTCATCAAATTTCTTGAGTGTTCATTATGTTCTGTTTATTATTGTGTTTGGCTCGAGAAAACAAAGAAAGCAAGCCCTTAGACTCCTAGCATCAAGCTGATTCAAAAGAAGGAATGCTGCATGCAGTCTTGATGGGGAAAAGCAGGGACGTTTGAAGACAAAGGAGCCACACCCAAATTGGTTGTGGGTGTGCACAAAAAGCTTGAAAGAACACATCTTTTAAGTTGAAAGATATTTCAAATATATAACTTTGAGAAACAGAGGAACCCATCTTTGGGACCTAAGATTAATCGGAATTATTTCTGGATAGTAACATCATGTCCGCATGCAAGCTCTTCAGGTTTGTTGGAAGCGAAATGAGCATTTCCTACTCCTTAACTCTAAAAGTTTTGTACTGGGAGATCTGGCAGCAATTTGGAATCCATTTGATATCTTTCTAAGTTTTCTTTTTCATGTAGGACATGAACATTTTGGCATATATTTCTGTATTATCTATTGAATATGAGCAATCATGTTGGAAATCTGAGACTATCTTATACATTAGGAAACTCAACTACTGAAATTCATAGGCCAAATTATTGTGTGTCAAAATAATTTGTGTATCAAAACACCATAGCAACTTCAGATGGACCACTTGACTTGTAGGAACTTTTCCTATTGAGCAGGGAGTTATTTGGATGATAGGCTGATTACCTTGGGAATGGAATAATTTCCTAAATTGTGGGTCAAAAGTTGAATTTTTATTTATCTATTTTTTCATTTTCAAACAGCTGGGATCTTTCTGGGTACTCCCCATTCTACAGATCATGTAAATGAGCTTCAAGTGACTATAATTTTATGTAGTGTGTAAATTTTCATACCAGTTCTCACTGTTGGCTTAGGAAGAGCTGCTCAGTTGTTCAGAATGTAGCATGGTCTATGGTTTTTATTATCTGTTTTACAAAAAGAGTTTTGAGTATCTTGGACTGTTTATTCTCTTCTCATATATATTCTGACCTTGAAAGATCACTGTATTTGGAAAAGATGAGACCATGATCTCACCTACTGGAACTGTTTGAAATCATTTTAGTGTTAAGGAACCACAAGCATATCTTCAAGCTGTGGGTACAACTTAGACCATATTAGCTGAAATTGTCCTGCTTGTTGGAAATGCCTACACGTGCAGTGCAGTCAGATGTATCATACAGAAAAATAGCCAAGCCAATGCCTTCACACACAGAGAGAGATGCTACAGAAAATTCCTCCAAGTGGTCCTTTTTAACTCTTCCATTTTTCAGAATGTTCTCTTGACTCTAGCAGCACAGAATGCACCTGTTCCTGGGCTTTTGTTCAAAATAACATTTGGGCTCGAGGGAGCTGATTTTTGGCACAAAAGGTCTTTAGATGAGCAGAGGCCTAGAAAATTTCCTTAGCTCCATAATTGAAGTGAGTTATCTCCCAAGTTGAGTAAAAGAAGAAGCAGGAAAAGCAGCTTCTTCCCCACGTAGTGCCAGGTGCAGCATAAATAAGGCAGCAGGTTGCTTTAAATCTTTCTTAAGATAATGGAACAATAGCTGAGGTTAGGGTTATTATCACAGAGCTCAGATATGGACAGGACTTAGTGTGTTACTTTTAAAAGAATTAAATTGCAGGCTGTAGACCTAAGTACAGTATGCTGTTAAAACTTTGCAGATACCTGACTGTTGCCCACAGCAGACTCACTGACTTGAGACGGTTGATGGATGGGATAATGGAGCCTTTAATAGCTCTATTGCTAAATCCTTTCCATCCTGGGTGGGTAGGGACTGAAAGTAGTTTAGTCCTTCAGATAGAAAATTGATCCTCCACAATGTGAAAATCCTCTTCTCCCCCAAGCTTCCTTCCTAGCTGTCGGTCCTAAAACAAAACAAAACCTGGACCTTTCTCCATTTTCCCACTTTGGACTTTTGTTTTTAAAGAAACTTCTATTTTACATGTTTATTTATTTCCTTGGCCATGCCAGGTCTTAGTTGCAGTACTTGGGATCTTCGATCTTTGTTGTCTTTAGTTAAGGCATGTGGGGTCTAGTTCCCTGACCAGAGATTGAATCCAGGACCCGTGTATTGGGTGCACAGAGTCTTAGTCACTGGACCATCAGGGCAGCCCCTACCTTGGACTTTTATTGGCTCCTCTTACCACTTAGCGTCTCACCTGCTTTAATTAGAGGGTTGGTCAGACTGCACAGCCATCCTACACCTCTAGACTGCCTTCCCTGGACCAGGGGAGTTTGAGGAAATGATGGTTCTCTTTTTGTCTTCCTCTTTCTTAAGACTTAAAGGCATCTGCTGTGATGCCCTCCTAGCAGGCCTCCACACCTGGACTCAGGAAATGCCTTCTTAGTTGACAGCCTTACTGTGTGAAGTTTGACTCCAGTTCACATTGGGTGGCCATCACCTCCCTTGGAAATCCACCTGGAGGGAGCCATTCTAGCAGCAAAGGGGTGCCCTGGAGTCGTGTAAGGGTGTCCCTGTGCTGCTGCAGAGCAGCCCTCTTTCTTGGAGTCCCGTGACCTGAGGGCTGTTATAACCAAGGAGCCCTCTGGTGGTGAAGTGCGTGAGGCTGCCTGCCTCCCATCAGCGACGCTGGAGGGCTGCTCCTTTATTTTCAACCTATCTGCTGATTCCGACGGGAAACCAGATCCTAGCCCTGGTTGGGAAAGATGAGAAGAAGACAAATAGTGTGTTAAGACCAAAACACATATTTATAAAATCTTGATGAGGGAAATTGGTATGCACTGCCATTTTTCAACCATTACTCACATCATTAGTAGCAATTAAGCTTTTCAACATTCAGAGCCCACAGAGTTCAATCGATAGCTGTGTCAGTACAGTGTGTGATGGGTAGAGGGGAGGAGGGCTGGGAGGACAGGCTCCAGAGACAAAAGTTAACTTTGTTTGGATTAGAAGTTGGCAATTAAGTCCACAATAGAAAATCATTTACCAGTGTTAGCAATGGCCACTTTTAAACAGAGTCAAAAACTTACACCCTTAACAAGATTCAGTGACCTTTTGTTATCAGAACATGGAATTCATACTAGGATCACAGTATATTTGAATCGCTAAAGTGAGAACTTTAAATCTCAAGGGATATTGTTGTTCTTTGTGTTATTATCATCATCTTCATTTCATCACTCCAGGTTTTCATCCAAAGCACACAGACTTTTTGTATTTTATTTTTGCTTTCTCTACATGCCCTGGACATATGTGAAAATTTGAAAAAAAAATTTTTAATTGGAGTATAATTGCTTTATAATGTTGTGTTAGTTTCTGCTGTACAATAACATGAATCAGCTGTGTGTATACACATAGCCCCTCCCACCTCCCCACATCTATCCCTCTAGGTCATTACAGAGCTGAAAGTTTTGTTATTCATAATTTAAGGAGAAAACCCACCCCAAATAATCACTTATAAGACTATTACATATATGTGTGAATACATACAAAAGAACACACACATATTCTTACATGCTTTTTCTTATCTATAAGAAGAAAAATTAGTGTATTTAAAATTATTAAATGCTTTATGTAAATGTTAATAGAACTAATCAGTTTTATTCATGAGGCACATTTTTACATGAAGCTCTAAAAGTCTTATAATATCACCTAGTTCTAATCAGTTCTGAAACTTGGAAGGTGTATATTTATTTTTGTTCTTTCTTTAGTATACTAATAGTTTGGGCTTTGTATTTTTATTTTTATGTGTTGTCTTTTTTAATTTGGAAAAATAAGGATGATTTTACTTAATGCTGAAGCATTTCTTAATTTACTGAAATAGTATACAGAAGAGATTTTCACATTTTGTTCTACACTAGTAAGTAATACCAAAATTGTGGAACTTTCAAAGTTTTATGTAATTTTTAAATAGAATATAAATAGTAAAATCTCTTCATAATCATGATAAACACTAGTACTTTGCAGCTCATTTACAAAAGCAACCTGCATAGTCTTGACTGGTGGTTTTTAAACATAAGCCATGAGGAGAGTCACGTATCTGTGGTTTTCCAGCATATTGTGTAAGAGATAATCATGTATTTACTTCTGTCTTACAACCTCTATCATCATTATGGCCGTGGCAACCTTGGCTATTTTTTTTTCCTTAAAAGGTCATTTCTTGTCACCAGTTTCATCACAAACAAGGCCAGGGTTATTTATAATTTGCTCTCTTAAAACAGAGCTGCTGTCTTGTTATGTGGTGACTCTCTAGAATCACTACAATTATGCTTTGCCTGTATGTTTCCCCATAGAGATGCTGCTTTGTCACTGTACTTGCTGTTACAGTTTTATCTGAAAACATGCCCTTCTCTCTGGGGTTACATATGATCTCTTTCTTCATTTATCTCTTTATTTTTGTTATTTTGGACTCTAAATATTTCTATTTCTGCCATTTCGTTCTATGTCTGCCACTGGGATGGAAACCACAAAACACCAGTGTCTTAAAGTCAGGGTTCCTGGTGGTAATACTGTTTCCACAATTCACATTTTTATGAGATCTTCATTGAAATCATGAATCCGATTATTTTTGATGCAGCCCAAGTAGAGAATGGGCCAGGACAAACTTCTTTCGCAGTTGCTCTGGGTCCATCATGCACACAATCTCCCTGGATATCTGTGGCCCAGTCAACTTTCATCCTAAAGATAAGGGGGATTCTTTCTAATAACCTACTCTTTCGCACGCTCTGAAAAGAGAGAGTAAAATATTAATAGCAAGGCTGGGGTGTGTATTTTATCAGAGTGAAGCAAACAATGAAATCTGTCAGTTTGCTGATTCCAGACTCCTTCCCTCATTCTAAGTTTTCAGATCCCACTCGATGATAATTTCGTTACTGGGATTCATCCAGATGCACTGAGATATGCCACTGATAAGGTTGGAGGTGAACAGTCCCAGAAAACACACAGTGGAGGAAACAAAAGCTCTTCAACATTTTTTCTTCCCTCCATCAATATCAAATTTTCAGGCCTCTGGGAGAAGCAACTTAAAAATACACCTGAAATTTCTACAAGACCTTGCATTTTCTTTTCACAACTCCACAAGCAGCGTGTCATAGAACAGCATGAGCTTGAAAAGCTGGTTAGTAAATCTTGCAGCAGAATGCCAGGTCTTTCAAGACTGTTTGACACATGTGTGTAGCTTAGACTGAGTGTAAAGGAAATGAAAATGGGGTTCTTTTTGAAGGCATATTTTCTTGCTTCACTTTTCCTGTCCACTGGCCCTTCCCCAGGCTCCCCACCAACAACAGATCACCCCAGCACTGTTCTGGGCCTGCCTCATCCAGGGTCATGGAAGAAACTATTTGTCTCCTTAATGTCGTTGATGAACAATTGCTTCATGCTTTGTTTGCATAAGCAGAACTCATTCGGCAACATGTTTTCTTTACTGAAGGCACCACGGATGTTATTTGAACTGTGTTGTGGAGTGGGTCTCCGAACACACATTTGTTCCAATGTGTGTGGTTATAAACACGCACTAGTAGAGACTGGGGTATCGTAAAGTCTAATCTCTTCACATATTATTTTTGTATCTGGATATTTTTAATATGCTCGCTGACGATGCCCATATGCTTTGAAATTTTGTCCTGCATATTGCTTCATTATTGCTTACCAACAAATGGGATATGCTGGCCAGGCAGAAAGGGGACAAGAGAGGTTACTGCCTTTCTCTTTGCACAAAAGCCACCAGAGGAACCACTCTTTAAGGAACAAGCTTACGTGTTATCTTTCCAGGCTCCAAATGACTGCTGAGACTCATATTATTTTAGAAAGTGATTATTGAGTCCAAGTCTGCTATTGGCTTTCAGCTCTAAAAAAAAAATCAATAACTTGTTTGTCACAGACATTCTTTGTTTGGAATAAATCTATTGCACAATGTTGCATAACACCAAGGGGACAGAGGTTGGTGAGTGCCAAAAAGGGTTACTTAAGAGTGCGTGCCATTGACGGCTATGATCAACCTTTGTCGGGTGTTTGTAAAGTTAGAGGCATCGTTGCCTGTTTTGAGTGGAGCTGCTTTCAAAATACACCATCGTAAAGGTGAGCTCCAAGCCATTGGTAGAAGCTAAAGCACGCACAATGGCCCAGCACCATATACTCCCCCAGTATCTGGATTCGGTCAGCGGCAGCTATCAGCAGACGACCTGCTGCATGAAGTGTTTAGCCAGAAGGATTTACTGTTTCTCTGTAGTGTATAATTAACCTGGGTAAAAATGCCATTTCTTAATAACTAAGGCAAAGTGTATTATTTCACAACCAGTTCCAGGAGCTATTAGCTTGCAGGTTTATTCTTCGGATAAGCTGTTCTGTTTGCATGTGGCTGCCACAGCCTGGTGGGCTGCCGTCCATGGGGTCACACAGAGTCGGATACGACTGAAGTGACGCAGCAGCAGTCCACGTGATAAGAAGACTGGTGAACTATGCCCAGTTTCAGCTAATCTCAGTTCAAAATGTTAACTGTCATTCTTTAACAAAAGGAAAGTCAGCTACATTGCATCCTACTGCTATACTAAGATGTATAATTACTGAAAGCTTCACCAGCATGGCCAGCCTTCCAGTGTACAGCCTGGGACTTTCCCACTGTTGTGAATTATTGAAGCAAATTTTTATGTTTTTGGCACTTTTGAAATTGGGCTATAGTTGCTTTACAATGTTGTATTAGTTTCTGTGGTACAAGGAAGTGCATCAGCTATGTGTATACATACATCCCCTCCCTCTTGGCTCCCTTCCCCACCTCATCCTACCCTTCCAGGTCATCACAGAGCATTGAGCTGTGCTTCCTGTACTGTGCAGAAGCTTCCCACAAACTATCCTAGTCTTCCGAGCATGGTTGTTCCTTATATTTGCTGTCTATACAAGGGATGTAAACTAGTGTCTAATGCCTGTATTTACCAAGCCTCACTAGACAGACTAGAAAGGTGGATCTCTCAATTTTAAACCATTCTAAGGCCGTAATTAAAATTTAGGGTGATGGGGTACTTGTGGCTCACAAGACCAAAAAGGTACCTCTTGAGAAAGCTGCACTTGGTTTTTAAAAAACTCACAGAAGTCACATATTGTTTCTATGTAAGTCTCTGAGAACTGAAATAGTCACGAGTCCTGTGCTATTTGGAGTTCCTTTCCCGTGACCTGTGTCGCGTTCTCTCCTGCAGCCCAACTCCAGGCCGTCAGCGCAGAGTGGGCGACACTCAGTGTCGGTGGAGGTGCAGATGCAACGGCAGCGGCAGGAGGAGCGCGAGAGCTTCCAGCAGGCCCAGCGCCAGTACAGCTCGCTGCCCCGGTATGAGCCACACACCCCCAGCCCCCACGCCCTGTCCCTGTCCCTTGGGAAATCCCTCCTTCCCAATGCACTGGCTTTTCCACCTCCAAGGAACCGCTCATAGACGGTGGGAACCGTGGCTTACTTGGCCAGACCATTGCCTGGCAGGGGGACCATGCAGGAAGGTGTTTCAGGAGATGCCAGCATGCCCAGCTGACAGCTCCCTCCTGGAAAGTGAAGTGACCTGCTCCCCGCAAGAACGGGGCTTAGGGGTCAGACCTGGGATCTGGTGTTTGTTCTGCGACCTCCCGTGGGGCCGGAGACAGATTCCTCCGCTGAGAAATGGAAACAGAACTTTTACTTTGCACGGCTCAGTGGTAACTAGCATAAATGGACCTTGTAAATCTAGAGTTCTCCAGAAGGACAGGTGTAACTAGTATAAAAGCTCAAGGGGCTGTGGTCTTCTTGGCCAAATGTTTGGCTTCCTGTATTTTAGTTGCGTTTGAGGTTATTTTTTAAGGGATGGGGAAGAGCTCTCATAAAGTGTGTGAGAAGAACTGAGAAGAGAAATGTCTAGGACTCGGAAAGGGGAGGAACGGGGGTGGGAGGGCCTGGCGGGAAGTTGGGAGGAGACCTGGGGGTCCATCCTCGGGAAGAGGACAAGAGAGAAGCAAGTACATCCACCGGGTTTCTCCTGCTCACCTTCCAAAGGATTGGTCCTCCAAACCAATCCTTTCGTCCTGGCGTACCCTTCTCCATGTCCACTGCTAACCCTGTCCTGCACCCCACCCCATGCCTCCCTCCCATGTCTCCTCTGAAGCACCTGTGACTCCATAGACCTGAGGCTTGCTGCTGTGGGACCACTGCTGTCAGTCAGTGATTCCCTAAAGAACCAGAACTTGCCCTTTGATCAACTGTAGCTCCCTTCTGGTTAGCCATTTTATTCTGTGTGGATAGGAGAAAAGTAGAAACCCTAAAAAGAAAGAGTGCTGAGAGCTTAGGAGTGCGGGCTGGTCGACCTCGACACCGTCTTCACTCCTTTTACAGAGTACAGGTGTGTGTGTGGAGGGGGGGGGTAATTTGCATGTATCTTTTACAGTAAGTCCCCTACATACAAATCTTCAAGTTGTGAGCCTTCAAAGATGCAAATATGCGTTCCATCAACAATAGGCTTGAGTGAAACTGCAGCTTGCCCTCCGTCTCCTGTTGCTGATGACCCTTCAGCTCTACCATCTCCCACCACCTCTCCCTCCTCCCGTCAGTAACTTCTTACCTGTTCACTCCATGCCAGTCCCTGTATACCAGCTGTTGTACTACACTACTGTACTCTTCAAGGTACTGTACTGTAAGATTTAAAATGATTTCTTTATTTTGTGTGTTTGTTTTTTATATATTATTTATGTGAAAAGTATTATAAACTTATTCCAGTACAGCACCGTAGGGCCAATTGTGTTAGTTGGGTACCTAAGCTAACTTTGTTGGACTTACGAACAAATTGGACTCGTGAACACACTCTCAGAACAGAACCCGTTTGTATGTAGAGGACTTACTGTCTGCCCTCCATATCCGTGGTTCCATCCATGGCTTCTCTGTATCCTCAGATTCAACCAACCACAGACATGTTGTCCTGAGGTATTCATTATTGGAAAGTATCCACGTATAAGTGGACTCATGCGGTCGAACACACACAGTTCAAGGGTCAGCCGTAACTCCTAAGTGTGCACCTCTGATTGAGGAAATCAGAAACTCGGGGTCTTGCACACAGCTTGGTTCCTTGCAGAGCCACCTCACTCAGCTAGAGGCTGGAGGGAGGTTGAGGGGGACTGTGACCCACATGAACTGGAAGCAAATCCCAGTTTCTGACATATGATATTTTTCAAAGACACTTGACCTCTGCTCTTTGGATATGGACAATTGACAGAGTTTGGTCTAAACAAGTCGCTGTGGCATTTGATACCAAAAAGACTTCACACACACAGAGAGTTCAGTTGCAAAGTGGAGCATAAAAGAAAACAAATGGTCAGGACTTCACGCTAGATGAGGTGGTTTGAATTAGAGGGCTGTATACTCGCCAGAGGGGTTTGTAAAGTCTTGCCGTGATTAGGGAAACCTATAGGCTGAATTCAGGTTCCACTGTGAAATGTCAGTGAGAAACACTAGCCAGGTGGTAATGTGAGATCAGTGGGGAAAGGAGACCTGAGCAGCCCAACACTCAGTTCTTAACTGGAGGTGGATTTTTTTTTTTTAATTCCTAAATTAGTTTTCTTTTTTCTGTTTTACTCTCTTTTTTAAAAAATCCTTTTTAAAATTTCTAGCTTTATTCCTTAGTATCCAAAGTGTTAAAGTGTTGGTCGCTCAGTCACGTCCGACTCTATGTGACCCCATGTACTGTAGCCCACCAGGCTTCTCTGTCCATAAAATTCTCCAGGTTAAGAAAACTGGAGTGGATTGCCGTTTCCTTCTCCAGGGGATCTTCCTAACCCAGGGATCGAACCCAGGTCTCCTGCATTGCAGGCAGGTTCTTTATAGTCTGAGCTACCACAGAAGTTCTAGTATCCACAAGGCACCTCTAAATCTGAGCAGTAGAGGTAGGTTGGGTCATAGTCACTGATAAAAAAGTGTATTCAAGACCCTTTGGGGATGTTTTGCTTTCTTCCCTTTTCCCAGCGTCTGTTTCCTCTCCAGCTCTCCTCCTGCCGCTGGTGGTTTCTCACTCACCCTCCTTGTCTCCTGGCTGTGTCTCCGTGGCCTGACTCAGTCTCCCCACCATGCCCATGTATTATGTGTCTCCACTGTTTGTCACCTTGTCAGCCCAAGTCTGTCTGTCTTCATCCCCCTGTGCCCTCCTCAGTGTGATGCCTGACAGCTTTCCTCAGGTGTGGGGGCTTTTCTGGGTGTCCTGTACGTGAGGGTGGTCTTCAGACATAATCACTAAGAGGCAATTATTGCCAAACCAGGGTGTGGGCTTTGGGTGGCCTCAGGCATCTCCAGCGAGCTCATTCCAAGACCCAACAAACCTGTGTGTTGGTCGTAAAGAGATTCACTGGAAGGAGTGATGCTTTGTTGCTCCTGTGGTTATTGGTGGCCTTTGAGCCACCCTGGGACAATGGAAGGCTTGCTTCTGGTTCTCACTCTAGGACATGTTTGTGAGTTGCTTCTCTGAGTGAAGATTCTCCAGTTTGTCTTTGGTGCCTTTCTTTGCTCCTTGATCTCTACCAACCCTTCCATCCCAAAAGACAAAATGCTAATCTTTTTGTTTATTTTCTTCCTTGGTCAGAAAGATGCTCCCCCAAAACTCAGAGCCTAATCATTGGAGGCAAAGTCATTGATTGGTCACCCATGAGCTGTGTATGCTACACTTTTGTGAGCATTTTACAGATGTGATTTCTTTTATTGCTCCCCATAATCCTATGAGGTTAGAGATTCTGCCTGTTGCATTGATGAAGCCACCTGAGCCCAGAATAGAGGACCTTCCCAGGCTCACAGCTGCACGTGCAGACCCAGGGCTGGATCCATGTCCTTGGGACACCCAGCTGGTCTCCCACTGTTCCCCGTGCCTGCGTGACTCATCTTCCAGTAGGTGGAGGAAACCTACTGTCTGCTGCTTTCTCGTGTTTCTCTACAACCTGCTCGTTTCTTGTCCTGTTCTTTAATCAAGAGCTTGCTGATACACTAGCTTCCTTTCCAAGGCAGTGTGTGTATGTATGTACATGTGTCCATGTGTACACATCTGTGTGTATGAACTTTTCCCACATGTCTTACTTCAAACCTCAGGGAGGTTTTCTTCCTTCTCTCAAAACTGCTTAGTCTGAAGAAAATTTTAGCTACAAGAAATTCTTTTTCCCACATTGTCATAATTTCCATCCCAAACAAACTGTTAATGAATTTTCAATGTGTCCTAGTTAAAAAAAAGACTCTATCTTCCTGGAATGATTCAACTTCCGGTCCATGACCACGTGGAGCAAACCCTCGGGCTTCATGCAGCTGGGGGCCAGGATGGGCAGGACTAGTGGATCCCCGTGGGCCAAGGTTGAAGAAGCTTATCTCCAGTTATCCTTAAATTGATAGCTAACCCATGAAAGAATCCCATGTTGTTGCTATAACATCAGTAACAAGTTTGTTGTTTTAATTAAAGTTTCATGATTAATATCAAATCCCTTGGTTTCATGCTGGCACTTTCCATCATTCACGCTCTGAGCAGATTAATTTATGACTCTTTAAGTGGAGATAATCAGTGCTTTAGGCAAATAAACTATTCCGTCAAATCTCAGGATTCTTGCCTGAGCTGATTGTACCCAGGGCCTGATTCCCATTACAAGGATGAATATACTTTAGACTGTTTAATTCATCATTAAACAGTCATTGCCAGAGATGATTCTGAACAGTAGTTCATCTTCCTTATTGAGAATACCCTTGACTACATTTTAGGTCATATGGAAAATGGGTGGATTTCATCCCAAACCATATTGATGGCACGTCTGAATGTTCAGAAATGCAAATGGCTTCATTCCTATGGGAGACTCAATGCTGCATAGACCTTACTTTTCCCCTACCCGAGTCTTTTTGAATACTCCGTCATGTTGTGTGTGTTGATGTGAAAGGCTGAACAATACATACTGTCACCAAATCATTTTTTTATTGATAAATGAAGCAATATATTTTGTTTTATGACTCAATTCTCTCTCCCTCTCTTCCATTTTCAAGGCGGAAAAATTAGGGCATGTCTGTCTTTCTGGCACAAAATTGTTTTACTTTATCATAGCCAATCTTATTGTAAATTCATAAAAGCATCTAGAGACTTGATAGTAAATTAAAGATGTTTCAAAACAATAATGTTTCCTGAAAATGATGTGCAACTTTATTGCAGAAAGGATAAGAAGTTGAAATTTCTATAGGACTCTGATTTATTTCCCCATCTCGGGGTGACAGAATATGAGTAAGTTACCCTGCCCTTGGATGAGGATACTGTGGGCAGAAAATGGTGCTTACTCTTCACACACCCAGGTTCTGCAGTCTTGATGAGCGTGTATTCCAGAGGTTGTCAGTTGCTGACATATATAACTCGAAAGCCACAGCTTTAAGGGACTGCCTGTTGCATTTTTAATCATATAGGACTCTAGACTTAAATCTTTCATAACTGAAGTCATATTGTAATCCATTCCATGTACTTCATATTAGCTAGCATCTCTGGCATGAGGGTGGCAGCTGTGTAAAATATTTGTTTGGCTTGTTTAGAATTGAATTGTAATGTTGTAAAGTGAGCAATTATTGCTGGTACGGAAGCTGCCAAATCTCTAATACCCCTATAGAGCATCCTGCCAATGAGTCTCAATTGCAGGATATATTGTTACCCTAAGCGGAACAGATCACACCCTCCCAGATGCAGAAGGAAGACCCTGTTTCTGAGTAGCTGTGGAGTCTGTTTGCTGTGTCTCCTGTGCAGCCATTGTTCATGCAGGCTTGCCTCAGACTTGAGCTTGCCAGAGTCAGTCATGTTTTCATTCTTCAGCTCCTATCACAATGTCTGAGAATCAGCTGAAGCCCAGTACAGTAAGTCCCCTTACTGGGAACATATGAATGAGTTCCATTCTGAGCGTGCGTTTGAAAGTCCCATTTGTTCGTAAGTCCAATAAAGTTAGCCCGGGTACCTGACTAACACAATCGGCTATACAGTACTGTACTGGAATAGGTTTATAATACTTTTCACACAAATAATACATAAACAACAAACATGGAAAATAAAGAAAACATTTTTACTCTTAGAGTACAGTACTTTGAAAATTATATTAGTCCAGTACAACAGCTGGCATACAGGGGCTGGCATGGAATGAACAGGCAAGAAGAGTTACTGACTGGAGCAGGGAGAGGAGGTGGGAGATGGTAGAGCTGAAGGGTCATCAGCAACAGGAGACGGAGGGCAAACTGGAGTTTCACTCATCCTGACATTGATGGCACAGGTTCTGGTTCCTTGCTCCATTCAGTTCAATCTACCCACTTGACAAAATGATCCAGTGATGTCTGCGTACATCCTGGGCTTGGAGTAAAGATATGTACTACCATACTCTCTACAGTACTGCACAGTAAAGTACAGAAAAGCAAGCCACTTACAGAGCGTGCATGCACGTGACAATGTACGCCAGACATGGGAACTAACTTACGTGATTGGACACACGAATGCATGCTTGCATGTCTGAAAGTTTGTGACTTAAGGTTCATATAGAGAGGACTTACTGTGATGTTTGTTGGGATATAGAAATGCTATTCTGGCTCCCCACCACCACCACCCCCACACTCTTCCCCTTCGTCTCCCTCCCTCCCCTTTTCCCAACACTCACACTCACCTTGGGCTTTGCTTCCTAGGCAAAGCAGGAAGAATGCCAGCTCTGTCTCCCAGGATTCTTGGGAGCAGAACTACCCTCCCGGGGAAGGCTTCCAGAGTGCCAAGGAGAACCCCAGGTACTCAAGCTACCAAGGTTCCCTGAATGGCTATCTGGGTGGGCACGGCTTCAACGCCAGGGTCATGCTGGAGACCCAGGAGCTGCTCCGCCAGGAGCAGAGGCGGAAAGAACAGCAGATGAAGAAGCAACCTCCGGCCCCTGAGGGGCTCAACAACTATGATTCATATAAGAAAGTCCAGGACCCCAGTCACATCTCTGCCAAGGGGCCCTTCCGGCAGGACGTGCCCCCCTCACCTTCTCAGGTCGCCAGGCTGAACAGACTCCAGACTCCTGAGAAAGGGAGGCCCTTCTATTCCTGAGCAGGAGGAGAGCGGACACTTCGTGTCATGCAATAAAGGACACTTTCCTACGAAGACTTGTATTCGGGATTTTTTTTTAACACCCTGGTGGTACTACGGAGTATTTCTGTTGCTGGTATCAGTGCCTTTAAGCAGTGTGGGCAGTCTGATGGAAGGCCTTAATGTCTTTGCCACTGTGTTTCACATGTCTATTTCATGGAAGGATTTCCTGCCATGTGACAATCACCTGTTCAAGGCATCCTACGCTCCTCGTCTCTCGGGTCCTGGGAGCCTGGCCCAGCCTGGGAGACCCTGTGGCTTTGTGTTACCGCCCTGTGCAGCTTGTGGCAACAGCTCATCCTGAAGTCACAGGTGATGTTGATCCCTCTTTTTTTATCCCCTTTGAGTTTCTCAGATGAAGTGACATCTCCATCTCTGGTGGATGAAAGTGGGTGGCATACACCAGAAATTGGGGCTCTGTGGTACTTCCCAGCACAGTCATTTTTAACCCCTTGTGACAAGTATGGTTTCCCTTTTCTTTCTCAGCTCCTTGTAATGGGAATTTCCTTCATCTAAAAGAAGCTAAGCCATATTCCAACACTGTCTGTTATCAGGGGGTCCTTTTGTAACTGCCTTATAACTCAGTGTTACCAGTGATGTGATCCTTCTGTCTGCATTTATAAACACCCTTGTTGAGTCCTGTTCCCTCACGCGTGTGTTGAGCCATCTCAGCTCTGCGTGGAGAACATAGGAGACGGGCTTCAGCCCTGGTGGGGCAGGGGGCTGCTTGCCCACCGGCCCGGTGCGTGTCACGACATAGAGGGGGCGATAGCTAGAGAAAGAGTGCTCCCAGGATGGGCGTCTGGCCCAGTCCCTTCCAGTTGCCCTCTTAGTTAGTTTTATTTGATGAGTTGGCAAGAAGGGCATAGTGTGGGACAAAGATCAGCCAGACACTCATTTTGGGATTCCAAAATCTCATCTGCTGTCTCCGGCTTTTAAAGTCAATTGGAATCGATGTTTGTCTATTCATCCACCTGCTATCTCCCTGCCTGATGATGCCATCAGGCTTCTAGAGAATTCTGCCATGAAACAGAAGAGGTAAATAAGAGGACAGACATTCCACATCCCACAGAACGTTCTGGTGTCCCCAAACAGTGATAACAAAAGATCGCCCTTGTGTCACTACGTTAACGTACGTGTGGGTCGTGAGGACCTGGGTTGCTCCCGTGTTTCCATCTTCTCCGTTGATCTGAACATCCTGTTGTAAACCATGGCTGGATTGCTAAAGTGCCTGCGAATCCCGACGTGAAAAAAGCTTGAGATGAAAGCTCAGCATATTGTGTGTTAACAAAAAAAAAAAAAAAAAAAGACATGTACTGATATGCCTATTTTTTTTTTTACTGGCACATTGTATTTTTTGTGTCCATTTGTTTTTAGAAATATGTGAGGGGTCCGTCCCCATACCTGCGTCTCTTCTGCATCTCTGTGTAATGGTTCTGTTTGTTCACGGAGCGTGGTGATGTTGAAATGATGTGACCGGTGCAAGCGTGGTGACCTCTGACGACAGTGGCTCTTCCTCACAGCCTCCCCTGTTCTGTGACGAACAGCTTTCCTGTACATACGAGACTTCTAATAAAAGGCATATTTCTTCCTGTTCTCTGTGTCTCTCTAGTATTCCTGTGAAAACTCTCCTAGCTGGGTTTTTCAAAAGTCTATTAGCAGATGTGATCCTTTTTCCCCCTATATTTAGAGAAAGTTGAAAATTTCCTCGTCTGTATCTGTGCAAACATGGAAATGAATGATTGATTGTTTATTTGAACACCTGAGGAGAGAGGGGACCAGGAAGAGAGAAGGATCTAATTAATGAGTCCACTGAATGGCCCAGGCTGCCCAGAGTAGATGGGAAATTCTGAATGGAAGGAGCTGATGATACACTAGAATAAATTAAAGAATAATTGGACAGAGAGCAATGTGTTAGTAAGAGTTCCCCCATTGCCCTTTGCTCTATGGATCATTTAGACAGGCCAAATGTTCTGACTGAGTCCTAGCCATGTGTACCAGGAGCTCAGAGAGCAGTCCAAATTCAAGCCCACTTTCAACTGGTCCAGTGCTTATTTCCCAAATTACACAATGAGACTTCGCTCTTTCTTCCAGAAGGACACTAGTTAATATTTGTATGGTGCTTTGAAGGCACAAAGGGTACTAGATCCCCAGGTAGGTCCCTGTCTAAAAGGCAGACTTTGCAAAGACCTGTTCAAAATACCCTCCCATGGAGGGCCAAGCATCAGCTAGTTGCCATAGCTACCCTCATCTTGACACTAAATCCAAATTCTCTCACCTCAGGATTACTGACAAGAGGTGTATAGCAAGCCAAGGTGATAGATAACACGTCTTTGGTTCTCATATGCCTACAAGGTGTGGGAAAGGAGGAGAGAGAAAGATGGACAGATTTGTTAATTTTCTCACTGACCAGGAGGCCTGCTGCAAATGCCAAAACTCGCAGGTTGTTTATCTCAACTGACAGTGAGAAGCAGAGCAGGAGAGGCAGTAGTGAATGTTACAGGGGCGCAAATCACAGAAGATTTGTAGATCAGAACTGACAATTGGAGCTGCACGGAAAAGAGGAGGAATGGATATGGGTCAGCACAGAAATGAGAATACGCCTGTGATGCCGCCTTGTCTAAAAATAGACTGGCCTCTACTCCAGGGCACCCCACAAGGACTTGCTGGGACCAGTGGAAGAACATGTTCAACGGAGAAGTCCTGAGTCTTGAATGAGGGTGAGTGTCAACCTCAAGGCACCCACAAAGCTGAGGATCAAGGTGCAGTTACTCAACAGTTCTTCAAAAAGGATGGTCTCACTGTTACCACCCCTCTTAGCCAATTGACACTGTAGAAAGTCTATAAATATGTATGTGTAATTATCCATTATAAAAACAACATTAAGTAATGTATGGCTAGTCTGCATAACCCAGTCATCATACCCACCGCCTCTTCCTGGGATCAGTTAGACCAACGACAGCTCAGGGGTGCGTGCACCCCACCACTGTCAGGCTGCCTCACTAAAAGGAAAGAGGTATAAACCTAGGCTTCTCAGGTTTTCTGTCAAGGAAGTCAGATCTATCAATTCTTTTTTTATTTTTAATCTATCAATTCTGAGTCAGTAAGCCAAATGAATTTTGTTTGTTGAGTGAGAGCCTTTGGTTCTACTGCAAACCCTTTCTGAAAATGAGCAGAAAATAAGCAAAGCTTGCTGACCACCACTTGTCTGAACCATGAGTCACCAGTATAAGTCTGAACAAGAGGCCAGAGGGAAGAAGAGGCCAGGCCCCAGAGGCTGTCTCCACGTGACTTATCCCAAAGGGCTCGCATCTCCTGGGCTGCTTCCCTCCTCCCAGAGCTGCCATTAGGAAGTGTTCATGTATACACATGAGAGGTACATGCAGCAAGTGTGATATGCATACGGAATTCTATATTTAGCTGCTTATTTTCATGTGTTGCTTATTTCATCCTTAAAACCCAAGTCTTAACTATACTTTAATATAAAATAAAAATTAAAAGAAAAGGACTAAAACTACCATATGATCCAGAAATCCCATTTTTAGCTCTTTAGGTTAGGTCAGGTTAGGTTAGGTTTAGTTGCTCAGTCATGTTCAACTCTTGCGACCCCATGGCCTGTAGGCTCCACTGTCCATGGGATTGTCCAAGACAAGAATACTGGAGTGGTTTGCCATTTCCATCTCCAGGGGATCCTCCCAACCCAGGGATTAAACCTGGGTCTCCTGCACTGCAGGCAGTGTGTGCATGCTAAGTCACTTCAGTCATGTCCAACTCTTTGCGACCCCGTGGACTGTGGCCCACCAGGCTCCTCTGTCCATGGGATTCTCCAGGCAAGAATACTGGAGTGGGTTACCATGCCCTTCTCCAGGGAATCTTCCTGACCCAGGGATTGAACCTGCATCTCCTGTAGCTCCTGCATTGCAGGCAGATTCTTTACCATCTGAGCCACCATGGAATAGCCACTAGCTATTTAGCCAACAGAATTGAAATAAGCTGCTATTTGAAAGAAGGAAAAAAAAAAAAAATAGCCTCAGTAAGTTAAAGTCCCTAACAAATGAAGACAGCTGTTCCTCTGGTGTAATAACAAGAATGCCAGAGTTTTGTGTTAACACTATGATTGCTGACTCACAACACAGTATATATTTTGTTTTACTAAATTTGAAGGCATGAAGGGGTAGCTATAAAAGCAATGGAACACTACTTTAAAAACATACTACAGTTGTTGAATCAGGATAAAAAAAAATAATCTTGACTCCAGTAATACCAACCTAAACTTAAGCAGACAGCAATTTGTTTCTGGCTTGCTTTGTCCTAATCGAGGAAGTGACTGAGGTTCCATCACGTTTGCCCCATCATAAATGTCCTCCTATGACACCAAGGGCTATAAATTTAAATGTCTATTTAACAGTTCTCTCTCTCTCTCTTTTTTTTTTTTTTTTTTAACAAAGATTACTTCGACAGTGACATGTCAGGTAAAGAGATAATCTTCTTTTCTTACTTCAGAGACAGGATATCATCTTAATAAGGCAGCTAATAAGAACGTTCGCAGGTCAGAAAGTAAGAGTGATGGAGACACTTTAATGGAAAACCTCCTTCATCTCTGACTAATGATTAGATCACGAAGCTGGCTGAATTAAATTGACTTTTATTTTTTTTAATGCGTGGAGGATGAGGGTTGTAATGCTGAGCATAAGCTTTTTTTTTTTTTTTTTAAACAAGAAACTGATATTTTACTTCAGATTTCATGGAGAAAAGGTAGGGTTATCATTGCACTCCCCACAGGAGGAACTTATTTTCTCATTAGAAGGTTTTGTTCCCTCCAAAAATTCATCATCTCCCCAGTCAACATATATCTTCCTCTGCCTCTTTTTTCTCTTCCCTCAGCTTTCATATTCAGCAAAGGAAAAATCAATGGGTGTCCTTTGTCCATAAATTTAGTTTTAGAGGAAACCCTATAGTGGAGAATTTCATTTTTATAAAAGATTTCACTATGAGCCGGATAAGATTAAATGCTTTTTGCTAAAGAGGATAATCATATTCCTTCATGAGTTTTCTTTTCCTTTCTGAGTTTAAATGCCACCAATCAATTTTTATTTCCTCATTTTTAATTTTTTAAAGCGAGTTAGCTGTGCACCAGCCTGTCACTCCCCAGGTGAGTCTATTTCAGTCTGGACTTGGGAGAAAAGTGCAAGAAACAGGGAGGAAGGTTTCCCACAGTGAGTTTGAACAGTTACTCATCTTTCATCCTTAACACTTATTTCCTCACAGGATCAATTAAATGTGTGGAAAACACGCTTTTTTGAATTGCTCAGCTAACTGCGGAGTCGCTGTGCACCGTTGCTGGCTTAGGAGAGCCACGTGGAGTTTGTTCCCATCCCTCCTGTGTCTCCTGTGGAGCTGCGTCTCCTCCTGGGGTGCGGCGCCCGGGAGGAATCCTTCTCCCCTCTCTGAAGGCGAGTCGTACTTGCTAGGAGACTCCTCCAGAAGCTCAAATTTGGCTTCCATGTGGGATTTTATGATGCAAATATTTTAAGTACAACTTTGAAGATTTTGCCATTAAAAACAGTCTCACGTGGCTCAGGGCCCAGCTGACTGCAAACTATAAGGGGCGACGTGCCATAAATTGCTGGCAAGTGACAGGGAGGAAACGGCCCCACGTGTCTAAATCAGTCGTGACCTTGGTGAACGATCTGGCTTCGGGGTTCACTCAGTTCCTATCTCCTGCTGTCAGCGGCAACAAACTCACCACGGTTGTTTACCTTGGGATGAAATGGGAGCAAACATCAGCCTGACAGCCCCAGAGAGGGCTGGGATGAGGACTCGCCCTGGAAGCCAGGTATTTTGGAATAATGTAAACCTTTGAACTTGGCTGGCAGGGCCTCCACGTAAGCTTGTTCTGCACGTGCCCTTGACTTGCAACTCCATTTCCTAGCCTCCTTTAATGTTTTCTGTGTGACTGGCCTCCCATCGGAGCCTAAGGAGCTCACCCTCCGGTCCAAGCAACCAAGTGTTAACACAAAATCTGAAGCGGCGGTCAGAGTGCAGAGAGGCCCCTGGCTCCCACATTCCTTGGTGGACTTAAGCGTGCAGGGCTTTACAATTTGTACAGCGCTCTCTTCTTTTGCATCCCCAAACACTGTGAAGCACGTTAGAGCAACGAGAGTCCAATTTTACGCATGAGGAAACCGGGAGAGTTTGTGACTTGCCGGTTGGAGAACTGCCCGATTGGAAGGTGGAGCCCATTGTCCTGAACCTGTGGGGTTATGCGGGTTTTAGCAAAAGGAAGGTTTTTGTTTTGAACCAATTTAAAATTCCTTACTTGATGGTAATTCGTCCATTGGCAAAACAAACACAATAGTATGCAGTAAGAGAGAATTAACAACACTCTCAAAATAAATTTTATTAATCATAATAGTATTTGCATACACTTGAAAATTACATATGTACATATATTATACACACAGTGTGAGATAAATATAATGGTTCTATAACAGTTTACTTTAGCCCCCAGATCCCTTTTGAAATAGACAACCAGCCAAGCCTCCGTGTGGACCTGCAGACCCCACTGGGTCCCTTGTTGGAAACCACTGTTCCATGCTTTGTATCCATCACTTCACTATTTAAACCTCTTAGACCTGAAAGTATGCATTTCTCAGCCAGGTTTTAATGCTGAGAAAAGGAAGAGTCCTGTGAGATTAAAAACAGTGAAAAAAAAAAAAAATGAGTAGGGTCTGCACCATGGGGAAGGCAGTGTGCATTTGAAGAGAGTGGCCTCAACAGAAAGCCAACCCTAGCAGGCAAGTTTCTGAAGCAGATGCAAAGGAGACCCCCAAATGCTTATACAAAATAGAAAAGATCACCGGGAGATGGTGCAAAAACACAATAACAATTTGCATTAAATCATCAGCTGTTTTCAGCACAGATGGGTAAAGCCTGTAACAAAATGTTGTAAGACATTTGCGGCGGGTTTCAAGCTGGACAGCCATTAAAAACATTCTTAAGCGTTTCACGTTGGAAGAAAAATGTAAATCATTTTTAGCTAGACGTTCTTCTTTACCTATCATTTTTCTTTGTGTTTTATTGTATTTTTGGTGAAGAGACGACATACTAATAGCCAAGGGGAAACGATCCATTTACAGAGTTGGATAGATAAAATTTATCTCCAAAGAGGTGGAATATTAATTATGCATAGAAAGGAACTTTTAGCTCTGAAGACATTCCCAGCTTATTTCACTCAAGATCCTAATCAAACATAGTCACAGAGTCTAGAGAGAAACACAAGCAGTTACTGGGTGTCTTTCCAGGCAATGAGCAGGGTTGGGTGGCTCAGAAGGATGGGACACCTCTTCCAGGAGGCTCTCTGGGGTTTGTCTGTTGCTTTGCCGCACAGCTGTGCCCGTCCTCTGCTCCTTTAAATGGACTGTGGGGTTGTGAGGTGGAAGCCAGCAGCCGATGCTACAGGGCCCACTCAGTTCCCCTAATCTGTGCCCCTGAAGGAGAGACACAGACAGCCACAGACTCAGCGTCTGGAAGGACTGGCTGGCCCAAGGAAATGAGTTTCCAATAACTAATCCAGCTGTATGAAGCACTTCTCCGGGCTCCGCTCTCCTTCCCGTAAGCCAGGAAATGCTCTCTCTGTTAGTTAGGGGATGGCTCACCAGGGACTTCTAATTTCTGATTGGCTACTTCATACACTCTGTGAGTATCTTCTGCTGCTCATCTTAAGTCCTTTTAGGGTTCCCTCTGGATTAATTGAAAGTCACGGATATCCTGTATGTGTGATCTATTCAAGGTAATTGTAAGCCCATGAAGAGGCCAATATTGATTTTTAAAGAAGGTGCCACTGTACAGGGCCTGAAATGCACCATGTGTAATGTGGAGTCAGTTTAGGAAAAATCATTTATTCCTTCCTTCCTTCACTCACTCACTCACTCATTCGTTTGTAGCTCCTGCTGTGCAGTGAGTGTTGGGTTAGATGCTAGAAACACTCCAGTGAGTAACACAGGTCTTATTCTAAGGAAGAATCTCTGATAATAGTCAGAAGGTGATACTGGCATGAGGAAAATGAAGGAAGATTAGGAAACAGAGAAGCAAAGGAAGCCAGGGGTCTGCTCTTTCAGGGGGAGCAGATGGGGATTGCACCTGAGCAGAGGTGCAATAATATCTCAAAAGTTCAACAATGAAAGTCGGTCAGTCGTGTCTGACTCTTTGTGACCCTATGGACTATATAGTCATTCTCCAGACCAGAATACTGGAGTGGGTAGCCTTTCCCTTCTCCAGGGGATCCTCTCAACCCAGGGATTGAACACAAGTCTCCCACATTGCAGGCGTATTCTCTACCAGCTGAGCCACAAAGGAAGCCCAAGAATACTGGAGTGGGTGGTCTATCAGTTCCCCAGAGGACCTTCCAGACCCAGGAATTGAACTGGGGTCTCCTGCATTGTAGGCGGATTCTTTACCAACTGAGCTATCAGAGAAGCCCTCAAAAGTTCAATAAATGAGCTTTAAATGTAGCATGTATGTGTAGGAGGTTAACTTTTACTCAGGAAGTCACTCCATACAGATCATGAAAGCTTTAACATGTGAAGATCGCTGATATATTTTACTACATCACTTTGTATGAAGAGTAATAACCAAAATCAGAAATATTGTTGACGTGTGATGAGTTGGACTGGGAAGAGCGGACACGACTGAGCGACTTCACTTTGCTTTTCCTTCAGCAGGGAAATCGACCAGTGTTCTTCTGGTCCAAGACTGTGGTGTTGGGGTCGCACAGAGTCGGAATGACTGCGACTTAGAGCAGCGCAGTAGAATGAGTTGGACTGTGAAGACTGCTTAAACTGTGGTGTTGGAGAAGACCCTGGAAATAAAAGGAGATCCAACCAGTCCATTCTAAAGGAGAATGGACTGGGTGTTCTTTGGAAGGAATGATGCTAAAGCTGAAACTCCAGTACTTTGGCCACCTCATGTGAAAAGTTGACTCATTGGAAAAGACCCTGATGCTGGGAGGGATTGAGGGCAGGAGGAGAAGCGGATGACAGAGGATGAGATGGCTGGATGGCATCACTGACTCGATGGACGTGAGTCTGAGTGAACTCCGGGAGTTGGTGATGGACAAGGAGGCCTGGCGGGCTGCGATTCATGGGGTTGCAAAGAGTCCGACACAACTGAGTGACTGAACTGAACTGAACTGAATAATATAAATATGCCACAGTTTAATCAGTTCCTTTTCTTTCCCTAAGGTTCTTACTGTTCCCTAATATGTTCCAAGAAGCTCACAAAGAGAAGAGGTCTCAAACTGGGTGACTTCTGACAAAACTTTGAGTTTTCTTACTTATGGACTGAGAATAGTGGAGTCTTACGGCCACTGTACCCAAAACAGCTCCCCTCACAGGTCCTCAAGTTATTGCCAATTTAAAGTCCTTGAAATGTTCCAATTTCTCTTGCCTCAACTTCCTAACTAGTAACCATCCCATGTTCTCTGGGTAAGTGACATTGATCAAAATTATTTTGCTGCTACTGCTGCTTCTAAGTCCCTTCAGTTGTGTCTGACTCTGTACGACCCCAGAGACGGCAGCCCACCAGGCTCCCCCATCCCTGGGATTCTCCAGGCAAGAACACTGGAGTGGGTTGCCATAGCCTTCTCCAAAATTATTTTGACTTCTCTTCAAATCTGCTTGCTCTGTGGGAATTCATTGGTATTAACCAATGACTTCAGCTAAAAAAATTAAGAGAGACTATTTTCCACTGAACACATGTGAGAGAGGTTTGTTGTTGTTGTTTTTCAGTCACTAAGTCATGTTCAATTCTTTGAGACCCAAAGAACTGCAGCACGCCAGGCTTCCCAGTCCTTCACTGTCTCCCAGAGTTTGCTCAAACCCATGTCCATTAAGTTGGTGATGCCATCTGACCACCTCATCCTCTGTTGTCCCCTTCTCCTCCTGCCCTCAATCTATCCCAGCATCAGGGTCTTTTCCAATGAGTTGGCTCAGGGGTTTGGAAGAGTTTTATTTTTTTCTTAAAAAAAAAAAAAAAAAAAAAAGCTAGGTGCAGTAAAGAGGAGCCTGAGAAGTTTTCTAAACCCTCAGTTTGGTTCAGCAGCAAAAGACTTACATACCATTTGCCTATTTTCTTAATCATCGATTCAGTACCTGGAGCAAGTTTATATCTCTTACCATGATGAACTCTTGGCCTGGTCTTTTCTGACTGGCCTTTATCAAAAGATTTTAAAGTTTAGTAAGAAAAAAGCATTGTTTAAAAGCTTTGCTTTTACAAATGCTAGAAGTAAGAGCTGTCACTTAGCCACAGATTGATCTTCAGGATGGAGAGTCCAATTCTAGTGGGGGAAGAGCACTGGCCATTCTCTATAGGGTGAGGACCTCCCTAGGACCTCCTTCCTCTCATTTATGACCCAAATCACAGCTTTTCCAGAATGAGTTCAAACAATGACATTTTTTTTTTTTTTTGCTAGAACTCAAACTGAGGGTGAGCCAGAGACACAGAGAAGTCAGGTAACATACTGAAAGTTGAGGTACAAGTTTTCCAGCTCATCCTTGGGGGGGATGAAGGAGCTGGGATGAGGAGCAGGTGCTTGGCACATAGGCAGGCCTTCAAATCCTGAGATGACAAGATGCAGAGGAGTCTAGAGCCGTCTGATTACTGTTTAATAATGTTGGCCATTAGGAGACTGTCAAAGATTCATGCTCTGCTCAGGAGTGCCAACTTTCCTTTTGAAACTTGGAGAGACTGGCAAAAATGCTGGCTTTGGCAGATGGGCTCTTGGCATGAGTGGGAGTATTGATCACCCACACAGGGCAGGAAATGCTACTCACTCTCTCTGATTAAAAGTTTCTTACCAAGGCAAGCACAAGGCTAAGGTGGTCAGCATGGTTAATAGCCTACATTAAAGAAACCTCTACATTAAGGAGTATCTGCTGCCAGAGTGTCCATCCCGATTGTTGCCACCATGTACCTTTAATGGATCTGACAGTCTTCCTTTTCCCTTTCAGATGCTGTGTCATTCTGACTCAATTGTCATGCATCTTCTCTTTACCCATATTCTTTCTAAAATTTTAATTTAATTTATTTATTTTCTTTTTGGCTGCTCTGGGTCCTTGTTGCTGTTATACAGGCTTTCTCTAGTTGCAGCAGGAGGGGGTTGTTCTCTAGCTGCAGTACCTGGTCTTCTTGTTTAGCTGGCTTCTCTTGTTGCAGAGCACAGACTCTTGGGCCTGCAGGCTTCAGTAGTCATGCTTCCCAGGCTCTAGAGCACAGGCTCAGTGGTTGTGCTGCACAGACAGTTGCTCCATGGCCTGTGGGATTTTCCTGGATCAGGGACTGAACCCATGTCTCCTGCATTGGCAGATGCATTCTTTACCACTGAAGCACCAGGCAAGCTCTATCCATTTTCTTTATAAACATTTCTTTGCGAAGATCTATGGCTTTTCCTGTGAAAATAGGACCATCAGTTGGATTGAAAAAAAAAAAAAAAACATGAATACTAAGATTCTTAGGGACATGCATGTTCAATCCAGTTTTGGTGAATCTGAAGATAAGATGTCACAACACCATGCAAAGTGATCCATCTGCAGGCTGCAGGCCTCAGGTCCATTCAAATCCAGATGAGACTTTGGTTCATTGTTTTAGAAACAGCTGAAGCCCTTGGAGACCCCAGAAGTCCACCTGAATCCTGGATTTCAGGTAAGCTCCAAGGCCCCGATGCATGCATGTGTGCTAAGTCGCTTCAATCGTATCCAACTCTATATAGTTCTATGGACTGTAGCCCGCCAGGCTCCTCTGTCCACGGGTTTCTCCAGACAAGAATACTGGAGAGAGTTGCCATGCCCTCCTCCATGGGATCTTCCCACCCAGGGATAGAACTGAGTCTCCTGCCCTGCAGGCAGATTCTTTACCAACTGAGTCACCAGGGAAGTCCCTGAGAGCCGATACTGATGCTTAAATCACCAAATGATCTTTTCACCCCATAACCTCAGGGACTTGTTTAATCCCAGCACCGTATTTCAGGCTTATTTCTGGCTTTGGTTCACATCTCCCCTATGCAAGTCCTTCTTTCCGTGCTCACCCTCCACTGTCTTTTCGTTTGACCAAGCCGCTCAGCTGCATCTCTTCAAACATGCTCCAGCCTTGGACCGCATTTGCTGTCCCCAGATGGCACCCAGGACACTGCATCCATCACCTCTGATAGGTTAACTTGGTGAAATTAATTGACCATAAAATTAACCTGGCTTCTCCTGGCTTTCTTTTTGTAGTAGGCACTCAATAAATGTTTGTTGAGTGAATGCTTTGCCTGAAACTTTATTTAAAGGACTTTAAGGTTTGGTGGTAGCATCCTTCTGATTTCCTTCTTTGCACTTATGGCAAGTATGTAGTGTTTCTGTAAACAGTGAGAGAAAGAGACAGAAAGAGGCAGAGCACAGTATGAGATAAGAGATGGAGGGACTTTCCTGGTGGTCCAGTGGTTAAGACATCGCTTTCCAATGCAGGGGGTGCAGGTTGCACTGCTGGTTGGGGAACTGAGATCCCACAGGCTTCACGGCCTACAGACCAGAACATAAACAACAGAAGCAATATTATAACAAAGTCAATAAAGACTTTAAAAATGCTCGACATAAAAAATACTTTATTAAAAAAAAAAGGGAAAGAGATGTAAATACAGTTGAAGTAGAAAAACTTAAAGAAGGCAAATACCCCTAGACTCTTGAGTGACTGTTAGGGAGTTATCTCTACAGAGGGGCTCACTGGTAACTCAGGGTAGAGTCCACCTGCCAGTGCCAGAGACTCAGGTTTGATCCCTGGATTGGGAAGATTCCACATGCAGTGGGGCAAGTGGAATATAGACCCTCCTCTTCATCCCTGAAATGTTGCTATTCCTCTGGGCTTTGTGCTACTGCTGCTAAGTCACTTCAGTCGTGTCCAACTCTGTGTGACCCCATGGACAGCAGCCCACCAGGCTCTCCCATCCCTGGGATTCTCCAGGCAAGAACACTGGAATGGGTTGCCATTTCCTTCTCCAATGCGTGAAAGTGAAAAGTGGAAGTGAAGTCGCTCAGTCATGTCTGACTCTTAGCGACCCCATGGACTGCAGCCTACCAGGCTCCTCCGTCCATGGGATTTTCCAGGCAAGAGTACTGGAGTGGGGTGCCATTGCCTTCTCTGTCTGGGCTTTGTACTTGGCCCTCTTCTCGTCTCTTCTTTGTCCCCTTCTTGCTCACCCCTTCCACTGCCATAAATACACAGAGGACACCCAGCCACTGTGTCCCTGGGACTCCCATCTTGCCCATGGTCTTTACTCTGCTCCTGTCTGCCACCCCAAGGAGCCACTCCCTCTGGTGGTGGTGCCCTCTATGGACTCAGCAGTGCCTGTGCCTGAGGCCCTGGTCTCTGGGAACCCTCCAGCTGTCACTGGGGCTCATTGTTCCCCCCATTGCCTCCTGTTCTGCATAGTATTGTCCACAGCCTTGCTGGTGACACAATTTTGTGCAATATTACACGGGAGGGGCTTGAGTCAACTGGCCTGAGTTTGGATCCTAGCTTTGCCACTTACTGGATAATCTTCCATTTTAACCTCTGGAAGCCTCAGTGTTCCCATCTGTGAAATGAGGACAGTACCCCATTTCAGTACCTACCTCACAGAGCTGTTTAGAGGATTCATCAATAATGCAACTGCTTAGTCCCATGATTAAAACCTAAGTGCCCCCTGCCCCCATCAAATGTTATTTTTCTTCACAGATTCCTTTGTAAGGGTGTCTCCTTCAGTTTTTCCTGGCAGTCCCCTTCTATCCACACAGCTTAGAAGGGAGTTTTCAGGTACATTCAGAAAACTGGACCTTAGACAGTCACTGAGCTCTTCATCCTTCACCCACTGATCCCTCTCCTGTTCCCTCCTCCCCTCCAGCAGATGCATTTTATAGAAATTGACTGTTGGAAACTTCGGGCTCCGATTCATCACATGCTCAGAGCTTGTGCATCCAGGCTGGAACCCTCAACAATCTGCCCAGTGTTAAGGATTCAACGGTAACCCCAGGAGCAGAGGCCACCCAACTCCTGTTCCTAAAAGAGCCAGCTCACTTGCCAAGCCTGCTGACAAGTGACAGACCCTCGCTTCCTGAGGGCTGGGGGGATCATCAGGATATTTAACTCCTTTTTGGGGTCTGTTATGCTTCAGAGGGAATTTCCTAACATGTTGATAGGGTAGTCATTTAAATAACTCCATAATTTGTTTTCGAAGCTTATTATTCTGCTTAAGTTCCTTAAATGATTATGATGATCTGGTTTCTTGGGAGGTAGTTATGTTTTTTAGAGTAATTTTCTACTGCAGGGAACACTTGGATATTGTCTTGGAAGGCCAAGAGGACACATCTAAAAAACCTATTAAGTCTATTAATTCTTTTTCCTAATTCTCCTGCTCAGTCTCAGGTAAGAGAATATTTGTCCATTACTCAGCTTGCACTAGAGAAGGCAATGGCACCCCACTCTAGTACTCTTGCCTGGAAAATTTCATGGACGGAGGAGCCTGATAGGCTGCAGTCCATGGGGTCGCGAAAAATTGGACACGACTGAGCGACTTCCTTTCACTTTTCACTTTCATGCATTGGAGAAGGAAATGGCAACCCACTCCAGTGTTCTTGCCTGGAGAATCCCAGGGACAGAGGAGCCTAGTGGGCTGCCGTCTATGGGGTCGCACAGAGTCGGACACGACTGAAGCGACTTAGCAGCAGCAGCAGCTTGCACAGCTGTTGCAATAATTCTCAAACAGTTCCCTCTTGCTTTTGTTTTTGTTTTGTTCTACTTGCAGTAGGAATGGCCCCTCTGAGAACATAGAAGCCTGTTGAAGGAACGTTCAACAGTGAGTGAGGAGCATCCAGTGCAGGCGGACATACCAGGGCGAGGAGCACAGGGAATAGTCCCTGGTGGTCAGGACCAGGCTGTCCCATGGCCAGAGGGTGACTTGCCAGATTATTCGGTGCCATCTGCACTGGGAGCATATGGTTGGGGCTATATCCTGAGGCTAGACCAACCTTCCTTAATCAACATTATCAAGTTACTCTGCAGCTTAAGGGACCCATGGAGCCTCATGGTCTATGACAAGACATCCAACTTTCTTAGCTTGACTTCAGGGCTTTCTGTGGCCCAGATGCGCCTTTCTGACCCTTTCTCCTCTAGGTTGCATCTCTAACTTTCCCTCCCGTCAAACTGCATCCCACCTTCCTGTCTGATTTGGGTCCATGACATTCCCTGGACTGAAAGGTCTCCCTCAGCCCTGCTCTCGCCACCAACCATTCTGCCCGCCTGGATCCTGCTCACCTTTCAACATCCAACTCGATTCCTGTCTCCTTCCTTTAAAACTCTGCCCAGCTGCTCCGTGATTCCCCTCCACACACAGCTCTTAGATTGCAGACACCGCCCACCGAGCTCTCCTCCTGTTTGGCTTCTCTTTGTTGGTTATGCTTCTCTGTGTTCACGTCTTACTGGGCTCCCTGGTCTATCAGCCTCCCTGGGGCAAAGCTCATATTCTGTGTTTTTGTCTTTTCTCAGCGGGCCTTCCTCCTGGAAGCATCCCTGCCACGTTTCGGATTCATTGATTAACTTAAAGCAAGTCCAGACTCTTTGGAAACTGTCAGCTCGTCAATCCTGTAATTCCCTGCCTGACAGCGGTGCAGAAAGGCAGTATGATGGAATCCATTTCACTCTGATTGAGGGAGGAGAGCTAGCTCAAATCAGTCCAGTGGGTGCTGTGGGCTGCACCCTGTGCCAGATCTTTTTTTCTTTTTTGGCTGTGCCACATGGCATGCAAAATCATCTGCAACCAGGGATAAAACCTGTGCCCACTGCAGAGGGAGGGAAGATCTTAGCCACTGGACCATGAGGGAAGCCCCAGGTATTTTTTAAAAAATGAATAGACATTGGCTTAGTATATATGTGTGTGTGTGTGTGTGTGTGTGTGTGTGTGTATAAAATAAAGGATGAAATGTCATTTACAGTGACATGGATGGACCTAGAGATTATCCTGCTAAGTGAAATAAGCCAGACAGAGAAAGACAACTATCACGTGATATCATTTATATGTGGAATCTAAAAAAAAAAAAATGATACAAAAGAACTTATTTACAGAATAGAAATCAACTTGCAGACACAGAAAACAAACTTATGGTTACTAAAGGGGAAAGGAGGAGAAGGAATAAATTAAGAGTTTGGGATTAACATATAGACACTACAATATGTAAACTAGATAACCAGCAAGAACCTACTGTATAGCACAGGAAACTCCACTCAATTTCGTGTAATAACCTAAAAGAATCTGAAAAAGAATATACAAGATGATATATTGGGCACAACTTCTCCCTTCAAACAGCTCGCTGTTTAGGAGACATCATTTCCAATATGAAATTGGGAAATGCTTGCCCCAAAGTAAGAGGTCATATCCATTCAAGTTTTGAATTGATCAAATTCCCAAGTCCATATGTGGTAGAACAAGTAGTAACAGGTGTGGGTTCCAAGATGTGGGGGAGCAGAGAAGGGACCTCAGGGGGAATCCAGAGAAGAGTCAGAAGTTTCAGGGGAGAAGACAGGATGGGGGATGCTTTGGGCAGAGGGACAACAAATAGCTCAAAACACTGAGTGAGGAGAAGAAAGTGACTGAGTGCCCTTACACATCAGGCATTATGTAGATGCCAGCTCATTTGTTCCCCGAGTCCCTGCAAGGCTTTCCTTATATTCTAATCACAGAGGAAGAATCACTGCAGAAGGCTGAGTAACTTGCCCAACACACAGGCACTATAGGCTGCTCAATGACCAGCACAGCTCCGAGCACCACTCCATCGTTGAGGGAAGGGCAGAGTTTAGGAAGGAAACGCCATCGCTGGAGCAGCACCCTTTGTTTCAGAACCCCTCTCTCTTCTCAGATGCAGTTCAGAAGGGAGAAATTGTTCAACTTAGGGAAGAGACCCATTCTCAGCCGTCTCCACAATGGCTCCCCATGATCCGTACCTCCTGCTATTCTCCCCCTGCATGAAGCATGCCCCCCAACCCCACACATATGCAGACTGCCCCTGTGACATGTTTCTAGTGTGTCAATTACAGCAAAAGTGGTGGGTTTTTCCATGACTAGGTTATAACAGAGGGTGACCTCAGTCCTGCTGGCACTTTCTCTCTCTGACTTTCCTCTTATGTTCCCTGTGATAAGACAAGTTGCGGTCTGGAGGGGCCCATGTGGCCAGGGACCGAGGGCCCCCCAGTCCAGCATGAGAGGAAGGGATACTGCCAGCATCTGCTCACCCTCAGCCTGCCTCTCGGGGGCTCAGTGACCAGCTCCTAAGTACGGTTCTCTCTGTCTTGGTCTCTCCTGCTTACCAGGACAGCGTGCTCTGTCCTGGCTTCCAAGTTTCCTGGGTTTAGAGCAAGACCTAGGTATCAGATTTCCTTTTTCTTCTGGCCTAGAACAACAGGTGCCTCACCCTGGTTCCTAGAACACAGCCAGGTCCATTTCCTGGAACAAAGAAGCAGACACCAGATTTCACCTCCCTCCCCAGGGACACCCTCCCCATCTCAATGAGTTCCCATCTCCAGCCTTCCAGGGACCATGTTCTTAGGCTGCAGCCCCTATCACGTGTATTAGCGTGCAGGAGGCACAGTAATTATCTAACCTTGCAGCTGATTTAAGCTTCCAGGTTACACACAAAACGCTGGGAGTTGGAGGAAGGGACTCTGCTATCGTTATCTAGAATACTCATTGTGGTGGACTCTTGTGATAAAGGTATAAAGAAAATCATTTTTTCTGCCCTGGACTTTGGCCAGGAGAAATGTGGAGAAATTCTTTTGTGAATAACTATTCACAAATTTCAACAATTGTTCGTTCTCGAGTCTAAAGTCTCTTTGCATGAATGATTTTCTCATCTTTATGCAGAATTTCCCCACATTTTTGTTGACTAAAATATTACTAATCTAATTTCCTATTAAAAAACTCATTTCCAGCATCACAGAGCTGAAAGGTGCTACCAACCATTTAGTCTTCAATTTACATACAACAAATCCTGTAATCTGATGGGGGCTTTTACACAAGGGTGGCTGCAAGCAATTACATGGGCAAAGAAATATTTCAGTCTGGAGCTGTGTGCTGTGTTAATTTCATCTGTTGAACTCCCATTGCGATTTCGCCTTTTCTTAAATTACCTATTGATGTGGATTTAGAGAGGAAACTCCACCGAACACAGCAATTCAAAATTATAATGCTGTTTGTGCTCTAATATTTTTCTTTTAATTATAATTTGGGAAATTGGGATTTATTAGAAAAAAAGAAGGTATTGGACTGGAACAATTTATTCCGTTTTTCTCCACTCAATGCCATGACAAAATAGAACATTTTCAGTAAAGTTTGATTTGGAAAGGCCTAAAAAATTCTTGACATCACAGCAGGGCTCTGGGTTGGACTGAACCTCATGATGCCTGACATGGAGGGAGCATGGTGTCTGAGCTGCTGGCCTGGGGGCACTGTGGCTCTTGGGAAAGTTTCAAGGGGAGAGTTCAGAAGCTTACTCCAGGTCGTGAGGAATTATAACCTCAAATGCTGCAGGGTCAGGTGTGATGAGGCCATTTTGTAAGTAACTTGGAAGCTTACATCAGCTGCAAGGGTAGGTTATTACTGTGCCTCCTGCATGCTGATACATGGGATGTGAGCTGCATCCATCCATCCATCCAAACACCCATTCATCCATCTACCCATCCATCCATCCATCTACCTCTCTGCCCATCAATCCACCTGTCCATCCATCCATCCATCCCATCCATCCATCTATCCATTCATCCACCTGTCCATCCATCCATCTAGCCTTCCATCTATCTTTTGTTGAACATTAAGCATATATTATCTTCATTCTTTGTTATGTAGAGTTTTAGAAGATGCAAAGCAAATATTTAAAATTCTTTCATTTAGTCATTCATTCAACAAACATTCACTGAACATAACATTCACTGAACATAACATTCCTGGTGCCATAGTAGGTGCCAAAGATGCAAAAATGAAAGCTGGAGCCCAACTCTCAGTACCACACAAGACGATCAGTCCTTATAAAATACCCTAAAGAGTGTTATCATAGAGGGATGGAAGGGGCTCACGGTGTGGGCCTAAACAGAGTGTGTGGGGGGGGGGCGGAAATGGGGAGGGGTGGTGACCAAGAAACCTTCCCAGAGAAGGTGCTCAATACTCAAAGGATAAGGAAGAGGCAGAAGACTAAAAGACAGAGGCGTTTTAAAAACAGCTTTAATGAGGCCTAATTACCATACAATAAACTACATACGTTAAAAGGATGTAATTGATAAACTCTGTTTTGTGTTTACACCTGCAAAAGCACCATCACAGTAAAGGTAAGGAATATACTCATCAGCCCCAAGTTTTCTCATGCCCTTCTGTAACCTCTTCCTGCTGTCCACTTCATCCATAGGAAACCACTGATGCTGTCAATGCAGATTAGTATGAACTTCCTAGACTTTTAAATAAGTGAAATTATGTAGTAATTTGGCAGTGTTTGTACCATTTTACACCCCCACCAACAGTGTGGGGGAGTGTAGTTCTTTTGCATCCTCATAAAAGACATATGTGGGCTTCCTTGGTGGCTCAGTGGTAAAGAATCTGCCTACCAATGCCGGAGATGCAAGAGGTACAGGTTTGATCCCTGGGTCTGGAAGATCCTCTGGAGAAGGAAATGGCAACCCACTTCAGTATCCGTGCCTGGTGAATCCCATAGACACAGGGGCTTGGTGGGCTACAGTCCAGGGCGTTGCAAAGAGTCAGACATGACTGAGCACAAACGCACGCAAAAAGTGTGCTGTCTGTCACTGATTGCAAAGGGTCTTGAGGCTTCCAGGCCTGGGTGCTGGGGCTGTCAGGCACAGGCGGCCCCGCCCATCCTCGTCCGCTGGCCCATCAGGGCACTACCTGACTTTCCTCTAGGCTCAGTCTAGAATAAGAGCAGCCTTGGTGGCTGTACTGGACGCCTGGCAGAGGGTACTGGTGGCGATGCAGTCACAAAACGTGAAGTCCAGGCTGGCGCTTTTGTTAAACAGCCCTTCTTAGCAAAGCTGGTGAACTCCAGACGCTGGTCCATTGTGGTTTTTTCCTCATGAGAGGTTTCAATGCTATCTACCTCTCCGGACCCAAATCCTTCCCAAATGGATGCAAGGAGGATTAGGGAAAACAGCTCCATGACTTCCCAAAGCATCATTTCTGGGGTGGGCGCTGCTTAGCCACCCACCTTGCTTTGTCCTGAAGCTGCTGCATAATCTCGCTCCAGGCCCCGCAGTGTGGACAGGCACGTAAAGGACTCCTGCTAGGTCCCTTTGACCAGCCTTTACTTCAGAAAGCCTTTTAAGCTAATTTTTCCTGACATTTCCAATAGGCCTCTGAAAATGCAGTGACTGAGAGAGCAAACATGTGCTCCATAACACACTCCCGAGTAGGGGGCGTTATTACATCTAATCTCCACCTTCTGCCTTGGACCTGAATCTTCCGGGCAGCAAACAGCTAAGAAGATTAAGAAGCAAACGCTGGAAGGCCGGATGCGTATGTGTCCAGAAAATGAGGCGGTCTGATCTGCCAAATGCGTGGGCATGAGTTTTCCGAGCCCAGAGCCCGGAGCAGTATTCTTTCTCTTTTCACAACTGCCTGAGGCAGCGCGCATCACTGTCTTTGGCCTCCTCTCCACAGTCCCCTGGCTTCCTTCTTCCTGGGAATTTGGACTCAATGTGTGTTTCTGTGTTTGTACCCCAGGGTCTCCAGGGATTAGGTTTATGGAATTATGTTAACAGAGGAAATCAGAAAATTGAAAGTCGATGTTTGCAATCACATGTTCCCTTGGTGACATAGCCTTTGGAAATTGTATGTAGGTCCTGCAGCTGAGATGCAGGAGATGTTGGTAAAAGTGACTCCAACCATCCTCTGCCTGGAAGCAAGCCTGGGACACTAGAGAAGGGAGATCTGTGATCCTGGCTCAAGAGCAGACGGTCAGGGCTGACACAGGGAAGCCAAGTGACCGAATAGGCTGATATCGCCTGCAGCAGCTGTGTGTTCCTAAATTTTGTGGATTTTGGGGGGTCAATGCCACCAAATCCGCCTATTTAAGGGATCCTCACCCTACTCGATAATGTACTGGTATTTTTTCATGTCTAGGTACAGTGAGGAGAAGGCATTGGTGAAAATCATGGTGACAAAACATTAGCTGTGCTGAAAATGTTAGCACTGGAAAAGACACTGGTGACCCTCATCAACTAGAGCCCAGGGAGAGGCTCAGTGATTCTCTCAAGCTGATTGATTGTTAAACGACATATATAAGATGTGGCCACAACGCACTCTGAGGTAAGAGCAAATCCACCATCAAAAAAAATCATGACACACTGAGGGTTTCCCAACAGAATACACAGGCCTAAAGTGAAGCCCTGAAGATTCAACAGCGTCTTCACAAAAGGATGATGTTCTGAGCTGACTTTGAAAGGCAGCCGCTGTGTTGTCCACCACTTCTGCACCTTTCAAGGTCTGCTTCTTCAGCACTTGGCTTGCTGTGACCCTAGGTCCACCTTCCAACTCCTTTCATCTTATCCGTAAACATGTGGAGCTCCCGCTGTTCTGGGAACGTTCTCTTTGCATCTTTTCAGGTACTGTTCTTGCTGTTGGCTTGATTTGGTTTCACAGTTCAGATTTCTGATAAGCATGTCCCATATTTTTTGAGGAGGATGTCACTGGCCAACAGAAACACTGGCTTACCTATGGATCATTTGTCTGTCAGTGATCCAATATGACCTGATGGTGGAGAAGGGGCTGTGTTGTCTTCAGTGAGGTTCTTGAAGGTGCTGTGGGGGCTTCCCAGGTGGTACTGGTGGTAAAGAACCCACCAGTCAATGCAGGAGACGTAAGAGACATGGGTTAGATCCCTGGGTTAGGAAGATACCCTGGAGGAGAGGATAACAATCCACTCCAGTATTCTTGCCTGGAAAATTGCATGGAAAAAGGAGCCTGCTGGGCTATGTAGGGTCCATAATGTCACAAAGAGTTAGACTTGACCGAAGTGACCCAGCATGCATGCACAAGGTGCTGTGGATGGGCCAGGCTTTGGAACAGTAATTCCAGCCCCATCCTGTGTGGGGATGGCAAGACAGTACAGCCAATGTCTTCTCCAGATTTACAAAATGTCCAATGTGTTTGCGAAGAAATGATCTAGTCATTTCTGGGCAGGGGGACCCATCAGAGCCTGGATGTATCCATTGCTGGCTGGTAAAATCTAATGTTTTAATCTGTTGGCTAGCTTCTCTTTGGTTCCTAAACATTGCTCAAATTTTCACTCGATTCTTCCTTTTTTCTCAGAAACAGTCTTTGCGGTCTTTGGCCATGCCCAGAACCCTCGTCTGCTCTGTCTCTCCTCCCAGACAGACACTCCCGAGTTCATGTCAGGAGAAGGGTGGCTCCGAGCTCCCCAGGGGAGGGATTCAAGCCGTGGGAAGAGCCGAGCTCCAAGGACATCGTGTTACACCTGCTAAAATGGTGTCAGGAGGCTTGGGAGGGAGGCGGCTCCAGGAACAAAGTGCAACGAGGCCTGGGACTGTGTGGGAACAATCTGGGCCTCACAGCTGCTCTGTGACAGCCTGTGTCCTCAGGTCCTTCCGGGCGGGGCCTCCTGAGCCACCCACAGCACCCCTGCCACCCTTTTCCAGCACTTTGGCTGCTGTTCCACCTGGCCTGCAGCCCCCAAGGGGTGCCAGCCACACCACGGATGGGGAGGAGAGGGGAGGAGAGCCCCATTTGGGGTAGTCACCTTGGACACCTCTTCTCATCCAGGGCGGTGGACCCTGTGTTTGGGGAGAAGTCCCGATTCAGAATTTGGAATTGGGGTTTTGTGCTAATTGGATGCTTTTCTTCTGGCTTCAAAATAATATTGTTTTGGTTGCTAAGAAACGCTCTTAATTGAACATGGGGCTGAATGGTTCAGTACAATGACGTGCTGTGCAGAAGTCGGGAGAGCAGCACAGTGCTCAGGTGATGGCAGACCATTTCTTGGGACAGGCACATCATACCACACAAGTGTTTTCCCAGGTTTTCCTCACCAGGTGCCAAGGTGCTCATTTGTGATTGCAAACACAGGAGTCCCTGCCTAGTTCTGAGGCATGGTCCATCACTGAGCGATCTGCGGCTAGAATCCAACTCAGCTTGATTTTATAGGCTGATGATATCTTGCAGGCTTGAAGAAGGAATTGGTAACCCACTCCAGTATTCTGGCCTGGGAAATCCCATGGATGGAGGAGCCTGGCGGGCTGCAGTCTGTGGGACTGCAAAGAGCTGGACATGATTTAGTGACCAAACAACATCTTGCAGGCTATTGGTCTGAGTGAACCACTCTCCTAATGACCAGACTATTCTAATGGTGCACTCATTTGATGCAAGGCAATGAAATACCGTTACCTGCATCAGGCTGGCTGGCTCTTGTGGACCTGATCTCATAATCCTTGCTTCACAAAGGTCTCAATTTCTTCTGTAGTGAAGAACAGGAACCTGAGAAAAGATCCCTTTGGCAAAAGGTCTTTAGTGTCACTGAAAAAAAGCAAAGATTAAAGTTTAATATTCCTAATAGTAATTGCTTTCTGTTTTGTTTTTCACAGCTGAGAGACTGTGTTTGGCTGAATCTCTAGGGGGAGGTGGGAGAAGCAGGCAAATAACCCTAGCTCTGAAAACCCTGATAAAATTAATGTGTTCTTTAACTTTAGAGCCCGAGGATGTTCATACACTGTTTTCCAGGCACTTTCCTAGCACATGGATACCGTAGGCCACAAGGTGGGTTCATGTCTGTTTGCTAAGAAGTCAGATACGAGCACTGGTGGGGTTGAGGGTGCTGATGAGTACGAGGACTTGAGTAGATGCTCTTCTTCTCACTGCTATGGGCTGAGAGTTGTTTTAGTGTTTAAAATGTGGCCTAAATAACATCAAAGTAGTTCAAAAGTTGGGTTTTAAACATCTCTTAGTGGCTAGAATTAGAGGGTGGTTTTTTTTTTTTTTTTTTTTAAAAGAAATCATCCCCCTCCCTGTTCCCCTACTAACAGGTGGTATTCCATCTGTAACAGCCAGGGTTCTTTAAGTGAAGGCAACAGCAATGCTGCTGACCTTCATTTGAACAGGAGTTTATTAAAATGATATCGAGTGGCAAATACATCTTAAAAAACCATTTGAACAGCCAGGGATTTGGAAGAGGGTACTTAAAGGACTCTGAAATCAGAACACAGTGGCTTCTACCATTTCCTGTATTTTTATTACTTTGAGATTCAAATGTCAGGAGAAAGTAATTTGTTCAATTTGTCTATGGGACAGCTCCAGAATTCCAGTGTAGGAAGGACTCCAACTCTTGGCGAGGAAGTGGAAGTTACCCTGGGTCTTAGAAGAGAGAGAGGAAAAGGTGTCAGGAGAAAAGAGTGGTGTGAACAAATCCATGGGGGCAGGAACCAACAAAGTGAGCATGGGAGCCAGAGATGGGTGCCTGTTGTAATGCAGGTGTGCAAGGGAGGTGCCAGGGAGGGACAGACTGGTGTGTAAGGGGCCGAGAGAGCCCTGGCATTGTGGTGCAGTGGAAACAGAGGGAAGGAGGAAGGATTCTAAATAGGGAAATGACCTGAGGGAAGCAATGTTATTAGAAGTCAGGGAGTAGGTCTTAAAAAACCCAGTTCCTAAGTCTGAGCCTGGGGAACGTGATGGTTGAGTGGCACCTGGTGAGGCATCCACTATGTCATGATGGTGCCACTGTGGGTCCTGGTTCAGAGACCTCATAAAGGGCGGCATTTAGGGGTGGGTGTTAGGAGAAGGAATTTGACCATCACCATGAAATTGGCCCCCCTGACAAAGGCTGAGGCTCCCATTACTGAGAGTATTGAGTCAACCTGATCATCCAGCCCCTTGTCCTGGGGATGATCTTGGGAGGAAGGATGAATTTGACTTCAAAGGTCAATGTAACTTCTGTGAATCTATGAGTCAATGAAATAAGAAGCCATCCAGATTGTTAAAAAAATATAAGACAACACTATCTGCATGTATTTGCATGTAATGAAGATACCCATGAGACAAACAATATGCATTTTAGAAGAATATTTATTTTGTAAGATTACATACACATTAAACACAGTTAAATCACATTTAGTAGGGAGCAGAAGTGGTGATGAGGGCAAGAGGAGAAGGGGATGACAGAGGATGAGATGGTTGGATGGTATCACCAACTCAATGGACATGAGTCTGAGCAAACTCCGGGAGATAGTGAAGGACAGGGAAGCCTGGTGTGCTGCAGTCCATAGGGTCGCAAAGAGTTGTACACAATTTAATGACTGAACTACAAAGAAGTGGTACGTGAAGACAAAGGGAATTAATTAATTAGTTGAGACAGGGAAAGATAAAGATGAGATTCGAATACATATTTTGGGTGCTCATATAAAAGACATAAAATAGTGGAATGCCAGTTTCTGATTTAGTTGGTAGGATAAACTCCTCAGTAGTCAGCAATCGGAATCTTACTGTTAAGCTCTCATTATTTTGAAGAATACTAGACTTGGGTTGTAAATGTTTCTTTTATGCTGTGACATTATTATTTATTAAACCAATCCAAAGAGAAACACTTCTGTTACTGCCGGGTCCCAACCGGCGCTCTACTTGAGAACTCCGTAACTTAAATCACCCAGCCACAGTTTGTTTTAGCTTGTTATTTGTGATAATATGAGAGAGAAAATATAGTTGATTTTAAAATTTGTTTTAGTAGATTTTTCTGGGGCAATTTTCTCAACTGGTCTTTCACAATTACCTATATCATCAGGGAGAGGTGATAATCCTTAAAAGATTGTGCAGCATACAATGTATGTGATTTTGTAAAGAGGAGGAAAAGTCTCTCTCTCTGTCTGCAGTGAGATTCACTCTTTCCTGCCACGTATCAAAAGCTGGGTTGCAAAACTGCTTTAATTAGCCACCACAGAGAACTCAGCTTCACTTAATTTAAAAAGAAATGTGAAATTGCTCCCATGTAAAACTTGACATTCAGATTCCTTACCAATGTGTCCTCAACAAGATCAGTCACTTTCTTGGCTCTGTCTTCTTTCTTGTATCTCAGACAACCCATATGGGATCACTTTCCTTCTGCCTAAAGTGCATGCTTCAAAGCTGTGCTACTGAAAGTGTGGTCCCCAGAAAGACTGCCAGTCTTCACACCGTCAGTTACCACCACAGAGTACAGAAAAGTGAGAATCTGAAGCTTGTATAGTGATCTAGCCTCGCTGCATATCCAAGGGAGGACCAATGTGCTTGACTTGTTGAGCAAGGAATAAACCAAAGGTCTTCTAAAAAGATCCGCTCAGATGGGGAGGAAGGCAGTCACTCAGTGTATACTAATGAACAAAGTTCCCAAAGTAAGACCCTAAATGGTAAACCTAAATCACCAGTGGAATTCTCCATTTTCCAGAAGCATAAGATTTCAGCATCCCTGGATGGATATGTGGAAAAACATTGAAAGTATCTTGCTGGGCATTAGGTGGTTTGTTATTGAGGAACATCTCTCATAAAAGGCTGAACTGGGATATACAGGGGTTATCAGGGATCCTGGACCCCCAGGCTGTGGACCTGGTACTTTTTGCATGGCCTGTTAGGAACCAGGCTGCCCAGCAGGAGGTAAGTGGTGGGTGAGTGAGCAAAGCTTCATCTACTGCTCCCCAGTGCTCTCTCTCACTGGCTTTACCACCTGGACCATCCCCTCCATGGACTCTTTGTAGAAAAATTGCCTTCCACAAAATGGGTACCTGGTGCCAAAAATATTAAGGATCGCTGGGTTAAGTGGTCCAAGAGCCAGTGAACATTCCTCCTCTGCTCTGCTCTCCAGCACCACATCCCTCCTCCAACTTGTTGGGAGTCACTTCTGCATAAGGTGGCACCAAGTTCTCACGCTTGGTCGTCACCTAGAACCTTGCCCCTCAAAGTTGCGATCCAGGGACCAGCAGCATCAGCATTTTATGCGGGCTTCTGAGGAATGTGGGTTTTCAGGTCTCACCCCAGACCTCCTGAATCAAAACCTGATTTTTAATAAGATCTTCTGGTAGTTTCACATATCTATTAATGATTGAGAAATGCCCATCTAGAAAACACATACATTGTTTTAACTGAAAATGCCCTTGCTTAACCAAGTTTGGGGAACTGATCCTGTGGCCAGGCCAGGAAAGAAGATGGGGCCTCTCGGTAAACTTTCTGAAATAGAAGGACCTCTCAACCGAACCCAAGGTTCTGGATCATCAGTGTTTATATGGACTCATTCTCATGCTCCAACTTGTGAGTTTGGCGTTGCCTGAGGTTTTTGCTTTGATATAATGAGATAAATATATGGTGTTGGATTATCTTACTCTCTCTTCTCTAGACTGTTCCAGAAATAATCATCTGTAAGCCTTAGGGGAGTTGAGATGAAAACTTTTGGTACATGAAATTTTTGGTCCAAATGGGATTTTTTTTTCTGGTGTTACTAATTAAGATTCTTGTCAAAACTAGGCCAGCTTCATGCCATCCAGTTGGCAGTATGTTTAGAATCCCTCTGTAAACATGCAGTGGCTTGTACAAATAGGGAGGCTTTTCTTTCCCATCATAAGGAGGGCCTGAAATAAATCCCAGACAACTCGAGGAGTTTGTCTTTGCCATAAAAATAGTGGAATTCATTGAAAGCTATCTCACAGCACCCAGACAGGATACGGGTTGGCTGGTTAATTGTCCCTGGGAATGCACTGGTGGTGGGTTTTGCTCTGATCAGACTGCAGAGGGGAGGCCCCTCTTTTAGCTTTGCTTTCTGGAGTATTGAAAGCTTTGCAGTTAGATGATGCTCGTATCCAGGAAGAGTATGAAGTGTCTGATTTTCATTAATGACTCTGTAGTTGCTCTTCATAAAAAAAAAATTTACTCAGCTGATACCTGGTATCACTGTGCTCATCTTTGAGATAGAAATCTCTATATTGTCTGGGATTTCCCTGGTGGCTCTGTGGCTAACACTCCACACTCCCAATGTAGGGGGCCTGGATTTGATCCCTCCTCAAAGAACTAGATCCCACATGCTGCAACTAAGACCTTACATAGCCAAAGAAGTAAATATTAAAAAAAAAAAAAAAGAAAAAAAAGAAATCACGACTGTCAACTCCTGACTTCTGTATGGTTAGTTGAAAGAAAGGAAGAGTTCCATATTCTTTTCTTCATAGACTGGTTGGGGAGGATCATGGGTGGCCAACACAGCTGTCAAGCTAAGTAGCTGGATGAAGCTGGGGCTGGAAGAGCCAGAAAATCACCAGCCACACCAGCCCAGGGCTTTGAATATTGTATGAACAAATACACAGGTGTGGAGTGAATGACTGAGCAATTGATTCTCCACAGGGACAGAGATTTTATTTGTTGTGTTCATCTCTGTATTCTGAGGCAAGAACAGTGCCTGATAAGTGGCAGACTTTCGATAAATCTTTGTTGAATGTGTGAATGGATTCAACCATTCGCCTCTGGAAGGTAATTCTTGCAACTGAGTCCATTTTTGTATCACTTAATCATTTGCGTTTCTGCCCATTTCTCACTGCCTTCAGGGTCCCTATACTTATTTCCCCTGATTCCTTGTTGGGGGTCCTCCAATACCTGAGCTGATCCCCAAACTATGGCTGGGGCTAATGCAAACTGCCTGTTTATCAACGTGGGACATGAAGATAGGGCCTGAAATGCAGTATCCAGTTTACAGACTTCTTAAAGACAACATCTGTAGGTATTTCCCCTTGGAAGTTCTCAAGAGATGACGTGAGGTTTGAGTAGATCTTAATGTCAGATCTAAGTACATCTGACAAAATTGCCATTTCCCTAGCTAGTGGGCCCTGCTCAGGCATTATATAAAGAGCTGGTGTGTTTAGGCTTTAGAAGAGCTTGGATAGAGAAGTCATGTGAGAGCCAGGCCTTCAGATTCTGTCCCATAACGTTTTCTTTGAAGCTGAGACAGTGAGAGGGTTGACTTCGAGAGTCAGAGAGGTGGTAGCACCATCCAGCATGGGCAGTGGGGATAAGCCTGTCTCCTCCAGGGGCAGTAGGCTGGCAGGCAGGGAGGACTCAGGCTCCCACCGGGTGCTGCGCTGTGATTTCATCAGAGAGGGAAGGCGAGGGGTTAGATGTGACGATGTGTCTTGACAGCAAAGTGACTTTGCTCAATTCCAAGGTGCTCTAACAGGAGAAAGTGTTGTTTTTCCAAAGTCCCTTCATATTTTTCTTCTGGGCTCATCCAACTGAGTGAAGGATACCTTGGAGGCTGGGCTATCTGGCCTCCACCCAGGGTCAGGAAGAGAAAGTACTAATGACATTTCGAGCTGTGTGACCTTGAGCAAGAACTTGAGTCTCTCTGAGCCTCAGGTAGACAGGTTATCACCACTTGTGTGTGCTAGTCACTCAGTTGTGTCTGACTCTTTGCGACGCCATGGACTGTAGCCCCCCAGGCTCCTCTGTCCATGGGGATTCTCCAGGCAAGAATATTGGGTTGCCTTTCCCTTCTCCAGGGGATCTTCCTGATCTGGGGATCGAACCCAGATCTCCTGCACTGAAGGCAGATTCTTTACCATCTGAGCCACCAGAGAAGCCACTTACCGCTTAGGGGGTAATTATATTTCCCTTGATAAATGCCTTGCTGGCATACAGTAATGATATCCATTGCCATTTATTGAGTACCTGCTATTATTCTGACCTAAACTTTGAGAATTAATCATATAAATTACAGAAGGAGTTATCAGTCTTGTGTGATAATCTGGGTACCCTATCATTAAGAGGAGAGATAGCAAATGCTTCTTTGCACTAACTCACTTTTCTTTTGAACCTTCACTTGTGTTATATTAATAGGTGCACATAACCACAGGCCAATTCTGTGGTTTAGTAACAGTGTCTCCTTTCTAAAGCTCACTCTGCTTGGATTAGCAGCTAAATTCAGATACTTCTCTCTATATGTGTGTGTGTTTTGAAAATTTTTGAAACATTTCTGTTATGCTTGTTGGCTTAGAATCACTATTCAGAAAGCTGCACTGCTGTGTTAACTTATGCAAAAATCCTTGCAGAATTTACCTATAAGATTTTTTAAAAACATTTTTTTGAAAGAATCTGTTTTCAAGTTACAAATACAGCAATTCATTTTAACAGAAGTGTTTGAGATCAAGTGGCAACCTAATAGTTCACATTTCTGTACTTCAGTGTATATTTCTTGTAAACAAGAACGTTTTTCTGTCTTAGCACAGTGTAACCCTCAAAATTAGGGTTTTGAAAATGGCACATTTTTATAATCCAATCCTCTGACTTTATTCCAGTTTTACCCATTGTCCCAATCCTGTATAGCAAAGGGATCCAGTCCAATAACATGCCCTGAATGTAGTAATCATGCCATTTTAGTCTCTGTCTGGAAATTTTCTCAGTTTCTGCTTGATGATCAGGATGTTGACATTTTAAAAGATGACAGCCTAGTAGCAATGTCAACCCGTTTCTTGCCGAGTCCCGGGGGGGCCGGGGGCTGCGGCCGCGGGCGCGCAGCAACGTAACCAGAGAGGGCAATGCACCCCACTCCAGTACTCTTGCCTGGAAAATCCCATGGAAGGAGGAGCCTGGTAGGCTGCAGTCCATGGGGTTGCTAAGAGTAGAACATGACTGACTGAGCGACTTCACTTTCACTTTTCACTTTCATGCATTTGAGAAAGAAATGGCAACCCACTCCAGTGTTCTTGCCTGGAGAATCCTAAGGACGGGGGAGCCTGGTGGGCTGCCGTCTGTGGGGTTGCACAGAGTCGGACACGACTGAAGCGACTTAGCAGCAGCAGCAGCAGCAATGTAGAGCATCACTCAGTCTAGGTTGGTCTGTGAGTCCAGTCCCCAGTGAAGCCAACTCTGCATAGATATCCCCTCACCCGGCTACGGTTCCTATCCTTAGTCACTGACCCTTCTATGGAAGTATCCTCCTTATCCTCTGTGGCATCTTCAGCCCACTCTGGGCCACTGTGGCCCCCTCCGTCCAGCCCTTGCTCTGCCTCACCTAACAGCTCTAGGATTGGGCAGTTCAGAAAATGGTTGGAATAGAAAGAACCCTTTTTGGATTTGGAATATAAATCTTTCCTTAGTTTGAAAGACCGTCCTAGTTAGATCGAATCACCCTGAAACTTGAGCTGGTGTCAGACCCCTCCCTGGGCTGGGACAGAAGCCCCGCCACTAAGGTATGATGTTCTCGTCTAGTACATACAGGTGATCCCCTCTCCGTGTTCTCTGATGAGATCACAGGGAGCAAAGGTCTCCGTCCCCAGCCTCACATGTTCGCCAGCTGCATTTCTACCCCTCTTGTTACTGTTCTCAGTTCTTGGCTTATGCTCCCCAAATCCAGCAAACAAACCAACGTTCATGACCACTGATGCCTTCCACTGATGCAGCGAGAAAAGTTTACAAGATTATGGTCTTAGGTGAGAAAATGGAAAAAAAAAAAAAAAAAAAAATACAGAGCAAAACAGAAGTCCTTTGCAATCCAGGTGTTACCCCAAAGACTAGGAATTCACTCAACCTCACTTTCCTGTCTGGTGCTTTTGGGGTCTTACTGCAACCATCCCACCGGGAGGGGACTCTAGCACCTAGTACCACGTCACACACGCACCACGACCACTAGAGCGAGGGCAGCTTATGAGGTCCGCCACTGTCCCAGGTCACACCTGCGTTTTGCTGTTCGCCAGCTTCCTGTTTCATGGCAGCGCCATTCATCCATTTCAGAACAGGCTTCCACTTAAAATGACGGCCTTGGCTACTCGTGTTCGGAAGTGTGAAATCAAAGTAGGTGTTTGGGAAAAGCTTCCTGAAATAATAGGAACTTTTGACTGCCATTTTCACATAATTCCTTTCAAAAGCATTCCTGATGTATGGCTAAGTGTTGATGTAGGCAATGCCACTTTAAGTGGGAGGGATGGTATTTAAAAAAAAAAAAAATCCTCTTAGCTGTTGACATTAGCTTCCTGGAATTATTTTTCTTCTTTTAAACAAATCTTAATGGAACAAATGACATGACAAAATACTCTGAAAGCATCTGCAACACGAGCTCCACCTACACACGCCTCCAGATGATCATCTCGACAAGTCTGAATGCCTGATTTCAGTGGGTGTCTCCGGGGCTGACTCACGGCTCCATGCTCCCAGCTCCCAGGGTCTCCAAGCTCATCCCCTCCGTACCGGCCTCTCTTTCTTTGATGTAATCGGGCCACGCAGAGCAAGTGCCCTCTCAACTGTTCTGAACCCCTGCACCTTCTTTCAAATGAGTTTGGCTTTTGAATGATGCCTGGAGGGAAGACTTTCCTAGCACTAGATTTACATTATTTTCCTGCTGTGCTTTAGATATCATTTTTAAAATTCCATTCACACGATCGAGGAAATATTTTTGAGAAAATGAAGGGGTTGAAAATCCATCTCCTCCGCGCACCCATAATTCCCACTCTGCCCCACTGTCATCGAATCAAAGAATCAGGCCAGCGGACGCTGGCGAGGACAACCTTCTCTAGAGGTGTCAAAGATGATTTTTTAAAAACACAGTAGGAAGGAGATGTGGCTCCTTCAAATTGCCTTATTTTTCTATGTGGGCAGGAAAGTTGCTTCTTGGAGTGGAGTGGAATGTTGAGAGTGGTGGGTGTGTGGTCTTGAGAGAGAGACTGCTCCAAAAGCCATTGCTCATCAGAGAGAGAAATCTGGGGGACAAGAAGGTATGATGAGATGAAGCAGGTGACGGTAGCTCAGAGTTCATGTGGAAAAGAAGAGCAGATGTACCCAAATCCTTCCTCAAGCTGGGGAAACAGAAGACATTGAGAACATTGGGACTCAACGCTCCCTTAGAGAAGCTGGGACCTTCATGTCATAATTTCCACAAAGCTAACCTGATAGGATCTATAGATAGCCAAGTGTTTAAATTAAATCCAGCTCAGTCAAGTGTCGGGGAAGGCAATGGCACCCCACCCCAGTACTTTTGCCTGGAGAATCCCATGGACAGGGGAGCCTGGTGGGCTCCAGTCCGTGGGGTCGCTAGGAGTCGGACACGACTGAGCGACTTCACTTTCACTTTCATGCATTGGAGAAGGAAATGGCAAACCACTCCAGTGTTCTTGCCTGGAGAATCCCAGGGACAGGGGAGCCTGGTGAGCTTCCATCTATGGGGTCGCACAGAGTCGGACATGACTGAAGCGACTTAGCAGCAGCAGCAGTCAAGTGTATCTAGAGAATTCCTCAAAGAGATGCTGAGAGAAGTGATTGATAAGGTCTGATGGAGATTCTTAACAGAGCTGATTTTCAGTCTGGTGTGGAGAGCAGACCCTGACAGTTGTGAAGTGGGACAGCTCATGATCAAATGTTTGTTCTGTGTGTGAATCAGCTCTCCCTGGATGGACAGGGTCAGTCAGTGGGCACAGGTGCCTGAGTGAGCTGGTCCAGCAGGAAGGACTTGTCCTAGCCCATGGCACATGCCCCACATTGCCAGACCTATAGACTGGAAAATCCGGGTATATTTTCTTGTCCCTATGGTCTGAATATTTGATGCACTACCTGGAGACTTATCCATGATGGAAAGATCATGCAATAGGAAGACTGGAAAATCAACTTCCTATGTTTTGTTCTATTGCTCAAGAATAAACACAGGAACCCACCAAATAGCTAATGGTCATCTACCATCACTAATTTGGCTTCTGAAATATTTCTTCCATGGGCTAGCTCTCAAAACCCTACCTTTCTGTCATTAGACAATACTTTCAGTGTTAAGATATCAAAGGTACTACCTAGGTCATGGAACCAAATCTTGATACTTCACTGATCCTGTAAAGTCAGCCAAAAGTGAAAGTGTCAGTTGCTCAGTCATGTGCAACGCTTTGGGACCCCATGGATTGTATGTAGCCTGCCAGGTTCCTGTGTCTATGGGATTTCCCAGGCAAGAACACTGGAGTGGGTGGCCAGTCCCTTCTCTAGATCCAGGGATGGAACCTGGGTCTCTTGCATTGCAGGCAGACTCTTTACTGTCTGAGCCACAAGGGAAGCCCAAAGCCAGTCAAGGCGGGCCCCAGAACAACAGTACAAGAGATGGTTTTTGGAAGGAAGGGAAGGAAGGGAAGGCATATAACTGGGTCACAGGAAACCAGCTTCCAAGACAGATGTTACAAAATATCGTCATCTCTGGAACAGCTGGCTTCCTGCTGGCCTGCCGTGGGCTGGGCAGCTCCCTAGGTCACCCTGTGGCACAGACTGAAGAAAGCTTTGTGGAGCTGACCTGCCCCCACTCCCCTGCCTCCTGCTCCACCCGTATCCCTGAGTGTTTCTTGGCTTGGGGTACACACTGCATTAGTGATGGGTAGATTTTGCCATGAGAGTGCTTTAGAAATATACATGAACTCGAGGCATCGAATCCTGAGCAGGAAATGAGAACTGAGGTGAGGGATGAAAGCTCTTTTGGAAGGAGAGAGAGTTCCCGCAGCCGTCTTAGACCTGCCAAGCCCAGTGTTGTTCTCCGAGCAGATGACAGGACCAATCACATGTGACTCTGCTCAGACCCGACGCCCCCACAGGAAAATCTGCTATGGCTCTAAGTGTTGGAGTTTGGTAACATTTTGCCCTTGGGGTTTGTGTGAAGCGGAAAAATCACGTAAAATCTTTTTTAGCCTTGGCTTCTGTGATTCATGGAGTCTAGGCAGTAGTGCTGTGAATCCAGGGAAAGAAAGAAGAGCTGAGGCAGCGAAGCCTGGGGTGGGGGTGAGGGGAGGGCGGGATGAGGCACAATAGAATTTATTGGGGACTCTGCTCAGCTGTTCACTTTTGTCTCTGAGATCTGAAGTAAGGAATTTCTCAATGCGCTGATGACTTGGACCTGAGAGAGAGAGAGTTATTGGTGGTGTTTCAAGAACAGCTTTGAATGAGAATGGAGGGGGTATGGATGTATCATTGTCTGAGCGTTTTCAACCTTGTCTTGTTAATACCGCTTCCGCATTTTCCCGTCACGTCACGTTAGGAACAGTGGAATAATAGGGCAACATTTCATTTGAATTGTCCTCTCTATTTTTCATAATCATAGGATGGGAAAAATCTCAAAGGCTGAGAACTGCAGCTCTGGGATGGTCTGCATGCTTGAGACTGGGGCAGCGATGCCCAGTAGGTATCCCAACTCCATCTGTGACACTGCTGTATGGATGAGACATACATTGAATTTGTGGCAGATGGCCAGACTGCTCTCAGGGTTCAGAGGAAGTATATGGATATTTACATATACACAAACATGCCTGGAGCAGCTGTCTGTCCCTGTGTCTCCGGTGAAACCAGAGACAGGGTCCCCAGGTCAGCAGCCCTGGGCCATTGTCACTGCCCCCCCCCCCCCGCAGTTCCTTCTGACAGGACGTTCAAGGTACAAGTCCCACAGGGACCGTCCCCGGAGGGTCCGGGGAGCTGTCCTTCACTTAGGGATCACACAATATGGTGCAGTTGGAGAGACAGATAGGAGATAAGGCGAGTTAGTGAGCAAGTATAGTTATTGATCTCGGTGAATACGAGACTCCAAAGAATGTAACCAGTTGCTCTGTCCAGCACCTTGATTTAAACCTAAGAAGATCAGTCAAAATGACCCGGTGTCCCTTCCATTCTTCTGCTTTCTTCCACACCAGTATAGTTAGATGTTAAATTATCTGATTAAAAAATAATAGGTGACAGGAAACCATGGAGAAAAGGGACTTTTATCTAGGATTGAATATAAATAAGGCAAATTGACAAGGCTTGTACTCATGAATTTAATATAATCTACATGTAACCTGCTACAGGAAAGATTTTTAAGATGTTTAACAAGTACTTGCTCATCAATGTCCTCATCAAAAATCATTCTGTGGTCTGGGTGGCTCCCCTCTCTGGGAGGAAGCTGCATGTCACACAGCCACAGTCTCAGCTAGGAATTCACCGCATGGAAGAGATGGCATGGATACTGGTGTGCATGTCAATATCGGCATACACTGAAATCCATGTTGAACAGTGAACAAAACAGTGTGGAAATGGCGGGAGTTTTCTGGCCAGCTGGTACTAATGTGATACACACGCTTCTCTTTCTCCAAGTTGTCCAGCACAGCTGTTTCTATGCTGAGAATGAAGTAGTTGTTACCTGGAGGAGGGGTCCTGCGCTGTCTGGTGGGTGCTTCTCTGTTGGGAAGGGGTGGGGGGAAGAGGGGACTCCCCAGCTTGGATTGTAGATTATGCTCAATGGTTGATCCCCTAGTGATTGTTGTTGTTGTTGCTTAGTCACTAAGTTGTGTCTGACTCTTTGTGACCCCATGACTACTGTAGCCCACCAGGCTCCTCTGTCCATGGGATTTCCCAGGCAACAATACTGGAGTAGGTTGCCATTTCCTTCTCCAGGGCATCTTCCTGACCCAGGGATTGAACCCATCTCTCCTGCATTGAGAGGTGAGTTCTTTATCACTGAGCCACCAGGGAAGCCCCACAACCCATACTGATTAGGCTCCAATATTATGGTCTCTTTAGTTCCTGTTCACATCCCCAGGTATGTGTTCCAGAACACCGCACTGGAGTAGCCTCCTGGATCTGGAGGGGCCTGGACTAGTCCATCCTCTGACCTTCACCCTCGGCTGAGCTCAGATCATCAGCACAGACCCCCTTCCCTCATGAACTTCCTATTCAGGCTCCTTGGCTTCTTTTCTGCCACAGTCCACAGCCAGAGTCCCTAGCCATATTGGCTGGCCTTACCGATTTTCAGAATCCAGGAGCGATTCTGGCCATTGGCCACGCCCTCTCTGCAGAACCCTCCACCAAAGGTTCCGGGGGATGCATTCCACCAGCCTTGAGTGTCTCTCTGGGTCTCCCTTATGCTTGTGGCACTTGCTGGCTCTGCAATTCTTTAACTAAGAAAAGCAACCCAAGTGACTCCTCTCGCGAGAGTGAAGATTAGCTCCAAAGGGACTAGTCGGCTTTTTTTTTGTCAGGTGGAAGCAATGCTGGGCCTTGGTTTAAACACTCTGCCCTTCTCCGTACTTTGTACTGACCCTAAAGGAGCAAGCAGAGCCTCCTGGCTGAGGAACGGCGTTTGCATTTGGAGTGAGTGGATGTGGTGTCCACTGAGCGCCACCCACGGCAGGCTTCCGGCCCTTATGTGAGCAGGTCCCAGCTGTTCCCGCCCCTCTGCCATCTGTCACAGCCCTTCCCATCTCCAGGGCCCATGTAAATCACGGCCCTCTTTGGGGAACCTCGCTGAAGCCTTCCATCTGCCTCTGAACTGGCCGTGGTGCCTCGCTGCGCATCCCACCCCCTCCTTAGCTCTCCACTTGCTCGACATCATGAGTATCTTTCTGTTCTCACCCAGACGCCCTGGAATAGAACTTCCTTGAGGAAGTACCCTGGTTTGGCTCAGGGAGATAGTGAAGGAAACAGGTAGTGACAACTACCACGTGTCTCTCTCCAGGGTGTGGTATAAGCCAGGATTTGATCTAGTGGTTCTCAGACTTAAAGCTTTTTGTTTTTTCCTCTCTTTGGGGTAATGAGAAAAATTCTTTCTCCTCCTCTGCCTAATCTGAGACACAACTCAGCTATCAAATTCTTAATTTCGGCTAATTTCTTTTTTTTTTTAAATTGAAGTATGGTTGTTTTACAGTATTGTACTAGTTTCAGGTGTAAACATAATTCAATATTTTTATATACAATACTATAAAGTAGTATTATAAAATAATGGCTCTATTTCCGTGTGCTGTACGGTGTATGCTTGTAGCTTACTGATTTTACTCACAGTAGTTTGTGTCTCTTAGTCCCCTACCCCATCTTGCCTTCTGCCCTTCCCTCTCCCCACTGGTAACCTCTAGTTTGTTTTCTATACCTGTGAGTTTGTTTCTACTTTGTTATAATTGTTCATTTGTTTTGTTTTTTTTTCTATTCCACATATAAGGGTTAAAATACAGTAATTGTCTTTCTCTATCTGACTTCTTTTAAGTATAATCATAATACCCTATAAGTCCATCCATGTTTTTTCAAATGGAAGAATTTCATTCTTTTTTGTGCCTGAGTAATATTCCATTGTATGTGTGTATGTGTGTGTATGTGTGTGTGTGTGTGTTATGCACATATATACACATACCACATTTTTCTTACTTATTCATCTGTTGATGGATATTTAGTTTGCTTCCATATCTTGGCTATTGTAAATAATGCTGCTTTGAACATATATTTTCAAATTAGTGTTTTTGTTTTACTTAGATTTTTAGCAAGGAGTGGAATTGCTGCATCAGAGTGCTGAAGGATTGGTGGTTTCAAATTATGCCGCTGATGAAGGCTCTTAAGAGTCCCTTGGACAGCAAGGAGATCAAATCAGTCAATCCAAAAGGAAATCAACCCTGAATATTCATTGGAAGGACTGATGTTGAAGCTGAAACTCCAATACTCTGGCCACCTGATGTGAAGAGCCAGCTCGTTGGAAAAGACCGTGATGCTGAAAAAGATTGAGGGCAGGAGAAGGGGACAACGGAGGAAGAAATGGTTGGATGGCATCACTGACTCAATGGACATGAGTTTGACTAGACTCAGAGAGATATTGAAGGACAGGGAAGCCTGGCGTGCCTGTGGAGTCTGTGGAGTCACAAAGAGTTAGACACAACTTAGCAACTGAATGACAACAACAACAATGGTAGTTCTCTTTAATTTTTTTGAAGAAGTTCCATACTGTTTTCTGTAGTGGCTGTACCCATTTGCATTCCCACTAACACTGTGCAAAGGGTCCCTTTCCTCTGCATCCTCCCTGAAGTTTGTTATTTGTAGATGTTTTGATGATAGTCTTTTTGACAGGTGTGAGATAATATCTCCTTGTGGTTTAATTTGCATTCCTCTGATGATTAGTGATGTTGAACATCTTTTCAAGTGCCTGTTAGCCATCTGTATATTTTCTTTGGAAAAACACCTATTCCGGTCTTCTGCCCATTTCTCAATTGGGTTTTTTGAAATTAAGTTGTATTAACATTTATATATTTTGTATATTAACCCCTTGTCATTTCATTTGTAAATATTTCTTGTTCAGTAGATTTTCCTTTCATTTTGTTGATGGTTTCAGACTTTCTGTTCCTTAAGAAACTCTTAGAAGGACTTCCCTGGTGTTTCAGTGGCTGAGACTCCACTCTTCCAACCCCAGGGGCCTTAGTGAAACCTCTGGTCAGGGAACTAGATCCCACATGCTGCAACTAAGAGTTTGTATGCCAGAATTAAATGCCAGAATCCAGCAGGCTGCAACAGAAACAAAAAACAAAAATACAAAAGTCATGTCCATTGAGTCAGTGATGCCATCCAACCATCTCATCCTCTGTCCTTCTCCTCCCGCCCTCATTCTTTCCCAGCACCAGGGTCTTTTCCAGTGAGTCAGCCCTTTGCATCAGGTGGCCAGAGTATTGGAATTTCAGCTTCAGCATGTGGCAATGAAGATTCCATGTGCTGAAATTGAGTACAGCCAAAAAAAGGAATTAAAATATATTTAAAAGCAGAGATATTACTTTGCCAACAAAGGTCCATCTAGTCAAAGCGATGGTTTTTCCAGTAGTCATGTATGGATGTGAGAGTTGAACTATAAAAGAAAGGTGAATGCCAAAGAATTGGTGCTTTTGAACTGTGGTGTTGGAGAAGACTCTTGAGAATCCCTTGGACTGTGAGGAGCTCAAACCAGTCAATCCTAAAGGAATTCAGTCCTAAATATTTATTGAAAGGACTGATGCTGAAGCTGAAACTCCATTACTTTGGGCACCTGATGCGAAGAACTGACTCCTTAGAAAAGCCCCTGATTCTAGGAAAGAGTAAAGGCAGGAGGAGAAGGGGATGACAGAGGATGAGATGGTTGGAGGGCTTCACCAACTCAATGGACATGAGTTTGAGCAAGTTCTGAGAGTTGGTGATGGGTGGGGAAGCCTGGTGTGCTGCAATGCATGGGGTCGCAAAGAGTTGGACACAACTGAGAGACCGAAAAAAATGAATAAATATAATCTTTTTAAAAAGCTTATATAACATTAAAAGCACAGATCCTTAGCCTCTCCCACCAAAGATCCTGACTTCATAGGAGTAGGACCTAGAAAGTTGTAGCTTCAAAGGACATTCCTGTGGACTCTGATACTTGAAGAAATAATGACTTAATAAGTTAGGCCTGTTAGAGATATACTTCAAAAGTTCCTTCGTGGTCAAGCATATACATTTTTTAATTCCAACTGAGTGATTCCCTAATGATGGGCTTCTAGGCAAAAAATTGCTCACACACACACACACACACACACGCACAGGGACTCACTGAGTGGTGCAAAGATAATGTTTTGAAGTGATGAAGGGCTTTCCTACCTGTCACCACACCTTGTGAATAGTGATTCCACTTACATATAATTTTGGAAAGAGCAATGTCAGATGAAAATCAAGCACCCTAAAAATAATCAGAACTATTTAATTTCAGTTAATGTAAAGCAGAATATAAAGAACTGAAGTCAAGAGCATCTTTCCCAGACCATGCTCTCCTGGCCATCAGAAAAATATCTGGATTGGATGACCAGAGAGAAGAGTTTTCAAATCTGCATTAGGCCCAGAAAAATAAAGCCAGGGCAAAAATCTTAAATAGACTGGCTCCCACTTACTCTTGGAAGAGCTTCCTCTAGGCTTAACATAGATCCAGAATCTATCTAACATGACCTATCTAAGGATCTTGGGTGTGGGTGGATCTTGAAATAAAACAGCCTTGGGGTCACTGGGACATTCCTGGGTGGACCACATTGAGGGTGATCTCGTTCAAACTTTTTGGGCCATGTCATCTATCAGAACAGAAAGAAAACCTTCTGGCACTTTTCCAAAGGGTGAAATATGACATGAGAACAGTATTACAGCGCCGAGACTTTACCAAGAGTTGGGACCTCAGAGGTAGGGTCTCCAGAGCTGGTTGGAGTCCAGGGCAGACTTCACGGAACCAGGTAAGAGACATTTTTTAGAACTGAGCAATTTTTGGAGAGATACTCAAAGGCTTAAGGAGTCTAAGGAGACTATTTGAGAGATATGAATATACTTAGACTGGATTAGGATTTACAGATGAGGGATGGAACGAATTATCTCTGAATTCCTTTTTCATATAAAAAGTGATTTGCTGAGATATTTCTTATGCACAATCACACAGAGTAGCATGTTGTTGGGGAGGAACCAGCCAGCTGGTTGAATGATTGCAATAAGCATTCAAGTTTTAGCTTTCTAAATGCAGCTACTTGGAAGTATAAGTTATACTTGTATTAACTTATTAATTAGCATCCAGATGGATTTACTAGTATTTGCTGGTCTATGAATACCTGTGCTCTGGTGACTTGAATATGTTTAAATGCCTATAGGAAAGCATTTGATCAATTTCAAGAATTTTGCATTTTATGTATTTTATGTATATAATACATGCATTAATAAAACCCAGTAAACTTAAAAGAATCTCTTTGCTGTAGGATATTTTTGAGATAATGAATCAGCTGTCCCTCAACACAGATCTCTCTTTCCTTTTCTGTATGGATGGAGAGAAATATCAGAATTTTTTAAATTCAAGTATAGTTGATGTACAATATTATGTAGAGACCCAGGTACAATATAGTGATTCACAATTTTTTAAGTTTACACTCCACTGCTACTACTCCCAGGGGGGTGTGTTGATGTCAATTATTTAAATTATACCACCCCACCCCGCGGGGAGGCGAGCCAGCATCCCGCCCAGCTGCTCAGCTGGTGAGGACTGTCTGGGTCCTCACCAACACCTTCCGGTCTGATTAACTGTGGGCAGGGAGTGCCCCTGAAAATATCCTTGAAAATGTTCAAGAGAAAGCTATGGAGGGGACCTCCCTGGTGGTCCAGTATTTAAGACCTCACCTTCCCATGCAGGGGGTGCAGGTTCCACCCCTGGTTGGGGAGATAAGATCCCATGTACCTCGAGGCCAAAAAACCAAAACATCAAACAGAAGCCATACTGTAACAGATTCCATAAAGATTTTAAAAATGGTCCACATAAAAATGTTTAAAATAAAAAAAGATGTGGGACTCTGAATACCCAGCAGTACAGCAGAAAGAAAAAGGACATGTCTCTCTCGGTATGCAGGTGGACTCAGAAACCACCTGGAGCCAGGACAATGTGATACACACCTCTTTATGCAGCACACCAGTGGCACTTTACTTTTCCTTGTCAGGGTGCCACTTTTGTATCAGTACATTGGTAATGGAGGTGAGGGAGGGTCTTGTGGTTCCTTAACAGGTGAAAGTAATCCATTTTATAAAATGCAGATGTAATCAGGTGCTTTCCTGGAGAAGACTGTATGGGGGCCTCCAGGATGTCTCTCAAGCACAGAGGGCAATGGCGTTTACAGTCAGACCCCCTGCGTCCCTCCAGCCCTCTCTGGCTCTCCACATCTCTATACACCCTCCACTAAAGGCACATTGGGTCAGCCAGGCTCCCCAAGCACTCATGTGTCTTCACTCTTCCCTGTCTTTGCTTGTGACTTTCCTTTTCCAGGAACCCTGGTCCATCCTCACTCAGCCCCACCCAAGCACATCATGCAACACTCGATATCAATATTTAGGAAACTCTTAGCCCTTCCTCAGAGCCCACCAAAACCTTGCTTTGTAATTCAACCTCTCCTTGCCTCCATCCACCAGTCCCACCTCAAGGAAGACTCATGCCAGAAAGTGTTACCATACTTGGGTCTCAACACATTTTTATGAATTGTGAACCCTTCCTTCTCCCGATACAGTTGTGCTGCCTGAAAGCAAACACTGTGTCCCTCTCATTCTGGCCTGGAATGTGGCACAGAGGTTTGCATAGACCAGTCACTTCACGTTTGCTGAGTTTAACAGAAATGATAGGGAAATAATTCTCTGTTGATTACCCACTGATGTGGAGGTCTTCCCAGTGGTAAAGAACCCACCTGCCAATGCAGGAGACATAAGAGGCCTGGGTTCCATCCCTGGACCAGAAAGATCCTCTGGAGGAGGAAATGGCAACCCACTCCAGCATCCTTGCCTGGAGAATCCCATGGACAGAGGAGCCTGACAGGCTACAGTCCATAGGGTCGCAAAGAGTCAGGACACAACTGAAGCAACAAAGCGTGCATGCACACACACATGCAGGGATGTGAACACACGCTACATACCAGATACTGTATTCTTTCCCATGGTTCAGGAGTCCTCTAATTAACGATTCCAGGATGAATCCTATAAGGATCAGTCTTTTTAGTGATGCTTGAGAATCTATCACAGTTTGTGTTTGGAGACCAAATATTTCAACACCATTTATAGAGTGTCTTCTATGTTCTATTCACGATTACCCCCTTTCTCTATTTCCACTGAGACAAGGGAAGGCTGGAGTAGAGAAGGGAATGGGGAAAGTTCAGCTCCTTTCAGTCCCTCATGCTGCCATTCCCACCCGGCTCCCAGTGCCCCACATATTTCAAGGTGAGAGGAGGTTTGGGATGCTCTCCAGGGAAAGAGGGGAGACACCACAGCGCAGAAATCTGTGACTGCTGGCAAAGCTGTGCCCAGAGTGAGCTGGTGCCTTTGTACTCCCAAAAGGAAGGTCACCTGAGGCTGGAGGGGAGATTGATGCTGTGCAGAGTGGGACGTGGGCAGAGAGAAAGACGTGAGCTCTTCCATCCCGCACTTGGCACGTGGCCCCGGCAATCGACAGGCCTTCCAGGTCTTTCGCTTAAAACCCGTATGAGTCATCTTTGGCGGGAGAAAAGCTTGGCGGCGGGGAGAATTTTGGCAAACTCCCACGCTCCTTTGCCACAGATGGAAGTCATATTTCCATATGTAGAGGACAGTCAGGACGGGGAACAAGGCTGAAGCGCCCAGTCCCGACGTCCACGTGTCCACCTTCAAATGCTCTGTTCCAGGACATAGTTGGCCCCCAGCTCCACACCGTGTGGGCAGTCACTCCCCCTGGATACCGTCCTCATCCTTAAAGAGCCTATGTAACTGATGCAGCGGAAACGGCTGACGTATGCCAGCCATTAATCAGCCATGACAATGAATCAAGTCAAGTGCCAAAATAAATAGCTCTCCCTTTGGCTTGCAGGATACAGGTATCCCCCACTTTTTGAAAGTTCCCTTTCCACCACTTTGCTTTGATGAAAAACTTACATGAGCCTCTGTTTTCACCAGTCAAAAGAAATCTAAAGAGGATTTTCACTTTTATGGTAAAAAAGGTCATTTCTTCTTCACTGTATGCCATCTCCACTTATGAAAGGCTTCGCAAGGAGCTCTCTTTGCGGACAGTAGGGGAAACCTGTACCCTGAACTGCAGGGCTGGCCCGAAGATGTGCAGAGCCCCAGGGAGTCCTTGATTCCTTAGTGACAGCTAATGTCCTACCTGCCCTGCAGCCATGCCTGCCCTCTAGGGCCACATGGCTGGACACGATCCTGGAGCAATGCCCCGTGGATGGAAGCCATGAGGGAGGGAAGTGGGGAGAAGGTGTCCATGGCCAAGTCTGCAGCTTAGCAACCACATGCCTCAGGGGGGCGGAACGTCTCTGGGGACACTGCTTGTGCTTATACCACTGATGTGACGGGATGGACTGCAAAGGGGAAATGGTTGTGAAATATTTTGGTGATGTTTCTCACTCTGCCATGATGCACTCAAACTCCAAGTTCAATCACCTGTGTCTCTTGGAGATCTGCAGGTGGATGGGTTCCTGCAGTCAGAAGACAGGCAGAGCATCCTTGGCCCATGTGTTCCTGGTTATGTAACCCCCCTGACTGATTATTCAGGATTCAGTCTCACCTTTCTTCCATCTGTCTTGATCTTCACACTCTTTTTATCAAATTGCCTCCTTCTTCTCCTTTGTTACTCTAGCTGTCCTAACACCATTTTCCTTCCTACTGCTTTCTAAATTTTTCCAGGACCTGATACTTACACTTGAGAATAGAGAACAAGAAGAAAAGAGATGTATTTTCAGTCTATGTAGATGGGTCCCCTAAGCAAGTTTGAGATGGTCAGTGGAGCAAAGCCACGTGGACATTGTTCTTGGTTCTAAACCCTAGGGTTGTACTCAGGGGTGATGCTCTGGGGTGACAGAGGGAACCTTAGTTCATGGAACAGGTATTTGTAAGCCAAATAGGCAAGTTTTCCCTTTCTGACCTTTTCTTACTCTTCTCTCTATCAGAGGCCGGTGCAGTTCCCAGGGCAGGAGCAGCTGCTCCCAGCTACTGTGCCAGCACCTGAGAATTCATTCCCAGTGGGAAGCTCTGGGTGGCATTCACAGCCTTGTTACCTCCCTGGTCCCCTGATGACTAACCCCCACAGTGGGGCAGTCCCGCTGCAGGAGTCAGAGCACAGACTGCGTTGACTGACTCATGTCTACACGGAGGCCACCAGAGTGTTAGAGTTGGGTAAATCCCAGAACTCAGAACCAAGTTGGAGAAGGAAATGGCAACCCACTCCAGTATTCTTGCCTGGGGAATCCCAGGGACAGAGGAGCCTGGTGGGCTGCCGTCTATGGGGTCACACAGAGTCAGACACGACTGAAGAGACTTAGCAGCAGCAGCAGAACCAAGAATGAACTGCCTTCGCGCTAGTTCTCTCCCTGTAAGTCCTAGGAGATGAAGGTGTGATGTGTCCAGTGGCTCCTTTCTGACAGTGACACTGGAGGAGAGAGGACAGATCCCGTGGGGAAGGCCACCGTGCTCATCGACACAGCAACTGAACAGGTTTTTGCTTCGAGTAGATTACTGGTATTTAGAGAACAGTGGGTGTTGGCACCAGATTTAATTCCTGAGCTCATTTACTCTCTGATTCTGTAAATACCTCCTGAGGGTCTACCACCAAGGAGGTGTCATGCTTTGTGTGGAACTGAGCACACTCAGCAGTGAATCAGCAACACTGATAGGTAAACAGGGACAGAAGTCAGGCCTGGATGGGGGGGGAGAATGTCTGAGCTGTGGAGGCTGATGCTAATAGCCTCAGAGTGATGGCCAAGTGGGTAGGAATCTCAGGTTTAATGGCACCGATCAGCCACAGTAGTACTTATTATGTACCATCCAACTCTTATAACTAGACCATGAGGTAAATATTATCCTCTTTATTTTGAAGATTAAGCCGCTGAAGCTTAGAAAGGATAAGTTGCCCAAGACTTTGATGGAAGTAGGGTTTGCATCCAGGTGTCCTGAATCCAGAGCTTCAAACTACAGTCCTCACAACACTCCTGAGAGTGGTTAGCAGGTGTTAGTGATATATGACATCTACCTATCTATTTATGGATTCATCGATCGACCATGTGATGGGCTCTGCGTGGGCATAGAAGGAAGGCAGGAAAATGGCATTAAGAGTCTTCCCCTCATGGCAGGACCCAGCCAGCCCCAGAGAGGAAGGAAATTTGCAAGAAGGTGACAGGGTGCTAGGATGCCGGCTTGAAGACCAGTGGTCACTAGTGGCTCCCAGTTTCCCCACAGAGCACAGGGAACCATCCTCTCTTAGTTAAAGGTCAGAAATTCCCAGGACAGCTCGTCTCTCATTCAGTGAGCGCCCCCAGATCCACATTGCCATTAGAAGAAGTGCTTGATGTCTGGGAGGAAGAGCTTCTCCCGGAAGAAACAGTGGAGGAGGAAGTGGGCAACAACCTTGGAGGTGCCTTCATGGACCTGGGGTGGGCTGAGGACTGGATTCGAGTTTTCTGATTTGTCAGCCAGGGCACTGCCCAACTTTCTCCTTTGCTTCTGTTGTCTGGCTCTGTTGATTGTTATTTCCGTGTCAGGAACACAGCTGATGTTGGCTGGGTTTGAACCGTCACATTCCACATTAGCAAGGATACACAAGTGTCAGGTCATAATCCGTCTCAGTCAGCGCTGCAAACAGGCAGAACCATTAACACGGTGACTTACTTTTCTAACATAATTGTCATCCGGCGGCCTGAGCTTTACTGATTGATATTCGACCTAATAAAGCTGACCTGGATAAGCTTCCTGGTCTCCAAGGACATGCTTCTCCCAGTGAAGAATAAAACAAAAACAATTTTTTTGTTAAAGTCAGTTTAATGTCTTTACGGGAATGCACTTTACAACCTCCTTGCTGGGTCTGATGCATCTGAGCACCTTCTGTGGAAACAGCCCACAGCCTAAGGACCCGCTCCGTCCATCCAATGGATACAGTCATAGCCGAGGGCTGTCCACCCTGCCTCTGTCTCCCCCAGCCAATCCCCCTCTCTGGAATGGAAAGATTCAGTGGGTTGATTCAAGTGTCCAGGAGGCTAACAAGGAAAGAAAACAATAAAACGGCAGACAGAAAAAAGGAAGCTAGCAAACAATAAAAAATGGCAGGAAGGTTCCCAGCCCATCTGTAAGCCATTAGAAGGCTGCTTACCATTTTCCAGGATATTTTTTTTCCGGGGCTGTTTGCAGCTTCTGTGCTTGTTGGGAAGAGCCCTTTTGGGAACAAGGACAGTGGGACTGAGTAAAGGAACCCCTTAGAGGCACGACAGTCCTAGGAAGTTTCTTTGAAGGGGCTTGCGGGGAAGGCAATGGCCCCCCCCCGACTTTTCGGTCCCTGGGGGTCCGGCTCCTCCTGGGGTCCGGCACGACTGGGCCTTTCCTTTCTGCTTGGGGGTGCACCACTCCAGTGTTCTGCCTGGGGTCCAGGGACGGGAAGCCTGGTGAGCTCTGTCTTGGGGTCGCACAGGTCCCGGGCTTGCGCAGCAGTGCAGCAGCCGGTTAGTAAAATGACAGATAAGAACAACCCACTATTAATGTCTACATGCCCTTAAACCAACTTCCAAAAAACTTTCTAAAGACACAGTGTATTTAAAATTAAAAACAGAGCTTGCTGATGAACGAGTGAAATACACTTATTTTTTCGCGTGAAGCTCTCTCATTCTTGTCCTGTTGATAGGCCAAAAGTGCTAAATACACATTTTAGTGAATGGTATGGAAAAAATGTCTTTTAAAATGGTTTCTCATGTGGAGGGTACTTATATTTTGACTTGTAGATCCCATAATTCCTGGTCTGGAAGAAGGGAATTTAATAGGCTAGCTGGGAATAGTTTTGAGAATTTTATCCAAGTCCCTTAACTATTATCGAATTCAACTGGAATGATTAAGAAATATTGGATGAAAGAAATCGGATCTAGGAAGTTAAAATAATGTTTTCTAATTTTTTAAAATGGACATATATGATTTCCATTCTGAAAAAAGTTAAATTTGGGGAAAAGATTAACAAGCAAATTGCTCTTAAGAGGGATGAGAAGAAAGGATTTTATATTCCTGTTTAAAATGTATGTTTCCATTTAAATATATTTTAAGATATGTCTTCTGGGAGAAAAAGGGATGTGTATGGTAATTTCAAAAATCAAAAGATTTGGGATTACTTTTGAATCCTACCAAATGTGATATAGGGAGCGTGTGTGTGTATCTGTGTGTGTTTGTGTGCCTATGTGTGTCTTTCAGTGTCTCTGTGTGCATGTGTGTCTGAGTGTTTGTGTCCCTGTGTACATGTTTGTGTAGCTGTGTCTGTGTATGTTTGAATGTATCTGTATGTGTCTGTTTCAGTGTGTGTGTGTGTGTGTGTGTGTGTGTGTGTGTGTGTGTGTGTTTCTTCCCAGTGAATTCCAGGCTGAGCTGCTTGCTGGGGGAAGAACGTGTCCATGGGCTGCAGCAGGAGGGCTGTAGGCTCTGGGCTCTCACATCCTTTCCAGACAATGGCACATTCTTCCACAGCAGTGTGTGTTCCTCCTCGCTGGGGGTGAGTCCCTCAGCCACTGGGGACCACTGGCTCCTTGCCTGTGAAATGGGAAACCCCAGGATGGTTGGGGGTGATAACACAGGGAAAGGCGTACACATGTTAGGTCGTAAAGAGTTTTCAGTGAGTGCTGCTGTTACTCGGATCACAACTGTTCCTGTGAGTCAGGACCTCATCTGGGTGGGGGACTCTGCTGACCCTCATCTGGGTGGCAGTTCTCAGCCGGGAGGCTTCCTCCTCCCCCACCAGGGTCCGGCCAGCAGCCACTTCCCTGGGCATGTGGAAATTCTGGAAGGATGGCATCGCGTTTGGTTTTCATCTTCACTTTTTCCATCCAACTCCGTGTGAGTGGGAACAGCTTCTCCTCCCGCCACCTGTCAGGGAACCCCCTTTGCCAGAGAAGAGGGTCTGCTTCCCGTTCCCGGCGCACCGCCCGGCAGCTACTTCTCATTCTCCTCACCTGTGGGGCTTGAGGCAGACTCTCTGAGGACCCACCGGGCCGGGCCAGCAGAGACAGAAGAAGAACATCTGGTTGCGGGGGCGTCTGCTGCCTGAGCATCAGGCTCTGTCTCCCCCGTGTGCTGGTCCTCGGGTCCCAGAGCATCTCGGGGCCTGCTCCTAGCATGTGGACCCTTGGTCTGTTTCTCTAGCACCACCCTTGCTCTGTTCTGCCATCGAGGATGCTCCTTGCTTGGACTCTGGGTTTCTTCCTTGCCCTGACTTTCTGAGCTGCCCTCTTGAACACTGTTAACTCATGGGGTCTCAGAATATATCACTGTCTAGTTCCCCTTTCTCCTTTCTGTGCCCTTTCCCCAGCCCTTTTCCCCATCAGAGACATCAAGTTTAAGCAAATCAGTGAGCGATGACAGGGATCATGTGAAGAGAGAGCTTTGCAACTGTGCAGACCCGAGTTTGAATTCTAGCTTAGCCACTTTCTTGTCCTCGGCACTGGGGGAGCTCCTCAACCTCCCTGAACCCTATTTCTTTCACAGGTAAAGTCACAACAACTGTAGCATTGTCACCAGGGTCATAGGTATCCTTTGCATGTGGTGAGCACTACAACCGTGCCTCTCCATCAGGGGACTGGCTCAATCATTGATGAAATGTCATTTGTTGTTTTTCAGTTGCTAAGTTGTGTCTGACTCTTTGTGACCCCCATGGACTGCAGCACATCAGGCTTCCCTGTCCTTCACCATCTCTTAGAGTTTGCTCACATTCATGTCTGTTGAGTCGGTGATGCCATCCAACTATCTCATCTTCTGTTGTCACCTTCAATCCAGACCTGAATCTGCAGTGAAAAGAACACTGTGATTTGTCCATATTAAATCAAAATTTGTACCATAGCCATTTGTTGTGTGGATCGAAATGCCACGATTCCCTATGTGTCCCATTCAGTGAAAGATTCTGTGTCCTATGTCTACAAAGCCTGCCTGAGGCTATGACCCAGGAGTCTGCGTTGCGTGGCATGGTGGCATCTGTGTGGTGACCACAGGCAAGTGTGGACAGGCCTCGTCAGGGTTTGCCTTGAGCCACGGAGCCCAGTAGAAGCAGATGGACAGTGAGGCCAAGACTCTGGAAGGGGTTGGCCACGCTTGGCCTCTCCTTTTCTCCTGAGTTCTTTCTTTAAAGTTGTATCATGTTCCCTATAACTTCCTTACGGGTTGTAAATAGGCCAATGGATCTCAAGTGAACACTTTATTCATTTAGATTGCTTCTATAAGAGAGGTCGAGTGAACATGGATGTTTATAAAAATCTCCATTACTTTAGGAGACATTCAGAAAGAAGACCAAAAATTTCAACTTTCTTTCTTTCTTTTTCTTTTTATTGGGTTATAATTGCTTTATAATATTGTGTTAGTTTCTGTTGTACAACAAGTGAATCAGCTATATGCATACATATTGCCCTCCCTTCTGAGCTTCCCTCCCTCTCCCCCATCCCACGCCTCTGTCATCACAGAACACCCAGCTGAGTTCTCTGTGCTGTACAGCAGCTTCCTACTCATTATCTACTGCTGCTGCTGCTGCTGCTGCTGCTAAGTCGCTTCATTCGTGTCCGACTCTGTATAACCCCATAGACGGCAGCCCGCCAGGCTCCCCCGTCCCTGGGATTCTCCAGGCAAGAACACTGGAGTGGGTTGCCATTGCCTTCTCCTGCTGCTGGTACTGCTGCTGCTAAGTCACTTCAATCGTGTCTGACTCTGTGCGACCCCATAGAAGGAAGCTCACCAGGCTCCCCCGTCCCTGGGATTCTCCAGGCAAGAACACTGGAGTGGGTTGCCAGTTCCTTCTCCAATGCATGAAAGTGACAAGGGAAAGTGAAGTCGCTCAGTCGTGTCCGACTCTTAGCGACCCCATGGACTGGAGCCTACCAGGATCCTCCGTCCATGGGATTTTCCAGGCAAAAGTACTGGGGTGGGGTGCCATTGCCTTCCCCGTGCCTTCTCCTAGTTATCTACTAATATCGTACACATCATAGGGTATATGTGTCAATGTTACTCTCTCAATTCGTCTCACCCTCTCCATCTTCCTCTGTCCATAAGTCCATTCTCTGTATCTGTATCTGTTTTCCTACCCTGCAAATAGGTTCATCAGCACTATTTTTCTAGATCAGAATTTCCAGCTTCTGGAACTAATAGTCTCCCATCACCTGCTAGCCATTTCCACAAATCACAACAGAGTTTCATTAGAGTCACAGGGTCCCGGGTCATGCTGGGCTGTTCCAACTCCCTCATTCACAGCACATCTCACATCCTTCTTTATGCAATATATGGATAGTTTGCAGCCCCTTTTCTCTGCCTCTGTGTGCCCAGAAAGTGGGTTTAGATCATCTCCTCTAGTTAATTAGAAGGAATCCCATTCAGTCAAGCATTTAATATTGAGTTATCACCCAAGCCTGACTCTGAGAAATAGATATTGATCCTACCCCTGAACGTGGCCCAGGAAGAAACAGTAGTATTTTCTGTTCAGAGAAGAGTGGGCAGTGCTCTCCAGTCCCTTGTGCTGTGGTGGCACAGAAGTGGGCTCGTCCGTCATTAAGCTCCAGGCTATACCCCTGGCGAGCCTACCACCCAGTCCTAAGAAATGAAAGTTGACATCTTGGAACATACTTTTCATGATAATCTCTTTCAAAATTAACACAGATAAAGATCTCCAAAAGCTATCAGGGCAACTTATGACAGAGATGAATGTAAGCAATACCCTGTTAAGTATATCCATTAATCACTATTTTTGGAATTTTTTAACAAGCAAATTTTTTTCTTTTATTTTTTAGTTTTAGTTTGCCTTCTGACAGAGCTATTCAGTCAACTATTTGAGTGAGACTTGATGCTTTTAACTTTCTTCCCCATGGAATTGGCCTAGAGTGTTCAAGGAATTCACCCACTGTAGCTACACAGTCTAAAATGGGGGTCCCCATCTCCAGGATCTAACACCTGATGATCTGAGATGGAGCTGATGTAATAATAATAGAAATACATATAATGCACTTGAATCATCCTGAAACCATCCCTCCTCAACCCCAATCTATGGACAGATTATCGTCCATGAAATGGGTCTCTAGGGCCAAAAAGGTTGGGAACTGCTGTCCTAGAAAACTCTGTGTTGGTATGAGTTTGGTGTCCCACCAGAATCATGAAAAGGCATTCACTCAGCAGCCAGCTGTGTGCAGTGGTGTCTAGGACACGGCCACATAGGAAGCAGAGGAATATTTGCTCTCTGGGAATGTGCGCTTGGTTTTACCACTTTTGAAAACCCAGCAGAAGGTGAGGCTTGTACCCCACTGGGGGAGTAGACTGCAGTAAGATTAGTGTTGCCAGATCATGAAGTGCTGGAATACTGTTTCTATTTTGCTCCACTTGTGTTCTTGTCAAGCTATGTAGATGAGCTATATTTTGGCTCAGAACATGAGGAAGTAAAATGTGTATATGTAAAAATGTGTGTGTGTGTGTGTGCATGCACATGTGTGCTTGTACAGGGACTTGCAGGAACATATAAACATATACTAGCTGTGATGTTCTTACTGCTTCTGGGTTCTGGAAAGGTAGAAGGTAATGGTCATTCTTCTACACAATTCTGGAGATCTTAGTCAATGCATGGTAGAACGAGGAATCTGGAAAGCAGGTCCGAGTCTGAGAGGTTCCCTTGTTGCAATGGGTTCGAATTGTCCTCGAGCTCTCACATTATTTCCTCTCTTGGCAGCGTATTTCCTCACTGCCCCTTTATACTTTGGGCTATAGTTGCCCTGGGTTCAGCTCCTGACCTTGGGGAAGCCTCCCTGAAGCTCCTAGCTGGCCCAGAGCTCTGCCTCCACAGGCAGAACCACTCACCATCCTCTGGGTGTTGGTGCCTGAGAGTGATTGTCAGGGCTGTCTACTGCCCAGCCTCACGGTTGTGTCCTTTTTAAAAAATGTTCAATTGGAGGATAATTGCTTTACAACGGCATGTTTTTTCTGCCACGCAACAACATGCTTTAGCTGCAGGTATGCGTACGTCCCCTCCCTCTTGAGTCCCACCCCTCCAGGCGGTCACAGAGCCCCAGGCTGAGCTCCCTGTGTTATCCGCAACTTCCCATCGGCCATCTATTTTCCATATGGTAAAGTGTATGTTTCAGTGCTACTCTCTCAATTTGTTCCTTCCCCCTGCTGTGTCCACAAATCTGCTCTTTATGTCTGTGTCTCTACTCCTGCCCTGCAAATAGGTTCATCAGTACCATTTTTCTAGACTATACATATATGTATACATTAATATACAAGATTTGTTTTCTCTTTCTGACTTACTTCACTGACTAATGGCCGTGTCTTAAACTCAGAAAACTCTAGGCTCTGGACCATCTCCTCGCTTCATCCCAACATTCACAGAAAGGCTGTAATACATAGTGTTGCCTTTTTGACCACCGTGCTGCAATGAGACATCCTTTCTCTCCTGCCCTGCTTGTGCTGCCTTTTGTACTACAGTTCATCTTGTTTTTATGGAGTATCTTTTGCTATGAAAACTTCCTGAGTGGCATGTCCCATTATTTAGGGTCTTGATTTCTTGGAGTATCACTCCAGGCTGAGTGATAGCCCATCTTTCAGGCCCCCTGAGCCTCCCAAATCCCTAGTTTCATCATTTACATCCCATCATGTAAATATCTTGGCTATGAGGAAGGACTAAGCAACACAAGGACAGTAATGGACTGCCAGGGGCAACGCAAATGACTTGTCATATCCCTGATGGACATGTATGCAAAAACCCTCAGCAAAATATCAGCAAACTGAATTCAATAATATGTTACAAGGATTATACACCTTGATCAAGTGGGATTTATTTAAGGGACACAAGAGTGTTGAACAACACCCACAAATCAAGGTGATGTACCACATTAACAATATGAAGGATAAAATCATACATTTATCTCAAAAGATGCAGAAAAACCACTCAACAAAATTCAACATTCTTTCATGATAAAAATGCTCAACAAACATTATTGAAGTAACATACCTCAGTGCAAATAAGGGCCATATATAACAAGTTCCACAGCTAATATCATATTAAACAAATCTTTTCTTTTAGGATCAGGACAATACAAGGATGCCCAATATCATCATTTTTCTTCAGCATAGTCCTGGAAGTTGTAGCCAGAACAATTAGGCAAGAAAAAGAAAGGAAAAAAAAAAAAACATCTAAATTGAAAAGGAAAGAAAAAAATAAAATTTCTGTATTTGCAGATGACATTATATTATATAGCTGCTGCTGCTAAGTCACTTCAGTTGTGTCCGACTCTGTGCGACCGCATGGACGGCAGCCCACGAGGCTCCTCCACTCGTGGAATTCTCCAGGCAAGAACACTGGAGTGAGTTGCCATTTCCTTCTCCAGTGCATGAAAGTGAAAAGTGAAAGTGAAGACGCTCAGTCGTATCCAACTCTTAGTGACTCCATGGACTGCAGCCCACCAGGCTCCTCCTTCCATGGGATTTTCCAGGCAAGAGTACTGAAGTGGGTTGCCATTGCCTTCTCTGATATTATATAGAGAAACCCCCAAATATTCCATCAAAAACTGTTAGAACTAATGAACAAATTCAGTCAAGTTTCAGGATACAAGATAGCATAGAAGATAGGATTTTTTGTTGTTGAGTTGATAAATTGTTTCTGATTCTTTGCGACTCTCTATGGACTAGGGTCCATATGGGATTTGCCCAGGCAAGAACACTGGAGTGAGTTTCCATTTCCCTTCTCCAGGGGATCTTCCTGACCCAGGGATCAAACCTGTGTCTCCTGCATAGACATACAGAAACTGTGTATCTCTAGTGCATTATGTTGTGCGGATGGATCATGTTATCTCAAGGCATCGATCTCCTCTGTTAAAATGCAAATATACTATCTGAAAGAAAGCCTGCCAGAGAGGGCATCAGCAAAGTTGGACTTCCACTCCCTTTTCTAGCTAAGTGACCTTTGTGTGGAAGCACAGAATACTAATCACGGAAGGCGTCTTGAAGACATGAAGTGATTCTCCACCCCCACTGTGTGAAAAAGTCCTCCTAAAGCCTCCTCCACGTTTCCAGTGACATGCGTGGGTCCCAAAGTGAGCAACATTATGCACTGCCATCTTTTCTTTCTCGAGTCCAGGGCAGTTTTCTGGTGTGCTGCATGTAACTGCCACCTCGTCCCTCTTCCAGCTGAGTCACACCCTTTGTTCTTATGCTGGACTGTCCATCCCCAGTGAGTTTATTTCTGTTAAATGGAAGCCACTGGGGCATTCAGGAGGTCATCAGAGGTCACAGGTGCCCTAGGAAGCCTGGAGCAGAGAGCGCCTGTGTGCCCATTAACCATGGGTGAAGCCACATCATATTTTCATTTCTTTTCAGCTAAAATCAGCCAGAGCTTCTAAATCTTTTCCTGTTGAATAGTTAAGTCACTCCTCTCCTTCCTTGGGAGGGATTTTGACCCTGAGCGGGCAGGATTTAAAATTTGTCTGAGATACCTTTATCTTCCTTGTGTGGGGAAGAGGGCATTTGTTTGGAATCAGTTTTATCACCAAAATGATAGTAATTGCCTGTTCCGAACTCCACCCACCTCCCTGCTGTGTGAATAAAGAGGTGATGTACATGAATGGATGCGGGGTTGCTGCCGCAGTGCAGCTCGAGCCATTTTGGACTGGTGGCTTCCTGCTTATAGGATTCTGAGTATTTCTCTTTTTTTTTATAGAGGAAGTAAGCTATTTGGAATCAGTTGTACCAAAATGATAATATGATGCTGTTCCATCCACCCACTCCTGCTGTGGATAGAGGGTGTATGGGATGCAGAGGCTGCTCGTGCCAGCTCCGAGCCATGGTGGGGCTTCCTGGGGCGACGCGAAAGAGACCTGTGGTTGATTTGCGATGTCAGCCATGGTGTCTATGTGTGTTCGTGTGTGTGCGTGTGTTACATTGTTCTTGACACAGATTTGTCATACTTATACTATACCCATGCAGGAAATATTATCATTATTCATTCATTAACATTGAACACATACTAATCATCTAACTTGCATTGGAAGGCAGGTGCGTTTTGATGAGAAAAGAGTGTAGCTCATTACTCGGAGAACTTTTGGCACTGTAGGGGAGATGTTGTGGAGGGCACGAGACAAAGGAACACCATTGTCCAGTTCATATACCCCTCAAATTTGATTTGAAAGGCAGTCCTGGGCTAGTAACATCGGTCAATGTAGGTTCTATGGATTGCCCTTGCAAGGACTTGAGAGCAGGGGTTGCAAACTCTAATGCCCACAGGGGAGGCATTGGTTACCTCTATGAGGCAGTGGACCAGGGAGGGCTGGGGAGTGGGGCGAAGTGAGGTGTACACGCTCCATCCAAAGGGGGCAGGTTGGCTCCCACTTTAGTCATTTTCTCTCAGAAATGAATATGAGCTCACTGTTGCCAGAACTCTCTACTTTTAGAGAAGCTGAAAATCTGGCATTTTATGTAAAATATTCCATTGAAAAATGTTGACTCAATTAAAAAAATAACTGTGGATTCAACAAAGCACATCTGTGGGCCAGATTCAGCTTCTAACTGCCAATTTGGGACCTCTGTTCTAGATGCCACTAGAAAAGAAAAAAATTAACTCTTATTAACAAATGCTTACACATGTGCAATGGAATCTCATTAATTCGGGCCAACAGACAATTACTACTCACCCAAAGCTCCTGGGTTAACAGACATGGATTTGGCCTAGAGGAATCTTGGATTGCAGCAGAGGGTGATAATTCCAAGACACAAATGATTATAATTAAGAAAAAAAAAAACCCAGTGAATGTCACAACAGAAGTACAGTAGAAATGCTAGGAGGAATTTTTGAGGGACTTGGAAGGGACATGTTGATGGAGAAGAGTTGATGGTGGAGATGATGTTGGAGATGATCCTCATGGAATGGAAGGATTTTCAGAGAGGAAACAAGGTGAAAAATGTGGGTTTAATTTGTTGAAAGGTGAACAGTCTCATTTGCTTAGGATTTAGAGGGCAGGGAGAGGAACAGTAAACCAGAAAGGTGGGCTAGGAAGTGTCAAGTTTTGGAGGGCTCCAAAGGCTTATATAGGGGAGCCTTGTACTTAATTCAGCAGACAACAGGGAGACATGAAAACTTCTAAGCAGCAGAAATTTGAGTGGAGCTGGACCTTCCACCAAAATGTACAGCCTGCTGAAGAGACAGATTGTTAAGATGGCCAATGAAAGATCTGTTGGCAAAGAGGCAGAGTGGCCTAAACCAGAATGGTGGGTGTGTAATGGAAGGCACAGAAGGAGTGAGCAAAACTTTAGGCATGAGGTAGATGGGATCTCGCCACAGACTGGATGCCAGGACCAAAAGTCAAGTGAGAAATAGGGAAATGAAGGAGTAGAGGACTTGGGAGGTGGAGGGTAGAGTTTGTCTGTGCAGAGTTCAGGTGGATTGTCTTGAGTTTAAGGTGTTTTTGGTTGATGAAGTTATGGAAGTGAAGTACACAGGTCTCAATGTGGTTGTGGTGGGAGTCATAGGAATTTCTGTCAGAGCTGGAGAGGGAGGGATGAGAAGGAAGAGACAGAGATAGAGGGAGCAAAAGGCTTGGATGAACAGCTGTAGGAGATAAGTTTTGGCCATGGAAGTGATGAAGGTGAAGAATGGGGGTTGGGGAGGGTAGGCAAGAGTAAGGAGGGAGCAGGAAAGTCTTGGGGTTGGACCTTGGGGAGTGCCTGTGCCCAGTGGGCTTGGGCAGGAGGAAAAGGATCCAGGAAATGAACCATCTGGGATGGAAGAGAAGCCAAAACCCAGATGCCAATGAAAACTTGTGGGAGAGACATGGGGTGGCTGTCGCTAGTCCTACTGAGAGGTCTGTTAGGTGAGCTGTACATCAGGACTTTTAATCATCCCTTTACTAATTGTTCTCAACAAGGCCTCTAGTGACCTCTTTGCCCTTGAACTCAATGGCTGCGATTTGACCTTCATCTCTCGGTAGCACTCAGCACTGTCTCTTTTTCCTTCTGGAACTAGCCTCTTTCTTTGTGTTTATGAGAACATGCTCACTTAGTTTTCCTTCTACCTCTCCAGGTCTTCCCACTCAGCTTTTTTCACTTCTTCTTGTCCCGTTCACTTCTCCTCTTAATTCCCTCTTTCTGCCGTTCTAATGACTTCCGTCACCATTTGTATGTTAATGATTCCCAGATCCCATCTCCAAGTCAGAGCTCATCTGATCCAAGAGGCAGCCTTTATCTGGTCTGCAGACTCACACAGTCAGTTGCCAACCAGTCACTTCCAATGGGGTGTTTCACTAGTACTTCAAACTCAGTACCACATAAACTCCACTTACTGTCTCCTTGTGGTCCCCTCTCCCCATCCTGTGTTCTCTGTCGCAGGTACCCAAGGCAGAACCCATGGTCTCATCCTTGACTTCTCCATCTGCTCATCCCAAATTCAACCAATCACTGACTCCTCTAGGTGTTACCTCGATGTCTGAAAAGACCAACCACTTATCTCTGTCTCCATAGCAACTGCCCTGGCCTAGGTCACTCCACCTTCTCCTAACTGCTCTCCTTGGGCACGTTGTGACCATCTTTCATTAATTATCTACACTACAGTTTCATATCACTGTATCATTTTATTCCTCTATCTTGCATGTGTGTGTGCTCAGTAGCTTCAGTTGGGTCTGACTGTGTGACCTAATGGACTGTAGCCCACGAGGCTCCTCTCTCCGTGGGCTCCTCCAGGCAAGAATACTGCAGTGGGTTGCTGTGTCCTCCTCCAGGGGATCTTCCCAACACAGGGATGGAACCCATATCCCCTGTGTCTCCTCTTTTGCAGGTGGATTCTTTACCACTGAGCCACCTGGGAAGTCCCTATTCCTGTATCTTAGGCCACTTCAGTGGGCTTTGCCATCACCCAGAAGATAAAGTCCAAACTTCTGAATATGGTTCACAAATCCTGGCTGATCTTACCACTGCTCAAGCTTGTTTTTCTGGTTTCCCCTTCCCTCCCTCCCTCCCTCCCTCCCTTCCTTCCTTCCACCTCTACACCCTTTAACTCCAATCCAGCTTAAAACTGCTCCCTTAACAACATGCTCTTTCTCACCTCCTCTTTCATATGACCAGTTCCTCCTGACTAGAGAATTTGTTGTTGTTGTTTTTCAGTTGCTAAGTCATGTCCGACTCTTTGTGACCCCATGGACTGCAGCACTCCAGGCCTCTTCCCTGTCCCTCACCATCTCCTGGAGTTTGCCCAAGTTCATGCCCATAGACTCGGTGATGCTATCCAACACCTCATCCTCTGCTGTCCTCTTCTCCTTTTGCGTTCAATCTTTCCTAACATCAGGGTCTTTTCCATTGAGTCAGCTCTTCACATCAGATGACCAAAGTATTGGAGCATCAGTCCTTCCAAAGAGTATTCATGACTACAGGAGTATCCCTTGACAGAACTACAACAGCTCGCCAGATGCTACTAAGCCCTCAGGTTTCAGCCGGGATCTCTTCCTTTGGGAAGATGCTCTTCTTTTGGGAACCACTCCTGAAGCCAGGAGAGTCTGCAGCTCTTCTCTGTCGTGTGACTGCTGAGTCATGGCTGCTTGTATAATTCTGCTTGCCTTTCCTGAATTGTAACCTAGTTTATATGTTTTTCTTGACTCTAGTGGGGAGTACATTGCCTGAAATATAAAAGCCCCTTAGTAAATATTTATTGAATTGGGTGTGAATGAGCTGTTATTAATAGATGTGGCAGAGAAAGGATAGATGGTGACTTGAATAGCCAGTTCAATAAGATGATTTGGATGTTTTCCACTTTGCAAGATTTTCAAAAGGTTGTGGGTCTTGGGGAAATAGATCAGTGACTGAAGCCTGAGTTTGCCACTAATTAGCTGGAGTGAAATCCATTTCAGTGATCCAGGCACAGAATCACAGATTATATATATATATATATTTAATATAAGTTGATTTAGAGCAGCAAATGAAACTGTTATCAAAATGAATAAGGATGTATAAATAAATAAGCAATTTGAATCAAATAGATATATTTGAAGTGCAGGGGGAAAAAGAGAGAGAGAGAAAAAAGGAAGTTTTTGCTCATTTTCCCTGAGTCTTGTATGTCAGACTCTATTAGTTTTTCAACAAACATCTTTTTTTTCTTATCCTGTTATACCGTGCAAAGATAAACCTTAGTATAACATTTGATTGCAAATTAATGAATAAGAACCACAGACTATTAAAGCTCAGAAGGAATTTAAAGATCATCTAAGTTAAATGCCTGACTGGACTGTTGAATAATGAAGTTTTGGCTCTCCAACAAAATACTTTACCTACATATGTTTAATTAACAGATTTATTGATTATTTACTATACAAGCTATAGTGTTAAATGAAGTTGGGGAGAGTTATAAAAATACATGACCTTATCACATTATCTCATTTCCAATGGCTTCTGTATCAATTAGTTTACCTTCTACTCTGACAGCATGATAAGTTTACATAAACAGACAACTAACTCTACCAGTTGGGGCAAGTACCTAGTGAATGTTCAAGATAAGAGCTTGTGGAGAGGAAGAGAGATACAGGAACTTTGGCCTGGGCTGGTCAGGAAAAGGCCTGAAAATACGAGACATCATTGTAGAGGATGTCAATCCCAGTACTGACCCTTCTTATTTTTTTAAATTAATTTTTATTGGAGTATAGTTGCTTTAGAATATTGTGTTAGTTTCTGCTACACAGCAAAGTGTAGCTGTGCATATACACGTATCCCCTCTCTTTTGGATTTCCTTCCCATTTAGGTCACCACTGAGCACCGTGCATTCTTCTTTTCCTTGTCTGTTTTCCCTGAACATCAAGGAGACAATCCCATGTTCCCAGGAGGGACTGGAGTCACGCTGAGGGAGAATTCAGATGTGACATTGTGAGTCCAGGGGAAGGGCTTGAGGAACGAGACGGTTCAGTGTGAACAGTGAAATTCCCCAGGCTGAATCCTTTGTGGAAAGCTTCACTCTGTGAAGGTGTGTGAGCAGCAATCATTAGGATGCTGAGACAGTAAATCGTTCTTCTGTTTATAATAGAACGGGGAGAGCTTAATTACATTTCTCATTTTCCTTATTACCCAGGTTTTTGCTTTTTTTAAAGTTGATTACTTGGATCATCTGACATGTCAGCATCATCTCTTTGGCTGTTGACCTTTTCTCTCCTACTTTCTCCTCTTCAAAGAGAGCTAGAAATATGTTCTCAAGGAAAATGGTTTGCAGCACATCCATCAAATCATAGATTCCATTTATAAGTGTATGTGTCTGTCACAGACATAGAAAACAAACTTAGGGAGAAAGTAACCAAAAAAGAGAGGGAGAGAGAGGAGGGATGAATTAGGCATATTAATAAGGCAGGAGGAGAAGGGCACGACAGAGAATGAGATGGTTGGATGGCATCACCGACTCAATGGACATGAGTCTGAGCAAGCTCTGGGAGTTGGTGGTGGACAGGGAAATGTGGCGTGCTGCAGTCCATGGGGTCACAAAGAGTCGGACAGACTTAGCAACTGAACTGAAACTGATGGGATTAACCCAAACTAGTATATATAAACAACAAGGGCCTACTGCGTGGCATGGAACACTGTGTTCAACATCTTGTAATGACTTATAATGGAAAACAGTTTGCAAAAGATACATAACTAAATCACTTTGCTGTACGCCTGAAACTAACACAATATTCTAAATCAACTATACTTCAATAATAATATAAAAATGATAGACATGTCCGTATCTAGACTTTTCTGTCAGTGTGGATCTCTGACACTTTGTCCTAAAGGTCTGTGAAGAGACACGGATGGATGTCCTGTCAGATCCAGACAGATCTAGACAGATCCAGAGTGAAGTAAATCAGAAAGAGAAAAACAAACACTGTATATTAACACATATATGTGGAATCTAGAAAACTGGGATAGAAGAGCTTATCTGCAGTACAGAAATAGCTACACAGACCTAGAGGACAAGCATATGGATCCTGAGGGGCAGCAGGGATGGGAAGATCAAATTCCTCTTACTCTTTACAGATTGAGATTGAGATGGACACATATACACTCTTGATGCTATGTATAAAAGAGATATCTAATAAGAACCTTTGTATAGCACAGTGCTCTGTGGTCACCTAAATGAAAGGAAATCCAAAAAAGAGGGGATATATGTAAACATATAGATGATTCATTTTTCTGTATGGCAGAAACTAACACACCATTGTAAAGCAACTGTGCTCTAATAGAAATTAACAATAAAAAACCAAAGGTCTGTGGAATGTGGAAGACCAGCCTGAGAGTGGTAACATTAAATGGCCCAGAATTAAGAGATGTAATTATGTTGGTTGCAATCTTCATTGTAGAAGCTATGAAAAACATCAGGGAGTTTATTTGTAGGGCTGAAGAGGGAGTAATCCTTCAGAGAAACTGAGATTTGAAATACTGACTTTCTCAAAGACATAATTAACACCTCTCTCAAGCTCAGCTGTCAAATCTCAATCCTGAGTCCTTACAGCCTCTGCTTGTTTTCCAACCTTGCCTTTGGTGAGTTGTCCCTTACATTTTTAAGAATGGCCTTCTTCCTGGAAGTGTTTATTGGGGAAATGCTTAGCATCGGGATCCAGTCTGATTTTCTGAATGATTGGCCAGCCAATCATTAAAAAAGATGGTCCCTTTCTATCTTCTCACTTTTCAAACGGAGTTGAGGCTTATGTTTGGCGCACACAACAGCCTGGCTGGAAGGCAGGATCTAAACATATTTATAGAACAGGCCTGAATTCTGAACTGGTGATGATGCTTACCTGTCAGCTCTTTGATGCTGAAGCTGTTGAAATAATTTGTTTTCCAGGAGCTGAGTCACCAAATTCCTATTTAGAGGTGGTAGTTTATCTTTAATTCATAATGGTGCAAAACTTAAACTGGGAAAAATCTAAGTTACTTGAGAATGTGGTGTTTATTCACAAGTATCCACTGACATGTTGAATAGCAATTTTACTTCCCACTGAGAACACAGATCAAAAAAGAAAGAGCCATGTGTCTTAAGTCTGTTTTACCCTGTAAAGGTAAAAGCCAAAAGGTAACTTGGCTGCAGTTAGAAGCCACTTCTGCAGGAACCCCGGGCCACTCCGAACTTGGGTTTCTTGGCCCCCTGCCTCTTCAGAAGGGTCCCTGGGCTCAGGGATGCATCACTCCTGCCACATTATAGATGATCCTGGCACTTCAGCCGAGTCCAGCTGATCTTTCCAGCTGGCCACTTGTTCTTGATCTCTCCCACCGATCAGAATGGCAGCAATGTTCCGTTTATCATACACTGTTCCGTGAGGCCCCTTAGAAATACTCACGCACTCACCCAGTGAATATTGATAAAATACATTTGGAATGAGATAAGAACATTGTAAAGGAAGCTTTCTCATGCCATAAGGAACTTCAGAATTTGTGGTAAAATGTGATAAAAAGTCCAACGCTGTTCTTGGGAAGAGCTGTCTGGGGGGTGCCCTGCGCTTGGGGTGTAGGGAACCCCCAGGGGGAGGCTGACTCTTTGAATTTGCTCTTTCAAATGTTTGGGGGCCTTTCATTTGTTTTCTAAGGGAAAAGCTCTTTGAAGGTCATGTTTGAATTAAAAGCTGTGTTTATTATCTGTTTTTCCGTGTTATCTATATGACAATTACATATCAAGTTTGGAAGCTCAGGATCTCCTGAAAGTAGCTATTTTCTAATTCCACTTTTATCCTACCCTCTGGTATAGTATTTGTCTGCGCGTGTTTGCATCTGCTGGGGCTGATAAGGTTGAAGTGGCTACCTGACTAACATTATTATAGTTCTCTCCTCCTTCCTCTCCTAGCTGGTTGGAAATGATGGTCACCTCTGGACGCTGGTCACCTGCTCAGAGATAACGTGGCAGCCGACTGCAGAACCTCCCCCATCACCTTGCAGTATTGGTGGCTTTGCCTATACCGGCCAGTGGGACACCCTAGTCACTGTCTGAGCAAGAAAGGGAAAGGTCCACATAGGAATAAAATGGATGGGGTGAGTGCTGGTTTTATAACCAAAAGCCAAGAGCTCTCTGCTTGTTCAGATTTCAGAGCAGGCATTTCATCTTTCTCATTTGAGAACATTGCCACGTGGACCTTAGTGCTGCCGTGGCCACTCCTGGGGTCGAGGACAGCATCCTCGAACTGACCTTGTTACAGACATATTTTCTCAGTCTACCTCACCTTTTTAATTTAGGAGAGAATCCTATTAATAAATAACAGCCAATCTTTATTTTAAGCCTACCACTTGCCAAGCATTTGAGCTTTACTTGACTCTTGAAAACCACCAATGGAGGAAATTCTAGTAAATCCACCATTTTACAGACATGCAGACGCTTGCTCAAAAAGATGAAGTGACCTGCCCAAGGTTGCATAGATGTGAGAGGCGAGAGGAGCTGAAGGCATGTAATCCTTGCACTTTTCTCAGTTGAGTATCTTGCTTGGTGCCCGCCGCACCTGAAAGATACAACCTCACTTCCAAGTGCAGCCTTCCTCAGGCACTGGACCAATGATACCTAGGTTTCCCCCACTGCCCCACTACATTTATGTAACACTGTAAATTTAAGTTGTACAAGTTGATTTGATACACTTTTATATTACAAAATGGTTACCACTCTAGCTTAGCTACCACCCACATCTCATCTCGTGATATCATTTCTTTTTGTGGTGGGAACATTTAACATCTACTGTCTTAGCCTCTTTCAAGTGAATAATACAGTTTTATCGACTGTAATCACCATAGTCTACATTACAGTCCCAGAACTTACTCATTTTCTAACTGGAACTTTGTACCTTTGACTACTGTCTTCTTTTTCCCCTCCCTCTTCTCCCCAGCCCCTGGTTAACTACATTCTACTTCGATTCTATAAATTTGGCCTTTTCAGATTCCATATAGCATACAGCATTTGTTTTTTTCTGCCCAACTTCTTTCTCTTAACACAGTGCCCTTAAGGCCCATCTATGTTATCTCAAATGACAGTATTTCCTCTTTCTAATGACTGAATAATATTCCATTGTATAAAAATACCACATCTTTTTATCCATCTATCTATTGACAGATACTTAGGCTGTTTCCGTATTTTGGTTGTTGTGAATAATGCTGCAATGAACATGGGAATACAATATCTCTTTGACATCCTGTTTTCATCTTCTTTGGATATGTACCCAAAAGTGAGATTTCTGGGTCACATGGTAGTTCTATTTTTAATTTTTTGAGGCATATCCAAGTTCTTCCATAGTGGCTATACCATTTTACATTCTCACCAATAGTACACAAGGGTTCCCTTTTCTCCACATCCTCATCAACACTTATTATCTCATATCTTTTTGACAACAGACATTCTAACAGCTGTGAGCTGTTATCTCACTGTGGTTTTGATTTGCATTTCTCTGATGATTAATGATATTGAGCATCTTTTCATGTACCTGTTGGCCATTTGTGTGTCTTCTTTAGAAAAATATTTGCTGCCCATATCTTATTTGGATTGTTTGTTTGCTATTGAGTTGTAAGTTCTTTACATGTTTTTGATATTAACCCCTTATCAGATGAGTGATTTGTAAGTATCTTTTTCCCATTCCACAGGTTGTCTTTTCATTTGTTGGCTGCTTCTTTTGCTGTGCAGAAGACTTATAGGTTTTTGAGAATGTAGGGAAAATTCACAATGAGTTCAAGTCCTGATCTGTCTCTATCCCCAAGTCACCTCCTACCGGATTCTGCAGTAGAATGGTTATGTTTAGCTCCCTTTGAGCTCAGGAATATCAACTGCTCATTTAAATGTGTGGTGAACTAAAAAAATATTTCTAAAACAGATTTGGCTCTTTCTTAATGATTATTGGCTAGAATTAATAAGAAATATGGAATAGTTGCTGAGCACTAGCAATGCCAGGTCACACTGAAGTGAAAGTTGCTCAGTCATGTCCGACTCTTTGTGACCCCATGGGCTATATAGTTCATGGACTTCTCCAGGCCAGAATACTGGAGTGGGGAGCCATTCCCTTCTCCACGGGATCTTCTCAATCCAGGAATCGAACCCAGGTCTCCCACATTGCAGGCAGATTCTTTACCAGCTGAGCCACAAGGGAAGCCCCCTACCCCCCCATCTAATATAATTTCCATCTTATAGATGAAAGAATTTAAGCCTAAAGAAATTAAGTGACTTACCCAAACCTGGATGTGAGAAATCCAACTCATGTCAGACACACTGCCTGTCACAGGGCCTCTGAGCACTGTCACTGTCATTGTGGGGTTAGGGGGCCAGGGGAACAAATCCAGATGGAGGGTGTGCTTTGTGGTGGCCACTGGGTGGGTGTAATAGGTGATAGAATGCTCCAAAACAGTATTGCTTGTTGTCCTGAGAGCTGTTTCTTTTAACATATTTTTCTTTCCCTTGACTATACCTGGAAGAATGGATAAAATTTTGAATAATGTTGATGAGAATTTTAAGATTTAAACAAATAAATAAAACAGATGCCTGTTTTTTCTTTTCTTAATTAAACTGGGATTAAGATATTTCCAGAATTTCTAGTTGGTGGAGAAAAGTATCAGATCAGATCAGTCGCTCAGTCGTGTCCGACTCTTTGCGACCCCATGAAGCGCAGCACGCCAGGCCTCCCTATCCATCACCAGCTCTCGGAGGTCACTCAGACTCACATTCATCGAGTCAGTGATGCCATCCAGCCATCTCATCCTCTGTCGTCCCCTTCTCCTCCTGCCCTCAATCCCTCCCAGCATCAGAGTCTTCTCCAATGAGTCAACTCTTCGCATGAGGTGGCCAAAATACTGGAGTTTCAGCTTGAGCATCATTCCCTCCAAAGAAATCCCAGGTCTGATCTCCTTCAGAATGGACCGGTTGGATCTCCTTGCAGTCCAAGGGACTCTTAAGAGTCTTCTCCAACACCACAGTTCAAAAGCATCAATTCTTCGGTGCTCAGCCTTCTTCACAGTCCAGCTCTCACATCCATACATGACCACAGGAAAGACCATAGCCTTGACTAGGCGAACCTTTGTTGGCAAAGTGATGTCTCTGCTTTTGAATATGCTATCTAGGTTGGTCATAACCTTCCTTCCAAGGAGTAAGCGTCTTTTAATTTCATGGCTGCAGTCACCATCTGCAGTGATTTTGGAGCCCAGAAAAATAAAGTCTGACACTGTTTCCACTGTTTCTCCATCTATTTCCCATGTAGTGATGGGACCAGATGCCATGATCTTCGTTTTCTGAATGTTGAGCTTTAAGCCAACCTTTTCACTCTCCACTTTCACTTTCATCAAGAGGCTTTTGAGTTCCTCTTCACTTTCTGCCATAAGGGTGGTATCATCTGCATATCTGAGGTTATTGATATTTCTCCCGGCAATCTTGATTCCACCTTGTGTTTCTTCCAGTCCAGCATTTCTCATGATGTACTCTGCATATAAGTTAAATAAACATGGTGACAATATACAGCCTTGACGTACTCCTTTTCCTATTTGGAACCAGTCTGTTGTTCCATGACCAGTTCTAACTGTTGCTTCCTGACCTGCATACAGATTTCTCAAGAGGCAGATCAGGTGGTCTGGTATTCCCATCTCTTTCAGAATTTTGCACAGTTTATTGTGATCTACACAGTCAAAGGCTTTGGCATAGTCAAGAAAGCAGAAATAGATGTTTTTCTGGAACTCTCTTGCTTTTTCGATAATCCAGCGGATGTTGGCAATTTGATCTCTCGTTCCTCTGCCTTTTCTAAATCCAGCTTGAACATCAGGAAGTTCACGGTTCACATATTTGCTGAAGCCTGGCTTGGAGAATTTTGAGCATTACTTTACTAGTGTGTGAGATGAGTGCAATTGTGTGGTAGTTTGAGCACTCTTTGGCATTGCCTTTCTTTGGGATCGGGATGAAAACTGACCTTTTCCAATCTTGTGGCCACTGCTGAGTTTTCCAGATTTGCTGGCATATTGAGTGCAGCACTTTCACAGCATCATCTTTCAGGATTTGGAATAGCTCCACTGGAATTCCATCACCTCCATTAGCTTTGTTCCTAGTGATGCTTTCTAAGGCCCATTTGACTTCACATTCCAGGATGTCTGGCTCTAGGTCAGTGATCACACCATCATGATTATCTGGGTCGTGAAGCTCTTTTTTGTACAGTTCTTCTGTGTATTCTTGCCACCTCTTCTTAATATCTTCTGCTTCCGTTAGGTCCACACCATTTCTGTCCTTTATCGTGCCCATCTTTGCATGAAATGTTCCTTTGGTATCTCTGATTTTCTTGAATAGATCCTTAGTCTTTCCCATTCTGTTGTTTTCCTCTATTTCTTTGCATTGATCACTGAAGAAGGCTTTCTTATCTCTTCTTGCTATTCTTTGGAACTCTGCATTCAGATGTTTATATCTTTCCTTTTCTCCTTTGCTTTTTGCTTCTCTTCTTTTTGCAGCTATTTGCAAGGCCTCCCCAGACAGCCGTTTTGCTTTTTTGCATGTCTTTTTCTTGGGGATGGTCTTGATCCCTGTCTCCTGTACAATGTCACGAACCTCATTCCATAGTTCATCAGGCACTCTATCTATCAGATCTAGGCCCTTAAATCTATTTCTCACTTCCACTGTATAATCATAAGGGATTTGATTTAGGTCATACCTGAATGGTCTAGTGGTTTTCCCTACTTTCTTCAATTTCAGTCTGAATTTGGCAATAAGGAGTTCATGGTCTGAGCCACAGTCAGCTCCTGGTCTTGTTTTTGCTGATTGGATAGAGCTTCTCCATCTTTGGCTGCAAAGAATATAATCGATCTGATTTCGGTGTTGACCATCTGGTGATGTCCATGTATAGAGTCTTCTCTTGTGTTGTTGGAAGAGGGTATTTGCTATGACCAGTGCATTTTCTTGGCAAAACTCTGTTAGTCTTTGCCCTGCTTCATTCCGTGTTCCAAGGCCAAATTTGCCTGTTACTCCAGGTGTTTCTTGACTTCCTACTTTTGCATTCCAGTCCCCTATAATGAAAAGGACATCTTTTTTGGGTGTTAGTTCTAAAAGGTCTTGTAGGTCTTCATAGAACTGTTCAACTTCATCTTCTTCAGCATTACTGGTTGGGGCATAGACTTGGATTACTGTGACATTGAATGGTTTGCCTTGGAAACGAACAGAGATCATTCTGTCGTTTTGAGATTGCATCCAAGTACTGCATTTCGGACTCTTTTGTTGACCATGATGGCCACTCCATTTCTTCTGAGGGATTCCTGCCCACAGTAGTAGATATAATGGTCCTCTGAGTTAAATTCACCCATTCCAGTCCATTTTAGTTCGCTAATTCCTAGAATGTCAACATTTACTCTTGCCATCTCTTCTTTGACCACTTCCAATTTGCCTTGATTCATGGACCTGACATTCCAGGTTCCTATGCAATATTGTTCTTTACAGCATCGGACTTTACTTCTATCACCAGAGACATCCACAGCTGGGTATTCTTTCTGCTTTGGTTCCATCCCTTCATTCTTTCTGGAGTTATTTCTCCACTGATCTCCAGTAGCATATTGGGCCCTTACTGACCTGGGGAGTTTCTCTTTCAGTATCCTATCATTTTGCCTTTTCATACTGTTCATGGGGTTCTCAAGGAAAGAATACTGAAGTGGTTTGCCATTCCCTTCTCCAGCGGACCACACCCTGTCAGATCTCTCCACCATGACCTGCCCATCCTGGGTTGCCCCACGGGCATGGCTTAATTTCATTGAGTTAGACAAGGCTGTGGTCCTGGTGTGATTAGATTGACTAGTTTTCTGTGAGTATGGTTTCAGTGTATTTGCCCTCTGATGCCCTCTTGCAAGACCTACCATCTTACTTGGGTTTCTCTTACCTTGGGCGTGGGGTATCTCTTCCCGGCTGCTCCAGCAAAGCACAGCCATCGCACCTTACCTTTGATGAGGGGTCTCTCCTCATCGCCGCCCTTCCTGACCTCGGTCGTGGGGTAGCTCCTCTGGGCCGTGCTTAGTGCGCCAGTCCTCACCGCCGTCCTTCCTCGGTCGATGGGTAGCTCCTCTCGGGCGTGCTCTCAGTGCGCCGCGTGGCCGGAGAAAAGTATAGCCACAGTTTATTCTAATAATAACAGTATGGCTTTGCATGGCAGAGAAAATGCCACCAAAGACTGAGGTATTAGGGCTGCCACTTGGTACAACCAGCAAATGCTGTACTTTCCAGATCTTGTGTCCATTTTCTGATGAGCTTGGCATGGGTTTACATTACCTGCAGGAGGTTTCCAGAAGCCTCAGAGCTGGAGTGGAAGGATTTTTAGTTCCCGCCTTTCCATTCTGTCTTTGCCCTCCACTCCAAAACATCAAAGAGAAAAAAATGAGGTAAGGCAAGAAAGGAGTGTATTCCTTCCAAAATACACACACATTACCATCTTGGCCCTGTACACCAAGACTATCTCACTCTATGATCCAGTGGAATTACGGAGTATAGAAAACCCATGGAGAGACAAATCTTCAAAGAAAATTCATATCTCAGAAGAATGCTAAAAGGTGAAGCGTGAGGCAGAAAAAAAAAATTCCTTAAATCTTTGTTTTCCTTTTGACTTCTATTTCTTTCTGCTAAAGATGAAAGAGAATCCTGTCTTCTTTCACCTTTCTTCCTGCAAAGAAAGGTGAACGTTGTTTGCAGTTGTTTGCTCATTTGCCTTACATTTTTAGATGTAAGGTATTGTGGAAATGCAAGGTATTTGCTGTTAATGTTTATCATTACTTGCATTTTTAATTTTCAAACATATTCATATTTGAATATCTTGTTTATGTGTTTTCTCCCATTAGCTCATTTCTGCTTTCATGGCAATTTTATTTCATCATTTAAATTTTCTCTAATCTTTACTACTGAATGGGTTACTTTAATGAAAAATGGAAATAATTACTGCTTCTACTCAAGAAAATATCTTTATTTCACTCAGAGCTGTCACTTTTACTTGTAAGATAAGATGGTTTTAAATGGAATGAAATTCTGTAAAGCTGGCTGCACTAAGAAATACTGACAAGCAGCGACGAAAGGAAACTTCTGTTTCTGATTGAAATCAAAACATTGGACATATATTTTACTAGCTTTGTAAATAGTTTAAAAAGAATAACAACACAAAACTTCCCATAAAATTCTCATTCTCTCTTCTCCACCCTGGAATTTATGGCATCAAATAAACAGATAACATTTATGATACCGAAATAGGTAACACAGAATATTTATAGAATGTATCTGGAAGAAACACAAGTTGGAATCAAGATTGCTGGGAGAAATATCAATAACCTCAGATATGCAGATGACACCACTCTTATGGCAGAAAGTGAAGAGGGGCTAAAAAGCCTCTTGATGAAAGTGAAAGTGGAGAGTGAAAAGGTTGGCTTGAAGCTCAACATTCAGAAAACGAAGATCATGGCATCTGGTTCCATTGCTGCATGGGAAATAGATGGGGAAACAGTGAAAACAGTGTCAAACTTTGTTTTTCTGGGCTCCAAAATCACTGCAGATGGTGACTGCAGCCATGAAATTAAAAGACGCTTGCTCCTTGGAAGGAAAGTTATGACCAACCTAGATAGCATATTCAAAAGCAGAGACATTACTTTACCAACAAAGGTTCGCCTAGTCAAGGCTATGGTCTTTCCTGTGGTCATGTATGGATGTGAGAGCTGGACTGTGAAGAAGGCTGAGCACCGAAGAATTGATGCTTTTGAACTGTGGTGTTGGAGAAGACTCTTGAGAGTCCCTTGGACTGCAAGGAGATCCAACCAGTCCATTCTGAAGGAGATCAATCCTGGAATTTCTTTGGAAGGAATGATGCTAAGGCTGAAACTCCAGTATTTTGGCCACCTCATGCGAAGAGTTGACTCATTGGAGAAGACTCTGATGCTGGGAGGGATTGAGGGCAGGAGGAGAAGGGGACGACAGAGGATGAGATGGCTGGATGGCATCACTGACTCGATGAATGCGAGTCTGAGTGACCTCCGGGAGCTGGTGATGGACAGGGAGGCCTGGCGTGCTGCGGTTCATGGGGTCGCAAAGAGTCGGACACGACTGAGCGACTGATCTGATCTGATCTGATCTGATCTTATACTCCCGGTAATATAAAGAATAAAAAGTATCATTCTAGAGATCTGGAGGATCTGGATCCAGAAGTAACCTGGGTTAACAGGTGTTGCTGTGATGATCCTGAAACAGTCACTTTTCCTAGAATTTGATTTATTTATCACTCAGGCTTTCTAGTTGGCTCAGCGGTAAAGAATCTGCCTGCCAATGAAGGTGATGTGGGTGCAACCTCTGGGTCAGGAAGATCCCCTGGAGAAGGAAATGGCAACCCACTCCAGGATTCTTGCCTGGAATATCCCATGGGCAGAGACGCCTGGCCGGCTACAGTCCATGGGGTCTCAAAAGAGTCAGACGTGCCTTAACAACTAAAAACAACAACAACAATTGTTGCTCACATTCTCTACAGCAAGCTTCCAGGCTAGTAGAGTAAGGGAAGAACCTGTAAAATATAATGTACAGAGTTTCCAGTTGTGCAGAAACATCATTTAAAATGTTCATAATGATTTGCAGTGCAACTCAGGAAATACATTAGAGTGTGCTAATTGTCAAGTGTGTCCGTTCACACACATTTCTGGGGGGCTGTGACTCTGCTCAAATTATTGTAAGGCAAGATGGGATGGAAATTACACCCATGTGATTAAATGCTAAGCTCAAAACCTTTAAAAGATCCAGTTGATGAGAATAGTAATGATGATTTTTCCCTTTATTTTATTTTATTTTTTTGATTTTTCCCTTTATTTTAAAGGGAAAAATAAAGGTTCGTTGATGATTTCAGCATTGGGTGGGGAGATAGACCAATGATTTCCTAGATCTTTTGGACATTTAATGGTTAAGTTTGGGATGTTTTATACCTTTAATTATAGTGATAGTTAAAGAAGATAACCTTTACTTGCACAAATGTGTTTCCTTTGGACTTCTCTCCTTCACATATCCTGTGTTTTCTCCCACATTAGTTCTCACTGTCCCAAGCATTTCTGTTCATGATGGGGGAGGATAGTAGCCCATTTAGGGGGCAGTACACGTAGCTTCAGTCCTGGGTCCTCTGCTAGTCTTTGCCTCCATCCCTGTGATCACTTGTCTCCTTGGTCTGTCCTACAAGTCAGTGAACTTTGAGTGTGGGAGAGATTCTCATTCCCAGGAGAAAATTTTGTCTTCTAGAAGCATTATACAGACAATTTCTTTTTCAATTTCCACTAAGATGTGATGACCTGGAGAATTTTTAAAATTAATTGATTAATTTGGCCACACCAGGTGCTTAGCTGTGGCACATAGGATCTAGTTCCCTGGCCAGGGATTGAATCCAGGCCCTTTGCCTTGGGACCGTGAAGTTTTAGTCACTGGACCATCAGGGAAGGACTGACCTAGAGCATTTTTAAGAGTGTAGTTGCGGTTGCTGTTATTTGTAAACCTATAGACACCTCCCTTTACTTAATAATAAAACACATTCAAATGACTCCATTTTCCTTCGGAGAATACAATGAGAAAAAGAGAAAGAAAACAACCTCTTGTTTGATATATACGCTTAAGTGAGAGTATTATAAATCTCACCTGCACTTTAGTATAACCATTCAAGCTTTTACAAGTGATTATTTAAAGTTATTCTTTCCCTAGAGAAAGCGGCTGATAGAAAGATTAAATAACCAGTAAAAATGATAGGAAAGAAAATGTAATAACCAGTTATTATAATGAAAATTATTATTGATTGTAAAACTTCCATTAGGGAGTTTATTAATTTACTCCTTTGATAAACATTTATAAAACACTATTAATAGTGGGGCACTGGGTAGCAAATACAAAGAATCACGTAGTGTAACTCAGGCCTTGGAGTCTGCAGAAATGACCATCTATTAGGTGCAATGTGATCAAGTGATATCAGAAATGTAGACACGAGGAATTCCCTGGTGGTCCGGTGGTTAGGACTCCATGCTTTCACTCCTGAGGGTCCAGGTTCAATTCCTGGTCTGGGAATTAAGATCCCACAAGTTTTGCAGCCCAGCCAAAAACAAAACCATAGAGAGAGAAAGGTAAACACAAACCCTAATTGGAGTTTAGAGGAGAGATGAATTACTGTCAATGGAGATGAATTGAGTTTACGTTAAAGAAGCAAAATTTGAACTGGGTCATTTTTACTGACATATATATCAATTATACTGATAATAGTTTTAGGTTTTGGCCTAAAGATTCGATATTTGCATATCTTGCAAAATCACCACCACACTAAGTCTGGTTAATATCTAACATCATATGTGGTTACAATCACTTTTTTCCTGGACAAGTAATCTGGTGGATAGTTATTGTTTTTCTTCCCAGTACCATTTCCCTTCCTCCCTGTGGCATCTGGGGGAAATCCAGCCTTTTCCACCCTGCAGGGGAAAAGATTGAGTGCAATTCAGATTCAAACACCAAACCCGACATCAAAGCGGGATTTAAATCTAGTGCTCCATGGTTAGGGGCTACCGAAACAAGGCCCTCTGCGAAGGATTAGTTTTATGGGATGAGTATGGAGGTGAGCTCAGCTGGTTGAGCATGGTTGGAGGAATGTGTACAGTTAATGAATACCCACCCAAAGGTCCAAATGGAAGAGACAGGAGTCTTGTTTTGGACCACCAAATTCTAAATAAGTACCCTAAGTCAGTGGGAATGAGGGTGGACCATGGGAGAGACATTGGGGCAGACCAGGGAGCACAGACCTCTGAAAACTTTTTTCCAAAGTTCCCTCCATCAACAGTTATTGAGTATCTACTTACTATGTAGTAACGATAATAGTAATATGATAGCTACCATCAGGCTTCCCCGATGGCTCAGCGAGTAAGAGTCTGCCTGCCATGCAGGAGACACAGGCTCGATCCCTGGGTCAGGAAGATCCCCTGGAGCAGCAAATGAAAACTCACTCCAGTGATCTTGCCTGGAAAACCCCCTGGACAGAGGAGCCTGGTGGGCTACAGTCCAAAGGGTCACAAAGAGCTGAACACAACTAAGCACGTAGACACCATCTGTGATGTTACCTCCCATAGACTTGTTACAAATGGTTCACATTATTTAATCCTCCTTGCGGTCCTTAGAGGAAGGACTATTATGATTCCCTTCCAATCCCAAAGAAAGGCAATGCCAAAGAGTGCTCAGACTACCACACAATTGCACTCATCTCACACACTAGTAAAGTAATGCTCAAAATTCTCCAAGCCAGGCTTCAGCAATATGTGAACCATGAACTTCCTGATGCTCAAGCTGGTTTTAGAAAAGGCAGAGGAACCAGAGATCAAATTGCCAACATCCGCTGGATCATCGAAAAAGCAAGAGAGTTCCAGAAAAACATCTATTTATGCTTTATTGACTATGCCAAAGCCTTTGACCGTGTGGATCACAATAAACTGTGGAAAATTCTGAAAGAGATGGGAATACCAAACCACCTGATCTGCCTCTTGAGAAATCTGTATACAGGTCAGGAAGCAACAGTTAGAACTGGACATGAAACAACAGACTGGTTCCAAATAGGAAAAGGAGTATGTCAAGGCTGTATTTTGTCACCCTGCTTATTTAACTTCTATGCAGAGTACATCATGAGAAATGCTGCACTGGAAGAAACACAAGCTGGAATCAAGATTGCCAGGAGAACTATCAATAACCTCAGATATGCAGATGACACCACCCTTATGGCAGAAAGTGAAGAGGGGCTAAAAAGCCTCTTGATGAAAGTGAAAGAGGAGAGTGAAAAAGTTGGCTTAAAGCTCAACACTCAGAAAACAAAGATCATGGCATCCAGTCCTATCACTTCATGGGAAATAGATGGGGAAACAGTGGAAACAGTGTCAGACTTTATGTTTTGGGGCTCCAAGATCACTGCAGATGGTGACTGCAGCCATGAAATTAAAAGACGCTTACTCCTTGGAAGGAAAGTTATGACCAACCTAGATAGCATATTCAAAAGCAGAGACATTACTTTGCCAACAAAGGTTTGTCTAGTTAAGGCTATGGTTTCTCCTGTGGTCATGTATGGATGTGAGAGTTGGACTGTGAAGAAGGCTGAGGGCCAAAGAATTGATGCTTTTGAACTGTGGTGTTGGAGAAGACTCTTGCGAGTCCCTTGGACTGCAAGGAGATCCAACCAGTCCATTCTAAAGGAGATTAGCCCTGGGATTTCTTTGGAAGGAATGATGCTAAAGCTGAAACTCCAGTACTTTGGCCACCTCATGCGAAGAGTTGACTCATTGGAAAAGACTCTGATGCTGGGAGGGATTGGGGGCAAGAGGAGAAGGGGACAACAGAGGATAAGAGGGCTGGATGGCATCACCGACTCAATGGACGTGAGTCTGAGTGAACTCCGGGAGTTGGTGATGGACAGGGAAGCCTGGCATGCTGCGATTCATGGGGTTGAAAAGAGTTGGACACAACTGAGCAACTGATCTGATCTGATCTTGATAGATAAGACACGAAAGCTTAGATCAGCTAAGCCACGTGCTTAAGGCCCCATAGCTGGGACCAACCCGGGTCCATGTGACTCCACGGCATGCTCTGAGTCATCTGAGCATGATGTTGCTCTGTATGAATTAAACAGCCAGGGAACAAAGATGCTTATGATAATTTCTCTTTTATAGAAAGTGGTTGAGGATGGACTCTCCACATTAACGACTCATTTCAGAACATTTAGGGATATTTTGAGCAATATTGGCCTTGATGTGCTTACCCCTTTTAAAGCTGTATTCCTTAAGTAATGGCATTCTTAAATATCCTTTTGTCTCTGGTGTTTGAAAATCCAATTCGCTCTCTAGACTGACTATAAACGCACATAGGAGCATTGATTTCCTCATTTCATCACCTCCAGAGAACAATTCATAAAGCACGGAAGTTCTAACCAGCCAATCAATAGTCACTACTTAAATCAGAGACTCAAAGAGTAGTTTATTATTATTTAAAAGTGTTCCTCTGAAGATGATGTTAAATGAAAATAAAGGGACCAATCTGGGCTCTGATCTGTATTCAGCTTCAGGAAATAGTCTGGAGGAAAGGGTCCCGTTAACTGTATTTAGAGCTTTTCCTGTTTCTGGTTCCTGCCTGAGGAAAAGTGGGGAAAATCCAATTTCTCAAAAGCCACTTAAGTGATATTAAGCAATTCGTGGAAAGGAGCAGGGCAATGGGCAAGGCTTTCCCCCCACTATGATGTACAAGTCAAATGCTATCTGTCTCATTTTGGCCTATATTTGACTATAGAATAAATACAGATCTGCATGAAATGTTCACTGCGTCTACCAAGACAACCAGACTCATTAATTATTGGAAATGCTATTATCCTACCCATTCTGTAATCCTATTTCTGGAGTTAGTTATGTAATTTCACCTGACATAGAAAAGGAAACTTTGACCTGAATTACATTTAAAATGAGCTTTTCACTAAATCAGGAAGAAAGGTTTTTTTTTTTTTCCTTAATGAATCATAAATTGCAAGGCTATAAGAGGTGCGAATGTGAACTTGGGAAAGGATTCCATTCATTATTCCAAGTAGCTCAAAGATTTAAAGCCATACTTTGTCATTCTACATTGGGGTTTTGTATTGGGCTGTAATTCATTTTTGTCTAATATTGTGTCCTAAAATTCAAGAGGCTTTATTGCTGGTGGGGATTCTTGAAATCAAGCTCTCCATCTGGGTGAGAATTTTAGATCCTAGCCCAGGAAGAGGAGAAGGCAATAGCACCCCACTCCAATACTCTTGCCTGGAAAATCCCATCAACGGAGGAGCCTGGTGGGCTGCAGTCCATGGGGTTGCTAAGAATCGGACATGACTGAGTGTCTTCACTTTTACTTTTCACCTTCATGCACTGGAGAAGGAAATGGCAACCCACTCCAGTACTCTTGCCTGGAAAATCCCAGGGACAGGGGAGCCTGGTGGGCTGCCGTCTATGGGGTCACACAGAGTTGGACATGATTGAAGCGACTTAGCAGCAGCAGCAGCCGAGGAAGATGTGGTTTATTCAAGATCCACAGCAGGAAGTCCATGATTTGAACTTATAACTTTGGTTCTTAGTCCCAAATTCATTTCATTCTACTCACTTCTTTCTCTTGGAGAGACTAAAAATGAAGAGTTGATTTGGCTATAAGGTCAACGGAAATTCTGTTGTTCTTTCTCATGCATAAGATACCTGTAGATAAGGAGACCACTGATGTTGTCTGTATTCTACAGTTTCTCCTCTTCCTCAGTTCAGGGAAATTTCCTTCAGATAAACAAAGAAAATATGTTGAGTGTCTTGCCTTCTGTATTTTGAAAAAGCATGGAGAATAGGAATGCTACATGTATAATCAGATTGTGCAACATTTTGCAAAGTGCTATTCTGTAATGTCAAATTGAAATACCTCATCTAATACATACTTATGAGTAATAGCAAGATTTATGCTTAAAATGGAACCATTTGCTGTTGTTTTTTTTTCTCTCTCTCTCTCTCTCTTTTTTTTTTTTATAAGAGTAAAGCTCGACAAAGACAGAGAAGCATGGAAGATCATGAAGGGCACTCCTTGGAGCAATCTGAACCAAATAGTTCTTCTCTGGCTGACCATCAGGACCTGAAATCTCAAATTAAGTGTTACCTTTTTCTGGAATGTTAACAATTCCTTGTTAGTGCACAAATATCCCTGGAAGAGGTAATTTGAATGTTTTGCTGCATTTGCTATAAACTCTTTAGTAAGTATAGGTCTAGATTTCCCCACCAGGGGAAATTTCTACCAAAGGGGACAGCACCAGCGATAAGTTTTGCCTATTTAACAATTTTGCCTAGAGCTGAACCTGAGTCTAACTATGAATAATAAGTGAAAATAGCTTAAATTCCATTAGTAATATGATCCTAGCCAATAGATTCTACACTAGGAGGGGATGCTATTATAAATCATTATTATTTATGTTCAGAAAATGAATACACCGATGTTTCTAGCAAGGGAAAAATGTAAGCCAGTCTTCACCTTTCCTCCTGAGGAAAGTGATGAACTAGTATGCATTTAGAAAATGCTGAACATCTTCTTGAACCAACTCTATCCCTCCTAAAACGTCCATATGTGAATTAGGTACTTTGCAGATTTTTTTTTAGCTCAGCGTTTACTGATCTTAAAAAGAATTGCTAGTGTAAAAATATACCTTACCTTTGAAAGAAACCTGTTATAAGAAAAGGTGTGAACAAAATGCATTGTGTTTGTCTGACATATTGCAAGTAGCTTACTTCATTCAAAGGTATGCTTTTTCCCCTTTTTCTAAAGTTCAAGTGCAGTGTTTAACAGATAGATGACCAATAGCCTTCAGGGGCCCATTTTCTATGACTTGTCTCTCAACATTTCCTTTGCTAAAAGGACTCAATATTACCTAACCAGATAATGGAAAAAAGAAAGGTTCGTTTTCAGCCATTTGTAGTATGGGAATTTTGTGGAACAAAGACCATAGCTTTTCTTCTTACTCTTTTGGTGTCTAGTAGATGGTAGGTTGGGAGAAGGCAATGGCACCCCACTCCAGTACTCTTGCCTGGAAAATCCCATGGATGGAGGAGCCTGGTGGGCTGCAGTCCATGGGGTCGCTAAGAGTCAGATACGACTGAGCGACTTCACTTTCACTTTTCACTTTCATGCATTGGAGAAGGAAATGGCAACCCACTCCAGTGTTCTTGCCTGGCGAATCCCAGGGACGGGGGAGCCTGGTAGGCTGCAGTCTGTGGGGTCACACAGAGTCGGACATGACTGAAGTGACTTAGCAGCAGCAGCAGCAGGTGGTAGGTTCTTAATATTTTCGAAATGAATAATTAATCTGATAATTGAATTCTTAAAAATCCAATATGTGATAAATTCCCAAGGTTTTTTTTTTTTTTAAAGGTACATCTATTAAAATCAGGAAGTAAAAATTTAGTATTTTGCTACTCAATGTAGGTTACAAAACAACACACCAATCTTCATTGCATATAGAAAACCTATGAGAGAGCTGTGAAATGGCATGAGTAAGGTTCTTCTGTGATCCATTTGCCAAAATATACAAAACTTGAAAACCACAGACCAATCGTCTCTAGGCTAGTGTACCATGCCAGGGGAGGAAAATGGCAGCCTCCTCTGTCCTTTATTCAGTAAATCAACTTTACCTGGAAAAATCAGGACAGACATCATAACACAAAGGAACATTTTGTGAAGTACTTTTTATGTCCTAAATATTTAGGTAGCATATCACTTGTTTTTTCTTCCATATAATGCTAAGAGTTTGTCTTTGTTGTCTACATGTCTTTCTCACGCAGACTCTTCCCGAGTTTTAGGTAATAGATGATTAATAAATGGTGTTGTGTCTCAGTGATTCAACACAGAAACTCAGGTAAATATTGTATGCAAATATTTGATTTTTTTTTTAAAATTTAATAGGATGTAAGTGGAAAATACGGAGAAGGCAATGGCACCCCACTCCGGTACTCTTCTTGCCTGGAAAATCCCATGGATGGAGGAACCTGGTAGGCTGCAGTCCATGGGGTCGCTAAGGGTCGGACACGACTGAGCGACTTCACTTTCACTTTTCACTTTCATGCACTGGAGAAGGAAATGGCAAGCCACTCCAGTGTTCTTGCCTGGAGAATCCCAGGGACAGGGGAGCCTGGTGGGCTGCCGTCTATGGGGTCGCACAGAGTCAGACATGACTGAAGCGATTTAGCAGCAGCAGCAGCAAGTGGGAAATAGATTCTTTAGATGGACCTTTCGGGAGACATTTTTAGCAAAGACGTAAGTGCACAGATTACCTTAGAGCACTGAGAATTAGACGAGGCCACCCTGTCTCATTTCGTGTGTTGAAGGCAAGATGTTAGCAAGGGGATGCTGAGAGTGTTTGTAAATCAACAGGCCAGATAGTCAAACCTGGGAGGCGCCAACCAGGAAAGCTATTGATGCTAGATGCAAATAGCTGATAAAGTCAACTAATTTTGTATGTGTCATTTGCACCCAAGAGCCAGCTTCTGTTCTCCCTGTGAATCATTATTATAATCTATCAGATATCAGAACATTTTGTACTTAAGGGACCCAAAAACATGAGTGGAGAAGGATAACATACTCTTTCTTTGCTTTTACTTTTTATTTTATATGGGAGTAGAGTTGATTAACAATGTGGTGTTAGTTTCAGGTGTAGAGCAAAGTGATTCAGTCATATATACACACTTAGCTATTCTTTTGCAAATCCTTTCCCCATTTAGGTTGTTATAAATAATATTGAGCAGAGTTCCCTGCCCTAAATACTTGGGTATAGCACAGTTTTTCCTGTGCTATACAATGGGTCCTTGCTGGTTACCCATTTAAAATATCTATTAACATTTCTCTATTATGTGGGAATGATTGAAGGCAAGAGAGAAGAGGATGACAGAGGATGAGATGGTTGGATGGCATCACCAACTCAATGGGCATGAGTTTGTGTAAGTTCCAAGAGTTGGTGATGGACAGGGTACTATAGTCCATGAGGTCACAAAGAGTCAGAGATGACTGAGCAACTGAACTGAACCAAACTGAAATGAAGCCAAGAAGAGACAGTGTCCTCCTTAAAAGAGATAACATTCTAAATGGAACACTACTCCTGGTCTGGAGTGGGAAGGCACAGGGCCTTCCCCGAGTCTCTTATCAGAAAAAGAGTTATTCATTTCGTGTCAGCTGAGATGGTTGGAACCTGTCTGCCGCTTTAAGCCAGTTTGTAGGAAATGGGCGTGGTTGGTTTTCCAAAAATCTCAGCTGAGAGACTGGAGGAGTAAAACCCTGGTAGCCTGAGGGCAGTTTTGAAAACAAAGACCAGCTATTGACCCAATTGAAATGGGTGATGTGGCTCTCCTTCCCTCTGCAGGCTCTCTGTCTGTTGGAGACTGCGACGGACTGTCGCCTCGGGGTTGGTCATCTGTCACTCTCCAGGATAACTCTGTTTCAGAGGGAGGGAGGCAGCAGGGCTGCCGGCCCCCTGTGGCCTGATGTCTGGGTCTGACAAGACCCCTCCCTCTCAGCCAGGCATTGACCTGAATTCCTGGGCTTACAGCCATGACCCAGAGCCAGGATGATCTGCATCTTGTTCTGTTCTATTTCGTATTGAAGTTGTGCTTTGCTAAGCAGACAAAGATCATGTGAGAAGCAGAGAAAGAAGAGAACCGGTCATCATGCAGTTCAAGTGGCACTTAATGTTGAAAAGTATCAGTCCAGTCACTCAGTCGTATCTGACTCTTTGCGACCCCATTGACTGCAGCACACCAGGCTTCCCTGTCCATCACCAGCTCCTGGAGTTTGCTCAAACTCAGTCCACCGAGTCGGTGATACCATCCAACTATCTCATCCTCTGTCATCCCCCCTATCCTCCTGCCTTCAATCTTTCCCAGCATCCCTGTCTTTTCCAATGAGTCAGTTCTTTGCATCAGGTGGCCGAAGTATTGGAACTTCAGCTTAAGCATCAGTCCTTCCAATGATTATTCAGGACTGATTTCCTATAGGATTGACTGGTTTGATCTCCTTGCAGTCCAAGGCAAAGGACAAAAATCTGTGTACATTTTCTAGTCCAGTAATTCCCAATTTTGTTTGTTTCTAATATTGTTTGCTTCACCTTGCTTTTCAAGTCCCTGTTTTTTTTTTCTGCAGGTGCCTTGTGAAACCCATAGTTGTGTGTGTGTACTCACACACATGTGGGTGCGTGCATGCTAGATCGCTTTAGTCATGTCTGACTAGACATGTCTGACTCTTTGTGGGTCCATGGACTGTAGCCCACCAGGCTTCTCCATCTGTGGGGTCCTCCAGGCAAGAGTACTGGAGTAGGTGGCCATGCCCTCCTCTGGGGATCTTCTCAGCGGGATCAAACCTAGGTCTCTTATGTCTCCTCCATTGGCAGGTGGGTTCTTACCCCTAGCGCCACCTGGGAAGCCTGCTCATGTACATACCTAAACTAAAATTAATTTTGTCCAGAATAATTAGAGATAATTACAAAATTAGAGTAGAGCCGATGATGTTTTAGTTCATGCATCTCCAAGAAGTTTCCTTGTTTTTGACTGATTGAAGGAATATTTTCTGCCACAAAGTAAATATCAAAGATAGGGTTTTGTTCTCAATGGGGATTTTAAGGTGAAATTAACTTTGACTGCTTTCCTTTAGTTCAAGTACTTGCATTCTATAGCAAATGAAATTTTAATCTATGGGATCTCCCTGGTGTCCATAAGTTTTGTTGACAATGAGCTGTTTGGAAAGAGGGGGCAGTGGGTCACTTGAGATTCTGACAACCATTGTAAGTAGACTTGATCGCTTGCTGGGACACAGGACACAAAAATTTGGGTTAAGAAATAAAAGTGTCTACATCAGCTTTTACATAAAAATACCATTTTCCAGTGAAGCGAAGGAAAGGAAATAGTTTTTCAGAGTGGAATCAAATTAAAAGGGTTGGAGGAGAGAGTGTCTTTGGTTTTAAAAGATAAAATGACATTTGTTTTATTGTAGAACACAAATTTCATTCCTTCACAATAGGCTCTATCTAACCTTTATCAAAATGCTTTAAACTGGACAACATTATTGCAAAGCAAGCCATCACTGGTGTGGTAAAGATGGCCCAGATAATAAATTGCAGACTAGCAGAGGGCTCAACACTACTTAGTACAATTTAAGATGGGTTGATTTCATTGCTTTTAATGCAATATCAGGAACCAGAAATAAACATAAAAAATAAAATTTCCAGGAAAAAGAAAACTGCCAATTAAACTCCGAGAGATGAAAATGGTCATCATGAAAAACCGTCTTCATTCAGGCACCTATTGCATTTCCCAAATGGTCCATGAATTGTTACTCCAGACTACTCTGAACCATATTTTAATCACTGGTTCTGACCCCCAATCTTCCTCATTTGCTTAAACTGCCTTCTGGAACTAGTTAAGTGATTACATGTTTATTTGTTCTGACCTCCACTAGATCCTAGATACCAGCTCCCAAAACTGCTTGCCTTCTATATTTCATATATGTCTTTCCCAGCTGTTCTCATATGCACTCAGCTAGCCAGTACATTTAGCTAAAGTGTCTTTAGGACAGTCTTGTGAGTTCAAGAGATGGAATAGGAGTGTGCCCTTTTGCTTGTCTATCTGTGCCCTTTAGCTGTGTCTAACAACCTCCATGGTTGGTGAGTGGAGATGCATTGCTGAAGGAGCAAGGGGTGAAGAGAAAGTTCTAGACCCATCAGCAACAGTATTGGGATTCCTGGATGTAGGAGGAGGGGTGAAGGAGGTTGAGTTGAATGTCAAGAGAAAATGGATGGGCTAGTACCAATTTAACTAGGCATTTTCTATCTTAAGCAACACTCATTCAAGATAGACGTGGGCTAGTATGAAAGCCATGGAAATAGAGATGGGTCAGGTGCTCTCTTGGGCTTCCCTGGTAGTCAGACGGTAAAGAATTAGCCTCCCATGTGGTAGACCTGGGTTCGACCCCTGGGTTGAGAGGATCTACTGGAGGAGGGCATGGCAACCTACTTCAGTATTCTTGCTTGGAGAATCCCCATGAACTACAGTCCTTGGGGTCACAAAGAGTTGGACACGACTGAGAGACTAAGCACAGCACAGGTGCTCCCTTAAGATGAGCACAATCTTTTGTCACGATGTGTCTTTCTTTTTGTTCCATTCTTATGATACCAACTGACCATTCCTTGCATGTCTAGCCCAAATCACCATTCTGGTTGGTTCTCTACCTTGGATGCTGTTGGAGAAGGCTATTCATGTCATAAAGCTGCACTCTGGTGCTGTGGGAGGGCTCCGCCGGGCAGTCTTGGAGGGCAGGGGCTGCTGGTAGAGCGTAGCTGTGACTGGCTCTATGAACATCTCAACACTATCCAATTCAGCTTGGATGTGGCACGTTTTACACCAAACAAAGAATGGAGAGAACACTGTTGCTATGGTACTTTTGTCAAAGGAGCAAATGGAAATCTTGGCAATGAAAGAGGTGAGGGATCCTCTAGAGGCTTATTTTAGAAGAAGTAAAGAAGACTGGACGGAGTAGATGAATCACATTCTAGATTAAAGAAAGTGTAGTCACTCAGTCATGTCCGACTTGTTGCGACCCCGTGGACTGTAGCCCGCCAGGCTCCTCTGTCCATGGAATTCTTCAGGTTAAGAATACTGGAGTGGATTGCCATTTCCTTCTCCAAAATTAAAGAAAGGGGAGTGTAGACCACACTGGGGAAAGGTATTTGAGGTGTGTGTTAGAGGTTAAAAAAAAAAAAGGAGAGAGAGAGAGGCACTTAGAGCAGAAAGAGGATTGGAGAAAAGGAACAGAGAAAGATGAACAATTTTTCCTCCTCCTCTTTGGAGAAGCCTGTCTACACTCAATTCTCTGCCAGGAGTTCCTAAAAGGGCAAGTGGTTTGTGGCCCTATAACAATCTTCCACAGAAATATTGGAGGGAAGGTATTTTCCCTTACAAGCATCTCGAGGGTATGGGCTGCATTCTACAAAGGAGATTAGGAAAGGGTAAGGAGAAATATTCCTGCGTGGACCATTTTGACCACTTTCCTTTGTGCTGCAAGTGAGTCATTCCTATGACCTTTTACCTGTGGGGCTCTTCTATGGATGGGGGACTTGATTCATACCAACTGCCCTGACCTGCTCTCAAATGAGGAAAAAAAAAATCTGAATGAAGAAACACAAGAGCTTTTACAACCCATCAGGTAACTGGAGCCATCACTGCACACAGAGTCATTTTACTAATATAAAACACTATGATCTTAATATAAAAATGCAAGCTGAACTGAAAAAAAATGGATAAATCTGAATAACTATATGCTTTTTTGCCTCTTAAGAATATTCTGGGAATGATATTTTGGTGGAGAAACATAAAAAGATCATCATTAAAAATTTAGTCTGTACATGAAAAGTGAATTCTGAGGACAAAATAAGATGTTTCATGGTATGTGATTTACAGGAAGGTATTTGGCTTCCTCAGACACATGTGAGCTCTACTGAACACTTACTACAGCCATACCTGCAAGTGACTCCTTAATAGATGTTCCCTGGTAGGAAAGTCAAAGTGAAGTTGCTCAGTTGTGTCTGACTCTGTCTGATCGCAGTTGTGTCTGTGATCCCATGGACTGTAGCCTATCAGGCTCCTCAGTTCATGGAATTTTCCAGGCAAGAGTACTGGAGTGGGTTGCCATTTCCTTCTCCATGGAATCTTCCCAACCCAGGAATCGAACCCAGGTCTCCCACATTGTGGGCAGACGCCTTACCGTCTGAGCCACCAGGGAAGCTCACCAAGGAAGTTCACTTATAGGAACTACATGTATTGGCTTTGCTTACACTAAAGTGGAGAAGAGGGATAAATTAGAAGTTAAGGATA